>CM035844.1:249769557-250369557 GCA_020510985.1 Pholidichthys leucotaenia | reverse complement strand
AGCTGGTTTCTGTTTTACTTTCCGGGAACCACCGGAAGTCTCTCTTTTTTCCATTCTCCCTAGTTCATCCTCCCCAGTGGTCCTAGGTTACCCTTGGCTCCAAAGCCATAACCCTATTATTAACTGGGCATAGAACTGGGCGTAGAATTGGGCAGTGCAGTGGAGCAGTGGTTAGCACTGCACCAGCACAGCAACTCACCCTTGGCCATGGGATCCCTGGTTCGATCCCAGCCCCTGACCAACAGTGATCTGTGTGGAGTTTGCATGTTCTCCCCGTATCTGCGTGGGTTTACTCCGGGATTTCTCCGATTTCCTCCCACAGGCCAAAAACATGCAGGTTAAGTTAATTGGAGACTCTAAAGTGGCCCTAGGTGTGAATGTGTGTGTGGATGGTTAAGGGATAGCGCCGTACCGTGGTTGCTTCATCCATCCAGGTGGATGCCCTCAATTTCCCCTCTGGGGATCAATAAAGTATACAAAATCAAAAAAAACCCAACCTCAATTTCCTCTTGGAGCCCCTTTTGTTTGTCCTCCTGCCTCAGTTCGGCCGCCTGTTCTCCTTCTCGTCCCATCACCTCCCTTCCGGCAGAGCCGCCGGACCTCAGCCTCATACTCGAGGTCTACCATGACCTTGGGGAGGTCTTTAGCAAGTCGAGGGCTCTCTCCTTAATTCCTTACCACTCTTACGACTGTGCTATCGACCTCCTCCTGGGTGCGTGGTTGCCATCCAGCTGGCTCCACAGCCCTTCTGGGCCAGAAAGGGAGGCGATGGAAAGGTACATCAAGGACTCCCTGAACGCCGGCCTCATTTGGCCCGCTTCGGCTCCTCTTGGAGCAGGGTTTTTCTTCGTCGGGAAGAAGGATGGATCCCTGCAGCCCTGCATTGACTACAGCAAGCTTAACGCTACAACCATTAAGGATAAATATCCTCTGCCCTTAATCAATTCCGCGTTCGAGCTCCTTCGGCGTGCGCGGGTGTTTACGAAGCTCAATTTGTGCAACGTGTATCATTTGGTTTGCATACGCGAGGGGGATGAATGGAAGATGGCGTTCAAAACACATTTGGGGCACTTTGAATATCTTGTGATGCCCTTTGGGCTAACCAATGCCCCCGCCGTCTTCCAGCGCATGATAAATGATATCCGCTGCGATATGGTGAATCAGTTTGTTTTCGTACACCTGGATGACATCTTGATTTTTTCCTGCATGCCGGAGGAACACACAGTCCACGTCTGGGCTGTGTTACAACAGCAGCTGGAGAACCAGCTCTTTGTGAAGGCCGAAAAATGTGAGTTTTCCACCCGCTCCACTTCCTTCCTGGGCTTTATTGAAGCCGAAGGGGAGCTCAGAGCCGATCAGGCCAAGGTGAAGGCGATGCTTCATTGGCCTACCCCTCAATTTGGTAACAGCTACAACGTTTTTTGGGCTTTGCTAATTTTTATCGTAGGTTCATCAGAAACTACAGCAGGGTTGCTCACCCCTTACCCAGCTGACCTCGGCCAAAGCCCCCTTTAAGTGGTCTGAGGCAGCGGAGCAGGCCTTCGCTGAATTGAAGGTCCTATTTTCCAACATGCCCATCCTGGCACAGGTCGACCCTCAGCTCCAGTTTATTGTAGAGTTGGATGCTTCTGATTCGGGGGCGAGCGCTGTCATCTCGCAGCATCCAGCTTCTGAATCAGAAGCTCCACCCATGTGCGTATTTCTCTCAGCAGTTGTCTCTGGCCAAGAGGAATTACGACGTAGAAGATTGAGAGCTGCTGGCCATTAAGTTGGCACATGAGGAATGGAGGCACTGGCTGGAGGGAGCCATTCACCCTGTCACTGTGTGGGCCAACCACAAAAACTTAAGAGTACTTAAGGTCAGCCCGCAGGTTGAACTCTAGGCAGGCCCACTGGGCCTTATTCTTCCTTAGATTTAATCTCATGATCACCTATCGTCCTGGGTCATGTAACATCAAGCCTGATGCTCTCTCTTTCCAGTTTGCCTTCGATCTGTCATCTTCCTCTTCTCCTCCTGAGCCCATTGTGCCCTCCTCCTGCATTGTTTGCGCCCTCTCATGGGATACTGAGCAGAGGGTCCGGCAGGCCAAGTCCACTGAGCCCAAGCCCGAGGGAGGCCCTAGCGATCACCTGTTCGTTCCCCCCCACCCTATGCAGGATGTCATCCCAGGGGGAATACCAGTCACTTTGCCTGTCACCCTGGGATTTTCCGTATAATCTGGTGCAGCGGGTGTTCTGGTGGCCTACGCTGCGGACAGATAAGATAAGATAAGATAAGATAAGATAAGATAAGATAAGCCTTTATTAGTCCCACAATGGGGAAATTCCAGGATTGCAACAGCACAGGGATAGCAACACTCAGAGCAACAATCAAGAAGACAAGAAAAAAAAGAGCAGCGAATATGCATATGTACATATAAATATATAAATATATAAACACACAGCGCAGAGCATTGTAGCTAGATGGAATAAACAGCATAACCGTCTACTTAGTTATCCTACATAGTATGAATATGTACCCATACATATTATCACCCTCCGTAGCGACTGATATTGTCCTAGTTGTATACTGGAGGGAACCATTGTATAAGTCTATTGCGTCTTTTGCATTCAATACTATTAGTTCGTCATGTTTTCTTGCTATCTCTGTGAGCAGCCCTGCTTAGGTTGTACAGTCTGACAGCCGTAGGTAGGAAGGACCTGCGAAACCTCTTGGTTGCGCACCTAGGATGATGTAGTCTACTGCTAAATGAGCTCCTCAGTGCGTTCAGTATGTCCTGCATAGGGTGGGACTCGGACTCCAGCAGAGATGACAGTTTAGCCACCATCCTTCTCTCTCCCATCTCCTCCACTGGGTCAAGGCGCTGCCCCAGGACAGATCTAGCTTTCTTGATCAGTTTGTTCAGTCTCTTCTTATCGGCTGCTGTAATGCCACTGCCCCAGCAGACCACTCCAAAAGTGATGGCTGATGCCACTACCGTGCCGTAGAATGTCTTCAGCAGCGCCCCTTGTACACCAAAAGACCTGAGTCTCCTCAGTAGGAACAGCCTGCGCTGTCCCTTCTTGTAGAGTGCGTCGGTATTGTGTGACCAGTCTAGTTTATTGTTCAGATGAACATCCAGGTACTTGTAGGATGTCACCATCTCAATGTCTGTTCCCTGTATGTTTACTGGTGCTGTGAGGGGTTGTCCTTGCCTGCTTCAGTCCACCACCAGCTCCTTAGTTTTCCTCGCATTGAACTGGAGGCAGTTCTGATGGCACCAGTCCACGAAGTCCTGGATAAGTCCTCTGTACTCAGCTTCATCTCCGTTGGAGATGAGGCCGACGATCATAGAGTCGTCAGAGAACTTCTGTAGATGGCCGTGTGTGGTGTTGTGTGAGAAGTCCGCAGTATAAAGGGTGAACAGGAAGGGAGCCAAAACCATTCCCTGGGGGGCCCCCGTGCTACCGATGATCGTGTTGGACACACAGTCCCAGGTTCTCACAAACTGTGGCCAGTTTGTGAGGTAGTCCAGGATCCATGATGACAGGTGGTGGTCCACCCCTGCGCACAGCAGCTTGTCCTTCAGGATCATCGGTTGGATGGTGTTGAAAGCACTGGAGAAGTCAAAGAACATGATCCTCACCGCGTTCCCGGGCTTCTCCAGGTGGGACAGAGAACGGTGAAGAAGGAAGATCACTGCATCCTCCACCCCAATGCCATGCTGGTAGGCGAACTGGAGTGGATCCATCGCTGGTCCCACCAGGAGGTGGAGGTAAGAAAGGAGCAGTCTCTCCAGGGTCTTCATCATGTGGGACGTCAGGGCCACTGGTCTGTAGCTGTTCAGGTCTTTGGGGTGGGAAGTCTTTGGTACAGGTAACACACAAGATGTTTTCCACAACGGTGGTACCCTCGCCAGCTTCAGGCTCAGGATGAAGATGAGCTCCACAGTCCCACACAGCTGGTCTGCACAGGACTTGAGGAGCTTTGCGCTGGTGCCGTCCGGTCTCGACACGTTCTTCGCCTTGATCTTCCTCAGCTCTGTCCTCACCTGGGTCTTAGTCAGGGTCATGTTGGGGGGCTGTGTGTTGGGAGTGGGGGGGTGTTGGTGGAGTGGGGTGTGGGCAGCAGGACTCGATGTCTTTAGAGGCAGCAGTGGTTGTTGTGCAGTCGGGGGGGAGGGCGACTGGTCAAACCTATTAAAAAACAGGTTCAGATTGTTCGCCCACTCCCTGCCCCCCATGGCCTGGGAGGAGGTATTCTGGAGCCCAGAGATGGTTTTAAGGTTTCTCCAGACCCCGTCGATGTCGCTCTGTTGCAGCTTGTCCTCCATCTTCTTCCTGAAGCTGTCCTTGCCTTCTCTGATCTTCCTCCTCAGCTCCCTCTGTACGGACTTCAGCATCTCCCTGTTCCCCGACCTGAAGATCCTCTTCTTCTCTCTCAGAAGTGTTTTTATCTCAGGGTTGATCCAGGGTTTGTTGTTCGAGCAACACCGTATGGTCTTGGTGGGAACGGTGTTGTCCACACAGAAGCTGATGTAGTCCGTGATGGTGTGAGTGAGGCCATCGATGTCCTCACCATGTGGATCGCAGAGCTGCTCCCAGGCAGTGGTTTCAAAACAGTCTTTTAGAGCGTCCATTGCCTCCTCAGACCATAACTTCACTGTGCGCATGACTGGAGGTTGTCTGTGCACTAGGGGTTTGTACACCGGCAGGAGATGAACCAAGTTGTGATCCGATCTCCCGAGTGGGGGGAGTGGTGATGAGGTGTACGCCTCCTTAGTGTTTGCGTAGAATAAGTCCAGTGTTTTATTGTCTCTAGTGTGGCATGTGACATACTGGGTGAACGTGGGTAGAATGGGAGACAGTGAAATATGGTTGAAATCGCCTGAGATGAGGGGAAGAGCATCTGGGTGTTCTGTCTGCAGCCTGCCAGTTACTGAGTGGATGACGTCACACGCTGTCCCAGCGTTCGTCGTCGGATTTGCATAAATAACAATGCAGATCACGTATGAGTATTCCCTCAGGAGATATGTAGGCCGCATGCTAACAGCTAGCAACTCCATGTCTTTGTTGCAGTGTTGTTGTTTAACCGTGATATGTCCCAGTCTGCACCAGTTGTTATTGACATACATCATCACCCCTCCGCCCCTTGCCTTTCCACTGTCTGGTGTTCGGTCTGCCCGTATTGCATGGAAACCCTCCAGTTCAATGTTAGCATCTTTTGCTAATTCTGTTAGCCACGTCTCCATGAATAGCCTCAGGCTACACTCCCTGTATATGCTCTCGTAGCGGGAGATAGCCACTAGCTCATCTGTTTTTCTGAGTAGCGATCGTACATTCCCCATAATAACGGATGGGAGGGCGGGTCTGTACCTTATATTCCTCGCCTGCTGTCTTATTCCAGCACGACATCCACGCCGTTTCTGTCTTATTTCTCCCGGTATGTCGAGTTTTTGCTTTAGCGTTAGCATTGTGGGCCGGTTAAGTGCTAACAGCTGGTCCCAGGTACAGGACTAGATCAAGGCCTGCCAAGTAAGTGCCACAAACAAGACGGACTCTTCACCTCCTGTCGGCCTCCTGCATCCCCTGCTGGTCCCCAATCACCCCTGGTCTGACACTGCCATTGACTTTGTCCCGGGCCTCCCTCCCTCAAAGGGCAATAACATCATACTCACTATTATATACAGTGGGGCAAAAAAGTATTTAGTCAGCCACCAATTGTGCAAGTTCTCCCACTTAAAAGATGAGAGAGGTCTCCAATTTTCATCATAGGTATACCTCAACTATGAGAGACAAAATGAGAAAAAAAAATCCTGAAAATCACACTGAATGATTTTTAATGAATTAATTGGTAAATTCCTCGGTAAAATAAGTATTTGGTCAATAACAAATGTTCATCTCAATACTTTGTTATATATCCTTCGCTGGCAATGACAGAGGTCAAACGTTTTCTGTAAGTCTTCACAAGGTTTTCACACACTGTTGCTGGTATTTTGGCCCATTCCTCCATGCAAATCTCCTCTAGAGCAGTGATGTTTTGGGGCTGTCACTGGGCAACACGGACTTTCAACTCCCTCCAAAGATTTTCTATGAGGTTGAGATCTGGAGACTGGCTAGGCCACTCCAGGACCTTGAAATGCTTCTTACGAAGCCACTCCTTCGTTGCCCGGGCAGTGTGTTTGGGATCATTGTCATGCTGAAAGACCCAGTCACGTTTCATCTTCAATGCCCTTGCTGATGGAAGGAGGTTTTCACTCAAAATCTCACGATACATGGCCCCATTCATTCTTTCCTTTACACAGATCAGTCGTCCTGGTCCCTTTGTAGAAAAACAGCCCCAAAGCATGAAGCATGATGCTTTGGGGCTTTTGGGGTGAAGCATGATGTTTCCACCCCCATGCTTCACAGTAGGTATGGTGTTCTTTCTCTTCCAAACACGACAAGTTGAGTTTTTACCAAAAAGTTCTATTTTTGTTTCATCTGACCAGATGACATTCTCCCAATCCTCTTCTGGATCATCCAAATGGTCTGTAGCAAACTTCAGACGGGCCTGGACATGTACTGGCTTAAGCAGGGGGACACGTCTGGCACTGCAGGATTTGAGTCCCCTGGCAGCGTAGTGTGTTACTGATGTAGCCTTTGTTACTTTGGTCCCAGCTCTCTGCAGGTCATTCACTAGGTCCCCCCCCCCCCCCATGTGGTTCTGGGATTTTTGCTCACCATTCTCGTGATCATTTTGACCCCAAGGAGTGAGATCTTGCGTGGATCCCCAGATGGAGGGAGATTATCAGTGGTCTTGTATGTCTTCCATTTTCTAATAATTGCTCCCACAGTTGATTTCTTCACACCAAGCTGCTTACCTATTGCAGATTCAGTCTTCACAGCCTGGTGCAGGTCTACAATTTTGTTTCTGGTGTCCTTTGACAGCTCTTTGGTCTTGCCCATAGAGGAGTTTGGAGTCTGACTATTTGAGGTTGTGGACAGGTGTCTTTTATACTGATAACGAGTTCAAACAGGTGCCATTAATACAGGTAACAAGTGGAGGACAGAGGAGCCTCTTAAAGAAGTTGTTACAGGTCTGTGAGAGCCAGAAATCTTGCTTGTTTGTGGGTGACCAAATACTTATTTTACTGAGGAATTTACCAATTAATTCATTAAAAATACTTCAATGTGATTTTCTGGATTTTTTTTCCTCATTTTGTCTCTCATAGTTGAGGCATACCTATGATGAAAATTGGAGACCTCTCTCATCTTTTAAGTGGGAGAACTTGCACAATTGGTGACTGACTAAATACTTTTTTGCCCCACTGTATATGGTTCCAAGGTTGTCATAGCCAGGAGCGGCACTGGGGTTAAGCTACCAGTGCTCATAAAATGCTCCTTATGGCGTGCGTCTCAAAAAACCTCTGACAACTAAGTCCAACTCCTAGCCTGCCCGTGTGGTTTAGTCTCTAAGCCCGGCGGAACTGCTTTTACTAATAGGAGAAGGGGCGAGGGCGGATCTCTGGCGCCTCAAAACCAGATGCTTCAGGTAGATGGTGGCTCGTCAACCTGGGAAGGTAGACCATCTAGGGGAAGGTAAACCCTGATTTCAAACCTCTGCTGCCTTGCGGCATACCCGGTCACGGGAAAGGCTTCGGGAGTCAACCCTGAGGAAAAATCCGGAGTCGGAGCCCCTAAGGCAGTTCTATGTTGTGCTCAACATCGTTCTGGCAGCTCCTGCAATGGCGCTGGTGCCAAACTGTAGCAGCCCTGCTGTTCCTTTGGATTCATCAGTGACGTGGAGAGGGGGGACATGCTGCATGGGCAACATCTTGTCCTCCATATCTTCCTGCCCAGGCTTGAATCCTACCAACGCCCAACGCTGGAAGGTAGAACACCGGATCACTGGAGAGGACACTCCAGCTTTGCCTTTGGCGTAGACAAAACACGGGGAATGACAGTTACCGGTTATAAGCCACCGCTCAATTGGCGTACAGCGCGGCGCCAGGGGTTGTTCCCGATGGTGGGAGGGATCATCGGATCTCACTGGACAGCTACCGCCCGCCTCAAGCTGGGCAGCCCCCAGCCAATACGGTGTTGTCCCGCCACAGCTTGCTTTCCTCATTGGGTGCATGGGGATGAGGAGAAGTCCGAACAGCAGGCTGAGAACCTTCACACCAGGCAAGACAATAAAACAAAAGAGACCAACTCTAAAACTGGGAACTTGGAACATCCGCACTATGATGACAGGACTCGCTGTTAACCTCAAGGACATCAACGACACCAGGAAGACTGCCATCATCAATAATGAGCTGAAGAGACTGGGAGTGGATATTGCCACTCTCCAGGAAACATGGATGGCTGACGCAGGCACACTGAGAGAGAAGGACTACACGTTCTACTGGCAGGGAAAAGGCAGTGACAAACACAGGGAACACGGAGTGGGCTTCGCAGTGAAGAACACCTTGCTGAAGATGGTGGAACCGGGCAGCACTGGCTCTGCACGACTCCTCACCCTCTGCCTCAACACCACTCAAGGCCCAGTCACCCTCGTCAGTGTGTATGCCCCAACACTGACAGCCATACCAGAGGCAAAAGACGAGTTCTACGAGAATCTCGCAACAACTGTCAGGATCATCCCCAACTCTGAACACCTCATTCTCCTTGGAGACTTCAATGCCAGAGTGGGTGCTGACCACGACTCCTGGCCCTCCTGTCTTGGACCTTTTGGCGTGGGCAGAATGAACGACAACGGACAGCGGCTGCTCGAGTTCTGCACATATCATGATCTGTGCATCACAAACTCGTTCTTCAAGACCAAGCCCCAACACGAGGTTTCCTGGCAACATCCGCGCTCAAAGCACTGGCACCAGCTGGACTTGATCCTGACCAGGCGCACCTCACTGAAGAACGTGCTAATCACCCGTTCGTTCCAGAGTGCAGATTGCGACACAGACCATTCATTGGTGTGTTGCAAGGTCAAGCTGCAGCTGAAGAAATTCCATCGTGCTAGACAGCCTGGAAAGGCACGGATTGACACCAGCAAGATGGCTCAACCAGAACTTGTTGAGCAGTTTGCCTCCACCTTTGAGAAGGAACTTTGTGTACCACAAGAAGGAGAATCTGCAAAGCAGAAGTGGGAAGAGCTGCTACCTTTGGGAGGAAGACCTCGAAGTCACAGGACTAGTTTGATGCCAAGTTGATCGAGATGACCCCCGTCATTGAAGCCAAGCGCTCAGCACTTGCTGAGTACAAGAAGTACCCAAACGAGAAGAATCTCCAGATTCTCAGGGCTGCGAGAAGCAAAGTTCAGCAGACTGCTCGGCGCTGTGCCAACGAGTACTGGACTCAGCTCAGCCAAGACATTCAAACCGCTGCCATAACAGGGAACATCCGTGGTATGTACAATGGCATCAAGAAAGCACTTGGTCTGGCTCAGAGCAAGACGGCCCCCCTCAAATCCTCCACTGGGGAGATGATCACAGAAAAGAACAAGCAGATGGAGAGATGGGTGGAACACTACTCCGACCTCTACTCCAGAAAGAACACCATGACACCGTCAGCCCTTGATGCCATCGACTGCCTGCCATCCATGGACGAACTTGACGCCGAGCCAACCATCGACAAACTCAGCAAGGCCATTGATAGCTTGGCCGCTGGCAAGGCACCCGGCAACGACGGCATACCCCCTGACTTGATCAAGCACTGCAAGACCGCCCTACTGCTGCCATTGCATGACGTCCTCTGCCAGTGTTGGAAGGAAGGTGCTGTACCACAGGACATGAGGGACGCCAAGATCATCACCCTCTACAAAAACAAAGGGGAGAGAAGCGACTGCAACAACTACAGGGGCATCTCCCTCCTCAGCGTTGTTGGCGAGTTGTTCTCGTTCGTCTACAGAAGCTTGCCGAACGTGTCTACCCCGAATCTCAGTGTGGCTTCTGCGCTGAGTGATCGACGGTAGACATGATATTTTCCAGCCGCCAACTCCAGGAGAAATGCAGAGAACAGAACATGCCCCTGTACGTCGCCTTCATCGACCTCACCAAAGCGTTCGATCTGGTCAGCAGAGAGGGCTTTTTCAAGATCCTGCTAAAGATAGGATGCCCACCAAAGTTGCAAAGCCTCATCGAATCGTTTCACACCAACATGCAGGGGATAGTGCAGCACGACGGCAACATCTCAGAGCCATTCAACATACGCAGCGGAGTGAAACAGGGCTGTGTACTTGCGCCAACCCTCTTTGGGATTTTATTTGCTATGCTCCTGAGGCATGCCTTCAGCACAGCAACAGAGGGAATCTACCTGCACACAAGATCTGACGGCAGGCTTTTCAACCTCGCCCGCCTGAAAGCCAGAACCAAAGTACGCGAGGCTCTAATCAGAGACATGCTGTTCGCAGACGACGCTGCAGTCGCAACCCACACACAGCAGGAGCTTCAGACCCTGATGGACTGCTTCTCCCAGGCATGCAAGGACTTCGGGCTTACCATCAGCCTGAAGAAGACTAACGTCTTGGTGCAAGGCACGGAAGCATCACCAACCATCACCATCGACGACTACGAGCTGGAGGTCATGAATCAGTTCACGTACCTGGGGTCCACGATCAGCAACAACCTCTCCCTTGATACAGAGATCAACAAGAGGATTGGAAAATCAGCCTTCACACTCGCTCGCCTCACCACACGAGTGTGGGAGAATCCCAAACTCTCTGTCAAGATGAAGATGGCAGTGTACAACGCCTGCATCATCAGCACACTGCTCTATGGGAGTGAGACGTGGACAACATACGCCCGGCAGGAAAAGAGACTTAACTCCTTCCACTTGCGCTGCATTCGCCACATCCTGGACATATCCTGGCAGGGCAAAGTGCCCAACACAGAAGTTCTGTCCCGTACCGGCCTTCCCTCCATGTTCACTCTACTCAGGCAGCGCAGGCTCCGCTGGTTAGGCCACGTTCACCGTATGGAGGATGGCAGAATCCCCAAAGATGTCCTCTACGGAGAACTGGCAACTGGCAGGAGAGACGTTGGCCGCCCACAGCTGCGCTTTAGAGACGTCTGCAAGACGGCACTGGAGATCAACACAGAGTGCTGGGAGGACCTTGCAACGGACCGCTCCAAATGGAGAGGCACCCTGACCAGACAGCTCAAGGCGGGTGAAGAGAGACTGACTGCTGCAGCAGATGAAAAAAGGACCCGCAGGAAGAACCGCCACAGACCCAGCAGCACGGAGACCACCCACAAGTGCGACCTGTGTGACAGGGACTGCCATTCGTGCATCGGCCTGTTCAGCCACAGGCTGTGCTGTTCCAGCAGAGTAGACGTTTAGGATTCTCTTCCATGGTCATCATAGACTGACGGAGGCCGACGACGATCACATTATATCACATTCACATCAGTGTGTGAATGTGTGTGTGAATGGGTGGATAGCAGGATCTGTAAAGCGCTTTGGTCATCAAGAGATGTGAATAAAAGCGGTATATAAGTGAATACCATTTACCATTTACCATTATAGACTGCTTCTCCAAGACTATCCACCTGGTTCCCCTCCCCAAGTTGCCCTCCACTTCTGAGACCGCTAATCTGCTCACCATCCATGTCATCCGCCTTCATGGAATTCCTTTGGACATTGTGTCTGACCGGCGTCCCCAATTCACCTCTCAAGTGTGGAAATCCTTCTGTTGCTCCCTGGGCACTATGGTCAGTCTCACCTCAAGTTACCACCCTCAGAGCAACGGGCAGGCTGAGCGTGCTAACCAATAACGGGAGGCCGCCCTGAGATGTGTGGCTTCCTGTAACCTGACCACCTGGAGTTCCCGTCTAACCTGGGTGGAGTACGGCCATAATTCTGTTGTCTCCTTAGCCACTGGAGTGACACCATTCGAGGCGTCAATAAGCTACACTCCTCCACTGCTGCCAATGGTGGAGAGGGACGTTTCTGTGCCATCCTCAGAGGCCTACGCTCGCCACTGCCGCTGATTGTGGAAGTCCACTCAGGCTGCTCTCCTTCACTCGACTGTGCAGAACCGCCTGTGTGCGGACCGCAGGTGGGTTCCGGTGCTCAAATACGCAGTCGGCCAGAGGGTGTGGTTGTCAGCGGACCAGATTCCTTTGAGAACAGAGTCTAGGAAGCTGTCACCTCGCTTCCTTGGTCCCTTTACCATCTCAAGGATCATCAATGACAAAAACGGTCCATTTGGAACTGCCACCGACACTCCGTATCCACACCACTTTGCACCCATCCAAGATCAAGCTTCTCTCCACCAGCCCTCTCTGCCCCCCATCCCCCGAAGCCGCCTCCCCCTCCTCAGATACTCGATGGCCAGATCACCTATACCGTTCAGAGGATTCTGGACGTTCACCGTTGGGGTCGGGGCCTACAATACCTGGTCCACTGGAAAGGCTATGGACCGGAAGAATCAGAATCAGAATCAGAATCAGAATAAACTTTATTGCCAAGCATGTAAAAAACACACGAGGAACTTGACTTGACATTGGT
The DNA here is from genome assembly GCA_020510985.1 of Pholidichthys leucotaenia. Lineage (NCBI taxonomy): Eukaryota > Metazoa > Chordata > Actinopteri > Cichliformes > Pholidichthyidae > Pholidichthys > Pholidichthys leucotaenia. The sequence continues at coordinate 250,357,092 of CM035844.1, read as the reverse complement.
GCGCATGCGCGCGACACAACGACACGGCAGCCATAATAGGCGCCTCATCAAACAGAGATAGATAAGAAAGGGAGGGGAGGGGAGGGAACGACACAAGGGGGGAGGAGAGAAAAAAAACTTCGTTATCAGAATACAGCTTATAAATATTTAAGCAGATTATGATTACAATGAAAAAAAATCTCTCAATAGCACAGAGCAACAATCAACCACAAAAAACCAAAAGACCAAAAGTCAGAGAGAATCAGTGAATGGATGGGTGTAATTCAGTATTATGAATCAGTGTGTTTGTGTATGTTGAATGCAGGTGGGTGTTTATCAGTTACTGGAGGCAGCAAAATCTCTCCCAGCCGAGATGTTATGTCTTAGTGTCTGAAACTCGGAAGCATGTCCTTGAGGCATGGCAGATGGAAATTTCCTGAGCCAGTCACATGTCAATGAGAGTTCAGATGCAGTCCCAGTATGTTTATGAAAGAGAAGCACAATCTTCTGTTTTGTCTTAATCCAGGAGGAAAATAGACAACAGGGCATCGAATTCAAGGTCTGATAGACACAGATCACACAGAGCATAGAATTTTTCATCTCCAGCAATCCTGTGTTCATAATTTCCATACATAGGCTTTAAATCCATTCCTTGGAGGCACCAAAGACGACTCCAGATGTTTCCCTTCTAGAACATGGGTAAACATGTCCGGTAGAGTCCATCCCTCTACAGTGCATGCAGATGGTAATTTCCATGTTATCATTGCCGATAGTTAGTGCACTCCCCCGTCTAGTCGAATTGTTGAGAAGCAGCTATGCCGGGACCGCTTTTAATTAGCTCTTCCAGTTAATTTTTCGATACACCAGGAAAAACTCCAGAGCCAATCAGCAGAAAATCCTGTGATCCTAGCCAAACCAGGTAGATGTTTCCACATTCTCAGTCGAATCGTGCAGACACATGCGTTCCAATCCATGGGTCTCTCTATAGGGGCTCCCCCTGGCCCGAATTTATATAAAATGTTGTTAATTTTATTAAAGCCGCTCACCAAATCCATTTTTTTCGTTTGGTTCAAGATTCAGCCAGAAGACAGCGACGCAGACAAGACAGCAAGCTGGGATTCTCAGTTAGGGAGGGAAGGAGGGTAAAAGAGGGAGCAAAGAAAAAGGCGTCTGTTCTCTCTGAAGGGCAGAAGCAGAAAAGAGATCTCAGGAGAGATCATGGATCCCCGGTTCCTACTTTCATGACAAGGGGATGGTCCGAGCCTTACACCGGGATCACCCCAAGAAGCCTGGTGGGTCGCCAGGAGGCACCCCTTGGGGAAGGAGGGGCACTGTGATGATCGGGTGAGCGTGGTCCTCCTCCCTGTCTCTGGGAGGTTCTTTATCTGTTTTCCGGCTTTGCAGGTTATCAATGCACCTGCGTGAGTGGACGCACCTGCTGCCTCTTCACTGCCAGTGCTTAAAAGGATCAGTTTGTGAATGCTTCAGCGCTGGACCGTTGGGTACTGCAGCCTTAAAGTTAAGGTTTGAAGCTTATTACTGAAACTCAGTCTAATCTCCCTTCTCCTCCCTTTTCCCCACACTGCTGCCATCTCAGCGGAGTGTCCCTGGGATTGCAGCACCCTCACCTGCCTTCTCCTTCATCACCACTGAAGACTGCCTACTCTATCCGGTCAAAATTTCCCCAGCTCCATTCCCCTCCTCTCCTTCTGCCAGCTCTGCCCTGCTGGCTCCTCCAACTCCCCACTGGGTTTCACTGCCAGGCTCTCTGCTCATCTCCTGTAAGATAACCTCTGCACTTGCCTATTATCCCCAGTTTTACTCCTCACCTCTAACCAGCTCTCGTTTCTCTCCCCTACAGGCTGTGTGTTCCCTTGGTGTGTGCTGGTTTCTTTACTGTTGTGTGTTTTCAATAAATTGTGCTTAAACGTCTATTCTGCGTCTGAGTATCTTCCTCTGGTGTTGGTAGCCTTGCATGTGAGCTTCTAGCTATCAGTCATGACACACATGTATGTTAGCCCAGTGATCAGTGCATGTGACCTCTGTGGGCAATTACCTAGGAGGAGTGACTGTGGTAAGGATAGACAGACATTAATGCAGAGGCACCAGCTGATTTCACCAGGATGAGTTTCAGCAACACGTCTGTCATATTTATGAAAATCTGCTCTGAAATCTATCTAATCTATTTCTGTTATTTAATCCCTGTTAAATTATGGATTTGTTTAGTTTTAATTAGAGCCAAAATTCAGGCAAGACCATCAAGATCATTATCATCATCATCACCATCATCCTTATTATCATGTTCAACATCATTATCATCATCATCGTTATCCTTTTAATCATCATCATCATCACATCATCATCATCACCAGGGCTGTGCGATATGGAAAAAAATTCATATCATGATATAAGTCATCTTATATCACGATAACGATATATATCACAATATACATTTTATGTAAATTCTACAGTTTAGATAATCATATAAAAAGGACCATCTCTTTTTTTATATACTGTTTTCCCTCATAATTTTGCAGTGTTGCTATAAAATAGTTTTTAATATACATATGAGACTTGATTCTCATAAATTTCAGGTTCTTCTTCAAAATCAAACATGAATAAAAAGTAAACATCAATAAGTTAAATATTTCCTGAGCCAGAGGAGAATAGCAAAAAAAAAAACAAAAAAAAAAACACAACATAAAATAAGTCTGAAAATGAGAAAATGACCCATGGCTGTCACCTACAGATATAAATCAGCTGTTAGTTTAAATCAGTTAAAATTTCAGTACAAGAACTTGTACTCCCTCAAAAAACACAAAATCGCATCCAAAGCCTTCCTAAATACATTCAATCTTCCCCAACTTACTGAGTCACAAAATAAAACACTACTGTCAGAAATACAACCTAAAGAATTAGAAAAAGCAATTATGAAACTTAAAGCTAACAAATCCCCAGGAGCAGATGGCTATACAGCAGAGTGGTACAAAACCTTTAAACAGCAACTATCTCCTCTCCTCCTGAAAACATTTAACTATGTCCTCCACACAGGGGAAATCCCCCCCTCCTGGAGAGAAGGGGTCATTGCAGTCATACCTAAACCTGAAAAGGATAAACTAGACTTCTCCAACTACAGACCAATCAGTGTGTTAAATCAGGACTATAAACTTTTTACCGCTATCCTTGCCAAAAGGTTAGAAAATATACTGACAGACTTAATCCATTTAGACCAAACAGGTTTTATAAGGCAAAGACAGACACAAGATAACATTAGACGCACTTTACACATAATTCATCATATAAAAAAAATATAATTTAAATGCAGCCATATTGGGATTAGATGCTGAAAAAGCATTTGATTCGGTTGACTGGTCTTTCCTATATAGAATCTTACCCAGTTTCATTTTCCATAACTTCATTAGAACTATCTAGGCATTATATAAAAAACCAACAGCTAAAATAAGGATTAACGGTAAATTATCATCATCTTTTGAACTGGAAAGAGGATGTCGTCATGGCTGCCCCTTGTCTCCACTGCTCTTTGCAATCTTCATAGAACCTCTGAGCCAATGGATAAGACAGAATCAAAAAATTCAAGGTATTACACTTGGTCAGAAGGAACATAAAATAGCACTCTTTGCTGATGACATTTTAATATACCTGGGGAAGCCGGACACCTCTTGTCCAGAACTAATCTCAGTTTTTTCAGAGTATGGAGATTTATCGGGGTACGAATTAAACATGCATAAAACCCAAGTTTTAACATTCAACTATGACCCAAATCAATATTTACTAGGCAAACTCAAAATCAACTGGGAGATGGAATCTATGAAATATCTGGGGGTCAATATCCCGAAACAACTCAACAAAATTATAACACTAAACTATGATCCACTGATGGCAAAAATAAAATCGGATCTAGCAAGATGGAATATGATACCATTCTTGGGTACTGCACAAAGAATTGAAGCAGTCAAAATGAATATACTTCCACGTCTTCTATACCTTTTCCAAACAATACCGGTAGAGCCTCCCAAAAAACATGGCAAGAACTGGACAGAAGGATCTCAAGATTCATATGGCAGGGCAAGAGACCTAGAATCAGATATAGAACCCTACAGCTAAACAAAGACAAAGGTGGGCTTGCACTGCCAAATATCAGGGACTATTTTAAAGCCGCACAAATTAAAACTTTAGTAGAGATATGTAACCCAGTCTACACTGCACAATGGAAGGAGATGGAATGCCAAATAACAAGTGACATTCTCCTACAGGCGATAATAGGGAACAATGCCTTACCTAAACTTTTGAATAACACTAACCCATGGATAGAGACCCCGCTAAAAATTTGGTTTAAGATAGTCAGAGAGAATCAAGCTAAAGAACCCTATCGATTATTGCAATGGATTTCCTATGATCAGGACTTTACTCCTAATAAAACAGACACTAGATTTAAAAAGTGGAAAGAGAACAGACTGATAAAATATTACGATTTTTTTAAAGGGCAAACTTTAAGAAGTTTTGAAGATTTGAAAAAACAAGGTCTAGTAAATCAAGACCTTTACAGGTTCTTTCAGCTTAGACACCACATAAACAAAATACTTAAAAAGGAGGATTTGGAAAGGGCCCAGTCAGGTGTTCTGAAGGTCTTTTTAATGGCATATAAAGGGATCAGATACATTTCTAGAATATACCAAGGTCTTCAAGACTTAAAAGGAGACAACACGGGCTGCACGGTGGCGCAGTGGTTTAGCACTGTGGCAGCACAGTTTTACCCTCGGCCGGGGGATCGCGGGGATCATGAGATCGTGGGTTCGATCCCAGCCCCTGACCAACAGTGAGCTGTGTGGAGTTTGCATGTTCTCCCCGTGTTGCGCGGGTTTACTCCGGGATTTCTCCGGTTTCCTCCCGCATACCAAAACATGTAGGTTTAGGGCGCTCGCGCACGCAGCGACCAGCAGCCGGCGGCTTGTCACCAGACTGCAAACCAAGTCTACCTACGGGTACAAATAAGTAACAAAAAAAAAAACAAAAAAAACAAAAAAACACATCATATATAAAAGAGAGATGGGAAAAAGAGGGGAATTTCACTTTATAACTGGAAATATGGGAAAAGCTAAATAAACAACAATGGAAAAGTACCTCATCCCTGCAGTGGAGAGAATTTGGATGGAAAAATTTGGTAAGCTTTTTCAGAACACCTGCACAAAACAAATTTACTCATAAAGGGTTGAATTGTTGGCGCTTGTGTGGTGAAAAGACTGCAAATCATTTTCATGTGTTTTGGTCATGCCTAGTTATCCACCAATATTGGACCAATGTACAGACAATATTGGGGAAAATATTCAAAGTAACAGTTCCCTTTTCTTTTGTAACTTTGTATTTGGGTTTACTACCGGAATCACTGGAAAGACGAGGAGAAAAATACTTATTCACTGTTTTAATATTGGCAAGTAAAAAAGCTCTAACAAAAAAATGGATGTTGAAGGACTGTCCTACACCTGAAGATTGGATTAACGTGATTCAGGACATTTATTCGATGGAAAAGTTGACATTTGCACTGAGACAGGACATGGATGGGTTCTTGAACTTCTGGCAACCCTGGATCGCATATGTGTCTTCCATCAGATCTAATCTTTGACAAATACCATTTCAATAATGGCTCCTCTCTTTGCTCCAACACTACTCAGATGTTCTTTTATTTTTCTGCTCTTTTGTTTTTGTTTTTGTTTGTTTTGTTTTTTGTTCTTCTTTTCTCTTTTTCTTTCACTTAAAAAAAGGGTGTTGTAATAATTTTTTTTCCAATGTCAAAAAACAAAAAAGGGGGAATATGTGATGAAAATGTAAACAATGCAATGCTGTAATGACATGTATACCCTTTACAAAAACTTAAATAAAAAAAAAAAATCAGTGTAGATCCACAGCCTGAAGCTGCTATTCTGGCCTGATTTAACCTGTCTGCTTCTTAGTAAAAATATTTCAGGTTGGTCATGATCTAAAAGTCAAAGACACAAAGGGAATGTAATAAAATACATCTGATGACTTTAACTTTATTCATTATCAGCACTTGACTAATTAAAATGATTGCAAATCAAATAAATTACTTTAAGAGCCAACTTGCTCCTCAGACCCGTTTCAATTTATTTATTATTTATTTTGTGTCGATGTGCCACCATCATGCACTTTTGCAGCTTTAATAATTTTTTTTCAGACAAAACTAAGAAACTCAGCAGTAATTTAAAGTAGAACTGAACTCACCTTCAACACATAAAAGAAATTTTTAGGCCGTGCAATGGCCAAGCTATAAGCCGATAAACTTTTGCCTCTGGCTGGCAGTGCCAAACAAACCGGAAGTAGTGCAGACGACGCTGCGTGACGTCACGAGTGTGACCCTTATCAAAACAACAATGGCAGATGATAGCAGTTCCAGCAGTCAAGAACACCAGAGTTTTCAGAGTGAAGAGGCATTCAGGATCGGTGACAAGACAGAGGAGGATGCAGGAGTGTCAAGTGAACAGGAAGAGAGCGAGGGAGGCATCGAACCGTACAGATTAGAGCCAGAATTTTCGGGGGATTCCAGCACCGACTCAGACCGCAGCAGTGATGGGGAGGAGAGTCGCTTATTGAATACAGAATAGTGAGTCTTTACTTTGGCATGTTTGGGGTGTCAGGATAAGGAAAATTAACAATAAAAAAGAAAGGGAAAAAAACATCAGCATTTTTCTAACTTATTACAGTTATCCCTCACTTATCGCGTTTAATGCGGTCTTCCTTCGCTGGGTATAGGCGCTCGGCAGGGAGCGAAGCTGGGAAAAACGTCTCCGCCAATCAGCTTGCGAGATAAAACGTCTCGGCCAATCAGCTTGCGAGGTAAAACGTCTCAGCCAATCAGCTTGCGAGATTCCCGAGCGGGCTGGGGAGCCGGGGAGAGCGGGCTCTCCGTGTTGATACCTGATGTTCTAATGTAGTCTCCCTGCCTTCTCATTAGAACATCAGGTATCAACACGAAGAGCCCGCACAGCTCAAAATCTACCTCTCTGACCACCGCTCCACTCCTCTCCGCCCACCTCTTCACCGCTCGGGAATCTCGCAAGCTGATTGGCCGAGACGTTTCACCTCGCAAGCTGATTGGCCGAGACGTTTTACCCAGCTTCTCTCCCTGCAGAGCGCCTTCTTTATCGCTCGTGTTGCTTAGTGGCACTTTTCGCTGTTCTCTTGTGCCTTTTTGTGCAAAATAGTGCTTGTGACGCCCTTGGGGGGGGGGGGGTGACGCTACTTCGCGGTTTTTCACTTTTTGCGGTCGGTTCTGGTCCCCATTAAACGCGATAAGTGATGGATCACTGTATATCTAGAAACGCATCGCTTCCCGGTCACTTTTCCTCCCCCTTTCTTTTCTTTCGTCGCCATGACAGCTTTCCTTGGCCACTGAACAGATCTTCCCAGGTGTTGGAAGTGTTTTGTAGTCGACTATCACAACAAAATGCACCAAAAACAACCAGTGTCGACGTGCTCGCAATGGTAAACATGAGGACTGGGTCACACTCGTGACGTCACGCGGAACTCCGGCTGCGCTTCGGCGGATTTGTCTGATTTTTCAGGGCGGGAAATTCTAAATCGCGATTTTCTCCAAGATTCCGGGATTTGTGGAGGGGGTACCAATGATAAATTATCTTTATAATTGTATGTACTATCACCCAGTGCCGTTCAATGCCGTTCAGTTCAGTTCTACTTTAAATTTAAAAAAAAAACAAAGCGATGGTCTGCTACGGTTTCCAGTTAGCACAACTTAGCATCATCATTTAGCATTTTATAATTAGACATGGTGTTATCATTACTTACCTCCTATTAAGACGAGGTTAGCAAACTATCCTCTCTGACGCAACGCAATGGAAAACAGTCCCACATCCCTGACAAGCAGGAGTAGCAGCTATCTGAGTTTGGCGTTAGCGTTAGTAACCACCGAACTGAAGCCTAGCCACCCACTACACCTGATCCGCTGTGTGCACTGCAGAGGAGAGACGGGGCGCTGACAAACAGTGGTGAGGTAGGAGCTTAACTGAATAAACGGGGGTGTGTTCATTTTAAACACGATATAAGTGAAATGGTGTTCTATGAAACGATCATATCGATACCATATCATTTCATATCGATGACGATATATATATCGTCATATCACACAGCACTAATCATCATCATCGTCACATCATCATTAACATAATCATCATGATGATTTTTATCAACAGCAGCAGCATAATTTTCCCCCGGGCCAGGGGAGCCCAAGTGTGAGAGACTCATGGGACAATTGGAAACTCATGTGTCTGTGTGACCTTTCGATTGAGGATGTGGAAGACATCTACCTGTTTTGGCTTCATGATCACAGGATTTCTGCTGTTTGGCTTTGGAGTTTTCCTGGTGTATCGGAAATTAAAGAAGTTGGAAGAGCTAATCAAAATGCGGACCCGGCGAAGCTCCTTCAACAATTCGACCAGCTGGGGAGGGCACTGATAGCGGCAAATGGCGAACTGAATCGGAAAGTGGGAAACATCTCGGAGTCGCTGGGTGCTCTCCAGGGAATGATTTTAAAGCCTGTGAATAATGTAAATTGTGATGCACAGAATCGCATGAGAGATGAAAATTCTATGCTCTAAGTCAGGGGTCACCAACGCGGTGCCCGCGGGCACCATGTCACCCGCAGGGACCACATGAGTCGCCCGCAGGCCTGTTCTAAAAATAGCACAACTCGCAAGTGAGCTGCGTCTAAGATGTAATTTTTTCTGCCGCTATTTTTTATTTTATATTTTTTATATTTTTTAAAATCACACTTGCATTTATATAGATTTTAAAACGACAATGTCTTAAAAATAAAAAAAAATGAAAATATGTTTATTATACGTAAAGTTAAGGTGAACTCTGACCTAGTTCAAAGGTCAGTATTGTGCGCATGACAAAACCTTCGCGCTTGTGGAGCGTAAGCTTAGCTAGCGGGCAGTTAAGATGGTGAGCGGAGTGCAGTTTCCAAGCCCAAAAACATGGCAAAAAAAAGACAGAAAATTTATCATTTTCAAAGTGAGCGGGAGGAAGAGTTCTTTTTTACTACCGTGAAAGGAAGCTGCGTGTGTTTCATTTGCGGGGCGATGGCGAAGTGCCACTATGTGGAGCGACACTTCACTACCCACTCTTTTTTTTTGGACTTATCTTGTACCCGTAGGTAGATTTGTTCTGCAGTCCGGTGACAAGCCGTGTGCAAGCGCCCCTTAACTCCCTAACCTGCATGTTTTTGCATGAAAAAACGAGAACATGCACCACCAGAACATGCAAACTCCACACAGATCACTGTTGGCCGGGGGCAGGGATCGAACCCACGATCCCTGCGATCCCCCGGCCGAGGGTAAACTGCTGCCGCGGTGCTAACCACTGCGCCACCGTGCATATAAGCACTCTCAGTGCTGTTTAGCTTCTCATGAAAGGACAGTGCTGGTTATTACTCCAGCATGATTCTTGGCAAGAAGTGTATGGATATAATTCCAGTGAAGAAGAACACACAAAAGTGTGTTTATTAAATGTAACAGATTTTGAGCAGAATTGCAGCAGATTTGTTCAGTTAAAAATGTGATAAGATTTATTTAATATGAAAGTTGATTTTTCTTAAATGTTGCATAACTTTTTCAAACATGGTTCAACATAGTTCATGAGTTAAAAGGGTTTAGTTTTTTATGGTTAAAAGGGGACTGGTGAAAACTGGACATTTATTTGATGAAATGTAGAAGTGAGCATCTGAACAATTGCTGAGAGTAATAAAACTAAAGTGGTGAATATTGATCTTGTCTGTTACCCACTCTAAGTTATTGATAATTATTTATTTATGTGTATATATACTGTATACACACACACACACACACACACACACACACACACACACACACACACAATTTGTTATTTTAGAGGAGTGTGTCAAGCTGGTGCCCTTCACATGACTCGATACCCATGAAGTAGCTCTTGGTTTCAAAAAGGTTGGTGACCCCTGCTCTAAGTGAACTATGCTCATCAGGCCTTGATTCGGCGTCCTTAGGAGAACTCATTCCTCCAGGAGAAAAGATAACGCAGAAGGGAGTTTTGGCTTCTCTCTAACCCAAACATTCTGATGTGCAGCAATCTGAACTCTCCAAGGACAGCATCATCATGTGACTAACATGGAATTTTGCCATCTGACATGCACTGAAGAGAGATGAACTCTGTGGACATGTTATCTATGTTTTAGAACACCATGGACATAACATCTAGCCGTTGCCTAGGAGAAGATTTTTGTTGTCCACCAGTACTGATACTTCACACACTGCATTCACACTGATACCACACAACTGACATACACACACTGGTTTCTCTCTTGCTTTGTTAATGTGTGGATCTGTATCTTGTCTGCTAAGTGTGCAATTAGAGGGTTTTTTTCTATGTGATCACAATCTTGCTCACTTGAGCTATATTTTGATAACTATGCTTTTTCTCTCTGCCTAATGTGTCACCCCCTCCCCCTCCCCCTCTTTACCCCCTACTGTATGAGGCGCCTGTATGGCTGCCGCGTCATTAGGGAGCGCTTAACACGAGCGCACCTTAGTGATAAGTAAAATTCCTTGTATGTGTAAGCATACTTGGCAATAAAGTTGATTCTGATTCTGATTCTGAAATCAAATCAACCTTTATTGTTGTGTTGCTGTACATACAACTGTAGTGCAGGCAAGATGAAATTGCGTTTCTCTCGGCATCCATATAAGTAAAAAGAGCATAATTTAAGACACACTCACACACACCCTCCCCCCCCCCCACCCCAACACAGCCATTCACACATCCCTGAGACATACTTGAAAACTAACCAGAACTATAATATACAAATAATATACATAAAGTCCATAGGTGCAGTAGTATGTATGAGAGATTCTGGATCAACTCTTCAGCATCCTAACAGCTTGTGGAAGGAAGCTGTTAATCAGTCTGGTGGTTCTACCTCTGATGCTCCGGAATCGTTTGCCAGATGGCAGAAGTTCAAAGTGTTTATGCAGAGGACGAGAATGGTCCTTGACAATGTTCAGTGTCCTGCTCCTACAACGGTTCTGAAAAAGTTCTTGGACAGAGGGGAGGGAGACTCCAATTACCCTCTCAGCTCCCTTGACTATCCTCTGCAGGGCTTTTTTGTCTGACATACTGCAGCTGGAGTACCATGTAGCAATGCAGTACGTCAGAACACTCTCCACCACACCTCTGTAGAAGGTCCTGAGGATGCAGATGGGGAGAGAGGCCTGTTTGAGTTTACCAAACACGCCATCACCATCACCATTATCACCATTATAATCATCATTATGACTTCATTTTCATCATCATCATCTTCATCACCATCATCATCACCATGTCACTATTGTCTTCATCATCACCACCCATCATCTTCATCACCATTATCATCATCTTCATGAACTTCATCACCATCTTCATCCTCACACCTGATTGGCTCCTTTGTGTATTTAATGAACCTGAAGCTGGATGACATCAGCAGCTTCAGCTTTACACTGAGCTCGTTATTTCAATCAATGGAGCCCAGAAGATCTGAGAGATCAACACACACAGAGTAACACACAGCAGGAGCTGAGCGGCTCACAGATTTAACACTATTAAAGGTGACTGTGTTGAAGCTAAAAGCCCAAATTAGCTTAAGAAGCAGCCTGAGAGTCATCTGATCACACACACATACACACACACACACACACACACACACACACACACACAGAGCTCAGCGTTTCTCATGGTTTGTTTTGAACGTTGAAAAATTACAGGAAACATGATTCAACAAAAACACACGGTAACACCCCCCCTCACACACACACACACACACACACACACACACACACACACACACACACACACACACACACACACACACACACACACTTTGAAGTCAGAGTAAACTTGAGTTCATCAAACTCAGGAACAGTTTCATAGTTCCTGGAAGCTCCTCAGTTAGTTCCTGTTTCTTTGTTCCTAGAGCAGGAAGCAGGACCTGTTAGTTCTTAAAAGCTGTTTTTAGGGGGACTTTAATAGGTGTGACTGAGTTCAGTGGCAGCAGCGTCACCACAACCACATAAATACAGTGTTTCAATGGAGGAACAAGTATTGAACATGTCAGCATTTTTCAGGACACTCTCAGTATTTTCAGTGAGGATACTGGCACAGAAGAAATCAGGACATTAAGTCCATAAATAAAGTTAACCCAGTCACAGGGGTGAAGAAGCCAGTGTACTCCTAGTGCCGGTTCCAAGCCCGGGTAAATGGGTAGGGTTGTGTCAGGAAGGGCATCAGATGTAAAACCTTTGCCAAGTCAAACATGTGGATCATGATGAATGAGACTTTCACACCGGATCGGTCAAGGCCCGGGTTAACAACGACCACCACCTGTGCTGTTAACTGACAGGGTGCCGGTGGAAATTGGGCTACTGATGGTCGAAGATGGAGGAGGAGAGGGGGAAGGCGTGTTAGGAGAGAGAGAGAGAAAAGGACAGGTAGAAGTGTGGAGGTGAGAGGAGGGACATTAAATTAGGGACTATAACTGGTAAAGGCAGAGAGTTGGCTGATATGACGGAGAGAAGAAAGGTAGATTTACTGTGTGTTCAAGAAACCGGACTGAAGGGAAGCAAGGCTGGGAGCATTGGAGGTGGATTTAAACTGTTCTACGATGGTGTAGATAGGAAGAGAAATGGAGGAGGAGTAATCTTGAAGGAAGAATATGTGAAGAGTCTTCAGGAGGTAAAGAGGGAGTCAGACAGAATCATGAGTTTGAAGCTAGAAGTCAAAGGTGTGATGTTGAATGTTGTCAGTGCGTATGCCCCACAAGTTGGATGTAAGGTAGAAGAGAAAGAGGAATTCTGAAATAAGTTGGATGTAGTGGTAGAGAGTGTTCCCAGGGGGGAGAGAGTGGTGATTGGAGTGGACTTTAATGGACATGTAGGTGAAAGGAACAGAGGTGATGAGGAGGTCCTGGGTAGGTATGGTCTTAAGGAGAGAAATGTGGAAGGACAGATGGTTGTGGATTTTGCTAAAAGGATGGAAATGGCTGTGGTGAACACAAACTTCAAGAAGAGAGAGGAACATAGGGTGACTTACAAGAGAGGAGGAAAGTGCACACAGGTGGACTACATCTTATGCAGAAGGAGAAATCTGAAAGAGACAGGAGACTGCAAGGTGGTGACAGGGGAGAATGTAGCTAGACAGCATCGGCTGGTAGTCTATAGGATGACTTTGGAGAGCAAGACGAGGAACAGAGTGAAGGCAGAGCCAAAGATTAAGTGGGGGAAGCTACAGAAGGAAGAAGGTTGCACAGAGTTCAGGTAGGAGTTGATACAGGCTCTGGGTGGTAGGGAAGAATTACCAGGGGCCTCATATATAAACGGTGACCACGCACAAAAACATGGTGTACGCTGATTTTCACGCACACAGTGAGGATGTATAAAAACAAGCGTGACGTGACAATCTGCGGGCCGAGCCACAAAGTTTGCACCCGCCGTGAGAAGTTACGGCTCTCTGCAAATTTCTGTTTGACTATCAGATGGGTCTGTTAAACTATAAAACAGCTGAAACTCACAGAATGTGTTAATATAACGTTTCTACTTGAGTTAAAATGATTTGTCTAATAATTAGTGATTGAAAAACATGATTATTATTATTATTACAAGCTTTATCTCCACAACTGGGCTTATTGAGTGCAATGAAACCTCGATGAATCATAACTAATGTTCCTCAGATATGACCTGTCTCATTCATGGTCCAAAACCAGCACCACTGGAAACTGGATCCCATCTCTGTAAATATGCAAAAAACATTACCAGAGACTATACAGTTGACTCACGAGGCAACATGCACAGATCCATCTCTCCTGGGAGAAATTCTGTTGGGTAAAATACCCTCTAATGACCCCAACTCCAGCACAATATGTACCAAGGCAGCTGGACTGTGAATCCCTGCAGGTGAACTCTGGTAGCTGCAGCAGTGACCTCTGCAGCTGTGTCGGAGTGAAGAGATATTTCCATCCATCCATCCATCCATCCATCGACCTTCTACCGCTTTTCCGGAGGTCCGGGTCGCGGAGGCAGCAGTTCAAGCTGAGAAGCCCAGACTTCCCTCTCCCCAGCCACCTGCTCCAGCTCTTCAGAGAGGATACCAAGGCGTTCCCAGGCCAGCTGGGAGACATAGTCTCTCCATCGAGTCCTGGGTCTGCCCCGGGGTCTCCTCCCAGTGGGACGTGCCCGAAACACCTCAAGTGGGAGGCGTCCAGGAGGCATCCTAATCAGATGCCCATACCACCTCAACTGACTCCTTTCAATGTGGAGGAGCAGCAGTTCTACTCTGAGCCTCTCCCGGATGACTGAGCTCCTCACCCTATCTCTGAGGGTGAGTCCAGCGATCCTACATAGAAAGCTCATTTCAGCCGCTTGTATCCGTGATCTCGTTCTTTCGGTCATTACCCAAAGCTCGTGACCATAGATGAGAGTAGGAACGTAGATTGACTGGTAAATTGACAGCTTTGCCTTAGAACTCAGCTCCCTCTTCACCACAACAGACCAGTACAATGTCCGCATCACTGCAGATGCTGCGCCGATCCGTCTGTCAATCTCTCGCTCCATTTTCCCCTCACTCGTGAATAAGACCCCAAGATACTTAAACTCCTCCACTGAGATGTTTCCAAAGTCTAAAATATCTCTGTTTGGAGATTTGGCGACCTGCTATGATGTATGGCTTGGAGACAGTGGTGCTGACAAAAAGACAGGAAGTGGAGCTGGAGGTGGTAGAGTTGAAGATGCTAAGATTTTCATTGGGAGTGACTTGGGGAGACAATATTAGAAATGAGTATGTCAGATGGACAGCTCAGGTTGAGCGGTTTGGAGACAAAGTAAGAGAGTCAAGGCTGAGATGGTTTGGACATGTGCAGAGGAGGGATAGTGGAGATATTGGACAAAGGATGTTGAAGATGGAGCTGTCAGGCAGGAGGGAAAGAGGAAGACCACAGAGAAGATTCATGGATGTAGTGAAGGAGGACATGGAGAGGGTTAGTGTTACAGAGGAATATGAAGGGAGAGGAGAGATGGAGGCAGATGATCCACTGTGGAGACCTCTGAAGGGAGCAGCTGGAAGAGAAGAAGTCCATAAATAAACTTAGGAGTAATAACATGGAATGAAACAAAAATAATGAAGACATTAAAATAATCAGAGCAGTTCAGGAATAATCTGAAATCCATAAGTTGGTAGAAAGTAGTTCTACCTCCAACCTGTGGACATTGATATCAGCAGTAGGACCTTCATGAGTGGAGATAAAAAGGTTTTTGTTGTTAGTAAGGTCTTATACAGGAAACATCTCATGGTGGGTAAAATCCAAGAGCTCTCCCAGGCCCTTCACAGCCTGATTTTTGTAAAACACACTGATGGATTTGGTTACAGACATAGATCAGAACTTCTGAATCTTCTAGTCAGCACCAATGGGGCCGTTATCCACAAGTGGAAGGAACCATCAACCAGCCAATCACGGGAGCTCCTCACAGGATATCTGACAAGAGAGTCAGAAGAAGAGTCAGAAGACCAATCCAAGAGCGAAGGAGAACGGGGTAAAGCTCCAGAAAGACTTGGCGGCAGCAGGAAAACAACAGGCAATGTACTCCACCGTTATGAGGTCCATGCACCTCATAGACCCACGGAGTCTGACAAGACTCCATCATTAAAGAGAATGCAGGATGAAGCTGGTTTATAGTTTGTTCAGCAGCATTTGATCAAGTCTATGAAATACTGGGAGAATGTAGTGTGGTCAGATGACATGAACATAAAACTTTCTGGCTGTGACACCATGTTTGGAGGAGAAACACTACTGAACTCCACCACCAATAACCTGTAATTTTCCAGTTTGAGATCAATAAAGTGCATCTATCTATCTATCTATCTATCTATCTATCTATCTATCTATCAAAAGCACTATTGCAGCAGTGAAGTTTGAAGGTGGAAGCATCATTGGCAGACTTCATATAAATGAAGGAACAATGAATGGAGTGATGTACTGGAGTATTCTAGAAAATAATCTGCTGCCATCCACCAGGATGATGATGATGAGGATGAGATGGCGGCGGAGCTTCCAACAGGACAACAATTCCAAACACACAGAAGGAAACCCTCAGTTAGTTTGGAACAAAGAAAGTCAGAACGGGCCAGTCAGTCACATGACTGAAGTACAACTGAAGATTAGTTTGATGTGTTTGGTGAACGTCTGAGTGCTCTTAATGACAGACTCTTACCAGGTGAAACGAAGCGTGAAGGAGATGCGCTGAGTCTGACTGGAACAAACTAAAGCCTGTAGGTGTTAAATCCGCCAGAATCCCGAATAACTCAGGCTGTGAAGTTCTGGGATGAACCAGTTTCACACATGTGAAAAGGCATGTTAAAAAAAACTGATCTGTGGATTTTGTGATCCTTTAATTAAATAAAATCAATTCAATATCAATTAATACATACCCCCCCCCCCGGATCTGGAACAGCGTTTTTGTCTTCATGTTGTTACTGTCAAAGTTCCAGATGTTTTTGAGCAGTGATAAAAGGGCACTTCTCCATCAACAAGCTACTCAGCTGTCCACCTGACAGGAAGATGCTGATTGGCTGTTGTGCTGCACAACAATAAATGTTTGATTGTCAGTGATGGTCAACAATAGAGAATCTGATTTAAACTACAGACACCAGAATATGAAGATCTGTCACCATGACAACTGTGATAACATTAGAGGAACCAGACAGACAGACGGACAGACGGGGTGTTATTGTGGTGGACGTGGTGGTCACATGACCACAGGGGAGGAGCTATAACAGTGAGGCTGGATGGGAAAATGGAGTTTATTTTAAAGAAGAAAAGAAAAGAAAGAAGGAAGGAAGTCTCAGTGGAGGAAGGAGATAATGAACCCACCCAGGACCACTACACACCGACACACACACACACACACTGAAACACAACGAAATACACAACACACACACACACACACACACACACACACACACACACACACACACACACACACACACACACACACACACACTAGAGCAGTCACACACGGGAACACACCGGAGCTCGGAGTGTTGATGCGTGAGCTTCATTAACTCCTGAGCAGACAAAACAAAGAGCTGACTGAACCTGAACACACCCTGGAGGAAACACCAAAGCCCTGAATCAGCCACAGTCCTGGACTGGACCCACCATGCCATTGGGGACCCAGTGCGAAACATTCTGTGTTGGTGTGTGCTGCTGAGCGTGCGCTCAGACTACACACACTCTGATGTCACACTGAAGAAGTCAGAGCAGCTCTTAAGAAATTCGCCTAGTTAATTAAAACAATGAACACCGAAAACCTCAGACCAGGACCTCATCACACCAGTATCACATCACACCAGTACCACATCACACCAGGACCGCATCACACCAGTACCACATCACACCAGTACCGCATTACACCAGGACCACATTAAACCAGGACCACATTACACCAGTACCACATCACACCAGTACCACATCACACCAGGACCGCATCACACCAGTACCACATCACACCAGGACCGCATCACACCAGTATCACATCACACCAGTACCACATCACACCAGGACCTCACCACACCAGTACCACATCACACCAGGACCGCATCACACCAGTACCGCATTACACCAGGACCACATTAAACCAGGACCACATTACACCAGTACCACATCACACCAGGACCACATCACACCAGTACCACATCACACCAGGACCGCATCACACCAGGACCGCATCACACCAGGACTTCATCACACCAGGACCGCATCACACCAGGACCGCATCACACCAGTACCACATCACACCAGTACCACATTACACCAGGACCGCATCACACCAGCACCACATCCCACCAGGACCACATTACACCAGGACCACATTAAACCAGGACCACATTACACCAGTACCACATCACACCAGGACCGCATCACACCAGCATCACATCACACCAGTACCACATCACACCAGGACCGCATCACACCAGTACCACATCACACCAGGACCACATTACACCAGGACCACATTAAACCAGGACCACATTACACCAGTACCACATCACACCAGGACCGCATCACACCAGCATCACATCACACCAGTACCACATCACACCAGGACCGCATCACACCAGTACCACATCACACCAGGACTTCATCACACCAGGACCGCATCACACCAGGACCTCATCACACCAGTACCACATCACACCAGGACCGCATCACACCAGTACCGCATTAAACCAGGACCACATCACACCAGTACCACATCACACCAGTACCACATTACACCAGGACCGCATCACACCAGCACCGCATCACACCAGTACCGCATCACACCAGGACCACACCACACCAGGACCACATCCCACCAGGACCTGACCCTCAGACCAGGACCACTGCAGATGTGACTCCTCATCCAGCAAGTTCTGATATAAACTCCACCCCTAACTAGCTCTTTTATTTGGAGCGTTTCCATGCCAACAGGAGCGCTAATAAAGTGCAGTTTTTTTCTCAGACTGTACAATGTTGTGGTTTCACTCATCAGAACCAAAGTCCAAGACTTCCTGAAGACGTCATTAAAAAGGCAGCTGTCTCTGATGTGTGGAGGGACCAGTCTCTTAAACAGAAACATCTAGAAGTCTTTCACATTAAACCAGCTGCGTCATCAGCTGCTCCGTTAACTTCAGCAACACTTGTATAAAACTCACAATTTGGACTTTTTCTCATTCACTTGTTGGGTTTTTGTAAATTTGTGATTTTCTTCATACATTGTCAACCTTTTATAGTAAATGTGTATTTTCATTTTTACTTCGTCATTTTCAGGGGTTAAAGCAAAAAAGAATCCTGAGCCTGAACTTTTTTCTGGGGGTAGGGTCATAGGGGTGGAAGCATCCATGTGTATATATCCATCCATCCATCCATCTTCTACCACTTTTCCCGAGGTCCGGGTCATAGAGGCAGCAGTTCAAGCAGAGAAGCCCAGACTTCCCTCTCCCCAGCCACCTGCTCCAGCTCTTCAGAGAGGATACCAAGGCGCTCCCAGACCAGCTGGGAGACGTAGTCTCTCTAGTGAGTCCTGGGTCTGCTCGTCCAAGTCTCTCCTCCCAGTGGGACATGTCCAAAACACCTGACGTGAGAGGCGTCCAGGAGGCATCCTGATCAGATGCCCAAACCACCTCAACTGGCTCCTTTCAATGTGCGTGTGTATATATATACATACATATACAGTACTTCCCGTGAGCAGTAGATGGGACTATACATTTTGTTAATTATTTTTATATAGGAGCGTGCGGGATGGAACTAATACTCACTGTAGAAAAGCTGGTGAAAATTAGACAAAGTTTGTCCGTTACAAGTGTCTGTTGTTGTAAGCCTAAAATCAGGGTTTGGTACATACCTTGGTTTTCTTGGTTTTCAGGTCACAGTTCGGTTCCTTTTCGGTACAGTAAGGAAAAAAAATGCAAAACATAAAAATGCTTATCTTCTGTATAAGTATGAACAGCTTTACTGACAAAAAAAACTGCAAACTGCCAGCAGTAAATTTTTCAATAAAAAAAATTCTCATTCTTCTTCATCTTCTTCCGCTTAATCCTTTTCGGGTCGCGGGGGGGCTGGAGCCTATCCCAGCATCTTTGGGCGAGACATTCTCAAATAAACAAAATTAAAATGTATACTGTGGTGACCCAGCACACTGCGGACGGACACTATCTCACACTCATCAGGGCTGGAGGAAACGGAGAACAATTTACATACAGACAGAGAGCCCCAGGGGGCATTCAGACAGGACTGTTAAGTATGCGTCCTCGGAGAGGACGTCTGGGCCGGGCGCTAGCTGATGTCACGCTAATGTGTACTGACTGATGTGTATTAGATGACAATCACTATGCTAATGTGCCATGCATTCTCTCTGTCTGTATAACGTGTATAAAACAGCTTGTTATACATGCCTGCACGGTGGCTGCACGGTGGCGCAGTGGTTTAGCACTGTGGCAGCACAGTTTTACCCTCGGCCGGGGGACCGCGGGGATCATGAGATCGTGGGTTCGATCCCAGCCCCCGACCAACAGTGAGCTGTGCGGAGTTTGCATGTTCTCCCCGTGTTGCGCGGGTTTACTCCGGGATTTCTCCGGTTTCCTCCCGCACACCAAAAAAAACATGTAGGTTTAGGGCGCTCGCGCACGCAGCGACCAGCAGCCGGTGGCTTGTCACCAGACTGCAAACCAAGTCTACCTACGGGTACAAATAAGTAACAAAAAAAAAAAAAAAAATGCCTCAAAAAACGCGAAACTCTCCTACCAGAGACTCGGCCCCAGCGGGCAACGCTGGGATCCACCGGCTGTATTTATGTTAGAAGGTGAATAAAGAACCTGTGTCGACCTACGCTCGTGCCTCGCCTCCACATCCTTTCCTTACACCCTCTACGATACAATAAATAAATTCTCTTTTTAGGAAATGAATGATGCAGACAAGTGCAACAACAGAAGTTTGAACAGCCTGTTATAAAAAGTTGCCACAGCTAAATAAGATAATGAGCCATGAAACATGAGTTGGAAACATGAACTCAACAGCTTCATCAAAAGCGTTTGTAGCAACACAATCAAATAACAGACATTAAAGTTTGGTCTTTTAACCCCAAAACTAAAGAAATAAAAGTCAAATATCAGCTTCTACTGCACCATACATGCCTGCTGTAACTCCACTGCCCAAAACAAACTGGAGTAATAATAATTAACTCCATTAGAGTCAAAAAGAAAATAACAAGCTAGTCCATCCTGTGTGAAACCTTGCTGAGTCTAGAAGTTTAAAAGTTTAATAATTAAGCTTAGGTGAAAATTAAAAGAACTTTTTCCAGTCCAAAATAACAGTTTACAAAAGCTTTAAGTTACAGCAAAGGAATGTGAGTCTTCACTACACATACAGTGAAATATTTAAGCTGTTTTAATGTATTTGTAATGAGTACGGTTATCTTTAATTAGGTTAAATTACAAATCATGGTATTCTAATTTAGAGAGATGCGCTGACAATCAGAATGAAGGTTATTACGGTGACAATAATAGAGAAGATGAAAAAGAGTAAGCTACTCCTGTAATTCACTCATTTACTGCAGTTAAGACGTTACCAGCAGAACTGAAACAGCTCAGCTGTCAGCAAACATCATCCAAGAGAGATTATTGTCCCACAGCTAATGTTAGCACATGCGAACAGTTTAATCAGTTTTCTAAAGTTGAGACAGTCGCTCAATGAAAACAAGAAGCGCTAAAAACTCACCAACTTTACCGATGTTGTGTTTAGAAGTAGCCCCATTTCAGTTATTCTTCACCGGGGCAGAACACTGCAGAAGTCTACTGGCAGGCAGCCAGAGACAAAACAGAGAGGAGGAGGGGGCGTGATATGACAGTTACACTTTCTGTCCATCATTCAATATAGTCCGTGTCGTACCTTGGTATGCATCTGAACCGTACCGTGGGTAGTGTACCAAAAAATCTGAATCCAAATACAAGTACCGTTCCACCCCTAATATGTATAAATATATATAAATGACTTTCCTTGAAACTAGATGGTAACATATCTGCCATACCCATTGATTATGATGAACTGTTTGAAACGGTAATACCAAGGAAGGTCAGTAGGTGGCAACAGTACTCCATCTCACTCTAAAATGATGCAAACATCAAACATTTAGGATGCTGCTGCTCTTAAGTTAAGTTAAGATAAGATAAGATAAGATAAGATAAGATAAGACAACACTTCATTAGTCCCACAATGGGGAAATTCCAGGATTACAGCAGCAAAGGAATAGCAGCACTCAGAACAATAGTAAATAAGATAATAAGAACTGGTTAGCCAAAGCAGTAGATGAATATACATATATACACATATACTGTATATACACAGTGCAGGAGCATTGCAGCTAGATGGAATAAACAGCATTACGATTTGTTAAATTACCCTGCAGAATGTGAATTTAGACCCAGACAGCATATTTCACATTTGAATGAACAGTGTCGTTGTCACCCTCAGCAATGATTGTTATTGTCCTAGTTGTGTATTGGGGGAGACGATCTCTGTTGTGCAAAGTTGCTATGTTTAGTACATTTAATACGACCTCTACGAGTAGCCCCAGTTAGGTTATAAAGTCTGACAGCCGTAGGTAGGAAGGACCTGCGGAACCTCTCCATCGTGCACCTAGGATAGCACAGCCTACTGCTAAATGAGCTCCTCAGTGCGTTCAGCGTGTCCTGCATGGGGTGGGACTCGGACTCCAGCAGAGATGACAGCTTAGCCACCATCCTCCTCTCTCCTATCTCCTCCACTGGGTTGAGGCGCCGCCCCAGAACAGAGCTAGCTTTTTTGATCAGCCTGTTCAGTCTCTTCCTGTCAGCTGTCGTGATGCTGCTGCCCCAGTAGACCACTTCAAATGTGATGGCTGATGCCTCCACCAAATCGTAGAAGGTCTTCAAGAGTGCCCGATGTACTCCAAACGACCTGAGTCTTCTCAGGAGGAAAAGCCTGCACTACCCCTTCTTGTAGAGCGCATTGGTGTTGTGTGACCAGTCCAGTTTATTGTTAAGGTGAACACCCAGGTACTTGTAAACATCCAGGGTACTCTGTTCCCTGGATGTTTACTGGTGCTGTGGGGGGTTGTCCTCACCTGCAGCAGTCCACCACCAGTTCCTTAGTTTTCCTCGCATTGATCTGGTGGCAGCTCCGTAGGCACTAGTCCACAAAGTCCTGGATAAGTCCTCTGTACTCCGCATCATCCCCATCACAAATGTGGCTGACAATCGCAGAGTCATCAGAGAACTTCTGTAGATGGCAGTGTGGTGTGTTGTGTGAAAAGTCAGCAGTATACAGTAGAGGGTGAACAGGAAGGGAGCCAGAACTGTTCCCTGTGGGGCCCCATGCTGCAGATGGTGGTGTCAGGCACACAGTCCTGGGTTCTCACAAACTGTGGTTGATCTGTGAGGTAGTCCAGGATCCACGATGACAGGTACCGGTCCACCCCTGCACACATCAGCTTGTCCCTCAGGATCACTGGTTGGATGGTGTTGAACACACTGGAGAACTCAAAGAACATGATCCTCACAGTGCTCCCAGGCTTCTCCAGGTGGGACAGGGAATGCTGTAGGAGAAAGATCACTGCATCCTCCACACCGATGCCATGCTGGTAGGCAAACTGAAGTGGATCTATCGCTGGTCCCACCAGGGGGCGGAAGTGGGCAAGGAGCAGCCTCTCCAGGGTCTTCATTAGGTGTGATGTGAGGGCCACTGGTCTGTAGCTGTTCAGGTCCTTGAAGTGCTGAGTCTTCGGTACGGGTACTACACAGGATGTTTTCCATAGCTGTAGTACCCTTTCCAGCTTCAGGCTCAGACTGAAGATGTACTCCATGATCCCACACAGCTGGTCTGCACAGGACTTGAGGAGCCTTGAACTGATGTGAACTGATGCCGTCCAAACCAGCAACCTTCCTCGCCTTTATCTTCTTCAGCTCAGCTCTCACCTGGGTCTTGTCTGGGTCTGAGTCTATGAGGGTCAGATTGGGGAGGGGGGCTGTGTGCTGGGAGGGGTGATGTTGGGTCTGTGAGGGGCAAAACAGCGGGGGATGTATGGGGGGAGGGCCGTGGACAACGACACTAGATGAAGGTGAAATTATGTACAGAATGACCTACAATCTATAACATGAAATTTATAAATAAGGGTATGTGAAACTCACTGGTGGAATACGATTTGATTAGCAACCATTCATTCAACCATCCATCCATCCATCTTTTACCACTTCTCCCGAGGTCCGGGTGGCAGAGGCAGCAGTTCAAGCTGAGAAGCCCAGACTTCCCTCTCCCCAGCCACCTGCTCCAGCTCTTCAGAGAGGATACCAAGGCGTTCCCAGACCAGCTGGGAGACACAGTCTCTCCAGCGAGTCCTGAGTCTGCCCCGGGGTCTTGTCCCAGAGGGATGTGGCCGAAACACCTCAAGTGGGAGGCGTCCAGGAGGCATCCTGATCAGATGCCCATATCACCTCAACTGGCTCCTTTCAATGTGGAGGAGCAGCGGTTCTACTCTGAGCCTCTCCTGGATGACTGAGCTACTCACCCTATCTCTGAGGGTGAGTCCAGCAATCCTATGAAAAAAGCTCATTTCAGCTGCTTGTATCCACGATCTCATTCTTTTGGTCATTATTTCGGTCATTATGTCATTGAATCCTTATTTAAATCTTATTAAATCCTCCACCTGAACAACGAGAGCAAGTTTTTAGCCAAAGTCAAATTCCTTGTATGTGTTGTGCATACTTGGCCAATAAAGCTGATTCTGATTCTGATTACCCAAAGCTCATGACCACAGGTGAGGGTAGAAACATAGATTGACTGGTAAATCGACAGCTTTGCCTTAGAGCTCAGCTCCCTCAGCTCCCTCTTCACCACAACAGACCGGTACGATGTCCGCATCACTGCAGATGCTGCTCCGTCTGTCATTCTCTCGCTCCATTCTCCCCTCAACCGCAACCATTCAGTAAAAGCTATATGGAAAGGGCCATTGATTTACTATTTTTTAATGGAATGTGCAACATTTGCACAATGTATTTTTAATAACAAATTGTAAACAGCAACAGTGAACTGCATACAATACTCTAAATTATATAGTGGCCTAGTTGATAGAGAATCTGCCCCACAACCAGGAGGTTGGGGGTTCAAGTCCCGGCCAGGTCATACCAAAGACCATATAAAAATGGTACTTCCCACCTTCTAGCTTGGTGTTCAGCATAATAGAACGGGGAAGAAGTTGTTTGTGGCGGCGCCTTGCATGGCAGCGACCCCTCTGATTCTAGATGTGATTAACAGTGTAGATAGGAGAAATGTAATTTCATTCTACTGTACATGATTGGCTGTATGGACTGAATGACAATAAAGTTGGCTTCTTCTTCTAAATTGCATTATTTCCCTAATTGTTTTGATCAAAAGAAATAATAGGAAATTAAATACTATAAAACATAAAAAGGAAATACACAAATCCAGATTGCTCCAGTTTAGTTCACCAGCAGAATACTGCTGACTTGTTTCCATTCAACACCATAAGACTGCAGGACATTTTTAATTCCACCTTAAGTGCTGAGGCAATATTAACTTTCCTGCTTGCCAAATGTTGGCTTGTTTCTCTAGTCATGTTGTCAGTCAACAAGGGCATTTAAAATTTTCTCCATCATCAATGTTCAGTGAAAACATGCAGTTTTTGAGCTTCTCTTACAGACGTTTTTTAAATTCTGCTGCGATGCCACGTGGGTTTACATAACCGGCATGCTGATTTGAAACAGACAGTTTTGTTAAGGCATTTTTGTCTTCAAACACTTTATTCACACAGATTTACTAGCAGTTGAAAAATGGTGAATGACAAATCGTGTTCTGCAATGAACGTGCACACGCATATTTTTATGTCACAAACATGGTCAGCCATTGATGCCAGTACGTCTGAGGTAGGTGTTGCTCTGGGCAATTGTGTTGGGTGTTGTAAAGCACGGACAGCTGCTCTGTGGCCGGGATCTAGGTTGCGATGTGGCAACACTTTTTTACCGCTAGTTGCATACATGAGCTTTTTCGAGCACAACATGCAGAAACAAGCTCCTGATTCTCTATTTTTCTTACCATCTCTGCACATTTCTTCGATCCACACCCAGCACTATTTGTTTTTAAGTTCTTTGTTAATTAGGACATCTTCCCCAGGCTTTAAAAACTTACTCTCCATCCTACAGAATGTATGAAAGGTTCTGTGTACATTGAAGGATGAAACACTTGCGCCTCCAGTCACTCACCCACTTACATTGTCACTGTAGTAAGTAACAAGTAAATAAGTAAATATTTTGTTTTTCTTTTGTTCAGTTACTGTTTTGAGTTTGAATGTGTAATTTTTGTGGATGTATTTTATTATGTATGGTAAAAAAAAAAATCTAAGACAGTAAATAAATAAAAAGCTGTGTTCCTGTCATATCATGGGTAGCCAAACTCATGAACTCGAACTTCATACATAGGAGTACCAAATGGCACATGCCAAAAATTCGGCACAGTGCCAGATAATTAGTACCCATAACTAGTGGATGCTCTGCGGCATCCGCATATGTATATATATATATATATATATATGTGCCCATGCATCAAACACATATGCCCCGCCTCTTGTTTGTTGTTGCTGTGAGATGCTTGGGTGCATGTGTGTGTACGCATTGGGGCGGCAGTGGCACAGGTGTAGTGTGACTGACTACTGATCGGAGGGTCATGGGTTTGATTCCTGCTCTGTCTGCTTGTCGAAGTGTCCTTGAGCAAGACACTGAACCCCCAGTTGCTGCTGGTGGCCTGGTTAGTGCCTGTGTGTATGGCAGCTCTGCCGCCATCAGTGTGTGAATGTGTGTGAATGGGTGGATAGCAGGATCTGTAAAGTGCTTTGGTCATCCTAGATGAGAAGAAAAGCACTATATGAGTGAACGCCATTTACTTCATTCGTGTGACATTTGAATGTTTTGTTTTGTAGCACCTTAACTCTGCACTTTAGCATATACACTTTGTACAGTTTTATTGCAGTTGTTGTTCTGGTGTATGATTGTTTCTGTGTTTCTGTGACCCACCAGGGGACTGCAGATGCAAATTAGCAGTATTGCTAAATCTGGTATACTTACATTGGTATTAATGTTCATTAGTATGTAGCATCCCTTTCAAATAAACATTAAAACTTAAACTTAAAACTTTAAGCCCTGCATTTTTACTTGGTAAAGTTGCAAAATTTCACTTCCTATAAATTGGTGTTCATGGCTGCTTCTGCCATCAACTTTAGTTTCTGTATGTCAGGGACCCTTTAAATAGGAGTCACACTTGTACTGTAAAACAGAAAAAATGTGTTTTTCATATCAAAGACGTGTTCATTTTGAAAGATTTTAACCCTTTCAATGCCAGGTTTTTGTCATAATGCCGCCATGTTTTTAGATGGAAAAAAATGAACAAAATGAATTATTCTCAATATACTACATGCAAAGTAAATTTCTGTATATAATTATATAATATCAACAACACTGATTTTATGCATGATTTTTTGGGGGGGATGACAGTGCCATCTAGCAGAAATAGCATGTTTTTCTACATATGGCAAATATTGCCAAAATTGCAGCATCCGGTGGGGAGCAGTAAAAATGATTCAGTCCAAGGAAAAAGCCCAGATTGACGCCCAGATATAATAAATGCATGTCTTCAGTGGGACATGTTTAACAGTGCGAGTGTCAGGCTGACTGCAGGAGCGGAGCTGGAAATAACAAGATGACATAAAAGGACAATCCTGACACAATTCACGACGTGCATGAACACAGGCCAGATTATCGAAAAATGACAAGAGCGTAAAATACATTCACAGCTCCCTGACCCTGAAATATTTTTCATGTAAATTTCTTCTTGTAATTTTGTGTTTTTTTAATTATCTTTTTAAACATTCATCATTGTTTCATTTGTGTCTCAACCAATCACAAACACCAGCTTCACAGCAAGGTTCCTGTAATGACGAGGGAACTTAACAAAATGGTTCCTGTGGGGAGGGGGGACTAAAATGTGTGACACACTAATTAAAACAACAACAAAGAGTCACCTGGACTAATTAGCCTCATTAACAAGGTTTTTAGAGCGTGGCGGCCATCTTGGACTGAAACCGCGGAGACTTTAATTTCATCGTCTGCTGCTTCGCACAAATGCACACACAATAACACACACTCACGGCAACCAGCGTGTGACCAACAGAACCTCATTTACCTCCTTCAGTCTGAACCAGGTTCACTTTATAGTTCCTGGTATTTTATTAATTCTGAAACATCAAATTAATCATCAGCATCATTCTGTTCAATCTGTGGACTGTGGGAGGAAACCTGAGTAAACCACACAATCAGACATGAAGGATTCAGTGTGTGAGTGTGTGTGTGACTGGGTGGACAGCAGGATCCGTAAAGTGCTTTGGTCATCTAGAGATGAGAAGAAAAGCGCTCTATAAGTGAACGCCATTTACCACCACCATTCAAACCCGGACCGTGTGACAGTGAGGCAGCAGTTTTAACCACAGGTCCATGTTTCATTCATTGATTCATCTTCTTCTGTTTGTTCAAGAAAATTAAAGCTGACACCATTAAAGTCATTAATTTACTAAAAACTGAAAATCACCAAGGAAACAGCAGATCTCTGTTCATTTATCCTGGAACTGAAGAACCACACTCTACCGGACTCTACTGGGCTCTACTGAACTCTACTGGACTCTACTAGGCTCTACTGAACTCTACTGGACTTTATTGTGTTTTACTGAACTCTACCGGACTCTACTGGGCTCTACTGAACTCTGCTGGACTCTACTAGGCTCTACTGAACTGTACTGGACTTTATTGTGTTTTACTGAACTCTACCGGACTCTACTGGGCTCTACTGAACTTTACCAAACTCTAGTGAACTCTACTAGATTCTACTGAACTCTACTGAACTGTACTAAACTCTCCTGAACTCTACCAGACTCTAATGGACTCTACTGAACTCTAGTGGACTCTACTGAACTCTACTGAACTGCACTGGACTCTACTGAACTCTAGTGGACTCTGTTGAACTCTAGTGGACTCTACTGAACTCTACTGAACTGCACTGGACTCTACTGAACTCTATTGGACTCTGCTGAGCTCTGGTTCTGGTTTCTACTGATCCATCAAACAAATATCCATCTGTTATATTTATCCTGTAACATGAACAAAAACCATGAATCTTTTCTAACCACAGTCTGATGGTTGTACTGGTTCTACTGAATGGTTCTACTCATGAGTTCTACTGAAATATGCAGCCAACACGGACATAATGTGTCTGGAACAACAGAACCACACAGCTGGGTCCTACCGTTGTCCTGCGGCAGAAACAATCAGAATATCACTGCTCATTTATCCTGGAACTGAAGAACCAACCTCTACTAGATTCTGCTGGACTCTGGTTCTGGTTTCTGCTCTGGTTCTGGATTCTACTGTGTCCACTCAGCCAGAAAAAATCTAAAATCTGATGAATGAAAAATTTCTAACAAACATCTTGTTTTTTCTGAGCTGAGACTGATCTGCGGCCGACTGAAAATGAGACGCAGCAGAACCTAAACAGAACCTGACAGCTACCAGTAGAGGTATGGAGCTACTGGGTTCTCCTGGACTCTACTGCTGTCAGACCGGATCTGTGAGTCATGGTCCAACCACATATCATGACTCAGTTAAACCGGCTCTCTGTCGGTGCTGGTTCTGCTCTGTTTCACCGTCTTCTGTTATTCTTTATTCTACTGTGTTCTATTATCTTTGTTCTGCTGGTTCTACTGTGTTCTATCGTTCTCCTCCTCCAGAAGAACTCCTACAAACTCAGCAGCTCAGATTTGCTTCTCCTGATCGGATGTCTCCGGTTCCGGTTCTGTTCTGGCGCCTGATCCGGATCATCGAAACTGGGACAGAAGGAGAACCAGAACCAGAGGAGGAGGATCAGGAGGAACAGGAGGAGATTTTCCGGATGGAAACTTGGATCCCGACACACCAACTGCCATGTCGCCCCCCTCCCCCTCCCGGTCCCGGTCCCGGACCCCTCCCCGGACTCAGAACCGGACCCGGAGCGTCCTTACCTGTCAAGGTGTGAGTCCGCGTGCGCGCGGGTGCCAGCGCGAGCAGCAGGAGCGCCGCGCGCAGCAGCGGCAAACTTGGTCGCATGTTTGCGGAGGAAAAGTCCGAGTCGCTCCCGCCGCCGCTCCCGCTTCTGCCGCCGCCGCTCCGGTGCTGCTCCTCGGTCCGGTAACGGCTCAACCCGCTTCACTCTCCGCTCCTGCGAGTCTCCGGTTCACAGGAGGGGGTGGGGTGGGGTGGGGTGGAGTGGGGGTCCACCGAGCAGCACTGACGTCACTGACGTCAGATTCCCGTCAGAAAAGTGTGGCGTCCGTCCGTGAGCAAAGTCCGTGAAGCTGCGGAGAAGTTTGAAAAGTTGCGCAATCAGCAGCTGCTGTAAAAACGTGTAAATTAACGACACGTCGGTGACGATAAAGGCGCAAACACACGATAAAAAAATCCGTTTAGAAGACAAAGTTTTAAAATGTGCGAAGAAAAAAACGGCAAGTTTTAGACAAAAAAATGACAAAGAATCTGTAAATTTAAGAGGAAAAAGTCACAAATATGTGCCTTCATGGTGTTAAATGCATGAAGTGAAACGCAGCGTTATGATTCATTAATGATGATTAATGGCTCTTAAAGTGACGTCACTAGTCTTTAAGCATACGTCAGATTGGTTTTTATTCTACTTTGTATTGCATTACTGAGATTACCTAAAATAAAAAGACTTTTACATATTAAATGTATCATTATCATTGTTATTATAATTATTTTCTAACTTTACTCTCACCAGATACTGAAGTTTTTCTCTTAATTTTCTGTTTTCATGAACCTACATTGTCTTTATTTTTTTCATTGTAAATGAGTGTTTTCTGGCATGAAAACGTCGTTTTTTGCTGACCTGTTTGCAGCTGTTGGTGACAGATGTGCAGGTTTGTGCAGCAGCTGTCAGCACCTCTGCTCTGGGTTCACACCGGCATGGAAAGTTCTGATGGACTGGACCCACCCAGACACCAAGTACTTTGATTTCACACATTTCATTGTTCAACTTTTCTCTCTTTAAATGAGAACTTTTGTTGTGACTGCTGACCAACATCAGCCTGTTTCCGTTCTGATGTCCAGTTTTATCAGTTTAGTCAATGTTGAGAACAACAGCTGAGTGAAAATCAGCTGATAACGCAGTGCGTTTAAATGTAAACCAAGAAAGTCTTTTTCTAGTCCAGCTCTGCGCTGCTTTCATGAACACTGCAGTAGAATCGTCTGACTGCTGCCCTGTAAAACTTTTGTCTCACATTTCTAAGCTGTGAGTCACCAAAATAAAAGTTCATATTTAATTAAAAAAAAAAAAGCGCAGGACTTCCTGTTTGTTCCCTAACGTGCCTCTGCTCCCTCCTGCTGGACAAACTCAGCTACTGCAGCAGCGAGGAAACAGAAAACCGGATTATTTCATTAAAATGTTTCAAATTAAATGTTACAATAATTCGTTTTGTTTTCTGTAATATGAACAATGAAGTAAATCCAAAACTTAATGTACGAGATGAAATAAACTGAATAAAACTGTTAAATAATTATCAAAGTTAACTAACTAACTAACTAACCTGCACTTATATAGCGCTTTTCTAGTCACAAAGACCACTCAAAGCGCTTTCATTAATACTAACCCTCTATTCTAAGGGCCTATAGGAAACAGATATCTAGGGACAATTTAGAACAGCCAATTAACCTAACATGCATGTTTTTGGCATGTGGGAGGAAACCGGAGAAATCCCGGAGTAAACCCACGCAACACGGGGAGAACATGCAAACTCCACACAGATCACTGTTGGTCGGGGGCTGGGATCGAACCCACGATCCCCACAATCCCCCGGCCAAGGGTAAACTGTGCTGCCGCAGTGCTAACCACTGCGCCACCGTGCAGCCCAAGTTAAATCAACTGATATTTTTACATAAACACAATGAAACTTTAAGTTTCTGAATAATTACATATTTTATAATCTGAACAAAAGTCTGAACAATTAATACACAGAAAAACTTGATCTAATAAACATTTATTTATTTGTTAGACTGAATAAAACCAAAAAAATAAATACAGAAAAGAAACTTAAATTAAAGTCAATAATAATTAAACAGACGAGACAAACACTTTCGGCACTACAATTAATTAAGAGACAATTAAAAAGGTTAAGTTAAAAATAGGGTGGAGCAGTGGTTAGCACAGTGGCTAGCACAGTGGCAGCACAGCAAGAAGGTCACGGGATCAATTCCACCCTTGACCACCGTGGGTTTGATCCCACCCCCAGACCATCGGTGACCCTTCTGTGTGGAGTTTGCATGTTCTCCCCGTGTCTGCGTGGGTTTACTCCGGGCACTCTGGTTTCCTCCCACAGACCAAAAACATGCAAGTTAGGTTAAATGGCATCAAACTGGGGATTCTAAATTGTCCTTAGGTCTGACTGTGAGAGTGAATGGTTGTCTGTCTCTCTGTGTTGGCCCTGCCATGGACTGGCAATCTGTCCAGGGTGGACCCTGCCTCTCGCCCAAAGATGCTGGGATAGGCTCCAGCCCCCCACAACCCGAAAAGGATTAAGCAGTAGAAGATGGATGGATGGATGGATGAAGTTAAAAATATGAAGATAAAAGGTGAAGCTCCTGCAGGTGTGACTAAAACGTGAGTTTAAAAAAGTGAAAAAATAAAATCTTTACTATGGTTTATGGGTCACAGTAGACTGTTTTATCGGGAAAAATTATATGCACCTTATTCCTAGCCCCCATGCTGTCTTGCATGAATTATGGTAGCAACTTCCAGTACTAGTTTAGAATGTATGGTTGTCACTGAAATGGGACACTTTTCCTTGTTAAAAAATACACTTTGGCATCAGAAATGCAGGAACACGGCGTCTTGCACCTCAAAACAGTAACATAATTGTTATGTCTGTAAATGGGCTGGTATTAGTAAGATGGCGGCCGGGTTGGTCATGGGACAGACCGGGGTGGCTACTGCCGGTTTCCAGTGGTGACGCCGCCCAGGGTATAAAAGAGTGGGCAGAAGAGGCTCTGCCTGTTTCATCGTGAAGCCACCTGGCCAGCAGGAGAGTGTCGTAAGCCTCTGTACATAATTGTTTATCCTGAGTAAACCCTGTTAACCGAGGTGAGACTCACTCGTGATTCCTACATTATGGACACAACATTTGGTGACGAGGTACAAGTGGTAATGGAATGCTCTGTTGCTAGCTTTTGGCCGTTTCTCGAGGCTTCAGGCGAGCCCTTCGTGCCGTGGCCTAGGTGGTTTGCTGCCTTTACCAACTATCTTGATGTCCTGGGTGTGGGAGATATGGGGAAGCTCCGTGCACGAGTTGTGTTGGTACATAATTTAGGAATGGAAGGGCAGAGGATTCTAGAGAATCTTGGTGGTGCGGACAGTTTTGACAAAGTGGTGCAGCTAATGGCGCGATACTTTAAGGTGCCAGAGAACATCATTGTGAGACGCATTCAGTTTTGACAGCGCCGCCAACGGTCGGAAGAGCCCGTGCGAAGATTCGTGGCAGACCTCTGCGAGCTGGTGAGGGAATGCAGATTCAGGACCCTGGAGGACGAGATGATTCGGACCAGTTGGCGGAGCCCGTCTGTTGCACGGCGGCCCGGTCCAGATTGTTAACGCATCCAGGAGAGATGACGTTAGCTGAGGCTGTCGAGCTCGCCCAGCAGTACGAGGCAGCAGAGACCAACACGAGGGGCCTTACTGAAGGGGCCTCTCTGGAGAAGAATGTGTCTTGCGCTGAGGCACTGCATCTGGACCCTGGTGATGGCGAATACGGAGAGGATGATTTTGCCTCTGTGGACAGGATAAGGTCTGCCCCTGGTACGCCAAAATGTTATGGATGTGGGTCCACTGAGCACCACTATAAGTCCAGAGTATGCCCGGCGAAAGGAAAGCGTTGTGGCAAATGCAGGCTTTTAACCATTTTGCCAGGGTGTGCGAAAACTTCATATGCAGGAGCCATGGGAGAGATCCAGGTGCTGCACAGAAGACTTCGACAGTTGTGCATACCGTCTCCCCAGAGACGACAGGGAGGATCGGCTGCACCATCAAGTTGGATGGAGTCGAGGTCCTGCTCCTAGTGGACACAGGAGCGGTGATTTCTGTCCTGAATCTTGAAACCATGGAGAGACTGTTTCCCCACCGACAGATAAGAAGGCAACAAGTGGAGTATTATGGTTATGGGCGGAACAGGTTGGCTATATTGGGCTACATCGAGATGGAGGCCCGATATAAAGGCAGTGTGGCACCCAGTGTTCGCATTAACGTTTCTGCATCCGGTGTTAACGTTATGGGTTGCAACCTATTTTACAGTCTTGGGTTCTCCATTATGAACGTCTCTGGTGAAGAATGGTCTGGATGTGGACTGTGGGGCCGACCTGTTCCTGCCGTGGAGGGTGCTGAGGTGTGGGATTCGGACTGGATGGACACTGTGACTTTGGGAGTGCACACACCGCGCCACGCGGAGACCTCTCGGGATGGACCCGATGCTGTCATGCAGGCTGCCCTGGACGAGGGTGCTGGACGGCACGGCGGAACCCCCGATGAGGCTCATCAGGATGAGGTGCCAACGCCGGGAGAAAACGGGGCTAGACTGTGGAGCGTGGTGATCGTAAAGCGCTCCTAGCGACAACCTGCCAAGAGGAGACCCAGGAGAGCCTGTGAGAAGGAGCGTCTGGAGTCGGGGACCAGTCGCAGGACCAGTGATCTGATAAAGAGGAAGTGGGCTCCTTCAAAGACCAAGGTTTAGGCTCGAGTACGTCTAGATCACAGTCCACGCGAGCAGCGGGAAAACTAGAGGCGGTTCCAGGTGGAGCCCAGTTGGATGGAGGCAGATGGGCGCAGGTCTATTCGTGTCTGAAGACACCCGAGGGATCTGTGGCTGCCGGAGGTGGAGAGGAGATGGCGCAGCAGGAGCCCTGAAGTGAAGAGACGGAGACACCTTGAGAGAGATCCATCCGGGAAATGAGGGGTTTATTTTGCATGTTTGTGTTGTTTCTTCAGTCCTGTTTGATGTTGGTTCCTATTTGGTGCCCAGATAAATTGTGTTTAAAAAAAAAGGAAAAGTAAGCAGTAAGTGTGAGTGTGGGAGGTGTCCTCTTGATGTATAGCTGTGAATCTATTTTAGTTGTTTGCATGTCAGCTGTAGATGCCTGTGTGTGCGCTGTGCTTTAGTGTGTTTTATGAATTGAGTTTTGTGTTGAATTTCTGTAGTCTGACAGGTGGCATCTCTGTGTGAGACTGTGTTGGTAATTTCTGGAGCTTGCCTGGTTAATTTGACTTATTTTGATTCGCTTCTCTAAGTGTTTGAGGGAATTTGGTTTAATTGGATTGTTTTATTTTTGTAGCACCTTGTTCGTTTTACTCTGTGTGTCCACTGTGGGGTGGGAGTCAGGGTGGGGGGCCGCCAATAGAATGTGTCTTGTGTTTTATTGTGGGTATTATTTGGTGTGTTAAGGCATTATTTTTAGTTAGAAACACGACTTTATTGTTTTGTTTGTATGCTCCCCCTTTTCAAGCGGCAGAATAACCCGCTCAGCCATGTGGGGGGTGCTGGTGGTCTACCCAGCCCCTCAGCCTTAGTTGTATGACTTGACAGGTGTTTTGTTTATTTCTGTACATATTTTGATTAGTACGCATTTTGGGTGATAAATTTGGGTGGGTTATTTGTGTGCTTGGCATTTTTTTTTTTTTTTTTTGAGGGGGAGAAAGGTTATGTCTGTAAATGGGCTGGTATTAGTAAGATGGCAGCCGGGTTGGTTATGAGATCGACTGGGGTGGCTACTACCGGTTTCCGGCGGTGACGCCGTCCAAGGTATAAAAGAGAGGACGGAAGAGGCTCTGCCTCTTTTGTCGTGAAGCCACCTGGCCAGCAGGAGAGTGCCGTAAGCCTCTGTATATACAGTAGTTGTGATATATATCCTGAATAAACCCCTGTTAATCAAGGTGAGACTCACTCACCATTCCTACATTATGGAAACAACAATAATCACACCACTTTCCACGACTATCGAGGGATGGGAAGATGACCTTAAAAAGCGGCCTCGTAGATAGTAGCTCCGTTAGTTAGCGCCGCTGCTAAGATGCTAACGCTGTAAACAAATGACCCGTGCTGGTAAAATGAGTCACTTTGAGAACATTTTCAAAACTGATGTAACATTATTTCCATATTTTGTATTGAAAGACCTTCAAAATGATATTTAATTTGTAGGAAGTGTGCGGAAACCGACCCACAAAAAGACGATTTATTTATATTTTAGCTAGGTTGAAAACTCGCGTTTGATCGGTTGGGAGTTACGTCTTCCACAAAAGCATAGATATTTTTATAAAGTACGATTTCTAAGCTTTCCAATGATACCAGACACTAATGGGGGTTTTCCCGGGACTTTGCCACTACTGTAGCAACATTTAATTATCAGGTACAAAGATTATTTAATTTATACCTAGAGGTGTATGTGGAAACGGAGGTTTACTTCGAGTCCATGCACACACCGGAAAAAATGCATTTTTGGGGCACCAGTCCAAAAGCTTGGACAGTTTATTAATAACTAATCTTTACACCTTCAATCAATCAGTCTCAAATATTTGTGAATTCTCCTGGGTGACTTTAGAAACAAACATAGGAAAAGAAATCAACAGAAACTTCCATATACCGTTTACAGTTTTAATGATCAGACTCAGATTAAATGACATTATATTCAACAGATATGTTGGTAAAGTGAAATGATCACGTATCAAGCATCACATTCACCTTGTAACTGATTATTGAGCAACAGAGTGTAATCACATTTGTGGAACCAAGAAAACCTTAGTATGAATTTGTAACTGTGATGAAAATGGAGACTGAATTAACTGTAGCAAAAATATGAAGAAAACTGGACGCAAATTTTATGAAGAAAATTATATAAGCTAATTATATGGAAAAGAATTTCTGAGTTACTCTCAGAAAGTAAAAATGGAATTTAATGAAAAGAAGAATATTATTTCTCTTTAATTCTATAGCTCTGATCAGAGTTATGAACTAGTTTTAAACCTGAGACAAATTATGGCATATTAAAGGCGATGGACATCGCATTATTCAGCAGATGAAACAAAGGAATCTTGCTCACATGAACTTTGTGCGTTGGCTTCTAGCTGGATCCAGGAGCTGAAGCTTCATTTGAAGATCATAGTTAGGTTAATTGGCATCAAAACTGGGGATTCTAAATTGTCCTTAGGTATGACCGTGAGAGTGAATGGTTGTCTGTCTCTCTGTGTTGGCCCTGCGATGGGCTGGCGATCTGTCCAGGGTGTACCCTGCCTCTCGCCCAAAGATGCTGGGATAGGCTCCAGCCCCCCCGCGACCCGAAAAGGATTAAGCAGAAGAAGATGGATGAATGAATGAATGAATTAGAGAATATCTGCCAGCAGTTATGTCTTCCCAGGGACAAGCAATCAGAAGCTGAAATCCAGCGGCGATAATGAGGCTGCTGGCCACGTAATATACCATGCGGACAACACAAGATTTTTTTCAGCGGCTTCCTCAGGTCCAAATAAATTGGACATAGTTCACAGTCTGATCAAGGTCACAGAATTAGAGAGACAAGATTAATTAAAAAAAATTCAAACCATGAAATCCAAGTTCTGCAGGTGTTGTGGTGGTTGGTGAGAACAGCTTCCAGTGTGAGAAAAATAATCAGTCCACTTTAAAACACAGTGGGTTTAAAGACAATCAATAGAAAAGTTTTAGCAGAATAAAATCGAAAAAAAGTCTGTGAACACGGAGTTTCACTCCATATAAAAGAGAAGCTTGAGCTCAAAAAAGGAAGAAAAAGTATTTTTCCTAGACGTTTAAAGGAAAAATAATTTAAGGCAGGACACACAGACTTTTACACAGAACAACCCTATCTCAACTTAACCCCTTGCACTCCGGTCAATTTCCCTAAAAACGCCAAAAAATAATGTGCCCAAATTAAATCCAAAGCTGTTCTTCAACCCTTTGCAGCATCTTCATGGGGTTGGTCTCATTTAAAAGAAAACACTTTGAATTTTTTGGCAAAACAGTCATAATCTAAGTGCTCCGGCCACTGAGTTACAGTCATCTAAACATAGTGAACTTGAAGAAAATAAATTTGGCTTGGGTGTTTTTTTGGATACAAATGCTTGCAAATAACACACAGCTTCAGATCCGGGCTGGAAAATGCAACAGAAATGTAGAACCAAGTGTTATCCAGCTGAGGTCAAAATTTTGTAACAATACCACAAAAAATGAATATATTACACAGCTTTTTCCTCAGGTAGTTCCCAGGCATTTTGGAACTGTGCCAAATTGTGCCAAATGGCACAGTTTGAAAAAACGTCTGTAACTTTTGAATGATTCAATGTAGAAGCTTCATTTTGGGCTCTAATGAAAGGTCATACTCAGGGATGTGTCTGTGTGTGTGTGTGGGGGGGGGGGGGGTTGTCCCCCCCCCTCGCTACAGAGGACGAACATCGCCCATCGCTACATGACGGATTAGCCTCATATGGCGATGTGGCGACAGCAGCGCAGTCGCCGCGGCCCCCCCCTCGCTACAGAAGAATAGTGGGTGGGGGGGCGGCGGTCACGGTCTGGACGCGACGAACGGACCGTGTACCGCGGCGCACGAACTTCAGACTTTGTGCGCCACGCAGTTGTAATTTACCGATCGGTCAAAAGTCATTTTGGATTACAATTTTCAGGGATAAAGAATAATTTAGCTTATAACACCTTACCTCTTCACAGCAGCGTCCTGGTGAACTTCTCTTCCTCATTGTCAGACGAACGCGACGCTGGTCCGCTCGTGGTTCTGGTCTCACGACCCGATCAAAACATAATTCCATTATTGCGGTTTTGTGCTTCCATGATTGCAGTTTTTGGCAAATGATTTTTCAAAACAAATAACAGTAGTAATTAAAAAAAGACTGGCGAAGACGTGTGTGTCACTCAGCCTTCGTCGTCGGCCTCCGTCGGTCTATGACCATGGAAGAAATCATAACGTCTACTCTGCTGGAACAAAAACAAAATAAGCACTGCCTGTGGCCGAACATGCCGATGCGCGAATGGCAGTCGCTGTCACACAGGTTGCATTTGTGGGTGGTCTCCGTGCTGCTGGGTCTGTGACAGTTCTTCTTGCGGGTCCTTTTTTGATCCGCTGCAGCAGTCAGTCTTCACCCAGCCTTAAAAAAAAACAGCTCGCAAACTTCTCTGCTTCAATTGGCTCACTGCATTCACAGCGTTGGTAGGCGGGTCCTTCTTGCTAGGTTTTCAGTCATTGGTTCTTCAAGGTTTCAGAAACCCAATTCAAGGCTCTTATTAGTCGAATGAGAGGTCAATCAGATGAACTAATCTGTTCGTGGCTGTGTCTGCAGCTTTTATTTTCAGTGCGCGCTTGGACGCCATCACCATCTCCATCATGCGTCCTAGAGCGCACGAGGGCGCACGAGAGCGCCTTTGTGCGCTCTGGGACGCAGAGACTTGCCCGTCCACGGTACAACGGAGTGCAAGAGGTTAAACTTGCCCCTTAAAACTGAGTAAGTTTCCCAGGGAAAAACTTGACTGACATGAAAGGGAACCAATTGTCTCCCATCGTGGGAGGTTTGAATGACCTCTGGTCCAATAAGAAAACAGTCCATTGTCTGTAACCGACCAACAGAATGAAAGGGGGTATTGTCCAACAGAGACTGGCTGGTGATTGGCCAAGCCAGTCAGATGGCTTGAGTAAGTTTTAGATGGCACACATATTAACTGTGAAATTCAAATTACATACTCATGAAGTCTAAGCTAACCAGTGATTCATGACTTTCAGAGAGCATGCGCTTTTAGAAACTTGTCCTTCTCTAATTAGCATGCATTGGAATAAGGTTCATTTAAGTATTTTCAAACATGCAACACATTTATAATCAATGATTAATGAAACACTTCAAACCAGAATGGTATGTCAGAGTCCCGCTTGATTTTCCAGGGTGTCCTGAAAAAGAAAATAATCTGAGAATTGAGAGTTTTTGTTAAAAGGAAGTCATTTCATTTATTAACCTCAGTTCAGCTTATAGAGGAAAAAGCAAACATATTCCAGAGTTGTCAACCAGGGGGTAATGTTGAGCTGTGGATAATTCCTAGTGACCAGGGAATACACTCAAGGGATCTGGGATATCTTAAACAGTTGTTAAAGCATAAAACTGTCTGATTCGGAGGAAGTTCCAGTTATTTATGATGGCAAACTAATCCATTCCCTGCACGAAATGGGATCCTTATCGTACCTTTTACCATGGAATGTGTTTTCCAACCGTGGTTCTTAGATGAAGGAAACAATTCTTGACCAGACTTTTTGGGTGAAACAATTTCTTTAAGGTGAAGAGTGATTTTATAGATTACAGCCAAAGGGAGCTGATGCTACAGTACCAAACAAAGAAAGAGTCATGATTTGTGACTTTTCGTTGCCTGTACTCATAATGATGCAGTGCACATTCAGACCAGCACGTCTCCATCGCAATAAAGTAGGCTGCATTTTGTTAAAATATGTTGGACATAATCAAATTTACCTTAGAGCAGATGTACACCACAACACCGTGCTTAGATGTTGTCTGTCACTGTGTGGTGAGAAGCCTCCATTTATCCAGTCTGGTACAACCATGAACACCAGCAACAAGTACCAGAACTACGCCAAAACATTCAAAAGATACAAAAACTAGAAGAGCTGAAATTAGCTG
Source organism: Pholidichthys leucotaenia (assembly GCA_020510985.1). Classification (NCBI taxonomy): domain Eukaryota; kingdom Metazoa; phylum Chordata; class Actinopteri; order Cichliformes; family Pholidichthyidae; genus Pholidichthys; species Pholidichthys leucotaenia. The sequence continues at coordinate 250,316,663 of CM035844.1, read as the reverse complement.
CCACTTGACTGCAAAACACGTATGTGGACTACACATTAAAATGAATTTAAAAAACTTTTAAAAACACTATTTTTAATGCCCCTGCTACTCCACTCTTACTGACTGATTTAACACTAGGTCAGCTGAAACCGGAAGCTCCGGCCATAATCGTTCCTACAGTGGTACCCCCAGAAATAAGGTGGATAAAACCTGAAAAAAAGGCCTGAAGACAGACTTAACTGTTATGTATGTAATAACTGAGACATGAGTTGTCTTATGCCAAGCAATGAACTGAACTTTATTGAGGTTCACACAAAACTATATACAGTGGCCGCAGCCCGCGTGATGTCACCTGCCCAGACGGCTACGGCAAGCCCCAAGGGCCAAACCCACACATGACAATAACATCAACATCTAGATCTAAGCCCCACCCCCAGTTCTTAGATAGGTATAAGCCCCACCCACACCTTTCTGATAGATTTAAGTCCCACCCACACCTTTCTGAAAGATTTAAGCCCACCCCCAGCTCTCAGATATGTAAATGCCCCACCCACAACATCCTGATAGATTTAAGCCCCACCCACACCTTTCTAATAGATTTAAGCCCCACCCCAGCTCTCAGATATGTATAAGCCCCACCCACAACCTCCTGATAGATTTAAGCCCCACCCACACCTTTCTAATAGATTTAAGCCCCACCCCCAGCTCTCAGATATGTATAAGCCCCACCCACAACCTCCTGATAGATTTAAGCCCCACCCACACCTTTCTAATAGATTTAAGCCCCACCCACAGCTCTCAGATAGTATAAGCCCCACCCACAACTTTCTGATAGATTTAAGCCCCACCCCAGCTCTCAGATAGTATAAGCCCCACCCACAACTTTCTGATAGATTTAAGCCCCACCCCAGCTCTCAGATATGTATAAGCCCCACCCACAACCTCCTGATAGATTTAAGCCCCACCCACACCTTTCTAATAGATTTAAGCCCACCCCCAGCTCTCATATATGTATAAGTCCCACCCACAACCTCCTGATAGATTTAAGCCCCACCCACACCTTTCTAATAGATTTAAGCCCCACCTACAGCTCTCAGATAGTATAAGCCCCACCCACAACTTTCTGATAGATTTAAGCCCCACCCCAGCTCTCAGATAGTATAAGCCCCACCCACAACTTTCTGATAGATTTAAGCCCCACCCCAGCTCTCAGATATGTATAAGCCCCACCCACAACCTCCTGATAGATTTAAGCCCCACCCACACCTTTCTTAATAGATTTAAGCCCCACCCCCAGCTCTCAGATATGTATAAGCCCCACCCACAACCTCCTGATAGATTTAAGCCCCACCCACACCTTTCTAATAGATTTAAGCCCCACCCACAGCTCTCAGATAGTATAAGCCCCACCCACAACTTTCTGATAGATTTAAGCCCCACCCCAGCTCTCAGATAGTATAAGCCCCACCCACAACTTTCTGATAGATTTAAGCCCCACCCACAGCTGTCAGATATGTATAAGCCCCACCCCCAGCCCTAGCCAGCCCTTAGGTAGTTAAAAAGGGCGCTCAGTCCTCCCTCCAGCACCTCCTTCACCGGTTTGAGCAGTGGGTTGTGGACAATGTGGAGTCCTTTGTCCAGAGGGTGGCAGGCCAGCTTCTCCAGCCGGGACAGGTGATGCATCTCCTGGAGACATCAGTATTATTGCTACCATCTTTATCATCATCACTGGCATCAATGTGATTATCTTCATCATCACCATCATCATGTGGAACATCTTACCTGTGGAACATCCTTAATGTCATTGAAGTCCAGATTGAGCAACTCCAACCTGAAATAACCAATCAGATCATCAGAAGGGATCACTTGATTTACTGTTCAGGTGTGGCTACCTGGTCAACTGCTGTTGCCTGCTCAGGTGAGCTTACGTGTTCAGGTGCAATTACCTGGTGAGGCAGCAGAGGGCCTTAGGCAGAGAATGGAGGCTGTTTCCTTCCACTATGAGGATCTTCAGCTCCACCAGAGAATGGATGTTCTCAGCCAGGTTCTCCAGACGGTTACAGGCCAGGTGGAGGAACACCTGGAAGGACAAAGGAGGTGAAAGGTCGTCATGGAGATTAAATTCTGTCAGATAAACAAACAAACCCTCCGTTTTAACACTGACCACATGTTTAACAGCTGGACCTCCGTAGACCTACCAGCGCCTTCATGCTGTAGACACAGCCCGGCAGGTGACAGAGCAGGTTGTGGCTGAGGTTAAGCTTCCTGAGTTTAGTTAGATTGGAGAGAGAAGGTGGCAAAGACGAGAGCTGATTGTTGGCCAAACTCAGAACCTGTGAGAAAAGATGAAGTAATGTTACTGTGATCCATTAGTAAACAATGCTAATTAAAATCTGATACAGCTGCTATAGCTGGTAGTTCACTGGTGAAGTGAGCTGCTTTAAAGTTTTCTCAATAAAACACTGCAGTCAGCATGTGTTCTAACAGGTAAATCCTCAGGGTTGTGTACGGGGTCCACCTTTATACCATATTTATATTTGTAGTAGTACTAAATGTGGTAGATATGAACAGTAGGGGTACTATTTACAGTAGTAGTAGTAATAGTAGTAGTAGTAGTAGTAGTAGAAGATGTGGTAGTAGTAGAAGTAGAAGTCCTAATGTGGTATTTATGAACAGCAGGGGTGCTATTTACAGTAGTAGTAGTAGAAGTAGTAGATGTGGTAGTAGTAGAAGTAGAAGTCCTAGTAGTAGCAGATGAAGTAGTAGTAATAGTAGCAGTAGTAGTAGATGCAGTAGTATTAGTAGCAGATGCAGTAGTAGTAATAGTAGTAGTAGCAGTAGCAGTATTAGTAGTAGTAGCAGCAGCAGATACAGTAGTAGTAGTAGTACCTCCAGCTGAGTACAGGCTCCCAGTTCATCAGGAACTTCTGTCAGTCTGTTTCTATAGGCGAATAAAACTCTGAGTCTCCTCAGCTGACCGATCTCAGGAGGGAGGCTGCTCAGCTAGACCCAAACAACAATAACACGCTAATAACACGCTAATCAGACGGGCGGCATCATACATCACTCAGGAGTCCATCACATCAAAGATCAGATGTCAGTTCAGTAAACAACAGCTGATGGTTCTTGTTAGAAATGAAGGTTGAAGATGACAACATTAATGTCACAGTGACCTGAACGAGGACATGAAACATGAGGAGGTGGATGGAGACACAGAGAGAGGACAGAGGGACAGGGTGGACAGGGGACACAATGACACTTGAACCACAGTGGGTCAGCCTGTTGGAGGCGCTGTAGGAGCTCATCTTGGTGTTTGTCAGAAGGTTGAAGGAGGATGAAGGACTGAAATTGGATCCTGGAGGATTAGAGGAGGATCAGAACTTTATTTAGGACTCCAGCAGTTGTTGAGGTTGAGGGTTGGTGCCTTGCTCATGGGTAAACAGGCAGAGTTTAACCTGTGATGTGTGATGTATGGATAAGGAACACACTTGGAGTGGAATGCAGCCTGCTGCTGACGTCACCACATCAGTATATATTGGGCGGTCCACCATCTCACTGCAGGTTGTTCATAGGGGTTACAGCTAGAGTGCAGGTGTGCATACATTGAAATGATTAAGTGTACACATGCTTAATACCAAGTCTGCTTGTGATAAAGTTCAGTTCGAGCACAGCATCCTCGTCCATCTTCATTCAAGGTTTGTGGACATAACATTTGGTGACGAGAATTTCAAACCACGGAAGCATGCTTGAGACCACTGCGGCCTTTCCTTGAGCCCCCAGGTGAATCAATCGCCCCATGGCCATGATGGCTGGAGAGCATTTGAGACCTACGTTGTGGCGTTGGACCTGGGAAAACTGGATAAAGTAAGGAAATGTGCACTACTTGTCCACAACCTTGGCATAGAAGGTCAGAGGATTTTTCACATGCTGGGTCTGAGTTGTATGTGGATGCTGTTGAACTGCTTGCTAGCTATTTTGCTACACCGGACAATGTGATAGCACAATGAATTCAATTCTGCCAACGGCGACAGAGAATTGGTGAGTTCACACAACAATTCATCGCTGACCTAAGATATTTGGCTAGCATGTGCTGGTTTGGACTGTTAGAAGACGAGATGGTGCTGGACCAGTTAGCTGAGCACACGTGTAACCCAAGGCTAAGAGCTAAGAAGCTAACGGCATCAAATGGCATGATGCTAGCTAGCACGATATAGCTAGCATTCCAGCTTGAGTCAGTGGAGAAGTTAGCAACAAAGCTAGGTGGGCACCAACTACAGAAGCTACCAGGACAGACGACACTAGCTAAAGCAGTGGCACGGAGGCATATGAGGACACGGCAGAAGAGTACGAGACGAACGCTGTCAACTGAAGGACCACTTCAAGAGGCCCTGTTTGTGGTAGCTGTGGATCCTCGACGCACTAGGACAGAGCTCGGTTTTGCCTGACAAGAGGACAACGGTGTAACAAGTGTGGGCGCTTAAACCATTTCGCCAGAGTATGCTGGTCGCCATCACTGTGGGGCCCGCTGAGTAAGCCAAGCTGCGCACCAACAACCACCATTCATGTGGTAAGCCCTGACAGCAACAGTCATGCATACGGCATGGTTGAATTAGACGATGTAGCTTTACCACTACTGCTCGACATGGCGGCAGTTAGGTCAATGTTAAACTGGGCCATGGTGAAGAAATTTTTCCCCAACCACAAAATCAAGAAGAACCTGTGGTGTCATTAGTGTAGTGTGTGTGTGTGACGCCATACCTGCCCACAGGGTGACGTCAGGAAGGCACGGCCACTGGTGTATATACTTCTGTGTTCTGATAATAAAGTGGTGTTGGTTGGTGTTGATGGTTCCCTACATGAAGAGGCTCCGACTGTCATTATTCATACATAACATTTGGCGACGAGAAGTAAACTATGGGAGTGTATGGGCTACCTCACCCTTTAATTCCGTTTCTGGAGTACACGGGAGAGCTGGTGATCCTGTGGTTGAAGTGACGGGCCGTGTTTGAGGATTACATCGGGGCACTGGGTTTGAGCAGACTCGATGGGAGATCACAACGAGTGCTTCTGACCCACCATCTCGGCGCTGAGGGCCGAAGAATTCTCGCTACATTGGGAGAGACGGAGGTGCATGAGGATGCTGTTGAGCGGCTGGCCAAATTCTTCACTGGGCAGACGAGCACCACAAAGCTGTGGGTGGTGGGAGTGTTGGCACCAAGGGAGGCTAGGCTAGTTAGCTTGGGGGAGGGAACAGCCCATTCACTATCTATGGGCAGGCTAGCAGCAAAGCTAACTGCGCGACGAAAGAGAGCTCCAGGCTGCCAGCTAGACATCATGGTGGGACCAGGGCTGCGAGTAGGGGAGTCCCCAGTCACTGAAGATGGCGGGCCAGCTGCGAAGCGCAGAAGGGTGCAGGACCATAGTGCTGGTGTGTTTGACGGCACGGTGCGTGACTACAGCAAAGGAGAGCCGCAGCAGGAGTCATTCCTGCAGCTGGAGCCTGGGCAGCAGGAGAGTACGACCATGGAGGTTGAGAGCCCTGGGGAAGAGCAGCGACAGCCAGGCATGGAGACGATGCAGTGGAGCGCCTGGGACAAGGGTGCTGAGAGCAGCAACGTGACGAATGGGTTGGAAAGTGACGCCAACAAGAGTGATGCTGAGAACCCCAGGGGAGAGCAGCTGCAGCCGAGCATGGAGACGACACAGTGGAACACCTGGGACGAGGGTGCTGAGAGCAGCGACGAAACACCCGGGTCGGAGAGCGACACCGATGACAGCAGAGCTGAGAGCCCCGGGAGAGAGCAGCTATGGCTGGACATGGAGGCAGCGCAGCGGAGCGTCCTGGACAAGGGTGCTGGGCGGTACAGTAAGGCACCCGAGGCAGTGAGCGGCGCTGACGAGCAGGCTTCGGTTTTCCCCGGAATTCGGCCACATGGGGCCAGAGTGTTTGGGGGCACAGTGGCAGTGTTGGAAGCGGTCAGGAGCAGACCGATGAGCATGGAGGGGTGGTGTGCCAGACGGCAGGGCTGCAGGTCCCGAGGAGTGAGGCACCCAGGGACAAAGAGAGACAGTTTTGCAGGTGGGGTCAGTTTTGATCCTGGAGGCAGACGGCGGCCAGGGGTGCACACATCCTGTGTCTGTATACATATATACTCGGCTGGTGTGCATGAGAGGATGTACGTATGTGGTGTGTTATGGGATTATTTTATGTATTTTAAGAGACTTTTTTTGCGTCAATGTGGTAGGTTATTTTATTACAGTTAATAATTCCCCTGTTCTCTTAGTGCATGATTCGGGTCCTAAATTGGGGAGGGTCTCGATTGTGAGTGTGGTTTTGCATTTTGTAAGGGGGAGGGGAAGTGTGGTGTCGTGAGTGTCGTGTGTGTGTGTGATGCCGTACCCGCCCACAGGGTGACGTCAGGCGGGCACGGCCACTGGTGTGTATAATTCTGTGTTCTGATAATAAAGTGGTGTTGGTTGGTGTTGATGGTTCCCTACATAAAGAGACTCCGACTCTCATTTTTCATGCATAACAGAACCCAACGAAGCTGTACAGATAGGGCAGTCACAGACTCTGTAATGTAGGAACAGTTGAGCTAATGGTCTACTACAAGTTTAAGATTGTGTTCAACTTCACGTTCCAAGTGCAGCACACGGTGACAACATTATGGGATGTGACCTTTTCTACAGACTGGGTTTCGCTATCCAAGACAGTGCCAGGTCCGAATGGTCTGGATGCGGCAAACGGGGCATAACGGACCTCGACAACGACGACGTGGTGTGGGACGAGGTAATTCAAAGCGGCACTGACACCAAACCAGCCACCTCGTGCACTCAGGAGGAGAGCTGCCCAGGATGGGGGCAACAGCAGGACTCCACTCCATTCCTCGCCCAATCGGAGCTGCAGGAGAGGGAGCGCATGCATGTAGAAAACCCCGAGGCACAACAACAACCGGGCACAGACACTGTCCATGATGCGGCACAACAGAGCACATCAGACGGGAGAGAGGAGGAACCGGACTGCTTTCGTACCCGCGTTCAACATTATGCTACAGAGGTTACAACCAAGCAGACAGGTGAAGAGTCCACTACAATGACACGGGAGAGATGCCGGACACCTTCTGTACCCATGACCAGCCCCAGCCTACAGAATCAGCGATGGCGACGATGGGTGAAGGGTCTGCAGCAAACACAGTGACAATGGAACTGCCACAGCACGGCAAAGATCCCAAGCCGGTCGAGCATGCAGCACCACCAGGATCACATCGACACACGAACCCAAGCAAGGTGCTGCTCCAAGTCATGGACTGGGTTTGGGTTTGCGTCGTCAAGGGACCAGGATGGCAACTGACCGGGACGGCGACTGACCAGGCTACAGCTGACGAGACAATGGGCGCTGCTGAGGATCATGGCAAAAGTGAGATCAGCGTGCTTTCGACTGACAGACGGTTCAGTTCGGCATGCAAACTAACTACGGCGCATCCAGGTGGCTGCTCCAGATGGCAAGGCTTCGCGGGAGTCAGGTACTGCAGTGTGAGTCCCGAGCCCCAGCGTCATGAAGACTGACCCTTGCCCCAGGGATCCGACAGTTCCTGGGATGCGTCCGCCATGGGCCCACTACAAGGACCCTCCAGCAGAACTGCTTTCCCCATGGAAGACTGTAAAAAAAAAAAAAAAGACTGTTCAAGTAGGAGAGCGGCTGTAAAAGGTGGCAGAATAACCCACCAAGCCCCATTGGGTTCAGCAGTGGTCTACCTGCAGATCCTCGTTCTAGGTTCTAATTAAAGTTCTTGAAATGTTGGATGGTTTTGAATAAAGTAATGTTGAAGGGTGTTTAAATAAGAATGTTAACAATGTGGGTTTATAAGTGTACCAAATTGGGGAGGGCTAACTAACTAACTAATATAATAAAAAATGTGGTGCATGGATAAGGGACACATTTAGAGCGGCTCACGGCCTGCAGTTGACGTCATCACACTAGTGTATATTGGGTGGTCTGCCATCTCACTGCAAGTTGTTAATAGGGGTTACAGCTAGAGTGCAGGTGTGCATATATTGAAACAACTAAGTGTACATGTGCTTAATACCATGTCTGCTTGTAAAAAAGTTCAGTTTGAGCACAGCGTCCTCGTCCGTCTTCATTCCAGGTTTGTGGACATAACATGATGGTTGATGAAAAAGATGATGACTGGACATTTAAAGCCAGTGTCAGTCTTCATCTTTCATCTGACAAAGTTGTCAGTCAAGGAACTGTGCAGGTCCATCATGGGAAATGTAGTCTTCAGTTCATTAACCCTAGACTACTCACTACAGTATTCACTATACTAGATGAAAGAGACAGGTGATGGAACGCTTGAGGAGACAAAGGCAGATGATGGAACACCTGAGGGAAAAAAGGCAGGTGATGGAACATCTGAGGGGACAGAGAGCACATTCTGATTAGTTCCAGTTGGTCCACAACTTGCTGAAGGTGATTGTCCTTCTTCCCACATTCTGGGCTGGCCTCACTGCTACCTCTTGTAGATCCAGAGGGTTCTAGTACATATGCTCATACATGAGGAACTGGAACACTGGGCCCTGGTCATTTACACTGTCCAAAACAATTGGACTTTGGCTTAATCTAAAGTCCAATTGTGGGCCAACTTTTTAGGTGAGTTGGTCCAGAAACAGAGGACTAGACACATGAGAGTCAGAGACATGTGATTAGACACCTGCGGGGACAGAGAGATGTGACTGGACAGCACAGGACAGCTAGCTGATTGGACACCAGTTTACTTGGTTGCCCCACAGGTTGAGGACCACCAGGTTGGACAGCAGGGAGATCTGAGGAGGAAGAACCTTGATACAGTTCAGAGACATGTTCAGTTTCTCCAACTCCAAGAGCTCCCACAGCTCCTCTGGGACCTCCTGAAGGAGAACAAGGAGAAGATGGAGGAACTCGGTTAGCTACTTGTTTAGAAAACAAACATGTTTAATTAAAAAAGGCAAAATATGTTTGTGTGGACCCCAGCCAGGTAATCAGATTACAAAGATAACCATTTTCTGACTTTTCTGAATCTTCAGTTTTAACATGAACCCATCAGAATATGGACCAAGAAGTTAGGGCTACACAAAACGGAGGAAGGACACCTTCTCCTGTTCCTCCTCCTACCTTCAGTCCTCGGCGGGCTAGACTCAGGACGTTGTATCCAAACTGTTTGGTGGTGAATCTTCGGATTCTTTCAGCTGAGGTCAGGCTGTCCTCCTTCCCCTCGCTCCTCTTCTTGTTCTCCGTCACCTCCTTGGTACACAGTGCCCCTCCCATCCTCACTCAGTCTATGCTATCCAGAGGTTTAGGGGGCCCACGATCATCTGCAGATGTTTTCCAGCTGTTAAGACAGAACTCTGCAACTTTGTCCCCTACTGTCCAAAAGACCAGCTGTAGTGAGGTTCCTGTCCAGATATTACTGAGTTTCTGTCCAGATGCTACTGCGTTCCTGTCCTGGGCAATGGTGGCCTAATGGCTAGGGATGTGGACTGGTGAGCGGAGGGTTGCTGGTTCAATCCCCAGCCCGACAGGACCAGATCTGGGTGAGACAGATAACAGAGCAGTGTTTTCCCCACCCTCCTTAACACCACTGTGGTGGGGTTAAGCACTGTGGTGCCCTTAACCCCAGCTGCTCCAGTGGAGCTGCTCAGTGGCCATAGGTCAGTCTGTGGTTGTACTGGGCAGCTTCCTGGTGTGAAAGTGTGAACAGGGCATCCTTGAAAAAGAGAGGTTGCCTTATCAATTAAGTTTCAGTTGTTACTGTGTTCTTGTCCAAATGTTACTGAGTTCCTGTCCTGTAATGTTCTTGTCCTCCTATTTTAAGTTTCAGATGTTACTGAGTTCCTGTCCAGATGTTTTATCACTGTCCAAAGGGTTTTACAGATGTGAGATCAGTCTCAGATGTATTCCAACAACTTCCTGCAGATAAGAAACAAAGTTCAGATTAAAAGCGACTGAAGATCAGATTCATATTAACATCAAAAGGTCACATGACCCATCAGGTTCAGTCATGTGACCTCACTAAGACAGAACAACACCAGTATGTGTCATTTTAGAGACTGTCCTCCTAAAATTATATTCATGAAATTAAAAACCATAAATGTCCACTATTGCATATGTATTTGGCACATTATCGTGAAGTGCGGTGTAGTGACGTGCACTTCCTGTCACATCACTGCATCGCCCCTATAAGGTGGAGGGTGTCCATCTTATGGCCTCTTTGCTGGATGCCTACGCTGGTGCATACCATGTACTGCTGTGTGTATAGTTTGTTTAATAAAGTTGTTTTCGCCAACCATCATCCTGCCTCATCCTTCACCCAGGTATTTCCATACATAACAGTTGGCGATCGAGGATTAACTCATGGAGGCGTGCATTACACCACTTAAGATAAGATAAGATAAGATAAGCCTTTATTAGTCCCACAACGGGGAAATTCCAGGATTGCAACAGCACAGGGATAGCAACACTCAGAGCAACAATCAGAAGGCAAGAAAAAAAACAAGCAAGCAAGAGCAGCTAATAAACATATGTACGTATTACTATAAAATATATATATATACACACACACACAGACACACAGTGCAGAGCATTGTAGCTAGATGGAATAAATATGTAAATATATAAACACCCACAGTAAGGAGCATTGCAGCTAGGTGGAATAAATATGCAAGTATATAAACACACACAGTGCGGAGCAATGTAGCTAGATGGAATAATATGTAGATATATAAATATATAAACACACCCAGTGCTGAGCATTGTAGCTAGATGGAATAAATATGCAAATATATAAACACACACAGTGCAGAGCATTGTTGCTAGATGGAATGAAACAGCATAACCGTCTACTTAGTTATCCTACATGGTATGATTATGTGCCCATACATATTCTCACCCTCCATAGCGACCGGTATGTTCCTAGTTGTATGCCGGAGGGGACCATTGTGTACCATTCATCCCTTTCTCGAGCTTCCGGGCAAACCACCGTTGTTTTTTTAAATTAATCTTTTTTAAGAGCATGCATTGATTGTGAAGACAGTGTCACAATTACAGCTTTTCTCTTTTTTTTTTCCCCCAGAACACCCATACTATCACCAAGGCCCTCAATGGGCCAACAATAGAACAAAGTCTCTGTCTAGTGCAATAACAAATGATCAAGTATAGAATACACATAAAAAAAAAGAAAAGAAGAAAAAAGGGGGGAGGGGGGTCAGTCTGGAGGCAAGGTTTGCAATGACCCAAAGTAATCTATGAAAGACTGCCATTTATGAAAAAAAATAGCTGAAGAACCTTTTATTGCAAATCTTATTTTTTCTAATTTAAGAAAAAACATGACATCCTTAAGCCAGAGGGAAATAGAGGGGAGTTTAGGGGATTTCCATACAAACAAAATGTGGCGGCTTGCTAAGAGAGATGTAAAGGTTAATATATCTGACTGAGTAGAGTCAGTGTGATGGGAGTTAACAGACAGACCAAATATAGCCATGAGGGGGGCTGGAGAAACATTTTCCCCAGAACCTTAGACATGATTTCAAAGTAGTGACCCCCAAATTTCTGTAACCTAGGACAGGGAGAGGCGTGGCCTTTGTCACGTTGGTCTGCAATATCAGTGTAAATTTCAGATAAACGACATTTAGACCAGTGGGCCTTATATAGCACTTTGAACTGTAAAAGCTGTAGCTTGGCACAAGGTGTGCTAGAACGTATACTGGAGACAGCTTTGTCCCATAACTCATCTGTTATGTTCAAACCTAGCTCCTGTTGCCAGGAAATTCACACTTTTGCAACTGATTGACCATCAAATGTGAATAGCTGTGCATATATTTCACATATAAGAGATTCCTGACTTGGTTTCAGATTTAGGAGATCATCCCATGGTTGGCTAGTGGGGAGCGAAGGGAAGCTTGGAAGCAGGGAAGGGGCGCAATGCCTAGGTTGGAAGTAACAAAACAGATGAGATGCAGGCAAGTTATAAGTTGACATCACATCTGAAAATGTGGAAAAAATACCATCTCTGTAGAGATCCCTGAAATGCATAAGGCCATGACTGCCAAATTGTGAAAGTGGTATCAATAAGGGATGGAGGAAAAAGATGATTTTGTGTTACAGGAGTAAGAGTTGATGGTGACAAAAATTTAAAATGTCGTCTAAATTGAGCTCAAATCTTCATGGTGGCGAGCACCACGGGGTTACTTGTAAAGTTGGATGGATTCAAAGGTAGGGAGGAGGAGAGTAGAGTCAAGAGGGAAGAAGAAGAAAGTGACTGAGCCTCCAGCCTACACCATAATAACCCCGGACAGTGAAACCAGTGGATCAATTTGTGAATATGTGCTGACCAATAATAAAACAGAAAATTAGGTAATGCAAGACCACTGTCAAGTTTAAGTTTTTGCAAGAGTGAATATTTAACTCAAGGAGTTTTACCGCCCCACAAAAAGTTTGTAACAATTTGATCAAGGGATTTGAAAAACTTTTTACGTAAAAACAAAGGATACACTGAAACAAAAATAGAAATTTAGGCAATAAGATCATTTTCACTGCATTAATTCTACCTATCAAAGACAGTGGTAGAGAATTTCACTTCTGCAAGTCTGCCTTGACCCAACTCATCAGTGGAGAAAAATTAGCAGCAAAAAGAGAGGCTGGAGTGCGGGTCACATTGATCCCCAGATATCTAAACCCCAACAAGCCAAGTTTAAAAGGTATGTCAGATTGTTTAAGCATCAGAGCAGAGGAATTTATGGGATAGCATTCACTCTTAGAAAGGAACCACTGGTTTTATGGCCGCATTGGCTGGAGGCCTATCAGACGTGTATTATGGTGCTGGACCTGAGGAAAGTTAGATGGGGTGAGAGCGTGGGCACTTCTCATTCACAACCTGAGTATTGAGGGCCGGAGGGTCCTGCGGACGCTCAGAATGACAGATTCATGACAGTCACATCCCCCCTGCCCCCCCTCACCATCACAGGCTCTCCCATCACCATTGCAGATTCCTTCCGCTTCTTGGGCACCACCATCACCCGGGACCTCAAATGGGAGCCAACCATCAGCTCCCTCATCAAAAAGGCCCAGCAGAGGATGTTCTTTCTGCGGCAGCTGAGGAAGCTCAAGCTACCCACCAAGATGTTAGTGCAGTTCTACACGGCCATCATCGAGTCCATCCTCACCTCCTCCATAACTGTGTGGTATGCAGGAGCCACTGCCAGGGACAGACTAAGGCTGCAGCGCGTCGTGCGCACTGCTGAGAAGGTGATAGGCTGCGAGCTCCCATCTCTCCAGGACCTGTACATCTCCAGGACCTGGAGGCGTGCTGGCCGGATCATAGCCGATCCTTCACATCCTGGTCACGTGCTGTTTGCCCCCCTCCCCTCAGGTAGAAGGCTTCGGTCCATTCGGACTAAAACCTCCCGGCACATGAACAGCTTTTTCCCCTCTGCCATCAGACTGCTGAACACTAAGTGACTTTTGACTCTCGTGCACTATGTACAGCAGCTCAACCAGACTCATGTCAATCATCACTGTTTTTCTGTTGCATTATTGACTGCACTATGTGGTACTTCACATTATCTGCTACATGCTAATTTTTTAAAACTGCCTTGACTAGTACTACTCATTATTACTAGTATTATTATTATTATTACTTATTTTTCTACACTTATTGCACGTTTCTAGTCCTTTAGTTTTTTAGTTTATCCCTTTTTCTCATTATGTTTTTAATGTTGCAGCATGGCACCGAGACAAATTCCTAGTTTGTGTATTTGTCAGAAATTGTATATATGTACAAATATGTTATCATTTCATAATTAGTTTTTAGCTGAACTTTTCTGTATTTTTTCCCTTACAATGGCTGCAACAATGCTGCATCAGGAAGGTTTAACTCACCCTGTAACAGACATACCTCAACAGACCGGAATAATCTGTATTTACTTAAAGTTTAGAAACTGGTGTGCAAGAAGTCATGTGCTGACACGGAGTTGTCTTTGTGTTACACAACAAAGCCTGACTGTTTCACCACAAAGCCTGACTGTTCCACGGCCTTATCAGTCACCACAAAGCCTGACTGTTTCACGGTCTTATCAGTCACCACAAAGGTGCCCATAAAGTTGCAGTAGATGTTTCCTGTGTCTGACCTGCTCAGTATAAAAGGGACGTGCTGGCTTTGTATGGCAGCGCGCATTTCCCATCTGTAATCAGAGGTGTGTTGCTCCTTGTACAAGTAAAAACTTTGAACACATTTTGTGTCTCGAATCTTATTAAGGTACGAACCTAACAGAGTACTATTATTTTGTGAGTCTTGAGTTTCAGATTCCTGACATGCGTGGTGCCGTGACCCGGATGACCAATATCCAGACTGGGTGAGGACCAGGACAGACTCCAGATTGAAAACCATGCGCATGGTCTGACTTATAGTCAGCTTTGAAAACCCGCCTTGAGGGAACTCTGTGAGCCTCGTCGGAGTCCTAACTCTGTCTGGTGACGGTCATCCGCACAGAGTCTGAAAAGTAAGTGAAAATTATTTGTCTGATCGCGGAAAGTAATTGTCATTGTTGAAAACCACAGGTCAGCTAAATGCAAGTAATGGTAGTATAAGGTGACGCCCTGTACTTTCCCTGGTGGTTAAAATTATTGTGTGAGCATCTAGTTCCATTCAAAAGGTGAATGCAATAATTTTATGAGGTAGTGTGACGGCGTTTCGCAACTACAAGTAAAATGGGCAATTGTGCTGGAAAACCGGATAGACAGAAGAGTAAACAGAAAAAGATTGTGTTGATTTCCGGCCGAAGAGTCAGGTTTCAAAAAGTAAAAGGTGCTGCGTATTGACTGATAGGGTATGCTTTAGCTAAGTAATGGTAATATAAGGCGGCATCCTTTATATTTTTCCTATCTGATCATACCAGGTAATGATCCTGTAAGAAATTACAGGAGCCCTAATATAGGTTGCGTAAGATCTAGCCCCATCAACAAGTGAGCGCACTTAAAAAAAATTGGGCAGTAATATTGTTGCAGTGGGCGTACTGACAACGTTCCTGACTATATAAACAGATAAAGCGAAAAATAAAAAAAAAGGAAACTGCGCGCCGAACGGTAAAAAAAAATTACAATAACCGACTAAAAGAAAAAGATCAGATAAAGGATCCTGAAAAATATTTAAACAAAAAAGATTATTTCTTTAAACCCACACTGGATGTGGATGAATGCACAGTCTTAGCGTCGACGGAAAAACTTACAACAAAAAGAGATAAATATCAAAACCAACCGAGCATCGAACCATTATTAAATGAAAAAGATAATCCTTCCCCAACTTATCAATGCCACGATCCTAAGGAGGGTCTATACGGCAAATTATTTAAAGAAGCCCAAGAGGTTGGGAAAAGGAGGAGGCAAATAAAATCATAATAATTAGACCATAATATTTAAAGACGGACGGATTAAATGGCAGCAGAACTGGATAACGTTAAAATGGACAATGAGAAAGTTATTTTATCTCTTATCTATTCTTTGTGTGTGAGCCTTAGATAGAGGCAGTGTAGAGAGAACAAAACTCCTCTGCTTTCTCTGTTTGTGTGTGTGATTGATCTGTGAAGAAAGTGGTCTAAATATGGGTATAAGGTTTTGGGTTTTTATTTTTTCAGTTTAACTCTGTGGGGTCTTGATTAATGTTGCGTACGTGATAAACTGTTTACATATTTAAAAAAAAAAAGCAATTTTGATGCATTGCTGACCTTTGTCCTTGACTGAAACATGACAGTGCATTTTATAGATAAAAGGACTGACGTGTGACAATGTCACTACAGGCCATACTATGATCATATTATGATGTCATTTAATAATGCCTAATCACTGAAGGTATTATGTTTACCCTATATCACATGATTTAGAGCACAGAGGATCAAAAGAGATTGATGATTAATGTGTCTGTGCATATGATCTGCCAGAGGCTATGGATTATCAGACAAAGGTCTTGGAGAAAGAATCCTTAAATTGATGGGCATTTTTTGAAGCCAAGTATGACTTTGTATGACATTGTAGATAACATAAGGTGTACTGATTCAAATGACTTTGACTTTACAAATATAATGTTTATATGATTTTATACTGATGTTAGTCACCACATAATGGTGCGGTAACAATATATTTCAGAAATGTGACAGTAATGAGGAATGTGTTTTTCCTGATTCGGCGGTGGCCAAGCTGGGTCAGGGTAAACTACATTCACCCCATAATTTACCAAGGAATATATAAAATGAGGCATTCCTGGGAAAAATTTAAATCAAATTCTAATTAGGCAAAACGTCCACCTTTCCGTTGATTGAAAGAGTGTGATGCAATCTTTATTCATTTATTCAAATTCAACCCATCTGTGTTCAACTGGACAAACTGATCTTATTTATCAATGCTGAAGCATGTTAAAAATGCACAGATAGTTATTTTGTTTTTCTTAAATGGAATTTGTAAACTATTTTAAGAGATGTCACAAAAAGAAGCTATAATTATTGAAATCTATTTTTGAAGGAACTGGGCTACCTGCAGATTTTATTTAAAGTTAAAAATGGTAGCACACTTCCTTTCAGTAAAAGAATCAAATACCCTGTAACTTTGCTGCATGTGAGCCTCCATGTATCAAAACAGGGGGTATCAAAGAAATTAATTAGCAAATAATTAGCAATCCTTAGAAAAATAGATAATGCATAAAAATTATCAATAAATGATTGATGATGAATTCAATTCGACTTTATTTACATAAGCGCTTTTCATTTCATTTTCTGTAGTACCCAGGATAAACATATGGCTGCAGTTTATAACTAAAATACATACTGGGCAATACAGACCACTTTTTATTATTCATGGGATAATACAAATAATAAGATCATGCCCTCTATTTACAGCAGGACAACCATTCCATATTGTTGCCAGCTAGACTGTTATCGTACACTATAACCTTGTTGTCACAGCCACACCTTAAGCTTGTACCAAATTCCTTGTGGTTATTTACTGGTGGCCCATTTTTTTTTTGATAAAAAAAAAAGGCAACAGAGGGGCGAGCGGTGGTTCTCTCTCCCATCAGCAAAGGGGGATGAACGGCAGCTCTCTCTCTCTACTTAGCAAGGGAAGAAGCGAGCGACAGGCTTGCTCTGTAAAAAAGGCATGATGGGCCAACATCCACTGCTTATGCTGTAACAATGTTGTCTGGGGTCCTGATTGTGTAAAAATTCCACAACCTGCATCTTTGATTACAGCACTTACATCTGTGCAGACAGTAAGCATGCTTATAACGCATGCCACCTGCATACTGTTACCTTGAATCTGCGAGGGTTTGTCATCTCCACAGAAAAACCAGCAAAACATCGACAGCAATTATTGTAACTATGTAATGTTCTGATGCTACCATGTTCTGTGGCAGTTATTCACTGCCCTGCCCACACTAATGGCACTGACTTGTCTAGCTGCGGTAATCGCTTGGCTGATAACGCTACTCACTGTGCTGCTATTGGTCTTTTAGGAACCGTCTGTCTTATTAATAATGTTGATGTTGATGTTTTTAAAGGCTATCAAAATAATATGGACCTTCCTCCTGTTTCATGTGTAAATTTGCTCTGCCACCCACATTATACAAATGAGCTGTCCTGGTGGCACATGGCCAATCATGTGCCAACAGGAGGGAAAACTGTGAGGATGTTGGAAAACTGTCCTAGTTTTTGAAAGAAGTAACAAAAACATGCTGAAAAGTGCATCATTTGTTTACAAAATAATGCTCAAGGAGCAATGGAAAGCTACAATATTGCTTGGTGTTGATTGACACCTTTACAAAGTGGACAAAAATTCATCCCACATCCTCAGCTAATGCCGCATTTGTGTGTAAAACTCTATTGAAATTGGGGTTCCAGAACTGATTTGTGCAGATAATGGAACTCATTTTACAGCACCTAACAATGTAGATATTACTGTGTTGCTTGATGCACAGAAGGAAATGACTATGCTCCCTGGAGCAATTGTTTCAAACAATGGAATTTATTGCACTACTGATGGTAAAATAATCCTTCCTCCCTCCTTGTATCGCTGGCTGTCGATCTTGACTCATGGCAGTGGCCATGTATCCACAGGAGGAATGAAGGCACAGGCTGAAAAACATTTTTTCTGCCCAGGAATTTTGAAAGAAATGAAAAAAGTGTGCCAACAATGTTTAATCTGCATACAAAACAATGCACAAGGTGCAATGAGGACGAGACATGGTAGTTTCCCACCACCTAAAATGCCCTTTTCTCAATGGTGTATGGATTTTATTGAACTATCTAAAGTGGGACAACTGCAGTATTGTCTGGTCCTCATTGACACCTATACTAAATGGACAGAAATTCATCCTACAGCAAAGGCAGATGCTAAATTTGTTTGCAAAGTTTTACAAAACAACATATTTCCCACGTTTGGAATACCGGAGACCATTTATGCAGATAATGGCACACACTTCACAGCACAAATGGTTAAGGATCTTACTTCTGCCGTTGGAACACAGCTGAAGTTTCACACTGCTTATCACCCACAAAGTGCAGGTCTAGTGGAAAGGAAAAATGGTACTGTTAAGCAAATGCTAAACAAAGTAATGCATGACCAACGAATTTCATGGCCTAAAGCATTAACTGTAGTAAAGCTAACCATTAACACCATCCCAGAAAAGAAGAGTGGGTTATCTCCATTTGAATGCGCCTTTCATAGGCCCTATATTCTACCTGACCTACTCCCATTAACTGCCACTAACCCTTATAAGTCTCTTGGAGAGCATTTGAAAGAATGTAAACAAATGAAAGATTATGTTGAATCTGTCAGATCTTTCTCTACTCCACAGGAGGGCCCAGAAAATTCCCTCCAGCCTGGTGATTATGTCTTCATAAAGAACCATCACCGACAGAATTGGAATTCCGTGAGGTGGCTTGGACCATACCAAGTATTATTGACCACACCTACCGCAGTGAGGATTGCTGAAAGACCTTCTTGGATTCATCTGTCACATGTTAAAAGACTTCAGGTGCCCCTTGGTGACCTCCAGCCACCCCTAGGGTAAGTCCGGTTACAAAGGGGAGTCTAATCCTTTTAAGGATAAGACTCATCTCAAACCCGGTGAAGACAGTGACTTGAGTCTATAGGCACACTCCCAGGGGAATCAGGCACCATGGTAATCCTGAGACTGACTCTGACCTTCTTGAGTATCCCGCTATTAGTCCTCATCATTATCACCTCACCACCCTTGAGAAGAGATAATAGAAATATAGAGGAACATGTCACAGAAACACTGTTTATGACTAATCAGTGGTATCAGTATATGTTCCTCAATGCTCGTCTGACAAGAGGAAACGGCAGTTGTTGGGATTGTTCTTTGTTGCCTTTAACCACTAAGGGACCAATCCTAAAGGCTGAACCCTTTCCTATAAACGTATCTGACTGTATACTAGAGATTTCAGCCTGGGGATTCCTACCCAAGATTACTATGAAAAATCATGATAACACCACTTATTGAATGACATGTCCTGATCAGATTATGGCTATGAATGTAACACAACCATTAACTAGATTTGCCTTTACAAAGAAAAATGTGACTTTCCCAGCATGTGTATATTCAAATGGTACCACGGCGTTGGGAAGACTTCTTCCACGACAATGTTTGACAGTGTTGTTACCTTGCACCTCACAGTGCAGCGGAGCAACAGATTGTTCTTTTACACCCGTATTACCTAGTCCAAGGTATAGATCACAAAATTATACTGTCAGGAAGACTAGCACTACGGGCACAGTTCAAAGTAATGGCACCTATGTTATCAAAGAAGTTCATTGGTTATGTGGTTCCAAACTCTACGCTCAATTACCTCCCAATTGGGGAGGAATTTGTGCCCCAGTGACTGTTACTGATGGATCATTTGTTCTCTACTCTGATGACAACTCCTCAGGACACACTAAGAAGAAAAGAAGTATTCAGTCCCTCTTTAGTGCTGCTGGACTTACTGTCCCACAGAAATATAAATTATGGACACTGGGTGACGAGGTTGGACATTCAATTTTCGCCCCATATGGAGTTGGTCAGTTAATGACAAAATTTGAAGAAATGAACTACAGACTGTTAATGTTTGTTAATGCCACTACTGTTGTTTTGAAGGTTTTATCCAATGTAACTGAACAAACTAGAGTTATGGTTATGCAAAACAGAATAGCATTGGACCTGGTTTTGGCTGTCCAAGGAGGTGTATGTGCTATGTTTAACGGGTCCTGTTGCACTTACATTCCATCTGTCTCTGAAAGTATGGATACCGCTATTACCGTCATGGAACAAGTGCAGCAGGCAATCATGAATGATTATGAAGAGAAGCTACAATCTGGTTGGTTAGACTGGTTATTCACAGGAAGTTGGTGGCAGGTGCTTCTTAAAGCCTTTATGCCTTTTATTATAATAATGATATGCACGTTTCTGTCATGTTGCTTTGTGATTCCCTGTGTCAAATCAATGATGTCTCGCGCTCTGTCTCAACATACATTTATGATACAACAAATGTTCCAAGACCAATACACTCCTTTAAATACCGAAGAGGTGGATAACAATGATAATTGTGCTCCTGTTTAAATTTGGAAATGATACTCTATGAAGACAATGTAGGAAATCTTTTGAAGTTACATTGTTCTGATGTCTGTATGTGATAAAAATTATGAACTGATAAACAGGAGGAAATTGTCAGAAATTGTATATATGTACAAATATGTTATCATTTCATAATTAGTTTTTAGCTGAACTTTTCTGTATTTATTCCCTTACAATGGCTGCAACAATGCTGCATCAGGAAGGTTTAACTCACCCTGTAACAGACATACCTCAACAGACCGGAATAATCTGTATTTACTTAAAGTTTAGAAACTGGTGTGCAAGAAGTCATGTGCTGACACGGAGTTGTCTTTGTGTTACACAACAAAGCCTGACTGTTTCACCACAAAGCCTGACTGTTTCACGGTCTTATCAGTCACCACAAAGGTGCCCATAAAGTTGCAGTAGATGTTTCCTGTGTCTGACCTGCTCAGTATAAAAGGGACGTGCTGGCTTTGTATGGCAGCGCGCATTTCCCATCTGTAATCAGAGGTGTGTTGCTCCTTGTACAAGTAAAAACTTTGAACACATTTTGTGTCTCGAATCTTATTAAGGTACGAACCTAACAGAGTACTATTATTTTGTGAGTCTTGAGTTTCAGATTCCTGACAGTATTACATGAACAATGGCAATAAATCTGATTCTGATTCTGATCATATGAGGAAGGTGTATCGCTGCTGACTAAACATTTTTCCACCCCAGACAACATGACTGTTTGGAGAATTCGTTTTCGCTGGAGACGCCACCGAGTAGGTGAGCCTATGCCCAGTGTCATTGACTTAAAGGAACTAGCCAGCAAGTGTCGTTTTGGACCACTTGAAGATGAAATGGTACGCAACAGACTAGCAGACTAAACGTGTAATGCTAAACTGCGTGCTAGGCTATTAATGGCACCTAATGACTTAACGTTAGCCAAAGCAATGGAGCTAGCTCTCCGGTGGGAAGCTGTTGATAAGCTAGCGGTGGAGCTAAATTGGCACCAGACACAGAAGAAGCCAGAGCCACTTGCCCCAGCTAATGTTGCGGACCCTGATAGTGAGGATAGCTTGGACAAGGATTTTGGGGAAATTAATTCTGCCAGCCAAAGGTCTGCCCCGGGAAACTCCCGTTGCAGGGGTTGTGGGTCCACGACGCACCGCCATAAAGCTAATTGCCTGGCTAGAGGAAAAAGTTGTAGCAGATGTGGGCGCTTGAATCACTACACCAGAATGTGCTGTTTGTCTTACCCGGGGAACCCAAGGGAGAAATCACCCTGCTCGCTCCCAACGGACACTGGGAGCGAACAGTATGAAGCGCTAATGTATGCCACGGCAGTCAAGCAGGACCAGTCTCACTCAGGTTCGGCACAGGTGGGTCTCAGTGCCGGCGCTCGGGACATGGTAGAGGGGCGTACCGAGCGTGGTGGCGAGGTGCCTGCGTCAGTGAGTGACACTGAGGTGCTAGCCCCAGATGCCCCTGGTACTTGGCTACAGTTGGGTGGGCGGTCTGCAGCTACAACGGTGAATGCTACGTTTATAGAAGAGGATGGGGCCAGACCGATGAGCATGGAGTTACCACATGCTCAGCAGCAGCACATCGGGCCAAGTACAATTCCACTACGGGTTATGGACGTGGTTCGGGTTCTGGGTGAAGGACGTCCACAGCGAAGATGGGCCAAACGACAGCCAGAAAAATATCAGGGGTGTCTGTGCATAGTGACTAAGCTGGGCGCAGCATACTTCAGGTTGTCCGACAATTCGTCGAGGTACGCCAATCAGCTTCAGCGTGTCCGGGAAGACGCTCCAGGGGGCGAGGTTGGACAGGAGTCAGTGATGGTGGTGTGGGATCCAGACTCCGTCATCCAGAAGATCAGCCATCACTCTGGGGAACACGGTCTCCAGGGGCGCGTCTGCTGAGGGGTTGCCCTGGACCCCCCATGTAAGTTCCAGTTTTTTACTCAAATGACTGTGCGGTAGCACTTTATTTATAGTTCTCGTGTTTTGCATGCATGTTATGTTACAGGGTTGTATATATGTGTGTGTTTTACTTTTAGTTAGGTGCACAGCTGTAATTTTTAATTTCAATAAAGGACTTTTAGGTTATTGGGTGGCAGAATATTCCACCCCGCCGTGTGGGCTGTATGGCAGTCCACCCGTCAGCCCTATTCTAGGTTGTTTTGAATGAGTGTGTTAGGCTAATTTAGGACATTATTTCTCATTATTTTAGTGCGTGGTTCGGGTCCCAGACTTAGGGGGGGCTTCAGTTGTGTGTGTGGTGTTGGACTTTCTCAAGGGGGGGAGAATATTGAAAATGTATGTGACACATTATTGTGAAGTGCGGTGTAGTGACGTGCACTTCCCGTCACCTCACTGCACCGCCCCTTATAAGGCGGAGGGCATCCATTTTACAGCCTCTTTGCCAGATGGCTATGCTGGTGCATACTGTGTACTGCTGTGCATATAGTTCGTTTAATAAAGCTGTGTTCACCAACAATCATCCTGCCTC
Organism: Pholidichthys leucotaenia; assembly: GCA_020510985.1. Classification (NCBI taxonomy): domain Eukaryota; kingdom Metazoa; phylum Chordata; class Actinopteri; order Cichliformes; family Pholidichthyidae; genus Pholidichthys; species Pholidichthys leucotaenia. The sequence continues at coordinate 250,293,549 of CM035844.1, read as the reverse complement.
ATCCTTCACCCAGGTATTTCCATACATAACATCCACTAACCAACAGACAACCGCTGGGTCAATTTTTAGTGAGTTGAACCAGTTCAAAATAACTTCTCACATCCTGGTTCTCTTCCACAGTTTTACCAAACAGAAAAACCCCCAGCTCTTTACCAGTTTCTTCTCAGTTTTATTCTAAGGCTCCGTGTCCACAAAACGTGTTTTTTTGTCACCCAACAGCTCTGAACATCTTTTTTTTTCAGCGTTTGTGCACTGTGCTCTGGAAAAAAAAAAAAGTCTGTGCCCTGTATTGCAGCAACAGCTTGTCACTCGCAGCTCAGCACTTCTGCTTTTCCTGCCAGTGACTCAATACAGTGGACAAGACCCCACAAACTCACAGCTATCCAATGCTAACATGGCTGAGAGGAGACAGAGTACAGAGAAATAAATCCTCAAGCGATAGTCCTCCCTGGGATGCCCTTGGTGCAAAGCCCAAGAATAAATCATCACACAGGGTGAGGGGAGTACAAGTAACAGCCCAACATTGTGAGATCTGCAATGCAAATGGCTGGTGTGCTTTAATGGCTAGACCAAGAGCCTCCTCAACCCCGAATGTCAGCAAGAAACAGTCATGGATAGCTGTCAAAGGAAAGCCTAAAAACAAACCTCCCCCACAACAGCCAAACATGCCACTTCAGAACAGATTTGTGCCACTACTGAAGGACCTTGGATCTCCATCTGATGACCTGGATAAAATCTCCCCCACATGCAACAAGATAAACCAGAACAACTAAGAAGGTAAAAGGCTACAGAGAAAGCTAACAGCTGGGCCTGAAACTCTGATTGTTGGTGACTCCGCTGTGAAAGATTTGAGAAACGTATGTGGTAAACGCACAGAAATAATGTGGTTTCCCAGGGATATGGCATCTGATGTGAGAGACAAAATCTTGCAGATTATGGCTGATCATCCCATGGTGAAAACTCTCATTTTACATGTAGGCTCAAATGATGTTGTGAAACAGCAGTCTGAGATACTGAAACAGGACTTTAAGGAACTCCTAGACCTAGTCAGCTGTCTGAATGCTGAAGGGTTTCTTAGTTGCCTACTACCACCGGTCAGAGGAGGAGTTGAGAGATTCAGCAGACTGTTCAATTTTAATGGATGACTGTCAGAAGCTTGTACAAACAAATCACTTCATTTTATTGACAATTTCAACTTTTTCTGGGACCACAGACACTTTTTTAAGAGAGATGTACTCAGCCTCAGCAGGTCAGGCATGAGACTCTTTATCTCCAATCTGTTCTATTTTCTGTGTTGCCATTCTGTTCCCCAGGACAAAGACAAGAGACAAGAGGAACCAAAACAACAGGCTAAGATACAGCCCAGCAGAAACTGCGAGATAAAGCTGCCTCAGCCCCCGCCTGTGCAAACCCCTCCTTCACCAAAAGCCACCAGTGAGGACCCACCTCCTCTATCACCGCATACCTGTTCCAGGTCATCACCCTCTTCGGCTTCCTCTTCCCCCTCCTTCCCACTCCTCGACTTCACTGACCAGATGAAGGAGCTGGTGACTATTGCCACAAAACTGACCTCAAGCCCTAGTCTAATTTTATCACCCCAAAACCTCCCACTTCACCCCCCCATCTCCCCCCTCCAGCAATTCCTCAGCGAGATCTGTCACAGCTGCCAAAGCCACAGTGCCCATCACTACCCCCACCCTCACAGCTCAACTGAAATTCACAGCCTGATAACAATGTAAGCTGGGTTTGATGTACTGGGTCCGGGCTCTGATGCAACCGGTACTCATGGCTCTTTCCAAGACAAGCTGGGGCCCGGTATGGGAGTAGTTTCCTTAATTCCTGTTTTAATAGGTAGGAGAAAAAGGTTGGTAAATTTACAGAGAAACAAGATCCATCCTACGCATCCTGTAAATTTATCAAATCTAGTGTTCATTTCTCATCAGTCACAGCTTAAACAAAATAAAAAAAACCCTGCCAGATGATGCTCTTAACACACTGAAAATAGCTTTATTAAATATTAGGTCTTTGGCAGGAAAAACATTGTTAATTAATGATCTCATTATAAAACACAAACTGGATTTTATGTTTTTTTAACAGAGACCTGGTTAGATGATAAAGTGGATCTCTTCTTATCAAAACAGTCCCTCCCAACTACAGCTTTATAAGTGAACCCAGGCTGCAGAAGAAAGGAGGAGGAGTAGCTGTTTTGTTTAATGATTCCCTCCAATGCAAGCAGATGTCTTATGATAAGTTTACTTCATTTGAAAATGTGGGTCTTCCACTGAATTCCTCCTCTCGTGTGTTGTTTCTTAATGTTTACAGACCACTTAAGAAGGAGCCATCTCTATTGTCATTCAGTCCATACAGCCAACCATGTACAGTAGAACGAAATTACGTTTCTCCTATCTACAATGTTAATCACATGTAGAATCAGAGGGGTCACTGCCATGCAAGGCACCGCCACAAACAACTTCTCCTTCCCTCATTCTGGCATGCTGAGCACCAAGCTAGAAGGCAGGAAGTACCATTTTTATATGGTCTTTGGTATGATCCGGCCGGGATTTGAACCACCAACCTCCCGGCTGTGGGGCGAATGCTCTATCAGCTGGGCCACCACTCCGGTGGTGATGATTTTACAAAGCTGCTGTCTATTATCTGTGTTGACTTTGACTGTGTACTTATTGTTAGTGATTTTAACATCCATGTTGACAACCCTCAGGACAGAAGGACCAAAGAACTGTGTTGTGTCCTTGATAACGTTGGACTGACTCAGCATGTAATGGAAAAAACACACAACAGAGGACACAGTCTGGACTTGGTCATCTCCAGAGGTCTGAACATCTCTTAAGGTTATGGTGATGGACGTTGCTCCGTCCGACCATTCGTGTGTCTTCTTTGAGAGTGCTATTGATGTCAACAGAAATATCCAGACAGAGGTCATCAAAAAACTGTACATCAGTGATAATACCAGTGAAACATTCATCCAAGCTTTCTCTTCCTCACCCCCCCCCACCTTCAGTAAATGAGCATGCAGAAAATTTTAATGGTAAAATTACAAATATTATCAATGCCATTGCTCCCATCAAGGTGAAGGTGGTAACAATTAAAAAGAAACCTCCAGGGAGAAATGCCAAACTAGTCAGAACTGAAAAAAGAGAGTGTCGAAGAGCTGAACACAGGTGTTGAAAAACTAAATTACAGGTTCATGATGAAATCTATAATGAGAGACTAAGCATTTATAATTTGGAGCTGAGAAATGTAAGGCAAGCATATTTTTCTGACATCATTGCTAAAAACAACAATAATGCACACACCATGTTCACAACTGTTGACAGGCTAACAAATCCCCCTGTGCCAGTAGTTCCTGAACTTCTATCCAACCGTGCCTGCAATGACTTTGCCTTTTTCTTTACTGACAAAATTCAGAAAAGCTGTTTTTCAACAAATGTACAACTTCCTGACATTAAATAACTCTTTTTTCCCCCTTGTTCTGTCAGGCAGCTAGATCAGCAGAACAGAAATCTGCTACCCTTATTGTGCCAAACAGATTTACTTTGCCAAAAGGAGCTTTTTTTCCCCCCTCGTCCAGGGGAGCCCACACAGCCAAGTAACACTACCCCCTCAAATCCAGCACCTTCTGACCAGCACACACACCCATTCCCACTCATTCACACCCTCATGCTCTCATATGCACCCACACACACTCACTCACCCTCTCCCCCACACAACCCTGCACTCGCACTCCCGGACCTACCCACTGTCTCCCACTCCTGTACCCTATCTTGCTGTACCCTATCTATCTTGCTCCCACTCCCCCGCAGAGTCACCTGCACTCACTCATGTTCACCCATACACACACTCTCACTCACGCTTTGACCTACTCACATCCATTCCTGCTCTCCTCCACACTCGTTCACCCTTATTACTATTAAATAACTGTTTTGATGTCTTCCAGTCAGGTTTTCGGCCACACCACAGCACTGAGCCAGCTCTAGTTAAGGTCCTTAATGACATCCACTCCAATACAGATAGTGGCAACATTACAGTCTTGGTTCTACTGGACCTCAGCACTGGATTCGGCATGGTCGACCATAGCATCTTACTAGACCGGCTGAAAAACTGGGTGGGAGTTTCTGATACAGCTCTTAGCTGGTTTGAGTCCTATTTAAAAGACAGGGACTATTTTGTGTCTATAGGTAACTACAAATCTGAGCAAACAGTGAATGTGCCAGAATTTTCTTCAGTTAAACGAAGACAAAACCGAAATAATACTTTCTGGAGCCGAAGAAAAAAGACTCAAAGTTAGTACTCAGCTTCAACCAATGATGCTAAAAACCAAAAGCCAAGACAGAAATCTGGGTGCGGTTCTGGACTCAGACCTGAATTTTAACAACCACATTAAGACAGTATTGAAGTCAGCCTATTATAACTTAAAGAACATAGCGAGGATTAAAGGTCTGATGTCTCAGCAGGATCTAGAAAAACTTGTCCATGCATTTATTGTCAGTAAACTGTACTACTGTAAGGGTTTCTGTCTGTCCTGCATGTCTGCCTCTCTCTCTCTTCACTGATTGAGCACCTCTCCTGGCAGCTGCTGTCATGATTCCTTGTGCGCCGCGTAATGGCGCACGAGGAATGAAAAACCCAGTCGCTGGAGTAGAACGTGCCACTTATTAACATGAACCACAACAAAAATATCAAGTCCAGTTGACCACAAAAACACAGAGAGTTGTAAATAAGATAAGATAAGATAAGATAAGCCTTTATTAGTCCCACAACAGGGAAATTCCAGGATTGCAACAGCACAGGGATAGCAACACTCAGAGCAACAATCAGAAGGCAAGAATAAAAAAAACAAGCAAGCAAGAGCAGCTAATATACATATGTACATATTACTATAAAATATATATATATACACACACAGACACACAGTGCAGAGCATTGTAGCTGGATGGAATAAATATATGAATATGTAAACACACAGTGCGGAGCAATGTAGCTAGATGGAATAATATGTAGATCTATAAACACACAGTGCGGAGCATTGTAGCTAGATGGAATAAATATATAGATATATAAACATAAACACACCCAGTGCGGAGCATTGTAGCTAGATGGAATAAATATGCAAATATATAAACACACACAGTGCAGAGCATTGTTGCTAGATGGGATGAAACAGCACAACCGTCTACTTAGTTATCCTACATGGTATGATTATGTGCCCATACATATTCTCACTCTCCATAGCGACCGGTATTTTCCTAGTTGTATGCCGGAGGGGACCATTGTGTAAGTCTATTGCATCTTTTGCATTCAAAAAACTATTAGTTTGTTACGTCTTTTTGCTATCTCTGCGAGCAGCCCTGCTTAGGTTGTACAGTCTGACAGCCGTTGGTAGGAAGGACCTGCGAAACCTCTCGGTTGTGCACCTGGGATGATGTAGTCTGCTGCTAAATGAGCTCCTCAGTGCATTCAGTATGTCCTGCATAGGGTGGAACTCGGACTCCAGAAGAGATGATAGTTTAGCCACCGTCCTTCTCTCTCCTATCTCCTCCACCGGATCAAGGCGCTGATGATGTGATTAAGGCAAATGATGTGATTAAGGCCACCAGACATGCAGGGCGCCTGCCAGATGCTCTACAGCCCGGCAAAGCGAATGCCTAGTGCCGCAGAGCTGCTGTCAGCACAGGGAGAAAGGCAAACCTTAAACTTACAGTACTGGAGCAAACCGGGGCTACGCCTCCTGGATGCTCTACAGCCCGATGAAGGGAATGCCTAGTGCTGCAGACCTGCTGTCGACACAGGGGAGAAAGACAAACATGAAACTTATGGGACTGGAACGATTCGGGCTGTCTATGCAGTCTGGAGGATGAGGAAGAAAAGCAGGGCCAGCCGAAACACCAAGGAATTAACCAAACTTAAAGTGACTGGCTGAATAACATGTCGGTGGTTAGAACCCAAATGTGGAGAACTAGCTGCCACGTATGGAGGTGAATGCTCCGACAATCTCTTTCCGCAAACGCAGCGAATAAATAATCCTGATGCTAATGAGGAAAGAGATTGCCGGTGTGAGGAAGCGTGGGCTGAACATAATTGAACCTGGTGTGTGAGAGAGCGTGTATGAGCGTGTGAATGGGAATGAATGGAGTGTGTGTGTGTGTGAGTGTGTGTGCGCGTGCGCGCGCGCGCGCGCGTGTGTGTGTGTGTGTGTGTGTGTGTGAACAACCATAATGAAGCACAGCTGATGGCACTTGACAGGAGGACGGGGCATGCCCGAGCTGTCAGTGAGCGAAGGACCCAAACAGCTCCCTGACGCACCTGACGGGAAATAAGGCAAGAAATAACAGTAAGTCAGAACTGGATTTGGAACAACCAAACCCAGATTCATGACAGCCCCACCCCCCCAGGGGTGGATGCCAGACACCCCAGTACCATCAGCCACAAAACAAAAAGAAAAGAAAAGAAAAAGTACACCTTAAGGGACCCCCCCACCCCACGGAAACAAACAATTACCCAGGGTGGGAGGTGGGGGAAAATCGGTTAGGAGGGAAGCAACTGGAGAAAAAACACAACAAATAATAAGCAAATAACGAGCAACCCCCTCCTAACGGCCCCCCACCTAGGACACCAACCCCCCTCCCCAGCAGTCCAAAGTTCAGGGGGTCGGCCAGAGTCTCAGGCCCCCATTATGGAGAGTCGTGACTGGTTGGGTGGCCAGCCCAAGTCCCAAGTTCAGTAGGCAGCCTGCAGCATAGCGTCTGGCAGCCTGCCCGGCCCTATGAGCCACCCGACCTGAAGGCCAAGTCTTTCGGGTGGCCGACCAGCATGGTGAAGACACCAGAACCAGAGGAGAAGGCGAAGAGGCAGCCTACACACTTGGGAGCCTCGGTGGCCAAACCGAGCGACAGAAGCCCCCCTGCCATCTCAAGCTTGGAGCAGGGGAACCGTAGCACCCGTGACGGTCTCGGTCTGGGACGTGGCTGCACCCATGACGGTCTCAGTCTGGGACGTGGCTGCACCTGCAACAGACCCCGGCTGGAGCTCTGCTGCACCGACGGTGGACCCTGGCTGGAGCTCTGCTGCACCGACAGTGGATCCCGGCTGGAGCTCTGCTGCGCCGACGGTGGACCCCGGCTGGAGCTCTGCAGCGCCGACAGTGGACCGGGGCTGGGGCTCTGCTGCACCTGTGGTGGACTCCGGCTGGGGAACCATTGCACCAGCAGTGGTCCCCATCGGGGACCACATTGCTCCCATGGTGGCCTCCCCAGCCAGGGAGGTGAGGCTCCTCACGGCCCTTGGCGCTGGACCCTGATCCTCGGCGACCTCTGGCAGGATCAGCTGCTCTCCAGCGACCCTGGTGGGGGGCTCCGAGCCCAGAGGGAGAGAAAGAGAGACTGGGTCAGGGTCGCTGGCAGCAGCAGAGCCCGGTGAGGCAGCCCCGAGGGCTATTTCAAGCTGCCCCGGGCCCTCCTCGCCATGAGTTGGGCAGTGTGACATTGACATTAACACGACTCACATAATGTAGCACAATTGCCTGACCTCGGGCTCCACCGCTGTCCAGGGCTCTGGTGATTTAGGGTGCGTTGGTACCGTCGAGCCACTCGGTGCTGTACCCCCGTTGACCTCCTCTGGGACCGCTAGCCCCATGTCGTTGTCCGTAGGCAACCCAAGTAGTGGCAGCTCCTCTCCAGCGACTCTAGGGAGGAGCTCGAAGGGGATAGGAGAGGAGGAACGGTTAGGGTCGCTGGCAGCGGCAGAGCCTGGTGAGGGGAGTCCAGATACGGCTGAGAGCCGCACTCGACTCTCCTCCCCAAGAGTCAGACAAGATCTCTCAATTATTGACAAATGAACTACAGGAGAGATTACTTGCCTGTGCTCAAGCTCTACCGCCGTCCAGGACTCCGGCAATGCCGACGATGATGGTCGGAGACCCGTCGGCTGAAGGTCTGGTCCAGGGGATGACTCTGCTGCAGTGGCCCCTGCAGTAGGCATGATGGTGGTTGCAGTCATGGTATTCCCATGCGCCGTCCTCCACACCTCCGGCTCCTCTGGCGTGGTGGCCACGGATGACCTCTACGCTGGCCCATGGACTGGACGTTCCTGGGCCTCCGGCTCCTCTCCCCTCGAGCGACCTGGATCCAGAACTGGTGGGCTCATAGGGGCACACAGAAAGGAGCAGGTGAGGTCAGGTGCGAGAATATTTGCCGCTGGGGCGGAGCACTCGGGAGACTGTACACCCCGAGTCTCCTCGCTAGGAAGTAGGCAAAATTGTTCATCAACCATGAAAGTTAAATGAGAAAAAACTTGCCTGTTCTCCTGGCACTGGATGTCCACCGTGGCCTCCGAAGAGTCTTCTCTCCCCTCCTGGCGTTCCTCATCAAGCTGCAGCTCCCCCTCCCTCAGGGAAAGTTCCTTTAATCTCCCCGCCATCTCCGAGAGGAGCCACGGCTTCACCTTTATTCCTGCCTGCATTCCTCTAGTTTCTCCTGTGATGGAGCAGAGCATGGCTCGGAGCGGGGAGGCAGAGCTGTAGTTGGCGGGACTGGACGCTTTTTACAACGGGGATTCCTCCTCCTATTCCTCCGCTTCACGAGCGACTCAGGAACCAGATAATCCGGGATGCGGAGCACTGCGCTGGGCAGCAGGTCACCCATGCAGAGAAGCCCTGCATTTTCTGGAGAAACGAGCGGAGTGGCTGCGAGGAGCTTGAGCACTGGGAGATCCTCAGCCAATTCCTCTCATGGCACGGCAAAGATGTCTCGGAGGATCTCCATTGCCTCGGGATGGTCTCAGAGGCTATCTTGCCCCATAACCCTCCTCACGGTATCTCGAGCCTGCCGAACAGTCGGGAAGGAACGGGGCCTCTGTGTCCACGAAAAGATCTCCTCCAAGAGGAACAGGAAGCACACTCGGGGAGGAAGGAAAAAAGCGTGGAAAGAAAAAACACGCCTCTACTCCGCTGGGTTTTTTTCTGTATGGTCGGAGCATTCTGTCATGATTCCTCATGTGCCATTATGCGGCGCACGAGGGAGGGAATGAAAAACCCAGTCGCTGGAGTAGAACGTGCCATTTATTAACATAAACCACAACAAAAATATCAAGTCCAGTTGACCACAAAAACACAGAGAGTTGTAAATGATGCGATTAAGGCCACCAGACATGCAGGGCGCCTGCCAGATGCTCTACAGCCCGGCGAAGGGAGTGCCTAGTGCCGCAGAGCTGCTGTCGACACAGGGAGAAAGGCAAACCTTAAACTTACAGTACTGGAGCAATCCGGGGCTACGCCTGCCGGATGCTCTACAGCCCGGCGAAGGGAAGGCCTAGTGCCGCAGAGCTGCTGTCGACACAGGGAGAAAGACAAACATGAAACTTACGGGACTGGAGCGATCCGGGCTGTCTATGCAGTCTGGAGGATGAGGAAGAAAAGCAGAGCCAGCCGAAACACCAAGGAATTAACCAAACTTAAAGTGACTGGCTGAATAACATGTCGGTGGTGAGAACCCAAACATGGAGAACTAGCTGCAACGTATGGAGGTGAATGCTCCGACAATCTCTTTCCGCAAAAGCAGCAAATAAATAATCCTGATGCTAATGAGGAAAGAGATTGCCGGTGTGAGGAAGCATGGGCTGAACATAATTGAACCTGGTGTGTGAGAGAGCGTGCATGAGCGTGTGAATGGGAATGAATGGAGTGTGTGCGTGTGTGTGTGTGTGTGTGTGTGTGTGTGTGTGTGTGAACAACCGTAATGAAGCACAGCTGATGGCACTCGACAGAAGGAGGGGGCACGCCCAAGCTGTCAGAAAGCAAAGAACCCAAACAGCTCCCTGACGGGAAATAGGGCAAGAAATAATAGATAGTACTTTATTTCAAACAAAAAAGTAAAACAAAAACAAAACAAATGACAAATGTAATAAAGTAACAGTATACAGTGATCGAAAGGGAGAAGGAAGAAGTGAACACTTATTAATTCCAACTCCTCTTTTCCATAAATACACCCATGTGAAATATATACAAATTACCACATTTAAGACCCCAAGTAAACAATTAACTATATTTTTTACATATCAACATTAACATCCATCCATCCCAACATACATACAGTCCATACATCAAAACCAGCCCCAAACAACACAGATATACACAGTACTGTCCCACCCACCATTCCATAGTGTCCCAGAGTGAGCATAGTGAATCGTACATATAAATACTACCCTTCTAACATATATTCTTTCAGCAAATAATGTTTATACCTCTTTTTGAATTGATTTCTGTTTGTACATAGTTTCAGTTCCAGCTCTAGACTGTTCCACAAATTCACCCCACAGACAGATATGCACAGACTTTTCTTGGTTGTTCGTATCTTGGGTTTTGTAAAGTTTAAGTCTCCTCTCAAATTATGATCATTGTCTCTTTTTTAAATATTTTTTGTATATTAGTTGATTATTAATTGTCCTGTACATGACTTGTGCTGTGTTAAATTTAACTAAATCCATGAACTTTAGGACATGTGACTTTAAAAACAACGAATTGGTATGGTCTCTATATCCTACATTATTTATTATCCTTATAGCTCTTTTTTGTAATGTGCATATTGGCTGTAGGTTGGTCTTGTAGGTGTTTCCCCAGACTTGTACACAGTAGTTGAGATAAGGTAGAAACAGTGAATTGTACAGTGAGACCAATGATTTATAGTCCAAGATGTGTCTTGTCTTCCCCAGTATCCCTATACATTTTGCCAACTTGGCCTGGATGTGACTGATGTGAGGTTTCCAGCAGATTTTACTGTCTAGCGTCACCCCCAGAAACTTATTTTCCTGTACTGTTTCTATTCTGGTATCATCTATCGTTTTTTTTCCCACAATATCTTTATTGAACCTTTTTTTAACAAACATGACACAAACAATCAAACTCTAACACTAAAGTACTACAAAAAAAATGCACTAAAAACACCAACAACCACCAACAAAAGCAAGTCATCAACAATGCTCCTCTGTTTAGTCTAGGCAATCCATTACATAAGTATACATATTATACATTCACCAGTTTGGAATTTACAAGGTCCACACACATCATTCACCTTCTTCTTCAAAAGTTATGTTTAAATTCTTTACATAATCAATGAAAGGTCTCCTTTGATTTCAGTATGTATGTTATTCTTTCTAGTGGAAGGTTTGTTAACATCTGTCTTAACCACTGAGTCACATCTGGTCTATGAGTCTTTTTCCACAGTAGTGCAATACATTTTTTGGCATTAAGCAAACTGAGGTCTATGAATGCTCTTTCACTTTTATTAAAGTTATGCTTTTCTGGGTACAGACCCAACAAAAACAATTTAGGATTCAATATGATTTGTTTTGAAATTATTTTTTCAACTGTTACCCTCACCTCTTCCCAAAACATTCTAATTTTTCTACATTCCCATAAACAATGAAATAGGGTTCCTTTACTTTCCATGCATTTTGTGCATGTATCTGGTATGTTTTTGTTATATCTATTTAACTCCACCTGTGTAACATACATCCGCATTAACCATTTAAAATGTATCAATTTAAGACGTACATTTATTGATTTGGTTTGAGCTTCTGTACAAGCCAATTCCCATTGTTCCTCTGAAATTTCAGTTTGCAGGTCTTCTTTCCAATAGTTCAATCTTTTCTGTGAGTTTTCACTTGAGGATAGTGTCAATGAGTTATAAAACTCTGAAATAATACCCTTTCTCTTACTATCTTTCGTCAAAATTTTTTCCAAGGATGAATAAATAGGTCGAGTGAGAGCTTTATTTTGATTTGATCGAATAAAGTTCCTAAGCTGAAGATATTTAAAAAAATGTGTTCTATTCAGATTAAATTTGATCCTCAGCTCTTCAAAAGACATTATGTTATCTGAACATGACAGATATAAATCTTGAATCTTTTGAATCCCTTTTAAATTCCATACTTTAAATACAGCATCCACTCTCCCTGGTTTAAAATATTGATTACCCCATATTGGGCTAAATTGTGACAATAAGTGTGGTTCTTTTAAATAGTTTTTAGTTTCACACCATATTTTGATCATATGCTTTACAAATGGATTTTTAACTTGTTTCTGTAATTTTTTTGCCGAATCTGAGTATATGAATATGGGAAGAGGTAAAGGTAAATTGTATGATTCCATTTCAGTCCAGTGAGGGAGATCATTTGATGAAAAATAATATGTCATAGACCTCAGTTGTGCCGACCAATAATACAACATAAAGTTTGGACATTTCAGACCTCCACGATCAAATGGTAAATATAGTAAGGACAGACGTAATCTAGCCCTCCTGTTGTTCCATATAAATTCCACTAACTTTTTTTTAATTCTTGAGAATAGATCTGAAGGTGGTGGTAAAGGAATGTATTGAAATAAATAAAGTATTTTAGGTAAGATATTACTTTTAAGTATATTGATTCTCCCTATCATCGACATTGGTAGTGACATTCATCTCTGAAGTAACTCATTAAGGTCTGTCATTAAGGCTTCATAGTTGACACTGGCGACTAATTCTAGCTTAGGCAAAATTTGAATTCCTAAATATTTAAACTGATTTACAACATTGAATTGATTTACCTCAGGAGCTGGGTGATTTCTCTGGGTCTCATTTAGCATTAATATTGAAGATTTAGTTTTATTTATTTTATATCCTGATATTTCCCCAAAATTCTTTATTAAATTCAACAAGGTCGGAATTGATTTTTTAAGATTCGACATAAACAAAATTATGTCATCGGCATACAGGGAGATTTTATGTTCTGTTGGTCCAACTTTAATTCCATATATTTGTGAATGTAAACGTACTGCCATCGCTAAAGGTTCAATTGCCATAGTAAACAGTAAAGGTGAAAGTGGACAGCCTTGTCGACATCCTCTATTGATTTTTATTGATTTTGAGATATTGCTATTTGTTAGGATTTCTGCTGTAGCATTATTATATATTATCTGAACCCATTTTATGAAATTATTTCCAAGTCCAAACCTTTGTAAGACTTCAAAAAGAAAGGGCCATTCGACCCTATCAAAGGCCTTTTCGGCGTCCAGTGATAGGAGAGCTGTATCCGGTGCTTCTTTATTAGAATAAATAATATTAAATAGTCTTCTTACATTATGGAAGCCTTGTCTTCCCTTTATAAAGCCATTCTGATCTCGGTTAATAATATTTGGTAAAATTTCTTGTATTTGTCTTGCTAAAATTTTGCAGATTATCTTAAGGTCAGCATTTAATAGGCTTATTGGTCTCATATTTTCACATTTATTAGAGGGTTTACCTGGTTTTGGCAACAGTATAATTAAGGCATTATTCATGTATGGTGGTAAATTACTATTTTGAAATGCTTCTAAAACCATTTCCAAAAAAGGTTTTATTAATTTATTCTTAAATTTTTTATAAAGGTCAACTGGAAGACCATCTGGTCCTGCACTTTTTCCTGATTTCATATTATCAATGGCTAGCCCAACTTCTTCTTGACTAATTTTAGACTCCAGTATCTCCTTGTTTTCATTTGGAATACACGGTATAGATAGTACATCCAAAAACCCATTTAGTTTTGTTAAATCAGATTCATTTTTTGTATCATGTAATTTTTCATAGTAATCTCTAAAGGCTCTATTAATTTCTAAAGGATCTATAACTACCTGTCCGTTACTTATAATACTGGTAATTGGTGTTTTAAATTCTAATTGTTTAATCTGCCATGCTAATAATTTTCCTGATTTTTCACCTTGTTCATAAAAAGATTGTTTCAATCTTAGAAGACTCGAGGCAGCTCTATTCGCTGATTTTTTGTCATATTCAGCTCTCAAAATCAGTAATTCGTTCTCTAACTTTGGATCACTTCCTTCATACACTTTTTCTTGAAGAATTTTTAGTTTATGTTCCAATTGGACTCTCTCCTCTCGAGTCTTCTTAGATTTTGAACCTGTATAACTAATAATATGTCCCCTAATAAAAGCTTTGAAAGTCTCCCACTTTATACATGCTGATGTTTGTGTAGTATTGATATCAAAGAACTCATCTATCTGTTTTTCTATGTACTTAACAAATTCCTCATCCTGAAGCCATTTATGCTGAAATTGCCACCTACCTGGTTCCTTTGTCAATTTCTTATCTACATATATTAGACAGCAGGGTGCATGATCAGAGATCACAATGTTATCATAAAAGCAGTTTTGAATCTTGGACCTTAATTCTGTGGAGATCAAAAAATAGTCAATACGTGAGAATGTCTTGTAGGTATTAGAATAACAAGAGTAGGCTTTAACTTGTGGTTTCATTTCTCTCCATATATCTAGCAGTCTCAATTCTTTCATAAAATGATTAATGATCATCCTACATCCATTGTGCGTACAGTCCAGTCCTGTTGATCTATCTATACCGGGATTCAATGTACAATTAAAATCCCCTGCTATTATATGTTGCCCTGTAAGTGATGATAAGATAAGAAATAAATTAGCAAAGAACTTTTGATCATCTATATTGGGACCGTATAAGTTCACCAGATTTATATTTTCTAATAGCAAAGATCCTTGAATGATTAAATATCTTCCAAATTTGTCTCCAGTTACATTTTTCACTTGAAATGGGACTGATTTATATATGAGAGTCATAACTCCCCTGGCTCGGGATGAAAATGATGAGGTGAATACACTTCCTTGCCATCTACTCCTAATTCTTTTTACATCCTCCTCTATTAGATGAGTTTCTTGTAAAAACACAATTTTTGAACCCATGTCTTTTATTTTATTCATAACTTGTTTAAGTTTTTTTTAAAATTTTGTAGACCTCTGCAATTCCATGAAGTTAAATTAAGAATAACGCTTTGGTTTATGATCAATAGGGAGTTTGGGATTACCTCGCAGTGTAAACATGCTCACACAGAGAAGAAAAAACATGAGTGGTTGAACATTCATCCTACAAACTACACACAAACAAATTCCCCCTTCCCACATTTGTGGTAATCCCCCCAAAATCAAAAGAAAAATTCTGTCTCCCGATATAGCCATCGACCGCTCCACACCCACGAGGAACAGCTAAAGCCACTCCTTCTTCATCCTCCCAATCACCCTAACTCTACTGCTTTTAATGACGTAACATTAACTCTCTTCTGTAGTTTTCCAACTTAACTCCAAAATTTTTAGCAACTTTGTACATCATAGGTTTTTTTTAATATATAATACAATCTATATTTTGTAAACTTGCTATTTGCTTCAGTTAGATGCCTGTGCAAATGCTTAAATATTCTACCTTATATTTTGTTCATGTTTAGCTCCCACCAGTCTCTTCTTGGATCTTCTTGATGAACTCCTGCGCCTCCTCTGGGGTCTTGAAGATGTGTGTTCTGCCCCCATACATGGTCAACAGTCTTGCAGGGTGAATCACTCCATGACGGATCCCAAGGTTGTGCAGCTCTTTACATACGGGGTCAAACTGTTTCCTTAATTGTTGGATTCCTGTGGCCAAATCTGGGTAGAACCGCACCTGCTGGTCCTGGTGTTTAATTTCTCCTTTGGCTCGCGCAGCGTTGGAGATCTTCATCCTGTCTCTGTAGCTGAGGAACTTCATAATTAGCGTCCTTGGTGGTCCCTTATCTCTCGGTGGGCCAATTCGGTGTGCGCTTTCTAGAACGACTGATGATTGCAGCTCCGCGTTGTTCAGCGCTTCTGGAATCCACTTTTCCAAAAAGGAACATGGGTCCTGACCCTCGGTTCTCTCCGGTAGACCCACCAGCCTCAAGTTGTTCCGTCTCAACCGGGACTCCAAGTCCAGGACATTATCTTCCAGACATTTTTTTTTTTCCCAAAGTGCGCACCTTTAATTGAAGGCCGGCGACATCATCCTCAGCACTGGATACTCGAAGCTCCACCTGCGCCATTCGTTCCACACAATCACCCAATTCCTTTTTCATTCCCTCTATCGCTGCTATAATCCCATCAAATTTAGCGGAAAAGTCTGCTCTCATTGAGCTAATGGCAGCGAGCACCGCACCTGTGCCGTCGTCAGCAGTCACCGCACCACCGTTAGCTTCCTCTGCCGCCATATCTGGAACTTTTCCTGCTGCGCCACAGACGTGAAAGTCTGTTAGTTTGGACTGTTTCGGTGGTTCAATTTTTCCTCCACCTGTTTTCCCAGCCTTAGGCTTCACCGGCATATCCTCGTCCAAACGCTGGGATAAGTTCTGTTCCAAATAAGAGAGTTATATGCCGATTTTTTATCTCTAGGAGCAGAGCAGAGTGAGACCTGTCCTCTCACGTAGCCGCCATGACCGGAAGTCCAGTATCATCTATCATTACCATTATTTCATGATTTATTTTATAATTTCCAAACAACATAATCTTTGTTTTTTTTTCAGATTTAGAGATAATTTATTTTTGTTGAACCACTGTGTTAACCTTTTCATTTCAGTTGTGACCACCTCTAAAACCTGCTGCAAATTCTCACCAGTGCAAAGGATATTTGAGTCATCCGCAAACAAAATAAATTTCAGAATTTTTGATACTTGGCATATGTCATTTAACAAGATAAAGAGTTTGGGTCCCAAAACTGACCCCTGGGGCACACCACAAATGATGTTCATGAAGGATGATTTGTGCTCACCAATTTGTACAAATTGTTGTCTGTTACTTAAATAACTTTCCACCCAACTCAGTCTGACCCCTCTTATCCCATACCTTTCCTTAGTAGTATTCTGTGGTCAATGGTGTCAAAAGCTTTCTTTAAATCTATAAATACTCCTACAGCAAACTTTTTTTTTATCTATACAACTAGTAATTTCTTCAATAAGTTTGATCACTGCCAAAGATGTAGATTTATCTGCTCTAAAACCATACTGGCTGTCTGTAAGGAGGTTGTGTTTTTCAATGAAATCATCCAGTCTCTTAGTGAAGATTTTTTCAAGTATTTTGGAGAATTGTGAGAGTAAAGAGACTGGCCTGTAATTTGTGAAACAATGACTCTCTCCTGTTTTGTATAGTGGGATTACTTTTGCTATTTTCATTTTGTTTGGATATTTACCAGTTTGAAATGACAGGTTACAGACGTGGGTGAGTGGCTTAACAATTCCTTCAATTACTTTTTTCACTATTGTCATGTCAATTTCATTCCAGTCCGTTGATTTTTTGTTCTTAAATTTACTCACAGTCTCGATAATTTCCTTTTCAGTAACTGCACCCAAAAAGATTGTGTTTGGATTTCTATCTTCTATTTCATTTACAGAACCACTGTTGTTTGTTTCTGGTGTCACTATTGATTTTGCTAATTCAGGACCAATGTTTACAAAAAAATTATTGAAACCACTGACCACATCCTCCATATTATTTATCAAATTGCCATTTTCAATAAAATATTCTGGATAATTAGCATTCTTAGGTCGATTACTAATAATCCCATTGAGTACTTGCCATATTCCTCTTAAGTTATTTTTATTATCCTCTAATATTCTGTTGTAATATTCTTTCTTACAGGTCCTCATTATATTAGTAAGCTTATTTTTATATCTTTTATATTTGATCTCAGCTTCCACTGTTCTGCATTTAATGAATTGTTTATATAATGTATTCTTCTTTTTACATGCATTTATTAACCCCTTTGTGACCCAAGGAATATTTTTCTTTTGTTGTCTGTCACTGTATTGTTTTATAGGACAGTTTTTATTGTACAATGATTGAAATATTTGTAAAAATTTATCATATGCTTTATTTATATCATTTTCATCATAAACTATCTTCCAGTCTTGTATTAATAATTCCTTTGCCAGTAAATACATACATTCTTCAGTTCTTATTCTTTTATATTTAATATTTTTGGTATACTTTTCTTCCTATAATCACATTGATAGACAACAAAAATCGGCAGGTGGTCACTGATATCATTCAATAAAAGCCCACTCCTGATATTATTTTCCATAATGCTTGTGAATATGTTATCTATTAGTGTGGCACTGTGTGACGTGATTCTGCTAGGTCTGGTAATTGTTGGATGTAAGCCCATACTGTACATTGTGTTGATAAATTCTTCTGTCAAACTATGTTGTTTTGAATTCATAAGATCTATATTGAAATCCCCACAGATGAACATAACTTTATGAGTTAGTTTTGCAGACGTTTTTTTCCATCCAGTCCTTAAATAAGTCAATGTTTGATCCAGGTGTTCTATATACACAGCTCACTACTATATTCTTCACATTGTCCAGACAGATTTCTATTGTAATACATTCAAATAAATCATCCACAGTTACTGACAGATTTTCAACAACCTTGTATTTCAAGCTCTTGTCAACATAAATTCCAACTCCTCCTCCTTTTTTCACTTTTCTATTTATATAATTTAATTCATAGCCATCCATGGTAAAATCCACTCCTTTCTCTTCACTGAGCCACGTCTCTGATATTGCCACAATATTGAACGGCTCTTTAAACTGATGTAAATAATCTTTAATGTTATTAAAGTTGGCATAGAGACGTCTGCTGTTGAAGTGGATCATAGAAATATTGAAATCAGATGTGACCATTGTGTTAAACTGATCATCCGTGTAGTAACTACAGTCATTATTGATGGAGCTAAATAAATTATTATCAGGGTCTATGTTATATTCTATGTCCTGTGGGTTTGATCTGTATATTCAAAAACTTTCAGTTCCTGTTGTTCCTGTTTGTTAATCTTTTGTTTCATGTTGTTAAATGTCCTGATGCAGATGAGTATAATCCTTCAGTGTCCTACAGTTGTCTCTTGTTGCTATAATAAGTCAGAACTGGGTTTGGAACACCCAAACCCAGATTCATGACAGCTGCAGTCATCACCTGCAGCCAATTAGTGGGATAGTACAAGTAGGACGCTCTCACGCCACTCTGCCTGGTTGCATCCGTTTGCCACCCTGCCTCAGCGTGCTTTGTGGTATCTTGTACTCATGCTATGATTTATTCTGCCAAGTTTTGACTAGTGATGGTCAGCTGAGGCTTTCTAGAGGACTCAAGGCCTTTCATCAAAATGGCTCATATAGACGAGGCCTCATGTGAAACTTCATTTTCTCTTCTAGGCTATGCAGTGGACAAAACATATATAATATGCAGATTTTTACAAGGGCATTATTGGTTTAATGTGTGTTTTTCCATCATATTATAATTTAAGAATTCTCTGTCTGTCTCTCTGTGTGTTCCGCACGTATCTCCCGAACCGTTCGTCGGACTGACCTCAGATTTTATACGTGCTGTGCTGAGGTTACAAGGGTGTGCATCCCTGAATTTCAGCCTCCCTGGACATGCAGAAGTTTAGGAGGGGAAATCTTTATTAAATGTCCATAGGGAAACTATGGGTGTTCATAGCTATGACATCATAGATGCACTGATGTTACCGTGGTTACTGTTGCCAGGCAGACATCCTCAAAGATCAAAGGCAGGCATCACTGAACGAGGGGTGACGTCAAAACTCAAAGGCAGGTTTCACTATGGTAACTGTTGCCATGGTAACAGTAATTTTCTACGGGCATGCAGAAATGCTTGCTTATACTTGGTTTCTACGGGTATGCACTAGTTTCAGTAAATGCACTGTCTTAACCTTTTAACTGTCTGTCTTTTTCTTCAACATGGACGCTGCTGGTGGTGCTGCTCTGCTGCGACCCGGGCTACCCTGTGCTGCTACTGTGTGTATATGTTTGTAGTACTTATTTTTTAGTGCTCAGTTTGTAGCATCATAATGTTGTCGGCCTCCGTCGGTCTATGATGACCATGGAAGAGAATCCTAAACGTCTACTCTGCTGGAACAGCACCGCCTGTGGCTGAACAGGCCGATGCGCGAATGGCAGTCCCTGTCACACAGGTTGCACTTGTGGGTGGTCTCCGTGCTGCTGGGTCTGTGGCGGTTCTTCCTGCGGGTCCTTTTTTCATCTGCTGCAGCAGTCAGTCTCTCTTCACCCGCCTTGAGCTGTCTGGTCAGGGTGCCTCTCCATTTGGAGCGGTCCGTTGCAAGGTCCTCCCAGCGCTCTGTGTTGATCTCCAGGGCCTTCATGTCTCTCTTGCAGACATCTCTAAAGCGCAGCTGTGGGCGGCCAACGTCTCTCCTGCCAGTTGCCAGTTCTCCGTAGAGGACATCTTTGGTGATTCTGCCATCCTCCATACGGTGAACGTGGCCTAGCCAGTGGAGCCTGCGCTGCCTGAGTAGAGTGAACATGGAGGGAAGGCCGGCGCGGGACAGAACTTCTGTGTTGGGCACTTTGTCCTGCCAGGATATGTCCAGGATGTGGCGAATGCAGCGCAAGTGGAAGGAGTTCAGTCTCTTTTCCTGCCGGGCGTATGTTGTCCACGTCTCACTCCCATAGAGCAGTGTGCTGATGACGCAGGCGTTGTACACTGCCATCTTCGTCTTGACAGAGAGTTTGGGATTCTCCCACACTCGTGTGGTGAGGCGAGCGAGTGTGAAGGCTGATTTTCCAATCCTCTTGTTGATCTCTGTATCAAGGGAGAGGTTGTTGCTGATCGTGGACCCCAGGTACGTGAACTGATTCACGACCTCCAGCTCGTAGTCGTCGATGGTGATGGTTGGTGGTGCTTCCGGTGCCTTGCGCCAAGACGTTAGTCTTCTTCAGGCTGATGGTAAGCCCGAAGTCCTTGCATGCCTGGGAGAAGCGGTCCATCAGGGTCTGAAGCTCCTGCTGTGTGTGGGTTGCGACTGCAGTGTCGTCTGCGAACAGCATGTCTCTGATTAGAGCCTCGCGTACTTTGGTTCTGGCTTTCAGGCGGGCGAGGTTGAAAAGCCTGCCGTCAGATCTTGTGTGCAGGTAGATTCCCTCTGTTGCTGTGCTGAAGGCATGCCTCAGGAGCATAGCAAAGAAAATCCCAAAGAGGGTTGGCGTAAGTACACAGCCCTGTTTCGCTCCGCTGCATATGTTGAATGGCTTAGAGACGTTGCCATCGTGCTGCACTATCCCCTGCATGTTGGTGTGAAACGATTCGATGAGGCTTTGCAACTTTGGTGGGCATCCTATCTTTGGCAGGATCTTGAAAAGGCCCTCTCTGCTGACCAGATCGAACGCTTTGGTGAGGTCGATGAAGGCGACGTACAGGGGCATGTTCTGTTCTCTGCATTTCTCCTGGAGTTGGCAGATGGAGAATATCATGTCTACCGTCGATCGCTCAGCGTGGAAGCCACACTGAGACTCGGGGTAGACACGTTCGGCAAGCTTCTGTAGACGAACGAGAACAACTCGTGCGTAGACTTTGCCAACAACGCTGAGGAGGGAGATGCCCCTGTTGTTGTTGCAGTCGCTTCTCTCCCCTTTGTTTTTGTAGAGGGTGATGATCTTGGCGTCCCTCATGTCCTGTGGTACGGCACCTTCCTTCCAACACTGGCAGAGGACGTCATGCAATGGCAGCAGTAGGGCGGTCTTGCAGTGCTTGATCAGGTCAGGGGGTATGCCGTCGTTGCCGGGTGCCTTGCCAGCGGCCAAGCTGTCAATGGCCTTGCTGAGTTCATCGATGGTTGGCTCGGAGTCAAGTTTGTCCATGGATGGCAGGCAGTCGATAGCATCAAGGGCAGACGGTGTCACGGTGTTCTGTCTGGAGTAGAGGTCGGAGTAGTGTTCCACCCATCTCTCCATCTGCTTGTTCTTTTCTGTGATCATCTCCCCAGTGGAGGATTTGAGGGGGGCAGTCTTGCTCTGAGCCGGACCAAGTGCTTTCTTGATGCCATCGTACATACCACGGATGTACCCTGTTATGGCAGCGGTTTGAAAGTCTTGGCTGAGCTGAGTCCAGTACTTGTTGGCACAGCGCCGAGCAGTCTGCTGAACTTTGCTTCTCGCAGCCCTGAGAATCTGGAGATTCTTCTCGTTTGGGTACTTCTTGTACTCAGCAAGTGCTGAGCGCTTGGCTTCAATGACGGGGTCATCTCGGTCAACTTGGCATCAAACCAGTCCTGTGACTTCGAGGTCTTCCTCCCAAAGGTAGCCAAGGCTGTGCGGTGGATGGTGTTTCGCAGCTCTTCCCACTTCTGCTTTGCAGATTCTCCTTCTTGTGGTACACCAAGTTCCTTCTCAAAGGTGGAGGCAAACTGCTCAACAAGTTCTGGTTGAGCCATCTTGCTGGTGTCAATCCGTGCCTTTCCAGGCTGTCTAGCATGATGGAATTTCTTCAGCTGCAGCTTGACCTTGCAACACACCAATGAATGGTCTGTGTCGCAATCTGCACTCTGGAACGAACGGGTGATTAGCACGTCCTTCAGTGAGGTGCGCCTGGTCAGGATCAAGTCCAGCTGGTGCCAGTGCTTTGAGCGCGGATGTTGCCAGGAAGCCTTGTGTTGGGGCTTGGTCTTGAAGAACGAGTTTGTGATGCACAGATCGTGATATGTGCAGAACTCGAGCAGCCACTGTCCGTTGTCATTCATTCTGCCCACGCCAAAAGGTCCAAGACAGGAGGGCCAGGAGTCGTGGTCAGCACCCACTCTGGCATTGAAGTCTCCAAGGAGAATGAGTTGTTCAGAGTTGGGGATGATCCTGACAGTTGTTGCGAGATTCTCGTAGAACTCGTCTTTTGCCTCTGGTGTGGCTGTCAGTGTTGGGGCATACACACTGACGAGGGTGACTGGGCCTTGAGTGGTGTTCAGGCGGAGGGTGAGGAGTCGTGCAGAGCCAGTGCTGCCCGGTTCCACCATCTTCAGCAAGGTGTTCTTCACTGTGAAGCCCACTCCATGTTCCCTGTGTTTGTCACTGCCCTTTCCCTGCCAGTAGAACGTGTAGTCCTTCTCTCTCAGTGTGCCTGCGTCAGCCAACCGTGTTTCCTGGAGAGTGGCGATATCCACTCCCAGTCTCTTCAGCTCATTATTGATGATGGCAGTCTTCCTGGTGTCATTGATGTCCTTGAGGTTAGCAGCGAGTCCAGTCATCATAGTGCGGACGTTCCAAGTTCCCAGTTTTAGAGTTGGTCTCTTTTGTTTTATTGTCTTGCCTGGTGCGAAGGTTCTCAGCCTGCTGTTCGGACTTCTCCTCATCCCCATGCACCCAATGAGGAAAGCAAGCTGTGGCGGGACAACACCTTATTGGCTGGGGGCTGCCCAGCTTGAGGCGGGCGGTAGCTGTCCAGTGAGAGCCGATGATCCCTCCCACCGTCGG
Source organism: Pholidichthys leucotaenia (assembly GCA_020510985.1). Lineage (NCBI taxonomy): Eukaryota > Metazoa > Chordata > Actinopteri > Cichliformes > Pholidichthyidae > Pholidichthys > Pholidichthys leucotaenia. Next base: position 250,270,431 of record CM035844.1, on the reverse strand, counting down.
GAACAACCCCTGGCGCCGCGCTCTGCGCCAATTGAGCAGTGGCTTATAACCGGTAACTGTCATTCCCCATGTTTTGTCTACGCCAAAGGCGAAGCTGGAGTGTCCTCTCCAGTGATCCGGTGTTCTACCTTCCAGCGTTGGGCATTGGTAGGATTCAAGCCTGGGCAGGAAGATATGGAGGACAAGATGTTGCCCATGCAGCATGTCCCCCCTCTCCACGTCACTGATGAATCCAAAGGAACAGCAGAGCTGCTACAGTTTGGCACCAGCGCCGTCGCAGGAGCTGCCAGAACGATGTTGAGCACAGCATAGAACTGCCTTAGGGGCTCTGACTCCGGATTTTTCCTCAGGGTTGACTCCCGAAGCCTTTCCCATGACCGGGTGTGCCGCAAGGCAGCGGAGGTTTGAAATAAGGGTTTACCTTCCCCTAGATGGGCTACCTTCCCAGGTTGACAAGCCACCATCTACCCGAAGCATCTGGTTTTAAGGCGCCAGAGATCCGCCCTCGCCCCTTCTCCTATTAGTAAAAGCAGTTCCGCCGGGCTTAGAGACTAAACCACACGGGCAGGCTAGGAGTTGGACTTAGTTGTCAGAGGCTTTTCGAGACGCACGCCATAAGGAGCATTTTATGAGCACTGGGAGCTTAACCCCAGTGCCGCTCCTGGCTATGACAACCTTGGAACCTTGTGATCTGGTTGCTCGGGATAATATGCCACTGTACCCAAGTGGATCTGGACATGAGGCCGACCACGCTCCTGAGCTATACTCGAGACCAGCTCCTGCTTCTTCGTTCCAGCCACGTCTCGACGCCCCTCCTGCCTAGGGTGCTCTTACGAAATCCGACATGAGGACGTAGAAGCCGGTCGCGGAAGAGAGGGAAACGTGGCGGAGTACAATTGAGACTGCGGAGGAGAGAGAACAGGCCGCCACTGCCATCCATGCTGCTCTGTAATGTCTGCTCACTGAAGAGCAAAATGGAAGAACTCAAAATCAACGCCAGGTTCCTATACGAGTACCGGGAGTCATGCCTGCTCGTTTTCACGGAATCGTGGCTTCAGGAGGACATACCCGACTCGCTCCTATCCGTGGACGGCTTCTCTCTGGTGCGGCAGGACAGGGACGCGCTCTCCGATAAGATCAAAGGAGGAGGTATTTGTGTGTACGTTAAGAACAAATGGTGCTCACAGGTCACTACGAGAGAGTCGCTTTGAACCCCGGACATAGAACTGCTGTGCTTAAGCCTGAGACCCTTTTATCTCCCCCGCGAATTTGGAAACATTTTATTATTTTATTATTATTTTTTTTTTTGACTTACTTTGTACCCGTAGGTAGATTTGTTCTGCAGTCCGGTGACAAGCCACCAGCTGCCGGTCGCTGCGTGTGCAAGCGCCCCTTAACTCCCTAACCTGCATGTTTTTGGCATGTGGGAGGAAACCGGAGAAATCCCGGAGTAAACCCACGCAAACACGGGGAGAACATGCAAACTCCACACAGATCACTGTTGGCCGGGGGCAGGGATCGAACCCACGATCTCATAATCCCTGCGATCCCCCGGCCGAGGGTAAACTGTGCTGCCGCGGTGCTAACCACTGCGCCACCATTATGCACCATTTATATCCCGCCCAGCGGGAACGCTTTCAATGCGGCGAACGCTATCGTGGACTGTGTACACAGACAACTGGAACGCACACCTGAAGCACCTTGTTTGATTCTAGGGGATTTTAATCACTGCAAACTGGATGCGGCACTGCCTGGCTTCAGCCAATATGTGAACTGCAGTACAAGGGGGAAAAATATTTTGGACAAATGCTATGGGAACATCAAAAATGCCTATATAGCAAGGGTTAAGCCCCCCTTGGGGTCCTCAGACCATAATGCTGTTCATATGATTCCTACTTACAAGTCTTTGCTTAAAAGCAGCAAACCACAGACAAAGATAATCTTCATATGGGACAATGAAGGCATAGAAACTTTGAAAGGTTGTTTTTCTTGTACCGACTGGGGACTCTTCCATAACTTGGAGTTGGAGGAGGCCACAGATACCATAACTGAGTACATAAAATTCTGTAAAGAAAATGTTTTACCTCAGAAAGTAATCACTATGTACCCTAATAATAAGTCTTATATTTCCAAGGAATTAAAACGGTGCATAGTACAGAAAAAGATTGCTTTTAAGAATGGGGACATGTTAAGTGTGAAAAATATACAGAAAGAAATTAATTACAAACTAAGAACAGTTAGAGATGAGACGAGGAAGAAATTTGAATCTGAATGCCTAGGAAAATGTTCTAGGAAATTGTGAGACTCAGTTAAAGTAATGACAAAGATGACTCCATCCAAAAGCTGCATTTATGTAATGAATGTGGAAGAAAAGGCAAACATGTTGAATCATTTCTTTTGCAGATTTGAGACTAGAGATTTTTCTCATGAACAAAAAGCTGCTCTGGACACTATATCAGTTTCAGGCTCTGAAAAAATTATAGTTGACCAGCATGTTGTGGTGTGGAGGATACGAATAAGGGTCACCAGTGTGGAGGCAAGGATCAAATAAGTGCAGGCAGACACGGCGAACTAAAGGTTAATAGGGTGCTTTATTCATCCTCCATCACGAGGCTCACTCTGTGCTGTGGCAGCATGCTGGAGTGAGCCCTGCATCTCTAACACACAGCGCTGTGAGTGAGCCTCAATGATGATGGAGGAATAAAACTCTTAAACCTTCAGCTTGCCGTGTCCGACTGCACTTATATTTTATACCTCCACAATGGAAAGATTTTTCTCACGTATGTGCCCCAGGAAGGCATCTGGACCAGACGGGATCTCTGGGCGCTTACTGAAGTCTTGTAGTGAGGAGCTAGCAGAAGCCTGGAGTCCCATCTACCAGAAGTCTTTAGATACGTGTTCTGTCCCAGTAATTTGGAAAAGCTCTATTCTAATTTCTGTACCAAAAAAAGCAAGCTGCAAAGAGAATAATGACTATCGTCCTGTTGCACTGACCTCACTGGTAATGAAGTGCCTCGAGAAGATTGTCATTGACATTCTGAAAACTGATTTTGGAGGACTTTTGGATCCTCTGCAGTTTGCTTATAAAAATAATAGAAGTACAGAGGATGCCATTTTAACCTCAACCCATTCTGTGTTTAAACATTTGGAGGAGACAATCTCATCTGCACGTCTTTTATTGGTTGATTTTAGTTCAGCTTTTAACACACTGCAGCCACACCTTTTAATTAAGAGGTTAAATGATTTTAAAGTGCATCCTGTCATTATTAAATGGTACCACTCATTTTTAACTTATCGTAAACAGCAAGTTAGTGTCAATGGAACTTTATCTAAATCCAGAACCCTCAGCACAGGAGCTCCCCAAGGCTGTGTTAGTTCACCATTTTTGTTCACCTTGTACACTGATGAGTGCAGAAGTGTCTATCCAGGCAATCAAATTATTAAATTTTCTGATGACACTGCTATTTTATCACTACACTCAAAAGACTCATGATCTGTCAAGCTATTTTATAGAAATTCAGAGGTTTGTCAATTGGTGTGATGACAGTCATCTCATTTTGAATACTGATAAAACAAAGGAGATGGTGTTTGACCCGCGGGGAGTTGGTGACCACAGGCCTGTGGTCATCCACAACCACACTATAACACAGGTTAGTTCCTATAAATATTTGGGAGTATTTATTGACAATTCATTAACCTGGAGCACACATATTGATTACCTCTGCAGTAGATTACAACAGCGGCTGCATTTCTTGCATAGATTAAGAATACATGGCGTTGATAAAAGGATTTTGCTAATATTTTACCAGGCTGTGTTGGAGAGCTGTATTAGATACAGCATTACAGCTTGGTTTGGCAACCTCTCTGTGAAACTAAAGAACAGAGTGTTGCGTTTAATTCATACAGCATAGAAAATTATTGGAGTTAAAGAGTATTTACCCATGCAGATCTTACACGACCAGGCAGCCTGTAGACAAGCTCAAAAAATAATCAGTGACATGAGCCACATACTAAACAATGAATATGTGCGACTGCCCTCAGGGAGGAGATACAGAGTCCCCAAGTGCAGCTTCAATAGATACAAGAACTCATTTATCCCGACATCAGTAAAACTTTTAAACTCAGATAAATAGGTCAGGGACACTGATAACTCCTGTTCTTAATGACTGCTGTTATATATTTATGTATGTATGTACTTGTATTATTTATTGGGTTTTATTTCATTCATTATGTACTACATCCATTGTGTATGTGTGGATTGTGTGGTTGCAGCACGGGTGTCAAGCCCAAGACAAATTTCCCCTTGAGGGACAATAAAGTTTATTTTATCTTATCTTATCTTAACTGTCCTTTTGACTGTTTTCACGTGCCCCTAGTGGTGCAGCACTGCAACTGCGCCTGTCAACTGAATCTTGACATCCCTTTAACTCCCCAGCTGTACCAGCACTTGTACTGATCAGGCCAGTTCAGAAGGTGGCAGGCACGTGTTGGAGGACTCATGGCTGACACAGAATACAACAAAGAAGAAGAACTCCTCATTATTATTCTTCCTTTTCTTGCTTTGAGCTCACAAGACCAAAATGGCTGCCATGATCATCATGGATCATCACAGAAAACTGCATCATACAGGAAAAATAGCTGCATAATACACACGAAATTCACATGGGATAATCATAAGCGTTTGTAGATGTGGTAGAGAGCGTAAATGACCGACAAAACGCAAAATAATGACCACGATGGGCGAAAACGGACCAACCATGCAAGTGAGCCCCCCCCCCCCCGTGCCACCAGTAAGTGACAAATTTATTTGTCTTTTTTTACATTGTACTGATTTTCTGGTTCATATACTTTGAAAATAAGATAAAAACATACCCCCATACGGCGACTGGGACAGTTAATGGGTTAAGAAATATCAATGACCGTAAGGGAAAAAACAAATAAAACTCGGTTGACTACAGTGAATGTGCTTGTGCTACTTATCCATTTCCCTTTAACTTGCAGATTTCACGTGCCTCTAGTGGCACAGCGCAGCAACTGCACCTGTCAACTGAATCTGACATCCCTTTAACTCCCCAGCTGTACTGAGGATTTGTACTGATTATGCCAGTTCAGAAGGTGGCAGACACGCGTTGGAGGACTCATGGCTGACACGGAATACACCAAAAAAGAAGAAATCCTTATTCTTCTTCTTTTTCCTTCTTTGAGCTTAGAAAACAAATATGGCCACCATGTATCGTCATATAAAACGGCATCATACACAAAAAACTGCCGCATAATACAAACGAAATTGACGTGGGATAATCATACTTTGAAGATAACAAAATGCCCCTGTAGAAAAAACAGAACCTTTCTTTGTGTAAATATGTCCAAAGTCCACTTTTGACTGAGTTATGTAATTCAATATAGCTGCCGTGGCATTATGCAAATTAGATGCATAAATTTATTCCTATCTGAAACTTTGGATCATATTCTACATCTTTCTAATTGACAGTAAGCCATTATCTCTTGCAACTTCCAAGTTATAGCCTTGGAAATCTGAACTATTTTCTTCACAAAAAATCTTTACCACTCTTGACCACTACGGGTTATGTCACCAAATGGCGCCTGTGACATTTAAACGGTTAAGAAATAATAACTTTTCAACAGTCTTTGGACTAAGACAATTTCTTTTTTAGAGATTATTTCTCCAGCTTTGGAGAATACTCTCTCAGAGCACAGAGGATGCAGGTGGGTGTGCAAAGGAAGGCTACTGCAAGTTTGTATAGTGTAGAATAGACAACTTCCTTTCTCTCCCAGTGCATTCACCTCTGCCCTTATTCTCATGCAGGGCACAATAGTGCCTCAGCATAATGATCCAAGCTCTTGAAACACAATAGACACTTCACCTTGCAAATAAAAATAAAACTACAAGAATGGCCTAGCTGGGACTTGAACCTCAGCCTCCCAGTTGCGGGGCAGATGCTTTACCACTAGACTATCACTTCAGTTATGATAAGTAGCCACTATTTGTGAAGAATGTATCAATGGGAGAAATGAGATCAAACTGTTCCCAAAAGGGAGAAGTCTGTGTTTGTGGTGCTGGCTCCATCTTAAAATTGGCTGTGACAAGTCCCTTAAACAGTCAAACATCGACAACACAAAACGTGAGGGACGGGGATTTCCATTGTGTATCGCTGCTCACTTCATTTCATGTTGCGTGCAAAATCATGAATGGCTTCCTTACCCAGTCATGTGGTACGATGTCAGTAATATACACCTCAAAACGCGCTTTGCGAAATATTTCCCGGACAAGCTCAGAGCACCCTAGAAGCTCCAGAGCCTGCCGTCCCATTACTAGTTTTGACCCTTGCCTGTATGTTGACCTCAAGCTTGTCTGTAGTTGGATTTATGCTATGATTAACTCAACCAAGTTTTGACCCCTGCCTGCTTGTGACCCCGAGCTTGTCTGTGGTTTGGATTTGACTGCCTGTTATGTTTTTGCCTCCTGTGCTCTGACCCTAGCCTGCCTCTGGATTCAGGAAACTCTGTGGTGGAGTGGATTCTGTTCTCCTTCACTATGCGCACTTCTCTCCAACCACGTAAGTTGACTTACCAATGTTGTGCTCACTGTCCTGACTCCTTTGTCCCCTTCTCCCAGGCCTGGCCAGCCTTCTCCCCTCTCCCCACACAGTCCTTCTCCAGCTGCACCTGTAACGCCTTACTTCTGTTAACCAGGCTCCCAGCTTGGTGGAATTTCCACTCAGTTCCCACTGAAGTACCTGTAAGCTTAAAGCAAACATTATCAGCCATAAATTACTATCAGTGTACTAACCCTTGAGCTGCATTCTGATCGCCCAATAGTGTACTCCGAAGTGGACTGCACAGGGTATCCGCCATATTAACTGAGATTCCAAACCGAAGGGAGCGAACAGTCTTCAGTTCCAAGGGAACTGAGAACTCTGCAGGGAAGAAGTGAATAACGGTACATCACTTCACAGGAAGTTGACAAGACGATTACTTATAAGCCATTGCGCCTCAAATACGAGTAAAACAAAGTATTGTTGCTAACGTTATTAACCAGCTAAAGTGATGTTGGTTATTGTTTATATCAACTGACAGTAATAAAAATATATTTGTAGAAAGATTTTATTTAAGAAATATAAATTATCCACCATAGTATCAGTACGTGTCCATGGTTACCGTGGTAACTCACGGAGGAGGGAGCCAACGGTTACAGGGTGTTTCAAATGGAGAAATTCTGTGAAGGGCGATTAACTCACTGATATTCCCTGAGAACAGAGCAGGGAGTAGGGAATATAGTTTGAAGTATACTGTGGATCAGAACATAGCTCTAGTCTCTACCTCTCCCCGCAGGGTTGCCAGACTCCCTGCTGCACTTCCTCTCTATTATTAATTATTTGTAATTAAGATTATTGTCTCACTCACCACTACCATTGTCCTCCATGTCTGCTTCTGGGCCAAAGTGTATTCCCATGTCAACTACTGTAACGCTGTCCTCACAGGTCTCCCTAAGAAGTCCATCAGACAGCTGCAGCTGGTTCAGAACGCTGCAGCTCGAGTCCTCACTAAGACCAAGAAAGTGGATCATATAACTCCAGTCCTCAGATCTTTCCACTGGCTTCCTGTCTGTCAAAGAATAGATTTCAAAATCCTGCTGTTGGTTTAAAAAGCTCTGAATGGTTTAGGGCCAAAATACACTTCAGATCTGCTGGTCCATTATGAACCACCCAGAGCCCTCAGGTCATCAGGGTCAGACCTACTATCTGTGCCCAGAGTTAGAACCAAACATGGTGAGGCAGCGTTCAGTTTTTATGCCCCTCACATATGGAACAAACTCCCAGAAAGCATCAGGACTGCTGAAACTCTCTGCTGCTTTAATATCCAGGTTAAAAATTTTCCCATTTGCCACAGCCTTTCAGTAGAACAATTGTTAATATCCTACAGTGGACTGGAACTTTTATTTCTGTCTTATTCTATTTTAGCTTGTTTTTGTTTCTCTTTAATTTACTTTTTAGTTTGCTTTTACATTCTTACGTAACTTGCTGTAATGCTTTAATGTTTTTATGTAAAGCACTTTGAATTGTCTTGTACATGAAATGTGCTGTACAAATGAACATGCCTTGCCTATAACCTGGTACTTGTGCTGTGATGTCCTCCACTTTGTCTCCTGACAACAGATTTAAAGGTGAGGTGATCTCTGGAACCTAAAATCAGTCCTAAGAGACAGACAAATTCACAACAGATACAACCGTTACCATGGAAACAATCAGGGTTCAACTATAGTCTGCTGGGAAGAAAGTAGTCTTTGTTTGAGGTTAAAAAAAATAGTTATGATCAGACCAAGACCAGACCTTGTGCTAATCTTCAAACTTTGTCTTCAGCTTCATTTGAAGACGAGACCTTCTGAGAAGAGATGAAGAAGGAATCACTGGACGTTTCACACCTCCTGGGCTCACAACTGGAACACTGAACACAGCTGCTCTCACTTCTGCTGCAGCTAATCTGAATAGTTCAGTCCAAACATCAGAACTTTTCTGAGCCTCAAAATGAAGGAAAAACATGAATTCATTATCAGATCATCAGAGGTCCAAACCTTTACCGAGTAATGATCTCCTACCTCAGCTGGAGGTCACATGATTGATGGACTCACAGAGATACTGACAAGAAAATGGAGAAGGGGTCTATTTATACCCCACCGTACACACACACACACACACACACACACACACACACACACACACACACACACACACACACACACAAACCCCCACATGCTGCTGTCAGTCAGCTGAGGAGATCTGATCCTGATCTGGACCAGAAAAACAAACCAAACTAAAACACATAAAAAACTGAAAACAAAAACAGCAACAAAGATTCAGATAAAATCAAAACTACAGTGGATATAAAAAGTCTACACACCCCTGTTCAAATCCAGGTTTTTGTGATGTAAAAAAAAATGAGACCAAGTTAAGTCATTTCAAAACCTTTTCCACCATTAATGTGACCTATAACCTGTACAGCCCAATTGAAAAACAAACTGAAATCTTTTGAGGAGAAAAAAACAAACAAACTGACAATAACCTGGTTGCATAAATATGCACACCCTTAAACTAATAATTTGTTGCAGCACCTTTGGCTTTTATTACAGCACTCAGTCTTTTTGGGTAGGAGTCTATCAGCGTGGCACATCTTGATGTGACAATATTTTCCCACTCTTCTTTGCAAAAACACTCCAAATCTGTCAGATTGCGAGGGCATCTCCTGTGCACAGCCCTCTTCAGATCACCCCACAGACGTTGGATCAGATTCAGGACTGGACTCTGGCTGGGCCATTCCAAACCTTTAATCTTCTTCTGGTGAAGCCATTCTTTTGTTGATTTGGATGTGTGCTTTGGGTCATTGTTGTGCTGAAAGATGAAGTTCTTCTTCATCTTCAGCTTTCTAGCAGAAGCCTGAAGGTTTTGTGCCAAGACTGACATGTTTTCCCACGTGTTTGGGAGATTTCAAATGGTTTGGATGTTTTTCTTTGTAACATAGAGTAATGATATAGAGTTAAGTACGTGACTGTAATGCACCTGTAAGCTGGTTGCCAACCGCCAATCAAATCTAAAAGAAGAAGAAGAAACATAAGGCATCTGTCTTGCCACTCTAGACGGGAGATTGTTGTCACATATACTAAACAGCCAGTACTTGCCAGAAATTCCTGCAGCTCCTTCAGTGTTGCTGTCAGCCTCTTGGCAGCCTCCCTGACCAGTTTTCTTCTCGTCTTTTCATCAATTTTGGAGGGACGTCCAGTTCTTGGTAATGTCACTGTTGTGCCATATTTTCTCCAATTGATGACTGTCTTCACTGTGTTCCATGGTAGGTTTAATGCCTTTGAAACTCTTTTGTACCCTTCTCCTGACTGAAAGCTTTGAACAATGAGATCTCTCTGATGCTTTGGAAGCTCTCTGCAGACCATGGCTTGTGCTGCAAGATGTGACTACAAAAATGTCAGGAAAAGCCTCCTAGAGCAGCTGAACTTTATTTGGGGTTAATCAGAGGCTCTTTAAATGGTGGCAGGTGTGTGCTGACTCCCATTTAACCTGAGTTTGAAGGTGATTGGTTAATTCTGAACACATCCCCAATCCACAATCCCCAGTTATAAGACGGTGTGCATGTTCATGCAACCAGGTTATTGTAAGTTTTTCATTCTTACCCTTAAAAGATTTCAGTTTGTTTTTCAACTGGGTTGTACAGGTTATAGGTCATATTAATGGTGGAAAAGTTTTGAAATGATTTATCTTGGGCTCATTTTTTTACATCAGAAAAACCTGGTCTTTGAACAGGGGTGTGTAGACTTTATATATCCAGTGTATTACAAAAAAATGAAAATGTTTTGACCAAAAAACAAACGTTCTCCAATCTATAACTTTATTATTACCTCCGTCAAGGGGGTTATGTTTTTACCGGGGTTTGTCTGTCTGTCTGTCTGTTACCAACATAACTCAAAAAGTTATGAACGGATTTTGACAAAATTTTCAGGAAAAGTCCGAAATGGGACAAGGAAGAAATTATTAGATTTTGGGAGTGATCTGGATCACCGTCTAGTCCAGGAATTTTTTAAAGGATTCTTTATCATTGCGAGATAGGGCCATTTTTAGCATATGTGTATATAACTCCACAATAAATGGTCAGGACGCTTGCAAAAAAAATACAGGATAAGATCCCAATAGGTTCTAGGAAATATCAAAGACTGATCTGGATCCTGCAAAAAATCCGGATACTGTGATCCAGAACAGCAAATAATAGGGGATCTTTGGAATTTTCATCACTGTAAGGTAACAAATTAAGATATAAACATACAACAAACACCAAAATATAGCCAAGACACTGAGGAATCAGTACTGAGTCAATGGATTTGTTGTATCTTCAAAAGCTATGGAGCTATATCCAGAAGAAAACCACCATTACCGAAAAAGTGATTTTTGTCAATAACTATTGAACTAATAAAGATATCAACGTTAATCCAATTGCTAAAGGTAAAGGTAGATCACAGCACGGGGGACTGAGCTGCCTTGGCAGAGGTCTGCGCTCTCCGAGTGCTTTTCTAGTTTCATTTGTAACATTCACAAACAAGTGTGTCACTGCCCACAGCTCATGGTTGACCAATCTGATGTGGAGAAGAAGACCAGGGGCCTCATGTACAAAGGCTTGCGTGGATTTCCTACTGAAAGATGACGTACGTTTAAATCAAGAAAATGGTGTAAGCAAAAAAAAATCCAGTTGTATGAAACCGTCCCTACGCAGGAATCCAAGCACATTTCCTTTGTACATGCCGAACTGCTTGAAATTGAACACACATGAGGAAATACCGGACTCCTCCCTTGACACGCCTCCATTTGGAATATGCAATTAGATGCAAATAGATAAATACAAGCCAGCACGTTTGATTCTCCTGTATCCATGATCAAAAATAATGGATTTAATGGAATTTCATGGAATGTGAGTTGGAGGCGCTCCTGAATGAGGCAGAGGCTCTTAAGAACATTTTGTTTGGCACGCTGTCCTCCGGCATTAGCGCTGGATACAGGTAATTCAATAGGCTGTGTTGTATAGTTATTTATAGTGTTATTGTTCTTAGGCTTTTATTTGTGAGGCACGGTGTGGTGGCTCTGACTTCCAGTCTTGCTAGCACCTGTGCCTATAAAGGGCAGCAGGCAGGAGGGGCGGGTCTGTTTTGCCATCACCTCTGCCTGGTGGTCGTAGTGTGGTGTGTGTGTTATGTATGAATAATGTGAGACAGGAGCCGTGCTGAACTGAACAGCGAACTACCCTTTATTAGACACACACAAAACTATATACACAGTGGGCAGTGCCCACCTGACGTCACACCAGCGGGCGGGTACAGCATCGTACACACACACTACACCACAGTGTGTGCTACCAGTTAACCCCTTGCACTCTGGTCAGTTTCCCTAAAAACGCCTAAAAATAACGTACCCAAAGTAAATCAAAAGCTGTTCTTCAACCCTTTGCAGCATCTTCATGGGGTTGGTCTCATTTAAAAGAAAACACTTTGAATTTTTTGGCAAAACAGTCATAATCTCTCTAAGTGCTCCTGCCACTGAGTAACAGTCATCTAAACATACTGAATTTGAAGAAAATAAAGTTTGCCTGGGTGTTTTTTTTTAGATACAAATGCTTGCAAATAACACACAGCTGTCAGATCCGGGCTCGAAAATGCAACAGAAATGTAGAACCAAGTGTTATCAAGCGGAGGTCAAAATTTTGTAACAATACCACAAAAAATGAATATATTACACAGCTTTTTTCTTAGGGTGTTCCCAGGCGTTTTTGAACTGTGCCAAATTGTGCCAAATGGCACAGTTTGGAAAAATGTCTGTAACTTTTGAATGCTTCAACATAGAAGCTTCATCTTGGGCTCTAATGAAAGGTGACACTCAGGGCTGTGTGTGTGTGTGGGGGGGGGTTGCTTATTCATTCATGAATGAATGAATGAACAAACAAGCCCCCCACACACAAAGAAGCATGCCACGTAAAAAATGTGTGGCCTTTTTTTACAAGAAAAAATAACCTACAGTGCACTAAAATTATACTAAAATATCTGCAATGTAACAACTCTCCCCCCCCCGCTACAGAGGAGCTCGGTGCACAAAAAACGGTCCGTCACGTGGCTATGATGCACCGTTGTAATTACCGATCGGTCAAAAGTCATTTTTATTACTATTTTCAGTGAATAAAGAATAATTTAGCTTAGAACACTTACCTGTCCACAACAGCAGTGTCGTTGGCGAACATCTGTTCCTCATTGTCAGATGAACATGAAGCTGGTCCGCTTGTTACGGACTCGTGGTTCTGGTCACCCGACCCAGTCAAACCATGATTCCATTACTGCAGTTTTGCGCTTCCATGATTGCAGTTTTGGCGAACGATTTTTCAAAACAAATAAGAACAGTAGTAATAAAAAAAGACTGGCGAACGCTACCGTTACACACAGGTCTCAATGTGTGTCACCCAGCGGCTTACACAAAACAGATTTTACGGACAGGACGCACGCGTTTCAGTCATCAAACTCCTCTGCTTCAATTGGCTCGTTGTATTCGCAGTCGTTGGTAGGCAGGTCCTTCTTGCTAGGTTTTCAGTCATTGGTTCTTCAAGGTTTCAGAAACCCAATTCAAGGCTCTTATTAGTCGAATGAGAGGTCAATCAAATCTAAACCAATCAAAACACTCCTTTGGCTTTCTGTTCGCGGCTGTGTCTGTACTGGAAGAACGGAAATGCAGCTTTTTTTTTCAGTGCGCACTGAGATGCACTAGGACGCAGAGACGTGACCGCCCGCGGAATCCCGGAGTGCAAGAGGTTAATAAACGTTTGTCCTGTTCTACACGTGGCCCCGTCCTTTGGCTCCATATCTAGACATAACAGGCTGCTCACAGCCTTATAAGATTAGTTTATTGCTTCATTTATTCAGACAGGGACGAGAAGGAGAAATTTATTTAACTTTGACATATTTAGACTGACGTCTGCAGTTGTCCTCAGAAGCATCAGCTGATCGCTGCAATTTGGAGTGTGTATAGCTCAGTGGTTAGAGTGCAAGATTTCGAAGTTAGAGGTGACAGGTACAAGACCAGCTGTGATCTCTTTTAGGGACCACAATGGAAATAAGTGTGTGCACTTTCTTGTGCCATCCCAAAGTTTTTAACTTTATGTTGTATCTTTCATACAATGTTATTTTAAATGATGAATCAATCAATCAATCAATTTGTGACCAGCTGGGTGGATCAGCTGGTTGAATTAAAGGAAACCAGTCACAAAAAAGAAGACAATATGAACCTATTTAGTGGGTAGCCACGGTCACCTGTCAGTTGAAAGCAGATTATATTAGACTCAGCAAGTACATATTTTATGTCCAAAATGCAAATCTCATCCTTTACAGTTATTTACAACTTACATGGATTACACACATACACTACCGTTCAAAAGTTTGGGGTCACCCAGACAATTATTTTGTGTTTTCCATGAAAAGTCACACTTATTTACCACCATGAGTTGTAAAATGAATAGAAAATATAGTCAAGGCATTGACAAGGTTAGAAATAATGATTTCTATTTGAAATAATAATTTTTTTCCAGATACTCAACCTGCTCAACGGAAGGTCAGTTTTATAGCTTCTCTAACCAGCTAAACTCTTTTCAGCTGTGCTAACATGATTGCACAAGGGTTTTCTAATCATCCATTAGCCTTCTGACGCAATGAGCAAACACATTGTACCATTAGAACACTGGAGTGATAGTTGCTGGAAATAGGCCTCTATACACCTATGTAGATATTGCACCAAAAACCAGACATTTGCAGCTAGAATAGTCATTTACCACATTAGCAATGTATATTAGATATTAGAGTGTATTTATGATTAGTTTAAAGTTATCTTCATTGAAAAAAACAGTGCTTTTCTTTCAAAAATAAGGAAATTTCTAAGTGACCCCAAACTTTTGAACGGTAGTGTACTATTGTAAATGAATGAAGTGCGCCGGGGAACGGGTGAGACTTGACATGGTTTAGGACCCAGGAGACAGACACTGACACGGGCAGATAGTGACAATAATCTTTATTTAATAGTGAGAGTGTGTAGTGCGTGTGTGAGTGCGTGGATAGTGTTCTGGTCACTGGAGCTGAGCAGCCTGGACGGAGACCCGGCAACCCTGGAACATACAAGCAGAAAACAATTACTTTTGTTCCACACTCGTGATGAGCTACAGATGGAGAGGCTTACTTGAGTGCGGCACAGGTTTCGCCCTGCTGAGATCCAGCGGCCGTGCAACGTGGAGGTGAAGGTGTCCGTGAACGTGTTGGGGATACCACCCGTGGCTGTGATGAGGGTAGTTCTTCTGATGACGCCGGCTGTGGCTCCACAGACCGGGATGATGGTAATCCTGACGATGACGAGGTTAGTGATTCCACAGAACGTAGTGACGATGATATAGCTGATAACGAAGACAGAGACTCCACTGATAGCGGTGGCCACTACTCCTGCAACTGATACAACAACATTTCTGGGAGCTGAGGAGCAAGACGTACCGGTAGTCGTGGTGGTAGCGAAGCGCTACGTGTGCGAGATGGCGTTACCCTGTCAGCTGGGGACGCAGGTCCGCCGCCTAGGAGGTCCACCTGTGCACAGGGGTATAGACAAGGGGTTGAGTAGCAAATTGTTCTCTTACTTGGTTGACACTGATGAGAAGTCCTTGATGAAGCAAGAGAGGTTCTTGACGAGGCAAGAGAGGTTCCAGACAAGACAAGAGAGGTTCCAGACGAGACAAGAGAGATTCCTGACGAGACCAGAGAGCGGAGTTCAGGCTCATACTCCGACGAGGAGGACAGACGACTCCGTGCCGGGCTGTCAGCGACGCTGGCTTTTAACAGCCGTTGATTAACACCTGTTGGTCTGTGCGCAGCTGGAGTTGATGATGCCAATGACGGCCCAGAGGCCGCCATGACAAGACTGTTGCATTTCAAACTTTATGCATGTGTTTATTGACATAACTACTGTACACACAGAGGCAGTTGGGGGCTTGGTAGAATGCTGTGAAACTGTAGTTTAATCAGCAAAAAAAGGAAATCACTGACTCAGATCACTGAGTTGTAATGAAGCCTTGAAGACAGGGTGATATTTGGAGGCGCACAGGTGCATTCCACAAGGACTGCCCGTGGAAAACTAAACCGGCTGACAAGCCAGTCATCATCCTGAGCCAGAAAATCTTCTGTCTCTAAATATCCTTTCTCTTCTCACTGCATGATTTGCAATATCCTCTAACCTTTTGACTGCCTTGGTCCATGCACAGGTAGCGCTGTGGAGTGCCTGTGTCACAGTTCTGCGACTGTCATGTGACGTGGCCTTAAACCATAATAAATCCCCAGCTGTTACAAAGTATTGCACCTCACAAGGTGGCAGACATGTATAACTTACTGCTCTTGCCTTGGAGGACTAATGCCCCCCATATAACCCCCCCCCACACACACACACACACACTTCTGGACACCAGCGAAGAAGAGTTTGTAAACAAGTGTTGCTCGATCGCAAGACGGAAGAGGCATTTGCTCCCAAATTTGCCATGATTCTAAAAAGACATTATTTAGCTTATGAAGGTAAATATCTATATTTTCTTATAACAGAGGGTGGGCAAAGCTGGTTGATTTGCACCTGCCATCAACCCCCAGTGCCATGTGACTGGACAGAACAATCGCACCGGTTCCCGGTCGTCATATGAGATAAAATAAAATAAAAGTGAAATTGCAGTGAAATAATCATAACAGTTTCTGGATGTGGGAAAGAAAGCGAAAATGACGGACAGAAGACAAAATAACGACCAGGATGGACAAAAATGGACGAAGCGCGCCGCCTGGCCAGCGGTAAGTGACAAATTTCTTTCTTTGTTTACATTGTACTGATTTTCTGGGTCATATACTTTAAAGATAAGATAACAAAATGCCCAAAACAACAAACGGTGACAAAAACCAAAACCATCCTTTGTGTAAATATGTCCAAAGTCCGCTTTTAACTGAAAGTTATGTAATTCCATATGGCTGCTGTGGCATTTTACAAATTAGATGCATAAATACAGAGGTGCGCTCGCTGCTCACAGCCAGAGATGCAGCCTTCAGAGAGAAGAACAGGATCGCCCTCCGCTCAGCCAGGTCTGCGCTCGCAAAGGGAATTAAGACAGCGAAACGCGCCTACGCGGAGAAAATCCAGGGACATTTCTGTGACACAGGGAACACCAAACGGATGTGGCAGGGAGTTCGGGCGTTGACGGATTATAGGTCTAGGCAGGGGGTCGATGATGATGACGCTTCGCCTCCAGAGAGGCTCAATAACTTCTTTGCACATTTTGAAGCATCAAACCCGACAATCAGAGGGAGGGCTCGCCCATCTTCACCATCTGTGGGGCCAGCTATCACCATCAACGCAGTGGACACATGGAGGACCCTAATCAGGGTTAACTCATGTAAAGCTGCAGGTCCGGACAACATCCCGGGACGTGTGCTCCGAGTCTGCGCGAGCCAGTTGGCGGATGTCCTGACTGACATTTATAACATTTCCCTGAGTCAGGCCATCGTCCCTAGATGCTTTAAGACCTCTATCATAGTACCGGTGGCAAAGAAAGCCGTTGTGTCCTGTCTGAATGACTATTGTCCTGTTGCATTGACACCAATTGTGATGAAGTGTTTTGAACGGCTTGTCAAACCACACATTACAGCCTGCCTCCCTGCATCACATGACCCGCTCCAGTTCGTGTATCATTCAAATCGCTCCACAGAGGACGCTATAGTCACCACCCTGCACTCTGTCATTACCCACCTGGATCACAAAGACACCTATGCCAGACTCCTGTACATTGATGTCAGTTCAGCATTTAACACCATTATTCCCCAGAGACTGATGGAGAAATTACTCCTTCTTGGTCTGAACACCGCCACATGTCTCTGGATCCTGGATTTCCTGACCGAGAGACCTCAGTCTGCCCGGGTTGGAAACAACATCTCCAACTCCATCGTGCTGAGCACTGGATCCCCTCAAGGCTGTGTACTCAGTCCACTGTTGTTTACACTTTTAACACATGACTGTGTGTCCAGACACGAGGGAAACCAGATTATTAAGTTTGCGGATGACACCGCAGTGGTGGGACTTATTCAGAGGGATGAGAAATCACTGTACAGGGAAGAAGTGAGAGACCTGGAGGGCTGGTGCAGGGAGAACAATCTGGTGCTCAACTTGGACAAAACGAAGGAGGTGATTATCGACTTCCAGCGGTCACGGCCTGAACACATCCCTCTCTGCATCAGCGGCCGTTCAGTGGAGAGAGTGGAGAACATCAAGTTCCTCGGAGTGCAGATCTCGCAGGATCTGACCTGGAGCAAGAATTCCTTGGGGATCAGGAAGCGGGCCCAGCAGAGACTGCACTTCTTGGGGAAACTCAAACAGGCCTCTCTCCCCATCTGCATCCTCAGGACCTTCTACAGAGGTGTGGTGGAGAGTGTTCTGACGTACTGCATTGCAACATGGTACTCCAGCTGCAGTATGTCAGACAAAAAAGCTCTGCAGAGGATAGTTAAGGGAGCTGAGAAGGTAATTGGAGTTTCCCTCCCCTCTGTCCAAGAACTTTTTCAGAGCCGTTGTAGGAGCAGGGCACTGAACATTGTCAAGGACCGTTCTCACCCTCTGCATAAACACTTTGAACTGCTGCCATCTGGCAAACAATTCCGGAGCATCAGAGGCAGAACCACCAGACTGATTAACAGCTTCCTTCCACAAGCTGTTAGGATGCTGAACAGTTGATGCGGAATCTTTTACACATATTACTGCACTTTATGGACATTATGTATATTATATGTGCATTATAGTTTTAGTCAGTTTTAAGTATTTATTTCTCTTAGCTACTTAGATTCACTTAGCCATTTTAATTGTTTTATATATACATAGCAGTTATCAGTTTAACTGCAACTGTAATAAGTTAACATTACTGTAAAATCCAAATGTGTCTCAGGGATGTGTGAATGGCTGTCAGGGTGGGGTGTGTGTGAATGTGTTTTTAAATTATGTTCTTTTTACAATACGGATACCTAGAGAAACTCAATTTCATCTTGCTTGCACTACAGTTGTATTATAGCATCATGACAATAAAGGTTGATTGATTGATTTATTAAATTTACTCCTTTCTCAAACTCTGGATCATATTCTACATCTTTCTAATTGACAGTAAGCCATTATCTCTTATCACTTTCAAGTTATAGCCTTGGAAATCTCTGACATCTGAACTGAATATTTTCTTGAAAAAAACCTTGACCACTAGGGCCTGACGGCGCAACGGAGCGCCTCAGGCAAAGGGCTAATCCTCTGCTGTTAGAGGCATTTTCTGCACTTCTTTGAGCTTGCTTTTATGTCCACTCATCTAATTGTGCACACATGGATGCTTGTTCCTCGTGTGTCTCTGGTGTGTCCAATCATTTTCACGTCATTATCAGTCTCCCAACTTCACCTCGAAGTGTCGCCAATGGACCAATAACAGCAGAAGCATACGTAAGCCAGCCATGAAGTTGGCGTGGGGCTGCACATGTTTCCACGGTCATTTCATTCTTGATACATGAATGAATCTTTATTTCGGATAGATTAAAAGTACAGGTTAAAAGAAACTGAATAATATAACAAAGGGGGAAAGAAAATCCAACAAGGTCAAATTAGACAATAACTCCTCTGATTATACGGTTCAACATAAGTTATCCGAAATGGGTGATGGCTGAAGCCGCAGCTTATATTGCCCACCCATGTTCCATCCAAGAATTCAAAAGAAAAAACAAAACAAGAGCGATTACAATTCAGAACGAAGCTAAGACAAAATGTGACAAAAAACTAAGCTACAACACAACGCAGGCTGGATATGACAGTCCTTATGTGATTTTACATGTCATCTTGTATATATGTTTGGAGTATTTCTTCCTTTAGTTTTTGTTTAAATTGTCCAAGCGTTGTACATGATTTTAATTCAGGTCCAAAATCGTTCCATAATCTGACTCCTTGCACTGAAACACAGTGTTGCTTGGTGGTAGTTCTCACTGAAGGTTTTTGAAATATACATGTTCCTCTGAAATGATATTGTTTCTCCCTTATTTGGAACAACTTTTGGATATTTGCGGGCAGTGATAGATTCTTCACTTTAAACATTATTATTGCAGTTTTAAAGTCAACCAGATCTTTCAACTTGAGAGCTTTTAATTTAAGAAAAAGTGGGTTTGTTGGTTCCCTGTAAGCTGCTTTGTTTATTATTCTAATAGCTCTCTTCTGAAGCATAAAGACTGGATATATGTTTGTTTTATATGTATTTCCCCATACTTCAGTACAATATGTCATGTATGGGAGTATTAATGAATGATACAAGGTAAACAGTGTGGGTTGATTCAGCAAATATTTCACTGTGTGTAGTATTGCAATTGATTTGGATATTTTACCTTTAATATAATTAATATGTGACTTCCAACACAGTTTATTATGAATTATTACTCCAAGAAATTTAGTTTCAGATACCCTTTCAATCTCTACACCATTTACACTGAATTTAGATACTGAGTTGTTGTGATGGTTGTTAAAGACTATAAATTTTGTCTTACTTAAATTGAGCGTTAATTTGTTTGAATCAAACCACAGTTTAAGCTTTCCTAATTCCTTTCCGAGTGTATCCAGAAGTTGTTCCAAATTGCTTCCACTGCATAACAGATTAGTGTCATCGGCAAACAATATTAAGTCCATTTTTTCTGAAACTTTACATATATCATTTATATACATATTGAATAACAATGGCCCCAAAACTGAACCCTGTGGGACTCCACAAGTAACCTTCAGTAACTGTGAGTTTTTGTTACCAACACATACATACTGATATCTATTCTTTAAGTAACTACTTAACCAGGATAGTGCTACTCCCCTAATACCACAATTTTGTAGTTTCTTTAATAATAAATTATGATCCACTGTATCAAATGCTTTTTTAAGATCCAGGAATACCCCAACTGAATACTCTTTATTTTCAATGGCAGTTGATATTTTTTCTATAAATTCCATTAGAGCAAATGCAGTTGTCCTCTTGTGTCTGAACCCATATTGCTGCTCACACAATAAATTATTCTTCAGTATGAAGTTGTCAATTCTCTCATAGAATATTTTTTCAAGTATCTTGGAAAATTGCGGCAATAGTGAAATAGGTCTATAGTTTGAGAATTCCCCTCTGTCACCAGTCTTGTATATCAGAATTACTTTAGCTATTTTCATTGCATTGGGAAATATACCTGTTTGGAGAGACAGGTTACAGATATACGTCAGTGGTTTCACTAAGCATTCAATAATAGTTTTGACTAAGAGCATGTCAATACCATCACAGTCCGTAGAGGTTTTACTTTTAAATGATTTAACAATTTCAATGACCTCTCTCTCGTCTGTGTTCTTTATGAAAATGGAGTCTTTTATAGCAGTGTTTTTGCTTATTGTATCACCCGTAGGTGCCGTAATGGGTATTTCTCGAGCCAAATTAGGACCAATGTTAACAAAAAAGTTATTAAATTCATCTGCAGGTGAAGCTGCATTCACACTCTGAGTCGTTTTATTATTTTTTGAAAAATCGGTTGGGTAGCTTGTATTTCTGCTTATATTTCCAAGAATACTGTTAAGTATTGTCCATGTATTTTTAATATTGTCTCTGTTTTTCTCCAGTTCTTTACTGTAATAGTCTCTCTTACTACATCTTATTATATATGTTAACTTATTTTTGTATGTTTTATACCGCTGCTCTGCTTCTTTTGTCCTTTTCTTTAGGAAAGCTTTATATAATAAATTTTTCTTTTTACACGCCTTTTGTAATCCTTTGGTTAACCATGGCTTATCAGCAAATTTATGTTTAAGCTTTTTTTTTTACTAATGGACAATTTTTTTCATAAAGAGTGGTTACAGTGTTTATAAATGTGTCATAGGCTTCATTTACATCTGATACATAGACTTCTGTCCAGTCTTGCTTCAGCAAGTCTTCTTTAAAAGAACTGATTGCATTTGGTGATTTGTATCTGAACGATTTTAAAATTTTTTCTGTATTGGCCCCCGTGTGGCCATGGATAAGTGCAAAGGTTGGCAAGTGGTCACTTATATCATTTATCAATAATCCACTTTCTATTTTCTTATCAATAATATTAACAAACAGGTTGTCAATAAGTGTAGCAGTGTGAACTGTGATTCTACTGGGATGTGTTATTGTGGGATATAGACTCATGCTGTACATAGAGTTCATGAACTCTGTAATTACATTTTGTTGATGTGGATTTAGTAAATCAATATTGAAATCTCCACAAATTACTAGCATTTTCTTACTAGTAATATTATTGTACAGCTCGACTAATTTATCTCTGAATGTCTCAATGCAAGTTCCCGGCATTCTATATATACAACTTATAATTAAATTTTTTGTTTTATCTTGGTCAATCTCAACAGTAACACATTCCAAAATCCCTGGTAGTGCAAAGGACATTCCATTTACAAGCTTACACCTATACAGGTCATCAATATACAGTGCAACACCAGCACCCTTTCTTTGAGATCTGTTAATGTGAAACATCTGATATCCCTCTATTGCCATCAGGGGAGCCTGCTCTTCATTAAGCCAAGTTTCAGAGACTGCGATAGCTGTAAATTTTCTGTCCAGCTGTTTTAAATAGTCCTGAATCTGTGGAAAGTTTTTGTTAAGACTTCTGCTGTTGAAGTGTATTATTGATAGTTTACCATCTAGTTGCACTTGACTTTTGAATTGCTTTTCAGTGTAATATTCACAATGGTTATGAATATTATTGAAAAAGTGGTTATCAGGATCAATATCGTTCTCCATCTCTTGTAGTTTATGTTCAGCATAATGGCATATTTTCAGAGTTTGAGTATCCTTACTCTGTGTCAAATGACTTCCTCCAACTGGGTATAATTGATGTCTACTCAACATACCTGTCAAGGCATACCTCATGCTTCCCTTATTGGGGGGGCCTTCACACCTGTACTGACCTCATGCCTCCCTTATTGGGGGGACCTTCACACCTGTACTGAGTACTTAAAAACTATTTATCGGCAGATGAAAGAAAACTGAAGCAAAAAAAAACAAAAAACCAAACAAACAAAAACCAAACAAACAGCAACTGCAACATGAACTATTTCAAATTCATTCATTTATGCTGCCAATGCTGAAACAAAAGCAGAATGGATTTTTGTTTCATAGGTTAAGTATCAGAAATAATTCTCTTTGAAATTGTGTTAATAATAATAACAATGAAAATATCAATCTTATTCAGCCCTTTCAATATAATGCTATACATTCAGATGTAAAGCAAAGTTCCAAGATACAAAATAACAGTACACTATAGGGGATTTGGACTACCTCTAAGCATGTTTGTTAAGATTTTAAAGCATTTTTTTTTGTTATATTTAGGTAATATTTGAAGGTGAATAATACTGCCTATACCTGAAAACATTTGGAGATTTCTCCTTCAGTCTGGAAAGGACAGAATTGTCTCGACCCACCATCGTGTTGCAATTGTCCGAAGCAAAGCCCACAACATTCTGCCATGGAATATTGTGCAATCTAAAAATAAATAAATAACTGGTGACGGTGAAGGAGAACGGTGACGTCCAGTCCCTCGATTTCCCTTTTCTTCAAGCTTTGTTTTCTTCGGCGGCGGCGCGCTGCAAGAAGCCATTTTGAAACTCACAAAAACACTGCTTAGGTGCGCTTGTGGAGGATCGAAATAAGTGCAGGCGGACAGGACACGGCGAACTGAAGTTTAAAAGGGTGCTTCATGCAGACAGTCGTATACCCGGCTACAGACAATACATGCATGGCACATTAGCATCACAGTATACAGCAGGAAAGCATGGGCATTTGCATTAGAGTCACACATACCAGGCGCAGCATTACTGGCGCCGGAATTCCTCTCTGTTCCGGAGCCGCAGGACAACAGAAGGTGTGAAGCGCATCTGCATAATGATCAGTCCACACCTCTCACTGTTGTGATAATTGCTCACGCTGAGTGCTCTGCCAGCCCCGTACGCTGTGGGGGTCACACACGAGGTGTTCCTCCACACTCTCAATAATTTTTTTTCCCGTATATTTTTCTTTTTGGCGTACAGAAATGGCAATACGCCCGTATTTGCTAAAATTACATTTTCCCCGTATTAAAATACGGCGAAACCGTATCACTTGACAGGTATGACTCAAGTCAGTCATAAGTTTTTTGTTTGTTTTGCTTATTATTATTTTTTTTAAGTACATTGACATGGTATGTCAAAAGAACTATTCTTACCGTGTGTGTGAATATGGATTATCATTGTCTCTTAATTTTCTTAATCAGTGTTCATCTGTATTTATCTAAGTCAGTAACATCTCTGATCATTATACTCTTTGCTTGCTCAGGTGTTCCATTTAGTTTGATCCAAACTCTACAATTTCTTGTCCATGTTGCCTGCATCCTATTTTGTCTTTTCAGCATCCGTGCTTGCCGTGCTGTTTCAGCATTTGTTTTTGTTAGATGTTCATTTAGGTAAACTTCTGTTCCCCGTAGTTTTCTGGCCTGCCTCAGTATGTCATTCTTTACCCTTCTGTTCACAAAACGCATCACAATTGATTTCTTTGTTTTATCATCTTTTCTGGGTAAAGCATAACAGGCTGAAATTGCATTTGCTTCGACCTTTATATCTCTGTCAAGGAACTGAAGCACCTGGTTTTCTAGGGAGACTGATTCACTCAGGGGAGCCTCCTCACCTCTCAGTCCTGTTGTAGCATGAGCGTATGACTGATATTTGATGTCTAGTCCACTTATAACTAGGTCATCCATACGAGAACCTTGTTCAAGATCCTCGACGCGTCGCTCCAATTTTTTTGTCTTTTTCCTGAATTGTTAATTTTAAGTCTCATACTTCTTCCATTAGGCCTATTATTTTGGCCTGCTGGCTAACCATTTTGGCCACTTCTTCTGACAAGAAGTTCAGAGATTTTTTGATCTCTTCCCTTTCCTCCTTCTTTGGTGGCATTTTTACTGACCTGTGGATAGTAAAAACAATCTCTGCGTGTGTCGCCGGTATCCAGTCCGACCGACCTCGAATCCAGCTGGACCTCAGCTAGCCCCCTCCGCTGCTAGTCCCGCTGCTTACTGCCGCCGTAACTGAGCTCCTGTCCAGCTCCTCCACAGAGTCCCGCCGCACACCGCCGCTGTAGCCGAGCTCCGCTGGGGTCCCGGTAGATCCTCCGCTGAGCTCCGCCGCCTACTGCCATCTGCCTCGGTAGTTCCTCCGCTGAGCCCCATCTGGAATTTTCCGTGGAAAAAGATGTACGCCATGTTTTTGTGGGTAAGTACCCTTTGTACACGAAGCTGCAGGACACCAGTCAACAGTGTGGACACAGGAAATGTGGAAAATGAAGGTGTGGGTGTGCCCCCACTGTTGACTGGTCCTGTGTGTGAGAACACGTGGGATCCTGTGTTTAACCCCTTGCACTCTGGTCAATTTCCCTAAAAACGCCTAAAAATATCGTACCCAAAGTAAATCAAAAGCTGTTCTTCAACTCTTTGCAGCATCTTCATGGGGTTGGTCTCATTTAAAAGAAAACACTTTGAATTTTTTGGCAAAACAGTCATAATCTCTCTAAGTGCTCCGGCCACTGAGTAACAGTCATCTAAACATACTGAACTTGAAGAAAATAAATTTCGCCTGGGAGATTTTTTTTTGGATACAAATGCTTGCAAATGACACACAGCTTCAGATCCGGGCTGCAAAATGCAACAGAAATGTAGAACCAAGTGTTATCCAGCTGAGGTCAAAATTTTGTAACAATACCACAAAAAATGAATATATTACACAGCTTTTTTCTCAGGTAGTTCCCAGGCGTTTTTGAACTGTGCCAAATTGTGCCAAATGGCACAGTTTGGAAAAACGTCTGTAACTTTTGAATGATTCAATATAGAAGCTTCATCTTGGGCTCTAATGAAAGGTGAAGGGCTGTGTGTGTGTGTGTGTGGGGGGGGTATTTATTCATTTATGAATGAATGAATGAACAAACAAGCCCCCATACACAAAGAAGCCTGCCACGTAAAAAATGTGTGGCTTTTTTTTACAAGAAAAAATAACCTACAGTGCACTAAAAATTATACTAAAATATCTGTAATGTAGAAGATAACAACTGCACCCCACCCCCCCCACTACAGAGGACGGACATCGTCTATCGACACATGATGGGCGCCGTGGTCTACTATGCACAGTTGTACTAAAATATCTGCAATAATATCTGCAATCCGCTACAGAAGAGTAGCGGGGGGGCGGCGTTCATGGGGGGGGGGGGATCTGGACGCGGCGGACGGACTGGACACGGTCCGTGCGCCGTCCAGACCGGATTGGGTCCGTCATGCTGCGATAACGCACAGTTGTAATTTACCAATCAGTCAAAAGTCATTTTGATTACAACTTTCAGGGATAAAGAATAATTTAGCTTTTAACACTTACCTGTCCACAACAGCAGTGTCGCTAGCGAACTTCTCTTCCTCATTGTCAGATGAACATGACGCTGGTCCGCTTGTTACAGACTCGTGGTTCTGCTCACGTGACCCGGTCAAACCATAATTCCATTATTGCGGTTTTGCGCTTCCATGATTGCGGTTTTGGCGAACTATTTTTCAAAACAAATAAGAACAGTAGTTAGAAAAAAAGACTGTGTGTCACCCAGCGGCTTACACAAAACAGATTTTATGCAAGGGAGGCACGCTTTCGAACTTCTGTGCTTCAATTGGCTCGCTGTATTCGCAGCCGTTGGTAGGCGGGTCCTTCTTGCTAGGTTTTCAGTCATTGGTTCTTCAAGGTTTCAGAAACCCAATTCAAGGCTCTTATTAGTCGAATGAGTGGTCAATCAAATCTAAACCAATCAAAGCACTCCTTTGGCTTTCTGTTCGCAGCTGTGTCTGTAGTGGAAGAACGGAAATGCAGCCTTTTTTTTTTCAGTGCGCTCTAGGACGCACAGTGTGCGTACTAGGGCGCCCTCGTGCGCTCTAGGATGCAGAGACGTGTCCGTCCGCGGTACTCCGAAATGCAAGAGGTTAAAGAACATCATGTGTGTAAAGAACATTGTGTGTAAAGAATGTGTGTTAAAACATCATATGTTACAACATCATGTGTGTAAAGAACATGTGCTAGAACACCATGTGTTAGAACATCATGTGTGGAAAGAACATCATGTGTGTAAAGAACATCGTGTGTAAAGAATGTGTGCTAGAACATCATGTGTTTAAAGAACATCGTGTGAAAAGAACGTGTGTTAGAACATCATATGTGTAAAGAATGTGTGTTATAACATCATGTGTGAGAACATCATGTGTGTAAAGAACAAGTGTTAGAACATCATGTGTGTAAATTTTAGAACTTCATGTATAAGAACATCATGTTAGAACATATGTTAGAGCATCATGTGCTAGAACATCATGTGTGTAAAGAACATGTGTTAGAACATCATGTGTTTAAAGAACATCGTGTGTGTAAAGAATATTGTGTGTAAAGAACGTGTGTTAGAACATCATATGTGTAAAGAATGTGTGTTAGAACATCATGTGTTGAAACATCATGTATAAGAACATCATATGTTACATCATGTGTGTAAAGAACGTGTGCTGGAACACCATGTGTTAGAACATCATGTGTGTAAAGAACATGGTGTGTAAAGAACATCATGTGTGTAAAGAACATGTGTTAGAACGTCATGTGCTAGAACATTATGTATAAGAACATCATATGTTAGAACATCATGTATGGAAAGAACATTGTGTTAGAACATCATGTGATTACAGAAAATGTGTTAGAACATCATGTGTTAAAGTACATTTTAGAACATCATGTATAAGAATATCATGTTAGAACATATGTTAGAGCATCATGTGCTAGAACATCATGTGTGTAAAGAACGTGTGTTAGAACATCATATGTTAAAACATCACATATAAGAACATCATATGTTAGAACATCATGTGTGTAAAGAACATGTGCTAGAACATCATGTGTGTAAAGAACATTATGTGTTAGAACATCATGTGATTACAGAAAATGTGTTAGAACATCATGTTTGTAAAGAACATGTGTTGGAACATCATGTGTGTAAAGAACGTGTTAGAACATCATATGTGTAAAGAACATGTGTTAGAACATCATGTGTGTAAAGAACGTGTTAGAACATGATGTGTTATAACATCATGTGTAAAGAACATGTTAGAACATCATGTATAAGAACATCATGTTAGAACATCATGTGTGTAAAGAACGTGTGCTAGAACATCATGTGTTAGAACATCATGTGTGGAAAGAACATTATGTGCTAGAACATCATGTGATTACGGAAAATGTGTTAGAACATCATGTGTGTAAAGCACGTGTTAGAACATCATATGTGTAAAGAGCGTGTGTTAGAACATGATGTGTTAGAATATCATGTGTGTAAAGAACATGTGTTAGAACATGATGTGTTACAACATCATGTGTAAAGAACATGTGAGAATATCATGTATAAGAACATCATGTTAGAACATCATATGTGTAAAGAACGTGTTAGAACATATGTGTAAAGAACATGTGTTAGAACATGATGTGTTAGAACATCATGTGTAAAGAACATGTTAGAACATCATGTATAAGAACATCATGTTAGAACATCATGTGTGTAAAGAACGTGTGCTAGAACATCATGTGTTAGAACATCATGTGTGGAAAGAACATTATGTGCTAGAACATCATGTGATTACAGAAAATGTGTTAGAACATCATATGTGTAAAGAACGTGTGTTAGAACATCATGTGTGTAAAGAACATGTGTTAGAGCATCATGTATAAGAACTTTATCTGTTAGAACATCATGTGATTAAAAAACATCATGTTAGACCACCATGTGTGTAAAGAACGTGTGTTAGAACATCATGTGTTAGAACATCATATGTGTAAAGAACGTGTGCTAGAACATCATGTATGAGAACACTATGTGTTAGACTGTCATGTGTTTAAAGAACATCAGGTGTGACTGAGAACTTCAGTCTGAGCCTGAAGTTTCTCTGCTCAGTTTCCTGGTCTCAGCTGATTGATGGGTGAGTGAATGCTGCCCCCTGCTGTCCAATCACAGCTCTCACATGCCAGAGACAAACAGGAAGGAGGTCTCCACCTCCTGTCTCGTCTTCCGGTATTTGCCGGACCGGGAGCGGAGCGTGGAAGTGGAGACCATGTCAGTGAGACTGCTGTGTCAGATCTGGATAACTTCTGTGTCAGAGCTTCAGGCCTATACCAGGGGTTGGCAACCCGCAGCCCCTGGGCTGCATGTGGCCCTTCAGCCCCCATGCTGCGGCTCCCTGCAGTTATATCTCAGAACAACTGGAAATGAATGAAGTTTATTTTAATTATTTTATTTTTTGATTGTTTATTGTAATTAGATATGTATATTTCTCAATGGAAATGCATACTTTTATGAATGTAAAATATATATTTTTCAAAATATTTATTATGCTGTCAACCACGCATGGCTACGTCACATCGGACAGCGGCTACTTGAAGAGCTGCTCAGCCTCTCCTCAGTGCATGACATGTGGAGAGCAGCAGCTTCCTGCCGCCCTCGGTAAGACCTGAACAGATCCAGAAACAGTAAAACCACAGAGGAAAATGGAGACTTTAATTCTGTGTGGACAAATTCATTTGTCTTCATGTATGGTTGTGGTGGAGAGAATTTCTCCACGAGAACACAAACAAGGAGAAAAAGCAGCCGCCTCATCAGTGTCTACAGGTCCATAAAAAGCCTTAAATGTCATTTTCTTAAAATCAACACCTTAATTGTCCTTAAAAATGAGAAGCAATCCTTGAATTCCTGCTCAATAACCTTAAAATTAATCACCTGCACTATAAATGTTGGATTGACAGAAATGACCAAAGTCTGAATTAATGTGAAATTATTTTCACCGTCACAGCTCAATACTTCCTGAGTCATGTCACAATAAAAGCCCTCTTCAGTGATTCCATTTTCAGAATTGTTGTTTTTGTTATGTGCTTTTATTTTGAAACAGGATATACTTGTCTGAAATCAGTAACATAGTGTAAATAAAAAGAAAAAATAGTAAAAGAGTTCAAATGAGTGAAAAGAGGAGAGAAGAGGTGTGATATAAGGGGTTAATCACAAGTAGTGGCATGATGAGGCAGCCGCGGGTGCCGTCATCATGCCGACCTATACAATAGAGGAGTCGGCCATCTTATAGCCTCTTTGCTGGCTCTCACTACAGGCCATAGTTAAGAGCTGAGTGCTCGTTCACGTGTACTGTATTATTGAGAGTTATTGTAATAAAGTTCAGTTCCAGCACAGCTCACTTGTCTGTGGTCATTCCCAGGTTTGTGGACATAAACGGAGCTGAGGAAGATCAAGGCAAGGAAGGCCGCGGGACCGGACGGCATCAGTGCGAAGCTCCTCAAGTCCTGTGCAGACCAGCTGTGTGGGATTGTGGAGCACATCTTCAACCTGAGCCTGAAGCTGGGGAGGGTACCACAGTTGTGGAAAACATCTTGTGTGGTACCTGTACCAAAGACTTCCCACCCCAAAGATCTGAACAGCTACAGACCAGTGGCCCTGACGTCTCACATGATGAAGACCCTGGAGAAACTGCTCCTTGCTCACCTCCGCCCCCTGGTGGGACCAGCGATGGATCCACTCCAGTTCGCCTACCAGCATGGCATTGGGGTGGAGGATGCGGTGATCTTCCTCCTTCACCATTCTCTGTCCCACCTGGAGAAGCCCGGGAATGCCGTGAGGATCATGTTCTTTGACTTCTCCAGTGCTTTCAACACCATCCAACCGATGATCCTGAAGGACAAGCTGCTGTGCGAAGGGGTGGACCAGCACCTGTCATCATGGATCCTGGACTACCTCACTAACCGGCCACAGTTTGTGAGAACCCAAGATTGTGTGTCCAACACGATCATCGGTAGCACGGGGGCCCCCCAGGGAACGGTTTTGGCTCCCTTCCTGTTCACCCTTTATACTGCGGACTTCTCACACAACACAACACACTGCCATCTACAGAAATTCTCTGACGACTCTGCGATCGTCGGCCTCATCTCCAACGGAGATGAAGCTGAGTACAGAGGACTTATCCTGGACTTCGTGGACTGGTGCCAACGGAACTGCCTCTAGATCAACGCGAGGAAAACTAAGGAGCTGGTGGTGGACTGCCGCAGGCAAGGACAACCCCTCACAGCACCAGTAAACATACAGGGAACAGACATTGAGATGGTGACATCCTACAAGTACCTTGGTGTTCATCTGAACAATAAACTAGACTGGTCACACAATACTGACACACTCTACAAGAAGGGACAGCACAGGCTGCTCCTACTCAGGAGACTCAGGTCTTTTGGTGTACAAGGGGCGCTGCTGAAGACATTCTACGACACGGTGGTGGCATCAGCCATCACTTTTGGAGTGGTCTGCTGGGGCAACGGCATTACAGCAGCCGATAGGAAGAGACTAAACAAACTGATCAAGAAAGCTAGCTCTGTCCTGGGGCAACGTCTTGACCCAGTGGAGGAGATAGGAGAGAGAAGGATGGTGGCTAAACTGTCATCTCTGCTGGAGTCCGAGTCCCACCCTATGCAGGACATACTGAACGCACTGAGGAGCTCATTTAGCAGTAGACTACATCATCCTAGGTGCGCAACCAAGAGGTTTTGCAGGTCCTTCCTACCTACGGCTGTCAGACTGTATAACCTAAGCAGGGCTGCTCGCAGAGATAGCAAAAAAACGTGACGACCTAGTAGTATTGAATGCAAAAGACACAACAGACTTACACAAATGGTCCCCTCCAGTATACAACTAGGACAATATCAGTCGCTACGGAGGGTGACAATATGTATGGGTACATATTCATACTATATAGGATAACTAAGTAGACGGTTATGCTGTTTATTCCATCTTGCTACAATGCTCCGCACTGTGTATATATATTTATATATTTATGTGTACGTATGTATATCCACTGCTCTTATTTATATTTTTCGTATCTTCTTAATTATTGCTCTGAGTGTTGCTATCCCTGTGCTGTTGCAATCCTGGAATTTCCCCATTGTGGGACTAATAAAGGCTTATCTTCTCTGATCTTATCTTATAACAAGAGTGTCTGACAGTGATGTAGAGGTGAGCTTTTTCTTTTAAGGATGTTTTCAGCTTTTTGTCTGCAGGATAACTGCTAGTTTGTTATCTGTAGGGTTTTGGACAGTGAATTATAAGTGCAGACTGTCTATCAATGCCTCATATTTTTTAAAATTATAACCAACTTAGCTCAGCAGAAGAAGGACTTTTTAAAAATGTTTTTTTCCACTCTGCTACGGTATAATTATTGCGAGTTGTCTTAATTTGCACATAATGATTTTTTAAAGTTATATTACTTAAAAAATTGTTTGGAATTCTTTTTGTTTTACTCCAAAATAAATAAAAAAGAATATCAGAAAACCAATGCACTAGATGTCAAATTAAGAGTCTGAAGAACAACTGAAGGATACAGATTTATATTATATTAATACATTAGAATAAGGAGCATTATGAAGAAACATAAAAAAGGATGAAAAGTAGCTACTTCTAAATAAAACTTTGGTCTCTAATTTATTAGAATATCAGGAACTAAAGCTGTATGATCACTGCTGAAGGTAGGAGATGGGGGATATTTTTCAGATTTAAGCAATTTATGAATGTGCTGATAATTAAAAAACTACACAAAAATTCATGGCCAGATATTCAGAAATTTATATTTCAGCACAAAACAATTTGTGATATATTTGTAATGCTTTTATTTTACAAATGAAGCTATATATTAAGCTTGATAGCTTTTTTCCACTGTTGTAGTATGAATTCCTTAATACCACATAATATTCAGGGCTATGTATAAAAAGCTTTATGAGCAGCATAATCTTTATTTTAAAGGTCAAATTGTCGACTTCCGGGAAGATGGCGGAGAGACATAACACTTAAACAAAGAGCTCTCCCTAGCCGAATTAAAAATCATCGGTAAATGGCCAACTCGACATAAACGAATCAATAAACCAAGGGATGAAAACACGAAGGAACCGGGCACAAGGACAAAAACAGGGTAAAATTGAAGAATTCCTCTCCAACAACGCAGGAAAAACCGCTGTACGCAAAGCCCAAAAAAACGAGATGTCCACAGCAGTGAAAATGGAGGACACCAGACTCGACAACATGAACGCTGGCATCGCCAGTTTGGGTGAAGAGTTGAGAGAATTCAAGCGACAGCTACAACAGGATTTAGCGGCTCTTAAGGAGGAACTGAAAAAAGAAATTAAGGAGGAAATCATGGACCTCCGAAGAGAAATGGAGCGTAAATTAACGGAAAACATGGAGGAGCTGCGCTCCCAGCGGGCGTGTATGACAGAAGCGCAGACCCGAATTTCGGAACTAGAAGATTGGAAAAGCGAGGCAAACGAACAACTACAGACCCTGACGACGCAAACGCAGAGGATGCAGGAGAAAATAAACGACTTGGAGAGCAGATCCCGACGAAGCAATATGCGCATCTTTGGAATTCCGGAGGGCATTGAAGGCAACTCGATGACAAAATTCATGGATCAGTTCTTAAAAAAAGAACTGGAAATACCCGGAGAAACGGATCTGCAGATTCAACGGGCGCACAGAACACCGGCACAGAACCCGAAAACAAACTCTCCACCCAGGTCAGTTGTGGTAAACTTTGTGAAATATGACATAAAGGAAAGAATCCTGACGCAAGCATGGAAAAAAAAGATACGAATCGGCGACAAACAGGTATTTTTTGACCATGACTACCCGACAGAAATCGTGCAGCAGCGGAAGAAATATGCCAATATTAAAAAAACGCTGAAAGAGAAAAAAATTAGATTCCAAACGCCGCTAACGAAAATGAGGATTCATTGGGAGGAAGGCACAAGAACCTACAACACGGCCGAAGAGGCAGCGCGGGATATGATGGAGCGGGGCCTTGAGGTGAGCGTGCCGAAGGAGACGGCTGGAGCAGCGGCGGCCCTGAACGCACCACGACAGACGGAGTGGAGACGAGTGAGCGGCGGAAGAAGGGGGAGAGACGTAGAGCAGCGGGCCCAGGACAAACTACAAGGCTTTCAACTGAAAGCCTAGATCATAACAAAGATTAAGAAAGGCACAGAAGAAATGAAGGCCAAGAAGACAAGGTAAAAGAGAAACAGACGGCTAGGAGAGGTTTAAGTGATATTTGTTGGACATTTCTAGACTTATGACTATTACTTTGATAGTAAATACAGGTCTAGGGAGGGCCCTTCACTCTGTGAAGACAAACCCCCCACCCACCAACAGGGACCAGTGGGCAGAAGAAAGGCCCAAAGTACGGAGGTCGAGTTTTTTTAATGTGTTTTTATATAAATATGTGTTATTTTTGTTGTTAAAGGGGCTAGGAGCACAAGTTAAAAAAATGGAAAAACATGAATATGGGTAAAAATCTTAAGATAATGACACTAAACGTGAATGGTCTGAACTCACCTGTTAAAAGGGAAAGAATAATAAGAAAATTCAAGAAGGAAAAAGCTGAAATTATATTTATGCAAGAGACACATTTGAGCAAGGCAGAACATGTGAAACTAAAGAGATTTGGCTATAAGAACTCCTACTACAGTTCATTTAAGGGAGGAGCAAAAAGGGGGGTTATGATACTAATCTCAAACAAAATACAATTTGAAAGTGAACAGGAAATCCAGGATAAAGAAGGCAGATATGTAATAATAAAGGGAAGAATAGATGGTATGCAGATCACATTAGTGAACATCTATGCCCCACCAGAAAGTGACAAGGGTTTTTTTCAACATCTGTTTGATCTCATAGCAACACACAGTGAAGGAGTCCTAATTTGTGGAGGAGACTTAAATGCTGTCATGGATCATGAAATTGACACAACAAGTGTTAAGAAGACAAAAAAACATGTAACAAAGTTCATAAGAACCTCACTGGCAGAAATGGGTATGGTAGACATATGGAGGGACCTACACCCACTCGAAAAAGACTATACACATTATTCAGCAGCCCATAAAGTACACTCTAGAATAGATTACTTCCTTATGAATGAAGGTGACAGACACAGGGTGAGAAATTGTTGGATTGGAGGGGCAGAAATATCAGATCATAATCCTATATACATGGAAATATATTTAAACAATAGAAAACGACAAACAACATGGAAACTTAACGTAGGACTGTTAAATGATGAGAAAATGAAAGAAAGAATAAAAATAAACATAAACGAATATATCCAAGAGAATGACAATGAAGAAGTGGACCCAACAATACTATGGGACGCACTAAAAGCCGTGTTAAGGGGTAAATTAATTGTTGAAACAGGAAAAGCAAATAAGACTAAACTGGAAGCGTATGAACAAAGATGTGAGAGACTAAGGGAATTAGAACGTAAACATCAAAGCACAAATGATCCAAAAATATATCAAGAAATTAAAGAAGAAAAAACAAAGATAAAAGAAACACAAATGGATGAAATTGAAAGGAAAAATAGATATCTAAAGCAAAAATATTATGAAACGGGACCAAAAGCCACAAAACTGCTGGCAAAACGGTTAAGAAAACAACAAACAATGAATAATGTATACAAGATTAAAGACCCCACCACAAATAAAACCACAGTTAACCCAGAAAACATCGAAGAAATTTTCCATAATTTCTACCAAGAACTATACTCGCAACCTGAAGAAACAAATACTAAAGATATCAAAAAATTTCTAGACACATTGGACTTGCCATCAATAGGAAATCAACAAAATGAAAAACTAACAGCAGAAATAACAACACAAGAGATCAGAGATGTGATTAAGTCACTTAAAAATGGTAAATCACCAGGTAGTGATGGATACCCATCTGAGTTTTATAAACTGTTTATAGAAGAACTCTTGCCACAACTCCTAAAGTCATTTAATTGGACGCTGAACAACAACAAAATACCTCCAACATGGAACGAAGCTATCATTTCAGTTATTTTAAAACCAGGGAAAGATAAAGAACAATGCGGAAACTATAGACCAATCTCTTTATTAAATGTAGATTATAAAATATACACAACAATTATATGTAAACGAATAAAGACATTCTTGACGGAATTGATAGAAGATGATCAAACTGGATTCATAGAGGGACGCCAAACACATGACAATATCAGGAGAACAATACATATAATTAACCAAATACATAAAGAAAAGAAAAGCGCAGTAATAATGAGTTTAGACGCAGAAAAAGCATTTGACAGGGTTAACTGGAAATTCCTATATAGTGTACTGGAGCGCTTTGGATTTAACGAAAAATCAGTACAATGCATAAGGACGCTATATCAAGAACCTGTGGCAAGAATCAAGATAAACGGTAGCTTAACAGACAAAGTAAATATACAAAGATCAACTAGGCAGGGATGCTGCTTATCGCCCACCTTGTTTGCTCTGTTCATAGAACCATTGGCTCAAGCAATACGACAAAATAAGAAATTAAAAGGTGTAACAATAAAGGGGGCGGAACACAAGATTGGGCTATTTGCAGACGATATTATAGTTTATCTTGAACAACCAGATAAATCAATAATGGAAATGATGAACTTGATAGAAAATTTTGGAAAATTATCAGGATACAAGATAAACATAACAAAAACACAAATACTGACATTCCACTATAACCCTCTAAACCAGATAACTGATAAGATCAAACTAAACTGGAAGCAAAAAGAAATAAAATACCTTGGAGTGAACATACCTAAAGACCTAAGCAAAATATATAAAGCAAACTATGATAGGTTGGAACAAGAAATAAAAAAAGATATTGATAGATGGTCAATCTTAAATATGGATCTGAATTCAAAAATTGAGACAGTCAAAATCAGCATACAACCTAGATTACTTTACCTCTTCCAGGCTATACCAACAGAGATTCCAGATGCCCAATTCTCAAAGTGGGACAGGATGATATCGAGATTTGTTTGGGGAGGTAAAAAACCAAGAGTGAAATATAAAACCCTCCAATTATCAAAAGAGAAAGGAGGCATGGGCCTACTGAGTCTAAAGGAATATTACTACTCAGCACAAATAAGATATATCATATGTTGGTGCGACGAGGGATATGAGGCAAAATGGAAAGAAATGGAAAAGGAAATTGAGGGACTCCCAGTACAAAGCATAATAGGGGATAAAGATGCATATAAGCAAATCAAACAAATAGACCCAATCACTAAATTTACTTTAGAACTGTGGTATAAAATAGTACAAAAATATAATATAAGGGAAGACATAAAACTATTGAAATGGGTAGCATTTGACAGTCAGTTTGAACCGGCAAAACAAGATAGGGGATACAAAAATCTGGTGAACAAGGGAATCACAGCATGGGGCAATATCGGAAAAAAAGATCTCGGGAGCTTTGTAAATATCAGGAGAAAATTTAAATTAGAAAGATCGGAATTTTTCAGATATCTGCAGATGAGAGATTACTATATGAAGAAGATTAGGCATAACCTCCAAACAGATGTGAACGAGATTATACAACTTATTTTAAGCTCATATGCAGGAAATAAAATAAGAATTATTTCAAAACTATATCAGAAACTTATGACAAACAATCATACAAGTAACTATATAAAGGAGAAATGGGAGAAAGAGCTCAATTTAAACATAACAGAAGAAAGCTGGCAGGAAATATGGAAAACACAACACACATCAACAAATTCAAGGGCATGGAGGGAATTTGGATGGAAAAACCTGATTCGCTTTTTCATTACACCACAGATTCAAGGAAAATATACAAATACCCAATCTTTATGCTGGAGGGGATGTGGGGCTCAAAATGCAGACCACTCACATATGTTTTGGAAATGCTACAAAATATCATCATTTTGGAAATCTATGCATGTGACAATACAGAGGATATTAGGATATAATATACCAATGAACTGTAACCTGATGTACTTATGTGATCTTAAAAAAGACAGTGTTATACAGGCTGAGGACAGATATCTAGTTAAAATCTTGTTGATTGCATGTAAAAAAACTATCACAAAAAAATGGCGATCAGAAGTTCTTCCTGACCAAGAACAATGGACTGACATTGTTGAGGACATACGTATGATGGAAAAACTAACATATCGACGAAGAATGCAAGAAGGAATATGGGAGAAAAAATGGCGGAAATGGACACACTACAAAGTGCAACAACGAGGCAGAAATTGAAAGAATAACCAAAGACACTGAAAAAACCAGAAGAATTAAGAGATGGAAACTAAAAACTTGATGCTCCAACATTTGTCCCCCCCCCTTTTATTTTTTATTTTTTTTTATTTTTTATTTTTATTTTGTTTATTTTTTTTTTATTTTTCCCTACCCTAACCCCTTTGTTTTTTAAATGTAGAATGTGATCTGAATGCATTATATATGATGAAAAATGAATAAAAATCTAAGTTACAAAAAAAGGTCAAATTGTCATTGCAGCCCTCAGCCACTTCTATTTTAGCCAGAAACAGACAAAACGGCTCTTTGGTTGGCAAAGGTTGGAGACCCCGGGTATAATTTGAACCCTATTGCAGCATCATTTTACCATTTCAATTAAAATCATCATAAATGGCTGTATTAACTTTCAAGGGTTTATTCTATTGTCTAATATTCTTTTTTCTAAAGCCCATCCAGGGACAAGAGTTGCAAATTAGCTAATAGCTATACACTCTATGTGCAACACATCAGATTGATTGTCTTTGATTAATTGTCTATGTTTATTGCACTGTCCCTGTCAAATAAACTAATCTACTACTAATAGTTTTATGCACAGTGTGTTTGAGCAAAGATTTTAATATAAATACTGACAGAAAACTAGTGGGAAGGTAGATTTCAAAAGTTGAATAAATTATGAGCTAAAGCTTTATGTAAAGACAGATCCACCTTATTCCTGAGGATACTGCTGTACAAATGTTTATGTGGCAACTTCAACTTTCGGCTGGAAATAGTGTTAAGTCAGTCAGCAATAGTGGAGTAGCGGGGCATTTAAAATAGCTTTTTTTTAAAAATTCAAACTGATTTGAATGTATAGTCCTGTGAGAATCACATTCTTTGATTTCTCCAGTGCCTTTAACACCATCCAGCCACTGCTGCTGGGTGAGAAGCTGCGGGTGATGGGGGTCAACAGCTCTGTGATCCCCTGGACTACTGACTACCTGACAGGCAGGCCACAGTTTGTCCGGCTGGGCAATGTCTTGTCTGGCATGGTGGTTAATGATACAGGAGCTCCACAGGGGACTGTGCTCTCTCCTTTTCTCTTCACCTTATATACCACTGACTTTCAGTACAACACTGAGTCATGCCACCTGCAGAAATTCTCTGATGACTCAACTGTTGTTGGGTGTATAAGGGGGGGGGGAGCACAGGGTACTGGTAGACAGATTTGTGGAGTGGACAGAGCAGAATCACCTGAGGCTGAACGTCAGCAAGAACAGAGAGATGGTGATTGACTTCAGGAAGAAGAGGACATCTTCACAGCGATTGCAGATCATGGGGAACGTTGTGGAGGTAGTGGAGGACTACAAATACATGGGTGTCATGATCAGCAACGGACTGGACTGGAGATCCAACACCGATGTTGCGCACAAGAAGGGTATGAGCAGACTCTACTTCCTGAGGAAGTTGAGATCCTTCAACGTGTGCAACAGGATGTTGGAGCTTTTCTGCCAGACCGTTGTTGCCAGCGCCATCTTCTTTGCTGCTATCTGTTGGGGTAGCAGGATCAGAGCCAGAGACACCAACAGACTTGACAAGATTATCAAGAGAGCTGACTCTGTGATTGGTCTCAGGCTGGAGACCTTTGAGACTGTGGTGGAGAGGAAGACACTGAACAAACTGTTATCCGTCATGGACAATCCTGATTACCCCCTCCACCACACACTAGACAGACAACAGAGCACTTTCTCCAGCAGACTGCTACAGCTTCACTGCCGAACAGTTAGGTACAGGAAATCTTTGCTGCCACATGCCATTTCACTGTACAATAACTCACTCTGATGTTGAATCTTGGTCATAACTATGCTGCCATATTGCACCTTACAGTCTAATTGGTGCCTCACATTTCACTCTGC
Organism: Pholidichthys leucotaenia; assembly: GCA_020510985.1. Lineage (NCBI taxonomy): Eukaryota > Metazoa > Chordata > Actinopteri > Cichliformes > Pholidichthyidae > Pholidichthys > Pholidichthys leucotaenia. The sequence continues at coordinate 250,230,689 of CM035844.1, read as the reverse complement.
TCCTGATAGTCCTGCATTGTACAGCGGGTATGATTCATGTATCTATATGGGTCACTATCTATGATGTATATAAGTTTTGTTTGTTTTTTTTGCAGTTTTACTTTCTATGGGTTATCCCTTTTTCTACTATGCTGTGTGTTTTTTCTGTCAATTGGTTGTCTACTGTCATGCTGATTTTACACTGTAATTTCCCAGTCTGGGATCAATAAAGTATATCTATAGAGCTATCTAACTACCTATTTTTTTTTCAGGCAGCTATGTAAGCAGAACAGAAATCTGTTACCCTTATGGTGCCAAAACAGATTTACTTTGCCAAAAGAAGCTTTATACAGTATCTATCTATGTACTGTATATTGTTGCAAACGCCTACTGTAATAACTTTTAATACTTTATTTAAATTATTTTACCCATGAAGGACCCGAGAGGATGGGGAATGGAGAAAGGAAGTGTTCGGAGGGGCAAAGAAAAGAGAGCGGAACAGACAAAAAAGATAAACCAACAACTAAAACAAACAGAAGACAAACTGCTTTTTTTCCACCAAAGAGGTCTCAACACGAGTCTGGTATCTGCACCTGTTAACCTTTTAACTGTCAGATTTCACGCACCCCCAGTGGCACAGCGCAGCAACTGTGCCTGTCAACTCACTCTGACATCCCCGGCTGTATTGAGGATTTGTACTGATTTGTACTGCTCTACCAGTTTCAGAAGGTGGCAAGCATGTGCTGGAGGACTCATGGATGACATGTAATACACCAAAGAAGAAGAACTCCTCATTTCCTTTTCCTGTTTTCATTCTTTTAGCCCAGAAAGCTAATATGGGCGCCATGATCGTCATGAATCGTCACAGTAAACTGCATCATACAGAAAAAATAGCCGCGTAATACAAATGAAATTTATGTAGGATTATCATAAGGCTTTCTAGATGTGAGAGAGAGTGCAAATGACTGACAGAATGCAAAATAATGACCATGATGGACAAAAACGGACTGGTCACGTAAGCGACAGAACCCCCCCTCCGCGACCGGTAAGTTACAAATTTATTTGATTTTTTTTTTTACATTGTACTGATTTTCTGGTTCATATACTTTGAAGATCATCAGCAAAAGCTAGCGGTACACTTTGAAGATAACAACATACCCCTGTAGAGACAACGGTGTCAAAAAACAGAACCATTCTTTATAGCTTAAGTAGGTTCATTTTGTCTTCTTTTAATTATTTTCCTTTTGTTCTTATTAAAGACAAAAAGAGAAAGGAGATGTTTTTACCTTCTTTATATGTTTTGACTGTTCACTGCAGCCTTTGTCAGACTTCGAAGTCTGCCAAAGGCAGAAGGTAAAAAGATCTCCTTTCTATTTTTGTCTTTAATAGGAACAAAAGGTAAATAAAGAACCATTCTTTGTCTAAATATGTCCAAAGTCCAATTTTGACTGAGTTATGTAATTTATATAGCTGCCGTGACATTATGCAAATTATTTGCATAAATTTATTCCTATCTGAAACCTTGGATCATAATCTACATCTTTCTTATTGACAGTAAGCCATTATGTCTTGCAACTTTCAAGTTATAGCCTTGGAAATCTGAACTATTTTATTGACAAAAATATTTACCACTCTTGACCACTAGGGGTTATGTCCCATATGGCGACTGGGACAGTTTAAAGGGGAGACATTTGTGTGTGTGGATCCGTGTGCATGTATTTGAGAGCGCGCGCAAAATAATTGTGTGTGTGTGTGAGTGGTTTGTCAGGAAACATATGAAGAGGGTGGCCGGCCGCAGTGATTCCCCGCCACCCTGGAAGCCCCGAGCAGGGAAGGCAGCGCCAACAACCCCCACAGGGCACAAATGCCCGGGGCTGACAAGCCCCAGGAACACCAGGCATCCACCCCCAGCACAACAGCCAAGGGAAGCAAGGCCACCAGGTGGCTGGTGCAGCGGGCCCACAACCTCGGGCCCGCCAATCCCCCATCCCCCCAGCAGGGCCAACGCCAGCTCCCGGGCCCCAAGCACCGGAAGGCCAGCGCCCCCACCCCCCAGGCCGGAGACCGGCCCATGCCCCCCAGCGTGAGCCCCCCCAGGCACCCTCCAGCACCACCATCGCACACCCCGGGGACTCCCACACCCAAAGAAGTCCCCCACTCCTGCCCAAGGGAGCACACATAGCCGAGAGGCATTACCCCCCTCAATCCAGCACCTCTCAACTAACAGACACACTCATTCCCACACCACACCCTTTTGTTCTCATATACACCCACAAGCACTCACTCACTCTCACTACCCCACTCTCCCACACAGTCCCATTCTCACACTCCTGGACCCACCATTCTCTCTCACTTCTGAACCCACTCAATCTTGCTCCAACTCGCACTCAGGGTCACCCACACTCTCTCACGTTCACCCATGCACGCACACTCACTCCCACTCCAACCTACTCACATCCATTCATGCTCTCCCCCTCACACTCACCCACCCTCATTCACCCCTATTTCTTACGGCGACTGCGATGCAGAGGCAGCAAGCCTGAATGTGCACCAGCTCCTGGCGGTGGCCTGGGAGACCGCTGGCGCAGGCCAGTGGCCACCCCCTGCCGACCCACCCCAGGGCGGCCAGGGCCACAGAGGCAGACCCCCAACCCCAGCGCCCACCCAAGCGACTGATTGGATCACTGCAGGCGCCCCGAGATGCCACCCAACATGCAAAGCACCACACAAAACTGACCCATCATCACCATCTCTATCTCCATTCATCAATCCCTTACTCTCGCTTACTCTCTAATTCAATTCCTCTCTCACTCCCTAGCTTGTATCAATTCATTCAGCAGCACCCAGGGGTTTTGAAAACATGACAGGTCCCAGGCCCCCCGCTGGGCCCCCAGGCCGCTGGCAGAAGGAGGGCAACAGGGGTGGGGGAAGACCCCCCCCCTTCCTTGCACAAAACATTATACAGTATGTGTGTGTCAGTTGTATGATGCGATTGTGTGTAGGTGTGTAAACTACCATGGTGCAGTTAAAATTGGGGGGATGGTGGTTGGAGCACCACTAGCCACTGTGATAGGCAGCGGGGTCCCCATCGCCCCAAGCTCTCAGTGTCTAAAATGCAATTAAAATTGAGGTGAGGGCAGCCCCATTGCGCAGCAGAGGTCTCCCCTTCACCCACACAGTGCAGCTCACCCTCGCCCCAAAGCCCTAAGTGTATCCAAAAAGATGTATATTCCACCCAGAATCGGGGGGGGGGGGGTAAGACTGGGAGGGAGGTGGTCCAAAAGCGAGGCCGCTCCCCCCAGAAACCAGCTCACAAACTGGTTCAGGAAGCCACCCACTGCCCCCAAATCCCAACTCAGGGCAAGAGCCGCTAGGCCGAGTAGCCCAGGACCCACTAGTGTCACACCCCCATCACCACAAAGATGATGGAGCAGCCACACCCATCCCCACTCATCTTGCAAACACAAACATGTACAACAACAATAATCACAATAGTGAACAATGAGCCGGACCCATACAGCACCCTACATGCCAATTGACACCCCTGAGCGCCCACCGCAAGCCCACGATCACCTACCCCAAACGCACACCGACAGCAGCAGGCTGCCTCGTAGCCACAGCCACCCCGGAGTGGCCCGATGGCAACATGGCCGCCAACGGCCAACGCCCCCCCCCCCCCCCCCGAGCACCCACACACACCCGGCACCAAAGATCCCAGGGGCAATGTGACAAAGCACCCCACCGCATGACACAATGGCAGGGTGGCCGGGACAACCAGACCTCGAATCACCAACCCCCATGCCACAAGGTGGTCCGCCCCACCCCACCACCCAACAAGGTTCCCCCACTCATACACACATCCTCCACCCCCACACACCCACCCACAGGTATCCACACACACACACACACACACACACACACACACACCATCACACATGCCCACCTACACCCACACACAGCCCCACATGCCCACACACAACACCATCTACCTATTTGATCGTTGTTTGGTAAACATCATGCAGTTTTTTTAGTGTTTAGTAGAAGACATGAATTATTCAGCCAGTCATGGATTTGGGTCATCGCTGTTGTAAGAATACAGGCGGCTTCTTGTGTGTTTTTTGCAGGTGTAAATATTAGTGTCATGTACATACATTTGTATATGAATGTTTCTCCATGCATTTCGTAGATCATTAATGTATAGGGAGAATAGTAATGATCCAAGTACGGAGCCTTGTGGACTACCCATTTGACATTTCAAATATGGCAATTTGACACTGTTGACCATTACACATTGCTGTCTGTCAGTTAAATGGGATTTCATCCATTTGACAGCATATTCTGAAAAATTAAACTGAGTAAATTTGGTTAAAAGGATGTTGTGGTAAACAGTGTCAAATACCTTCTTCAGATCTATACCACAATAAATCGTGATACAAATTGTGAACAGACATACAAAAGTATACCAATTATCAAAGAAATTATCTCAAAATATAAAATAACACTAAACACAAGAGAAAACAGGATTTACCATAGCTAAATGAAAAATTATGGAATCTCATGAAAAAAGTAATTTAGCTCTTAAAAATGGCTAAAAACTGATTTACAGAGCATCCAGAAAGTCTTCACAGCACTTTACTTTTTCCACATTTTGTAATGTTACAGCTTTATTCCAAAATGGATTAAATTTATTTTTTTCCTCAAAATTCTACACACAATACCCCATGATGACAATGTGAAAGAAGGTTTTATGAGATTTTTGCAAATTTATTAAAGATAGAAAACTAAGAAATCCCATGTGTATAAGTCTTCACAGCCTTTGCTCAATACTTTGTTGATGCACCTTTGGCAGCAATTACAGCCTCAAGTCTTTTTGAATATGATGCCACAAGCTTGGCACACCTATCTTTGGACAGTTTGGCCCATCCCTCTTTGCAGCACCTCTCAAGCGCCATCAGGGTGGATGGGAAGTGTCGGTGCACAGCCATTTTCAGATCTCTCTAGAGATGTTCAATTGGACTGAAGTCTGGACTCTGGCTGGGCCACTCAAGGACATTCACAGAGTTGTCCTGAAGCCACTCCTTTGATATCCTGGCATGTGCCATGTGCCTTTTACTAAAGAGTAGGTTCCGTCTGGCCACTCTACCATACAGGCCTGATTGGTGGATTGCTGCAGAGATGGTTGTCCTTCTGGAAGGTTCTCCTCTCTCCACAGAGGAACGCTGGAGCTCTGACAAAGTGACCATTGGGCTCTTGGTCACCTCCCTGACTAAGGCCCTTCTCCCCTGATCGCTCAGTTTAGACGGCCGGCCAGCTCTAGGAAGAGTCCTGGTGGTGGTTGCAACATTATTAATGGTAGTTGTTGGCACCATTTTATTGGGAGATGCACTAGTGTGTGATCCACATTCTCTTTGCTGAAACAACCCTGTGTGAGACTGGTGAAGGTCCTCTTGGTAGGGTAGTGGTCTCCTGTTAATGATTTGAGACTCACCACCTTGCTGAGTATTGTGGGTTTGATGGTATGTGGCAGTTGGACAACTAATCTTTTCTTCTTTAAGTATTTCACTGACATTATGGAAGGCATGCTGTGTAGCATAGCCATCAGTTCGTTTTAATGCACTCTCTTGCATGGTTAAAAACTCAAGTTCTTTACAGTGATCAGATAAGTACATTTTTGCGGCTGCTGTTATCCCCCCCCCCCTTGTCCTGTCAGGCAGCTAGGCAAGCAGAACAGGGATCTGTCACCCTTACTGTGCCAAAACAGATTTACTTTGCCAAGAGGAGCTTATGCAATACCTAACTATGTATTGCATATTGTTGTAAACTCCTCCTGTAATAACTTTTAATACTTTATGTTAATTATTTTACCCATGAAAGACCCGACAGGATGGGGAAGAGGGGAAGGAAGTGCATGGAGGGGGGAAAGAAAAGGGAGGGGAACAGACAAAAAAAACAAACAAACCAACAACTAAAACAAACAAAAGACAAACTGCTTCTTCCACCGAAGATGTTTCAACATGAGTCTGGTTTCCGCACCTGTTAAAGGAGAGACACGTGTGTGTGTACGTCTGCGTGCATATATATGAGAGTGCATGCAAAATGAGTGTGTGCATGTGAGTGGTTTGTCAGGAAACATACGAAGCGGAGGGCCGGTCGCAGCAGCTCTCCCCCCAGGAACCCCGAGCAGGCAAGGCAGCGCCACCAACCCCCACAGGGCACAAACGTCCGAGGTCAGCAAGACCCAGGGAAGCCAAGCATTCGCCCCTGGAGGGATGATCGAGGGAGGCCAGGTGGCTTGGCGGCCGGCATGGCGAGCCCACACCCCTGGACCCGCCAGGTGCCAGAAGGCTAGCGACCCCACCCCCCGGGCTGGAGACCGGCCTGCGCCCCCCAGGCGCGAGCCCCCCCAGGCACCCCCACAGCAACCCCCTTTCCCCAGCGCCACCGCCGCACACCCCGGGGACCCCCATGCCCAAAGAAGTCCCCCCACCCAGGGGAGCCCACACTGCCGAGAGGCACTACCCCCCCTTAATCCAGCACCCCCCAACTCACAGATACAACCCTCCCCCCACCTTCACACCCACATGTTTCCATGCACACCTATATGCACTAACTCACTTTCACGCATCCGGACCAACCCATTCTCTCTCACTCCTGTACCCATTCAAACTCACCCCTTATTCACCCTTGTTTAATAAGGCAGCTGCGAAGCAGATGCAGCGAGCCTGAACGTGCACCAGCGCCTGGCAGTGGCCAGGGAGACCACCAGTGCAGGCCACAGAAGCAGACCCCCACCCCCGGCGTCCACCCGAGCGACTGATCAGCAGACCACCGCAGGTGCCCCGAGATGCCACCCGACACGCAAAGCGCCACACAAAACTGACCCACCATCACCACCTCCATTCATCACCCCCTCACTCTCTCGCAGCCGCTGTTTTGAGTGCAACAGCTTCATCATTAGCAGCTTTGACTTCTCTTTTTTGAGCAATATAGTTAATTTTGGCATCCAACTTAGCTTTTTCAATTTTGAGTTCACCATTCCCCATGAAAGCAAGCATGGCTTTTGCTGCCTCTGCTTTAGCCCTGGCTCTTGCTGCTTCTAAGCTGACCTTGGAGCTTGTAGATGAGTGTGAATTTCTGGAGTGAACATGAGAAAGGACTGAACCCGTTTCAATACTATCTTGAGAGTTTCTTGATTTATTCTCAGCTGGAAGTTCTAGCTTGCCATCAGTTTCCATGGTGAAACTGTAAAATGTTGCTTTTCGTTGTTGGAATCTGTAGTGTACAATGATGGCACTGGGTGTAGTGGGAGGTGATGGCCCACCTTTCTGGTTCCACCGTCATCCAGGGTATAAAGGGCACTGCCAGAAGAGACAGGATCTCTTCAACCATCGACCCTCTGGTTGTACGGAGCACCTAGTGTTGAGTGCGGTTCTTCAATAAAGTAGCGTTCTACTGTACTCTCAGCTTCCTCCTTGCTTTACCAGATTATGGACATAACATTTGGCAATGAGGTAAAAGGTATGGAGTGAACTTTTTGTGATCTTTGGCCATTCCCCTGGTCTAGGTGGTCCATGGCTTTCCAGAATTTTCTGGTGGCCCTTAACCTTGGTGAGCTCAAGAAACAGTGTGTGAGAGCTCTCTTGGCCCATAATCTTGGTATGGAGGGTCAAAGGATCCTGGACACGCTAGGGGTGGCTGATAATTATGAGGACGTGGCGGAGCTTATGGCGTGCTACTTTCGCGCCCCAGAAAACATTATTGTCTGGCGAATCCAGTTTCGGCAGCACTGCTTGCGGAGAGGAGAAACGGTGTAACGCTATGTTGCAGATTTACGTCAGTGGCAGGGGTGTGCCAATTTGGAGCCCTTGAAGAGGAGATGGTCTGCGACCAACTGGCAGAGCACACTCTCTGCTCAAAAGCATGCTCGAGGCTCCTGACATTCACGGGTGATTTAACGCTGGCCATGGCTATTGAGATAGCGCAGCAGTTTGAGGCAGCGGAGAGGCTGTCTAAAGGTCTCAGTGAGAGAAGCATGCTGCAGGATAATGAACGCGATTGAAGGTGCTGGCTGAGGACCCGGACAGTGAAGATGGCGCAGATGAAGAGGAATACGCCGCCGCTGTGAGAATTAGGTTCGCCTCAGGAACGCCAAGATCTTATGGCTGTGGGTCCACCAGGCACCGGTACAAGGCTAGAGAGTGTCCAGCGAGGAGCAAGTGGTGTGGTAAATGTGGTCTTCTGCATCACTTCACCAGAGCCTGCAAAAATTTCGAGCAGGAGGACCGAAAACATGGAGCGGACCTCCCTGCTGTGGATCCTACGGTTGTTCATACAGTCTCTCCAAGCACAGATGGGCACAATTTCTGCAACGTGTTGCTGGATGGCATGGAAGTGCCGCTGCTGGTGGACACAGGAGCGGTGGCCTCGGTGTTGAGCTTGCCCACTGTGAGGAACCTGTTCCCACACTACCGCCTGAGGGAGTTTACAACGCTGTGCTATGGCTACGGAGGAGGCAAGATGAATGTCGTGGGTTCACTGGAGTTGACGGCGAGGTATAAGTTGGCGGTGATGACTGGCATCTAGTTCGTGGTGACTGCCTCTGGGTTGAACATTTCAGGGTGTGATTTGTTTTATGGCCTGGTGTTCAAGATTGCCAGCGGTGCTGGAGAAGAGTGGTCGGACTGTGGATTACGGGACCGACCTGCTTCGTACGTGGAGGATGACACAGTTTGGGACAGCAATTGGCCTGGTGTTTTGGGAGGTGATGAAGACTGGCCCGGCGACAACCCAGCATGAGAGGGTTCTGATGCCACTGTCCAAGCAGCCCTGGATGTGGGAGTTGGACAGCACAGCGGAAACCCCAGGACGGCTGCTGGTGTCAGGATGACAAAGAAAGGGGCAGGACCAGCCAGCACAGTTCTACGGTGTGCTGGACACCGACATTTAAGGAGGGCTTCGGATCGGGACGGCGGGACTGCTCAGCCCAGGAAGGAAGCCCAGTCACAAAGTGGTGGACACACAAGGCAGAGTCAGGCTCCCCTGTGGGTCGGGGGCGAGGTCCAGCCCAAGGAGGAGGCTCGGTGAGAAAAATACATGAAAGATGAAAGTGGCGTGATGACCTGGGGCAGCTGTGAGTGGTGGCTACCTAGGAAGACGGCTACTTGGGGCTGTCTGATGAGTCGTGGAGGCACCCTAATGAGCTGCGGCGTGTGGATGAGAAGAGGCGCCAGTGCGGCTCGTCCCCAGAGAGGAAGAGGAGAAGACACTCAGGGTGGGATCCGCGAGATGGAAATCCAAGGGGTGGGCCTCCAGGAGGGACTAAGAGGTTATTTTAAAGGGGGGCGATTGGCATGGTGTTTTGTGCTGTTGTTTTATGCCGTCTTTTTCCCTAGAGTCACACAGCTAATATGTACATGTTGCATTTTGCCCTGTATATGTATATATATAAAAAAAACCCAGCACTGTTTATATTATTGTTCTTTAAAATGTTATTGTTGTGAATTGCCCGGGATTTGGGGTAAGTGTGTTGGGGTTGGGGGCTGGCAGCGTATTGGGAGTGTACAAATTAACTGTCTATATTCATAGTTCTGGTTTTATATACTGTATGTGTGTGAGTGTGTGTATTATGGTGATTGTTTTAGTTTCAGGAGCACGGCTATTTTTTTTTCTGATGGACATTATTGATTAAGGCGTCAGAATAATCCGCCTAGCCGTGTAGGGGTGAGCCAGCGGTCTACCTGGCCCCTCTAGGTTTTTTTTTTTTGTGTGTGTGTGAAAGGATAGGACTGTTTATTTACTTTTGTACATACTGTTTTGTTAGCGTGTGAGTCGGGTTTAAATTTGGGAGGGTCTGATTTGTGTGCCTGCATTTTTTCTATGGGGAGGGGAAAATGTAGTGTACAAAGATGGCGCTGGGTGTAGTGGGAGTTGACGGCCCACCTTTCCGGTTCCGCCGTCACCCGGGGTATAAAGGGCACGGCCAGAAGAGACAGGATCTCTTCGACCACCGACCCTCTGGTTGTACGGAGCGCCTAGTGTTGAGTGTGGTTCTTCAATAAAGTAACGTTCTACTGTACCCTCAGCCTCCTCCTTGCTTTACCAGATTACAGACATAACAGAATCCTTCTTGAATTCCACAGCAAATGATCACCTCTTTACTATGCTGTCCTCACTAAAAGTGCTTGGCAATGTTTTTTCAGCTATACAGCTAGTATAACACTTTTCCTTTTCCACAACAAATCCTCCAATGAACAGGCAATGTGTTGAATTTGTCAGGCTTTAATTGTAGAAAACGCTTGACGTTTTGTCTTTTCTCTTCTCTGAAAAAACTAAAAAATAGAATACAAAATACCGTATATAAACAACTTAAACCAAATGTGTCACCAATACATCATTATGAGGCCATTACTGCCCAAAATGGAACAAGCTGAATTACAGTGGGGCAAAAAAGTATTTAGTCAGCCACCAATTGTGCAAGTTCTCCCACTTAAAAGATGAGAGAGGTCTCCAATTTTCATCATAGGTATACCTCAATAATGAGAGACAAAATGAGAAAAAAAAAATCCAGAAAATCACATTGTCTGATTTTTAAAGAATTTATTTGCAAATTATGGTGGAAAATAAGTATTTGGTCACCTACAAACAAGCAAGATTTCTGGTTCTCACAGACCTGTAACAACTTCTTTAAGAGGCTCCTCTGTCCTCTACTCGTTACCTGTATTAATGGCACCTGTTTGAACTCGTTATCAGTATAAAAGACACCTGTCCACAACCTCAAACAGTCAGACTCCAAACTTCACTATGGCCAAGACCAAAGAGCTGTCAAAGGACACCAGAAACAAAATTGTAGACCTGCACCAGGCTGGGAAGACTGAATCTGCAATAGGTAAGCAGCTTGGTGTGAAAAAATCAACTGTGGGCGCAATTATTAGAAAATGGAAGACATACAAGACCACTGATAATCTCCCTCGATCTGGGGCTCCACGCAAGAGCTCACCCCGTGGGGTCAAAATGTTCACGAGAACGGTGAGCAAAAATCCCAGAACCACACGGGGGGACCTAGTGAATGACCTGCAGAGATCTGGGACCAAAGTAACAAAGGCTACCATCAGTAACACACTACGCCGCCAGGGACTCAAATCCTGCAGTGCCAGACGTGTCCCCCTGCTTAAGCCAGTACATGTCCAGGCCCGTCTGAAGTTTGCTAGAGGGCATCTGGATGATCCAGAAGAGGATTGGGAGAATGTCATATGGTCAGATGAAACCAAAATAGAATTTTTGGGTAAAAACTCAACTTGTCGTGTTTGGAGGAGAAAGAACACCATACCTACTGTGAAGCATGGGGGTGGAAACATCATGCTTTGGGGCTGTTTTTCTGCAAAGGGACCAGGACGACTGATCCGTGTAAAGGAAAGAATGAATGGAGCCATGTATCGTGAGATTCTGAGTGAAAACCTCCTTCCATCAGCAAGGGCATTGAAGATGAAGCGTGGCTGGGTCTTTCAGCATGGCAATAATCCCAAACATACCACCCGGGCAACGAAGGAGTGGCTTCGTAAGAAGCATTTCAAGGTCCTGGAGTGGCCTAGCCAGTCTCCAGATCTCAACCCCATAGAAAATCTTTGGAGGGAGTTGAAAGTCCGTGTTGCCCAGCGACAGCCCCAAAACATCACTGCTCTAGAGGAGATCTGCATGGAGGAATGGGCCAAAATACCAGCAACAGTGTGTGAAAACCTTGTGAAGACTTACAGAAAACATCTGACCTCTGTCATTGCCAACAAAGGGTATATAACAAAGTATTGAGATGAACTTTTGTTATTGACCAAATACTTATTTTTCACCATAATTTGCAAATAAATACTTTAAAAATCAGACAATGTGATTTTCTGGATTTTTTTTTCTCATTTTGTCTCTCATAGTTGAGGTATACCTATGATGAAAATTGGAGACCTCTCTCATCTTTTAAGTGGGAGAACGTGCACAATTGGTGGCTGACTAAATACTTTTTTACCCCACTGTAACTGACAACAAACACTGCAAGTCAATAACAAAGCATTAATTACTGCTATTAATTTATGCTTTATTAAAGCATAAATTACTGCTCCAGCACTTAGTCATAGCATCACTGACAGATAAAATAATCTACATAAATGTACGTTCAAGTTAGAAAATAATCGAATCAGGACACCAGTGTAACTCAAAACATTGCAAAAACTTACAGATGAAGCCGCTTCTGTGGTATTTAAAAGGTGGATTGGAGAGGATGGATGTGCAGGTTCCCACACAGTGAACATATGAACAGAAAAAGGAAGTTCCAGAAACTCTACTTCCTGATTTAGAGCCGCAACTCCCTCTCACCACTAGAGGAAGCCACAGGACATACAAATGGACAAAAACATCCAGTATACTTCCTGTTTTGTCAAAAGCCATTAAAAAGGAGGTAGTAGACCAGCTGTTGTTATTTTTCCAGCTTTATTCCTTTTTTTATATTGCGCACACCACTGAAAAGAAAGAAACAGCATTTCACTTCTCCTGTATGTTCTGTACGTATAATAGTATTGACAAATAAAATCTTTGAATCTTGAAATGGTAAAACATCTCGAATCTGCCCCGCTGCTGCATCCCATGCAGTTTGGTTTCAGGCTGAACCACTCAATGGAGACTGCGTGTTGTTGGTAGGAGCCATCTTTTTAGATTTGCATAAAGCCTTTGATATGGTCAATTACTCAGTCCTTCTTTCTAAACAATCGTGATATAAACTGTCCATGAACACCCTTAGCTGGTTAAAATCTTATCTATCTGGTCGCTCCCAGTGTGTGCGCATAAACGATACTGTATCACAATCAAAGGCATGCACCATGGGAGTACCACAAGGTTCAATTTTAGTCCCACTGCGGTTTAGCTGTGTATATTAATGATTTGCCATCAGTATGTGAAGATGATATAAAAATTCAGATGTATGCAGATGACACAGTCATTTTTCCTGATGATACATTTCCACTTCCTGTGGTAATGTATCGTCACTTACTGTTTTGCTCACTGTTGGTGTAGTGTGCTATGCTTAGCTCTCATCCTTCTGAGGATTATTGCCTTTAATTTTTTTCATCTACTGTCACCTCTCATTGCTGTTTAACAAGACTCTTGCACCTGTGTGTACACTCAGTGTCACCTAATCACCCTCTTTAGCTTTCTGTATACCTTTCATCAGTGTTTGTGTGAGCTTCAGGTTAGCACTAGCCATGGCTACTAGCTCTCCATCCGCGTCTCCTCTGGTGTGCTCTCTGTGTCAGATGTTTAGCTACACCTCTGCCTCTTTTAGTGATAATGGTAAATGTAATAAATGTTTTCTTTTTGATGCACTCGAGGCGAGGTTATGTGATTTGGAATCCTGGCTCTGCTGCATTGAAATACCATCAGCGCCAATTAATAATGACGGATTCCCATTAGCTGCAGTGGAGCGCCATAGCATAGGGCCTTCTAGCCGTCCCACAGCAACCACCTCTCCTGAGCAGCCAGGAGAGAACAGGTGGATGATGGTGAGAAGGAAGCGTAGTCGCAAGCCCCTGGTTAACCACCAATCTGTTCATGTTTCTAATTGTTTTTCCCCACTCAGCAACTCACCCGCTGAGGAAAAAACTCTGATCATTGGTGACTCTGTAGTCAGAAACGTGAACCTAGAGACTCCAGTGGCCATAGTCAAATGCCTTCCAGGGCCAGAGCAGGCGACACTGAGTCATACTTGAATATGCTGGTTAAAGGTAACTGTAAATACTCCACAATTGTTATTCACGCCAGCATGAACGACATCCGACTCCGGCAGTTGGAAGTCACAAAACTCAGTGTGGAATCGGTGTGTAACTTTGCCAAAACAATGTCTGCCTCTGTAGTACTCTCTAGTCCCCTCCCCAACCTGACTAGTGATGACATGTTTAGCTGCGTGCCATCCTTCAATCGCTGGCTGTCTGTGTGGTGTCCTGCAAACACAATTGGAACTCATTTTGGGGAAAACATGGTCTTTTTAGATGAGATGGCATCCATCCCACTTTGGATGGTGCCTCTCATTTATCTAACAATTTGACATCATTTTTATCCAAAGTTCCAAAGCCTTGACTACTCAGAGTTGGGACCAGGAAGCAGAGTCGCAGTCTTACACGCCTCCCTGCAGCTCCTCTTCATCCGCCACCCCTCAACTTAGCCCCTGTCTTCCCCGTCAGAGAATCATTGTCTGCTCCCTCCAAAGCAAATAAAAATATAATGTATAAGCATCCCAAAGTGATTAAACAAAAAGTTGGTAAAACTCAAACATGAGGCCTCTAAATGTAATGACTTGCCCTCTGTTCCTCCTCATAATTTAAAAATTAAATGCAGTTTGTTAAATATTAGGTCTCTAACTTCCAAGTCTCTGCTAGTCCATGATCTGTTAATTGATCATCAGATTGATTTAATATCCCTTAAAGAGACTTGGTTAGGGCAAGAGGATTATGTTGGTTTTATGGGGGACCCATGCTGTGGTATTCATCTCAGACTGGAAGGAAGGGAGATACAGTAATTTCCTCTGACGGAAGAGCATGGGGATTAAAGGTCTGCGGGGGCAAAAGGAATTGTCATGCGGGAATGAATTGTAATGCAGGACCTTGGGTAGCAGGGACGTGTGAGTGTTGTGATATAAAAGAGAGTCCCTGCTACATGATGTTAATGTTTTTCTGATTCTGGAAAATGTGAGAGAGTGAATAAAGTTCATCTGCTCTGAACGCTCGGCCTGGTTATTCCCCTCTCCACACTGGTGACCCTTGATGAATAATGGAACACGAGGCGAACACCCTGGAGATGACCCAGATGGGAAGCCCCAGCAATGCGTGCGCTGTTTCAGTCAAACTACCAGACTTTTGGCTGCACGACCCGAAGTCTTGGTTCCTCCACACCGAGGCCCAATTTGCGCTCCGGGGAATAACGGCAGATGACACCAGATATTACTACGTAGTCGCAGCGCTGGACGCTCGCACGACTCAGCAAGTAGCGAGCCTGCTCCAACAGCCCCCAGCCCGCGACAAGTACGGCACCCTCAAAACCGCGCTTATTTATTTAGCGAATGCAAAGTCCTCAAGCCAAGCAGTTGCCTCCTGGTTTGCTGTATGGAGGGTGTGTAATCCTCCTTCCAGTCTTTGGAGCGGGCAAGTCTCTATGATGTGTTCCATTGTTTGCTCCTCTCCACATGCGCACAGTGGGCTAGGGCTACTGCCCCATCTGTGAAGGCTGGCCAAGCAGGGGCCATGTCCAGTCCTGAAGCGATTGAGTGTAGACCACTGTCTCCTTGGGAGGTTGGTGTCCAGGACCTGTTGGTTGGGGTTTGTCACCAGGTGTTTGTTTGGGACCTCCTTGGTCTCCCATTCCTCTTGCCAAGCTGTCTGAATGGTGAAGTCAGCTGGGGGAGGGTTTTTCCAAATCGGCTGTCTGGATGGAAGTTGGGCAGTGGGTGGGGTGTAGATATCTGCATGGATTGGTAAGTGAGAAGAATCTTTGGCTTTTTGAAGCATCCTTTGAGTTAGTGCTGCTCGCCGGATGTGTGGGGGGGCTATGTTTGACAGTACAGGGAGCCAGGGGAGTGGTGTTGAGCGGATTGTCCCAGTTATGGTTCTCATGGTTGTGTTGAGCTGGATGTCTACGTGGTGTGTGTAGGATGACCTGGACCAGACAGGGGCACAATATTCTGCTACAGAGTATGAAAGAGCCAGTGCTGAGGTGCGCAGGGTGGAGACTGCCACCCCCCATTTTGCACCAGCGAGCTTGCAGAGCAGGTTGTTTCATGCCTTCACCTTAGCAGCCGTCCCCTTTAAATGTTCCTTGAAGGATAGGGTCCTGTCAAGGGTCACTCCAAGGTAGGTTGGATTCAAGGCATGCTTAAGCTTAAGTCCGCTCAGGTGGATGTTTAGTTCTCTGGCAGCTTTTACATTGTGGAGATGGAATACACTGGAGACGGTTTTTGCTGGGCTTGGTTTTAGGTGCCAGGTTTTGCAGAACTGGTCCAGTTTGGCAAGATCTTCCGTGAGCACGCGTTACAGTGGCTCAAAGTCTGGTGCTTGGAGTGCCAAACAGATGTTGTCTGCATAGATGAATTTGCGGGATTCTGTAGTGGGCAGGTCGTTTATGTAGAGGTTGAACAGGGTTGGAGCTAGAACTGAGCCTTGTGGGAGTCCATTTTTCTGCGTTCTCCATTCGCTTGTGTTCTGACCGAGGTGGACTCTGAACCTTTGATTGGTCAGCAGGGTTTTTATAATTGCTGATGCCCAGGCAGGGATCGCCTTTGTAAGTTTCAGGAGGAGGCCTTTGTGCCAGACCATATCATAGGCGGGATCGAGAAACACAGCCCCTGTCTTCAGTCTGCTCTCGTAACCATTTTCGATGAAGGTAGTTAGGGCCAGTACTTGTTCTCCTGTGCTGCGGTCCTTGCAGAAACCTGCTTGATCCACACTTAGAATTTCCTCTATTCCTGGGGAAATACGTTGCAGTATTAGGCGCTCCATGATTTTATAAGGAACGCTGAGTAGGTAGATTGGGCGGTAGCTTGCTGGTAGTTTGTGGTCTTTGCCAGGTATTGGTATGGCAATGACCTTTGCTGTCCACCATTTCTTTGGGATCGAGTTTGTTTGTATGATCCTTGTGTAGAGTTGTGTCAACCAGGTTAGGGCTCGGGGGCCAAGATTTTTCATGAATTCTGGGAAGATGTTGTCGTATCCTGCTGCCTTTCCACATTTCAGGCCCTGTAGGACTTTCTCCAGTTCAGCAGCCTCGAAGGGTTCAGGGTTCGTTTCCTCTACGGGCATTTTTTGGTGTTTTTTTAGCTCAGTTTTAACTGCTCTTCTGGTGTCTTTGTCTTGGGGTGCTTTGGCGATGGTCATTAGGTGGGATGCAACTTGGTTGGGTGTGACAGATGCTCGGCTTTGGCTAGGAGGCTTCTGTGCAGCTCCTAGGCGATGGATGAGGCTCCAACATTTCCTGCTAGAGTGTGTAAAGCTCCGGTCAGCAACTGTCTCCTCCCATTTCTTTCGCCGGGCTGTACTTAGCTATTCAATGAGATGGTCTGCTATCTCTGGGTCCCCTGATGTTTGATAGGATTGTAGGAGGGCAGCGCTTTCTCCGTTCAGGCATGGGACATAGATGGGTTGGTAGCCTGGTGGGATTGCAGTGTGAGCGGCCTTGAAGATTGCGCTGCAGAAGCGGTTGTATGCTTCATCTACAGTGATGGTGTGGAGTGGGATGGTAACAGCACTCCAATCCAGGGTTTCACTGAATTTCTTCCAGTTGGCTTTGCGGAAGTTCCAGCGCATCTTCCTTGGGCTGTTTATGACTGGAAGTTGTAGGCCAATGTGTACAAGCAGGGGCCAGTGTTGGCTGTGTGGAAAATCGTCAAGAATGAGTATCTGTGTAGGATATGGCGTCCCATTCAAAGAGCTGACCCAGCACAGGTCAGGAGAATAGTCCTTCTTCCACCTAGCAGAGTGGAAGGTTCCTCTTTGTTTGGGGTCGTGTATCAGAGCGAGATCATTTCTAGATGCCCAGTCTGAAAGTAACTCCCCGTCACTATCCACTGCTGGGTACCCCCAGTCAGGGTGATGGCTGTTAAAGTCCCCCACATAGATGGCAGGGTGGGGTAGGGTGGGTAAGACCTGCAGATCCCAGTTGGCACTAAGGGGCTTGTACACATTGACAATATGGAAGACACCAATGGTTATGGTGTCTGAGAAATGTGGTGTTGTCAGGTGGTTTACTTCAACTATGTCAGAATGCACATAGGTGGCACGTCCATGTTTGGCATGTGGAACATAGCACAGGAGGTCAAAGCCATTGATGGTGTAGCAGCCAGCTTCCTCTGTGCCAATATGAGTCTCTTGGAGGCAGATTACATCAATCGAGTGTTGGAAGGCGAGGACTTTGATAAGGCTTCGCTTGGCTGCACATAGGCCTTCAACGTTTAGTTGTAGTATGCGAAGGGTAGGTCCTACCGCAAAGTGCTCTCGGGGCTGTTTGCTTTCGGCTTTGGGACTGTGACTAGGATTCTTCTTTGACTTGGCACTGAGGCGTCGTCTCTTCGAATTTAGTCTGCTGGTAGGATCATTACCTTCCCCGGGCAAGCCCGGGTACTGGCGGAGGGCGCGACGAGAACGCTGATCCATTGCCCTCCAAAACCGCGCTGACCCGACGCTACACGCTCTTGGACTGCGAGAGAGCGGAGAGGCTCCCGACGCGCTCCGAGTTAGGAGACGGGTCGGCGGTTGAACTAATGGAGAAGATGTTGGCGTTGATGTGCACGGACGATGGGCATTTTCTATTTGCCCACCTTTTCCTCCGGAACCTCCCAATGGTGGCCAGAGCAATCCTTGCCAACTCGCCGTTGCTGGCCACGCGTGACTACCGTGCGCTAGCCCAGGAGGCAGATCAGATCATCCTCACCACCAGAGCCTTCACAGTGAGTGCAGCGGCGTCCGAACCCAGCGAGACAGCAAGCGGAAACGAGGAGCCAGCAATGGTAGTGGTAGCGGGGGCCAGGAAGTAACAGAGAGACACGCTCTGCTCCTACCACCACCATTTTGGAGAGGATGCACGCGATGCGTGCCACCGTGCCAAATCAAGCATTCGGGAAACACCAGGACCGGCAGTCAGTAGCGGCTGCGACCGCCGGTGAAGAAAGCAAGCTGCTCTACTTGACAGACTCACGCTCCGGGAGACGGTTCCTCGTGGACTCCAGCTCCCAAAAGAGTCTCATCCTGCTGTCCTACACTGACCGGCGAGCGGGAACTAGCGGCCCCGAACTGATGGCCGCAAACAGCTCAGATATTAAGACTTTTGTTGAGAGGACACTGACTGTATCCCTGCATGGCCGTACGTACCAGTGGACATTCATCATAGCGGCACACACTTTCCCAATCTTAGGTGCTGATTTTTTGTGTGCACACGGACAACTAGTCGATGTTGCTAACAGACGCCTGATTAATGCGATGTCTTTTGATTCCCTCCCCTGTACAGCTCAAAGAACCGGGCCAACAACGCTAGCCAACGTCACAACTCCAGGTGGTAAGTTCAACACACTGGTCACCCAGTTCCCAGCACTCACGGTCCTGACGTTTTCAGCGGCCATCACTAAACACGGGGTGGAGCACTGTATTACCACCACTGGGCCGCCCGTTTTCACATGACCTGAGCGCCTGGACACAGCTAATCTGGCCATAGCGCGCAAGGAGTTTGCCAACTTGGAAAGGCTGGGCATTATCAGACGATCAAAGAGCCCATGGGCATCCCCACTACATGTGGTCCCTAAGGCCGAGGGATTGTGGCGACCTTACGGAGATTTCTGCAGATTAAACAACGCCACAGCACACGACCGCTACCCGATCCCCCATATTTATTTATAATAAAATAAAATATTCAGGATTTTTCCGTTCACCTCGCTGGGCACGTATTTTTTCTAAGAGACCTGGTCCGTGGTTACCACCAGGTCCAGGTGCGCATGGAGAATATACCTAAAATGGCAGTAATAACCCCGTTTGGTCTGTTTGAGTTTTTATGCATGCCTTTCGGGTTAAAAGGCGTGGCACAGACATTCCAACGCATGATGGATGCGGTGTTGCGCGATCTGCCGTTTGTGTTCATCTACCTGGATGACATACTGGTGGCCACCGCGTCCGAGGACGAACACGTAACCCACCTCAAGACGGTTTTCCGGAGGTTAGAGGAGCACGGGTTAATAATCAACCCGGCGAAATGCCAGTTTGACGTGATGGGGATCGAGTTTTTGGGGCACCGCATCTCACCGGAGGGAACGATACCCTTGCCGGACAAGGTGTGCGCAGTGGCGAATTTTCCCCGGCCTCAGACGGTCAGGGCGCTGCAGAAGTTTTTGGGGATGGTTAACTTTTATAATCATTTCCTCCCCTGCGCAGCCCAGCTCATGCAGCTGTTGTACGCTGCACTCAAGAAACGGAAACCGGCGGACAGAGTTGACTGGACTCCTGAGCTGGAGCAGGCGTTCTCTGAGGTTAAAACAGCCCTGGCAAACGCCACACTACTGGCACGCCCGGACCCGACAGCTCGGATAGCTCTCACTACGACGCCTCGGACGTGGCCATAGGGGCCGTCATGAAGCCGCTCACCTTTTTTAGCAGGTCTTTGCGCGACAATGAGCGTAAATGCAGCACGTTCGACAGAGAGTTACTGGCTCTCCACCTGGCCATATGCCACTTCCAGTTCTGGCTGGAAGAGCGCACCTTCACTCCGTTCGTGGACCACAAGCCGCTAACGTACGCGATGGCCAAGGTTTTGGAACCATGGTCGGGCCGGCAGCAGAGATACACTACCGTTCAAAAGTTTGGGGTCACTTAGAAATTTCCTTATTTTTGAAAGAAAAGCACTGTTTTTTTCAATGAAGATAACTTTAACCTGATCAGAAATACACTCTAATATCTAATATACATTGCTAATGTGGTAAATGATTATTCTAGCTGCAAATATCTGGTTTTTGGTGCAATATCTACATAGGTGTATAGAGGCCCATTTCCAGCAACTATCACTCCAGTGTTCTAATGGTACAATGTGTTTGCTCATTGCGTCAGAAGGCTAATGGATGATTAGAAAACCCTTGTGCAATCACGTTAGCACAGCTGAAAACAGTTTAGCTGGTTAGAGAAGCTATAAAACTGACCTTCCTTTGAGCAGGTTGAGTATCTGGAAAAAATTATTATTTCCAATACAAATCATTATTTCTAACCTTGTCAATGTCTTGACTATATTTTCTATTCATTTTACAACTCATGGTGGTAAATAAGTGTGACTTTTCATGGAAAACACAAAATAATTGTCTGGGTGACCCCAAACTTTTGAACGGTAGTGTAACTGGCCACGATCTCGGAGTTTACGACCGACATTCAGCATATGGCCGGTAAACTTAATGTGGTGGTGAACTGCCTCTCGCGTGCGAGCGTTTCCATAGGTCACTGAAAGCAGTGCTCAGGGCTTCGCTTACAGACACAAATTGGGTGGACCGGTTGCCGTGGGTTCTATGAGGGTTGCGTTCCGCACCGAAAGAGGATTTGGCGGCTTCCCCAGCAGAGCTGGTTTTTTTCTCAGCTGCTGAGGCTCCCCGGGGAATTTTTACCAGATAACCCTGTGCCGAACACCCATCCGTCCCCACGTTCACGACATAGCGCAGACGCAGGGACGCTACGTGGCCCGGCCCACCACTGTTTTCCACGCGCTTTTGTGCCAAAAACCTTGAAGGACGCGGCGTTTGTGTTTGTCAGGCATGATGCCCACCTGTCCCCATTGCGCCCACCCCACGATGGCCCATTTAGAGTGCTGGAACCAGGGGACAAACATTTTGTGTTAGACTTGGGGCGGGGGGGGGCGCCGGGAGAGAATCTGTATAGACAGGCTTAAACCCACCTTTGTGGTGGCAGACAAGCAGGTGGTGTTGGCCCGGGCTCCTTGGCGCGGAAGACCCCTCCTGAGAACTCCCCAGGTAAACAATTCATCAAAGCAGTCACACGAGCATGCTGAATGTCCCCCCCCCCCATTGTCCACCCACAGACGGACACACTCCCAGGAACCCCCCACTGGCACAGCAGCGCCGCGGAGCAGAAGACCCCTCGTTACAGCAGCTATGGGCTGAGGCTGAAGCCGAGAGGACGTGAGGGTTAACACTCAGTCTGAGACTCGGGGGGGGGGGGGGTTGGTATGGGGGACCCATGCTGTGGTATTCATCTCAGACTGGAAGGAAGGGAGATGCAGTAATTTCCTCTGATGGAAGAGCATGGGGATTAAAGGTCTGGGGGGCAAAAGGAATTGTCACGCAGGAATGAATTGTAATGCAGGGCCTCGGGTAGAAGGGATGTGCGAGTGTTGTGATATAAAAGAGAGTCCCTGCTACATGATGTTAATGTTTTTTCTGATTTTGGAAAATGTGAGAGAGTGAATAAAGTTCATCTGCTCTGAACGCTCAGCCTGGTTATTCCTCTCTCCACAGTTTAAGATAAGATAAGATAAGATAAGATAAGATAAGCCTTTATTAATCCCACAATGGGGAAATTCCAGGATTGCAACAGCACAGGGATAGCAACACTCAGAGCAACAATCAGAAGGCAAGAAAAAACAAGAGTAGCTAGTATACATATGCATTGTAGCTGGATGGAATAAATATATGAGTATATAAACACACAGTGCGGAGCATTGTAGCTAGATGGAATAAATATGTAGATATATAAACACACCCAGTGCGGAGTATTGTAGCTAGATGGAATAATATGTAGATATATAAACACACAGTGCGGAGCATTGTAGCTAGATGGAATAAATATGTAAATATATAAACACACACAGTGCGGAGCATTGTAGCTGGATGGAATAATATGTAGATATATAAACACACAGTGCGGAGCATTGTAGCTAGATGGAATAAATATGTAGATATATAAACACACCCAGTGCGGAGCATTGTAGCTAGATGGAATAAATATGTAAATATATAAACACACACAGTGCAGACCATTGTTGCTAGATGGGATGAAACAGCACAACCGTCTACTTAGTTATCCTACATGGTATGATTATGTACCCATACATATTCTCACCCTCCATAGCGACCGGTATTTTCCCTAGTTGTATGCCAGAGGGGACCATTGTATAAGTCTATTGCGTCTTTTGCATTCAAAAACTATTAGGTTGTCACACCTTTTTCTTTTCTGCGAGCAGCCCTGCTTAGGTTGTACAGTCTGACAGCCGTTGGTAGGAAGGACCTGCGAAACCTCTCGGTTGTGCACCTAGGATGATGTAGTCTGCTGCTAAATGAGCTCCTCAGTGCATTCAGTATGTCCTGCATAGGGTGGGACTCGGACTCCAGCAGAGACAGTTTAGCCACCGTCCTTCTCTCTCCTATCTCCTCCACTGGGTCAAGGCGCTGCCCCAGGACAGAGCTAGCTTTCTTGATCAGTTTGTTCAGTCTCTTCCTATCGGCTGCCGTAATGCCACTGCCCCAGCAGACCACTCCAAAAGTGATGGCTGATGCCACCACCGTGTCGTAGAATGTCTTCAGCAGCGTCCCTTGTACACCAAAAGACCTGAGTCTCCTCAGTAGGAACAGCCTGCGCTGTCCCTTCTTGTAGAGTGCGTCAGTATTGTGTGACCAGTCCAGTTTATTGTTCAGATGAACACCCAGGTACTTATAGGGTGTCACCATCTCGATGTCTGTTCCCTGTATATTTACCGGTGCTGTGAGGGGTTGTCCTTGCCTGCGGCAGTCCACCACCAGCTCCTTTGTTTTCCTCGCATTGATCTGGAGGCAGTTCTGATGGCACCAGTCCACGAAGTCCTGGATAAGCCCTCTGTACTCAGCTTCATCTCCATTGGAGATGAGGCCAACGATCACAGAGTCGTCAGAGAACTTCTGTAGATGGCAGTGTGTTGTGTTGTGTGAGAAGTCCGCAGTATAAAGGGTGAACAGGAAGGGAGCCAAAACTGTTCCCTGGGGGGCCCCCGTGCTACCGATGATCGTGTCGGACACACAGTCCCGGGTTCTCACAAACTGAGGCCGGTTAGTGAGGTAGTCCAGGATCCATGATGACCGGTGCTGGTCCACCCCTGCGCACAGCAGCTTTAAATGAATCAACTCCCTCTGGTTACTTAAACTATCAAAATCCCAGAAGTTCTTGTCATGGAGGAGGAGTAGCAACAATATACCATTCCAAATTACTTGTTAATGTAAAACAAAAAACATGTTACAATTCATTTGAGGGCCTGGTCCTCAGTTTTTGGCATATTAGCAATTTTAGGTTAAACCCAGTTTTATTTGCCATAGTTTATCGTCTGTCCTCAGCCTACTCAGAGTTTTTAATCAGAATTTGCTGAGTTCTTAACTGATTTAGAGCTGAAATCAGGTAATTATAGTAGGGGACTTGAATATACATGTAGCTGTAGATAGTGATTGCTTTAATATGGCATTTAATTCAATATTAGACTCGATGAGGTGTTCTCAGAAAGTAGGAAACTCTACCCATTATCTCCACCACATGTTGGACTTTGTTCTGACATATACCATAGAAATAGAAAATCTGGTATTGTCTCCCCATAACCCTGTACTGTCAGACCATTGTCTGTTAACCTTTGATTTTACTATTTCTGACTATTTGGCTCCTAAAGAAAAATATTACTACAGTAGATGCCACTCAGATGATGCTGTTATCAGATTTATGTAGATTGTTTCCTCTATGCCGTGTGTCAACACAACGGAGTTAAGCTATGGAGAGCTTGCTCCTTCTGTAATTGATAGCATGGTAGATAGTGTTACAGCTTCTCTGCATCAGACTCTAGACATGGTGGCCCCTTTGAAAAAGAAAAAGTCTAATCAGAGATTTTTAACTCCTTGGTTTAACACAGAAACTCGTAGTTTAAAACAGAAGACTCGTCAATTAGAAAGAAAATGGTGCTCCACTAAATTAGATGAAATCTATTTAGCTTGGAGAAATCATCTTCTAATTTATAAAAAATCTCTTAGAACAGCTAGAACAAGTTACTATTCTGCATTAATAGAAGAGAACAATAATAATCCCAGGTTTCTTTTCAGCACTGTAGCCAGGCTGACAAAGAGTCAGGACTCTGTCAATCCTAGCATTCCCTTAGAGCTTACTAGTCAGGACTTTATGAACTTTTTCAATAACAAAATTTCATCTATCAGAGATAAAATCAATCATATTCTTCCCACCGTTAACTTAAATACAGTAACTACTACAACTCCTTCAATTGACATCTGTTTGGATGAGTTTACTCCAATTGACCTTTTAGAGTTAGACAAATAATTTCCACATCCAAGCCTTCAACTTGTCTGCTAGACTCTATTCCTACCAGGTTATTTAAAGAGATCTTCCCATTTATAGGTAGCTCCATTCTTCTAATAATCAATTCTTCATTAACATTAGGCCATGTACCGCAGGCTTTTAAAACTGCTATAATTAAACCCTTACTCAAAAAGCCAACGCTGGATCCAGGAGTTTAAGCCAACTATAGACCAATCTCTAATTTGCCTTTCATTTCAAAAATCTTAGAAAGAGTAGGTGGCATAATCGAGGGCAGCAGGGAAGTGGCTGCAGGTGAGGAACACAGGATGGGCAGGGGCTGTACAGACAAACACAGAGAATGCACGTGAAACACGACAATGAACCTATAGCACAACAATGCAGGAGTCATACAGAACGGGCAGTGGCTATGGGCACAGAAAACAAGACGCGCTGCAATAATAGGCAAACAGATACACACACACGCAGACCCAATACTAAACAGGGGATGACACAGAGGACAAATGGTATAAATAACGATCATATGAAATCATAGAAATAGAATAATATGAACATAAAGCATGGACTTGATCCTATGATCAGCCCAGACCATGATAGAGCTGCCCCCTCAAGGGCGGATTCCAGATGCTCTCAAAGATACAACAAACTCCCCCCGTCCCCCCACCAAAAAAAAAACAAGAAAAACCCTCCCAGGGAGGGTGGTGGGGGCACGAGGTCCAGTGGGCCGAAACAACTCCCCAGAGTCCAAAACAAAAAAACACCATTCAAGAACACCTCAGGCTGTGCTTTCAGAAACAAACAAAATACAATCCCTTCTCTTACACTAGAATTACAGATACTCATTGGAGCATCAGCCTGGATGTCAAGAGCAAATCTCTCAAAACAAAGTTCATGAACCAAAAAATAAACCAGATGGGCTGGGTGGTCTTCCATCGACCCACAGCCATTGGACAGGGGAACAAAGCAGATCCGGGGGCCTATCTAAGTCCATGGGTCCCCAGACTGAAGTACACGGTGGGTCTGGTGGCCTACCAAAGTCCAAGGACCACCAGATGGGTGAACACAGCACCGCAGGGGCACGGACCTCAGGAGCTTTAAACACAGGAGTCAACAAAGGAACTTTAAGCTCAAAAGAAAACAGAAATTTTCACCCCAGGAAATAATGACATGGAGACTTTAAACTCTGGAGAAGACACAGGAGCTTTAACCTCATGAGGTAATGACAACCTAGGTACTTTAAACTCTGGGGATAAAGGTAACACAGAGAGCTTAACCCAAGGGGGTGATAACATGGACACTAACCTCAAGAGATGATAACGTGGACCCAGCATCCTTAGGAGGTGTCAACATGGAACCACTAACCTCACGGGGTGTCAACATGGAACTTTTAACCTTGGTAGGTGACAATAATGACACAAGAGCTTGAATTTCAGGAATCAATAACATGAGAACTCCTTGACCTGAAGAAAACCATTCGGGAGCCTCTTGCTCCAAAGAAAACAAAGTAAGAGTCCTTTGCTCTGTAGAGACCAATAGGGGAGGTCTTTGCTCTGGGGAAAATAAAATAGGAGCCCTTTGCTCTGAGAAAAATCATGTAGGAGTTCTAGACTCTGGAGAAAACACTGGTGTTTCTTGCTCCACAAGAAAACTCTTTAAGCTCAGAAGAGGACAACATAAGGCCTTTAAACTCAGGAGGTGGCAACAAAAACCTTTTAAGCTCAGAAAGTGAAAATATAACACCCTTAAGCTTAGAAGATAACATTTGGAGCCCCTTGCTCAAAGGAAAACAACATGGGGGTTTCAAACTCTGAGGGTAACATTGGGGCTCTTTGCTTTGGAGACCACAAAGGAGATTTTTGCCCTGGGGACAACATAGGAGTTTTTAGTTCTGAAGCTATTAATACAGGATTCCCTTGTTCAGAAGATAACAACAGGGGGGTCTCAAACTCAGAAAATAACATTGAACTCTCCTGCTCAGGAGCTAATGACAGAGGTTTCCGGCTCAGAGGTTACCAACACAGGACCTTTTGCTTCAGAAGCTAATGGGGGGGGGGGGGGGTGTAGCTCAGGAGACACTGATACAGGAACTCTTGATTCAGGAGACAATGACAGCAATTTTTA
The DNA here is from genome assembly GCA_020510985.1 of Pholidichthys leucotaenia. NCBI lineage: Eukaryota > Metazoa > Chordata > Actinopteri > Cichliformes > Pholidichthyidae > Pholidichthys > Pholidichthys leucotaenia. The sequence continues at coordinate 250,203,756 of CM035844.1, read as the reverse complement.
GTTCACAAACCAATGACAGGTGAGCTGTTAGTTCCATAGCAGTTGGCTGAGGTGTGCAGCCCTCAGAAACAGCTGACAGAGGTGTGCTGGACTCAGGAAAAGACAATTGCTGTGCACCAACTTCACATAATAGTGACAAGGGTGTGCTGACTTCAGGAACAGGCAATAGCAGGGGGGCTTTAGCTCAGCAAACTGTAACAGATGAGTTTTAAATTCAGTGACTAGAGGTTGGAGAGGCCCAAGCTCCAAGTCAGACGACAATAGGCATGCGCCAGCCTCGATGATCGCTGACAGGAGTTTGATGGCCTCAGAAACCAACGATGGAGGCACGTCGGCCTCGACCTCTTGAACTGTGACAGATGGAGCAGACTGCTCGCACTCAGCAACTATGATGGGTGGAGGTCTCCTGACCACTTGGACTATGGCAGTTGGAGGTCCACCAACCTCTAACATGGCGGCAGGGACGTGGTCCTCCTGTGGCTCCATCCTTGACATGACAACCTTGGACAAGGGAGGAGAACAGGTGTTCACTGAGGTGACACCACAGTCATTAGCGGCAGAGATTGGTGGGGAGGATCCAAGAGCTGGTGGGCTCTGTGGTTGGGTCCCCTCACCAGAATTAAGGCAAGTCTTTTCAAAAATAGTTGTAGAAATTAATGGAAAAAGTACTTGACTTAGCTCCTGGTCTCCTGCTGCAGGGGTGACGACCTCTGGTGAGTCAAAAGCAAATGGCTCATCCACCTCTGGCCTGCAGGAAAACTCATTGGAGAGCAGGTAGGCCTGGAGGAAGGCTGGAATGTCCTCCCATAAGTGGGGCTTGGATGCCGCTATCCTACAAGCCCTTCTCCATGCCATGTCCTGCCACCCATTCCTCTTATGACTGAGCTTTAAAAAGTCTGCCAACTCGTTGATGACTGTCTATGGATCCTCAAGGGTGACCAAATGCTCGGGTGTGGCGCTTGGGAGAGAGGAAAGGGGAGATGCAGGTGAGAGTACAGGAGCAGCAGCAGAGTATCCAGTAGAGATGGGGAGAGGGGGCTCAGCAGTGTTGGGTGGCTGCCACTGAGCCCCCTTCCCAGGGACAGAGCAAGACCTTTCATTAATAGGTGTAAAACAATGATGAGATACTTGCCTTTGTTTATGCTCTGCTGCTGTTGAAGTGTCAGGCAAGTCCTCCCAGAAGCTGCTGGAACTTGTCTGACTGAGGGTCTCTTCCCAATGGTGTGGAGCTGAAATAGTGGGCTCTGGGGCTGGGAGGTGCCGTGGAACTGGTACTGGAGCTGGAAAGCGCCGTAAAGCAGGTTCAGGAACTGAGGAATCTTCCCAGATGATCCGGTTGCCACCCAGTATGCAAACACTCAGAAAACACACGGGTGGACACAGGAAGTGCAGGTGAGGATGGAGGGATGGAAACAACGGCGGCAGAAACAGCAGCTGATAATGGTGGAGGGAGCTCAGCAGTGGTGGTAATTAACGGTTGCTGAGCCCCCTTATCGGGAGCAGAACAAGACCTTTTTGTGGCAGATGGTAAAAGTTGGAAAAGTACTTGGCTCTGCTCCCGTTCCAGGAAAGCTAGAGCTCGACTGACGAAGAGCCGGAGCTGGAGGTATATGACGTTGAGAAGAGTGGCATCTCCTGGCGCCTTTCTTCCACCCGGACTAGCTGAACATCAACCAAGATTCATAAATTTCTTCCTCGGTGGTGGACTCCACAGGTGATAAAAGTGGCGGGAGGGCTTCTGGCTCCGGTGAGGAGGAGGCAGTGGAAATCGATGGCAGTGGAGGGAGGGTGAGGTTCTGTACCCCGGGGTGAGAGTGCACACTCTGTCTGGCTGTGAGCAAATTTGCGACTCCTCCCCAGCAAAGCATCTCATCTCCACATGAAGAGCAGCTCCAGCATCAGCAGCCATGTCCTCAATCATAGCCACAACCCTCAGCTGATCCCAACTCCACTTTTTCCTGCTCCTCTCTTCGCCCCCTGGGTCCCGGATTGGTGGTGTTCTTCTGTCGAGATTGCCCCTCTGGGGCAAAGGAGAGGAGGATCCACATGCAGGACGGATTTGATAAACTACAATTTACTACAAAACTTAACCGAACAGAACAGAAAACAATGCAGCTCAAGGGCTGAACTAAGGCAAAAACACAACAGACTGGTGTCATGGGAAAGCAGGCAGGATTACTCACAGACTGAACAGAAGCGTGGGGGAGAAGCCGACATACACCATAAGTCAAAGACGGAGCACAGAACACAGACTGAAACACATATGCAGTATATAGACAGGAGGGATGATTAACACAACAAAGAACAGGTGGCACAATAAAGGGCAGCAGGGAAGTGGCTGCAGGTGAGGAACACAGGATGGGCAGGGCTGTACAGACAGACAGGGGATGCACATGAAACATGACAATGAACCTACAGGACAACAATGCAGGAGTAATACAGAGCGGGCAGTGGCTATGGACACAGAGAACATGAAGAGCTGCAACAATAGGCAAACACATACACAGACCCGATACCAAACAGGGGACGGCACAGAGGGCAAGTGGTATAAATAACAATCATAAGAAATACTTGTCCTTTTTGACCTTAGTGCAGCATTTAATACTACTGATCATAATATTTTACTTGATAGATTAGGACACCTTGTTGGATTTAATGAAACTTTGTTGCAGTTGTTTAAATCTTACTTATCTGATAGGTTCCAGTTTGTTTATGTCAATAATGAGTTTTCTTCTAACTCAAAGCTCAGTCACGGAGTTCCACAGGGATTTGTGCTAGGCCCTATTCTTTTTAGTTAATCTATGCTTCTGCGAAGACCAGGCCTATTCAGTTAGCAGCCCGCAGGCCACATGCGGCCCAGAAGCAACCTCGGAGCGGCCCACGGGCCCAGGCCACACCAAGGAAATATAAATTTAAGAAAAAAGTATGGAGGAATGATGGTCTGCAAGCATGCACATGAACAACGTGCGTCACTGTCATCCATGCGGAGCTCAGAAGCGCCCTGCCCATGTGGCAATTCCAGTCAGCACGCAGAGTGTCTCACTCATTTTCCAAGAGAAGCATGAGGTTATTAAAGAACTTTAAAGGCGGAAAAAATCAGAAGAGGTATGTAAGCAGTGGAAGCATTTATAGTGGTTTTAACCCTTGAAAACGTGAGCAATAATGAGTCACTGAGCAAACGTGTGTGGTGATGCTTCATATGCAGGGAAAGGCAAGAGTGACTGAATCACTGAGGATTTACTTCACCAGCCATTACAATAATTTATATTCATTATTATGTACCTGGCAAGTTAAGATGACTGAAATTCACCAAGGCAATGACTTTTATCCGTCAGCAGCCTTCAGACAAACTAAACATGTCAACATTTGGATTTCAAAATAAGGGAGGTTTTTCCTGCTGTCTGGGTGGTGAGGAGAATTCTAAAAAGTATAAATATATAGAAATACTATAACAGAAATGACTACGTCTTTGGTCATTTAAGTTAATTTCAAATCAAATCAAATCAAACTTTATTGTCATATTGCTGTATATACAACTGTAGTGCAGGCAAGATGAAATTGTGTTTCTCTCGGCATCCATATAAATAGAAGCAGCATGATTTAAGACACACTCCCACATAGCTCCACCCCCCACCCCCACCCCCCCATCCATTCACACATCCCTGAGACATACTTGGGAAAAAAAACAAAACAAAAACAAAAACTAACTAACTATAATATACAAATAATATACAAAATGCCCATAGGTGCAGTAGTGATTATGTGAGATTCCGGGTCAGCTGTTCAGCATCCTGACAGCTTGTGGAAGGAAGCTGTTGATCAGTCTGGTGGTTCTGCCTCTGATGCTCCGGAATCGTTTACCAGATGGAAGAAGTTCAAAGTGTTTATGCAGAGGGTGAGAACGGTCCTTGACAATGTTCAGTGCCCTGCTCCTACAACGGTTCTGAAAAAGTTCTTGGACAGAGGGGAGGGAAACTCCAATTACCCTCTCAGCCCCATTGACTATCCTCTGCAGGGCATTTTTGTCTGGCATACTGCAGCTGGAGTACCATGTAGCAATGCAGTACGTCAGAACACTCTCCACCACACCTCTGTAGAAGGTCCTGAGGATGCAGATGGGGAGAGAGGCCTGTTTGAGTTTCCTCAAGAAGTGCAGTCTCTGCTGAGCCCGCTTCCTGATCCCCAAGGAATTCTTGCTCCAGGTCAGGTCCTGCGAGATCTGCACTCCGAGGAACTTGATGTTCTCCACTCTCTCCACTAAACGGCCGCCGATACTGAGGGGGACGTACTCAGGCTGTGACCGCTGGAAGTCGATAATCATCTCCTTCGTTTTGTCCACGTTGAGCACCAGATTGTTCTCCCTGCACCAGCCCTCCAGGTCTCTCACTTCTTCCCTGTACATTGATTCCTCATCCCTCTGAATAAGTCCCACCACCGTGGTGTCGTCTGCAAACTTAATAATCTGGTTCCCCTCGTGTCTGAATACACAATCATGTGTTAGAAGTGTAAACAACAGTGGACTGAGTACACAGCCTTGAGGGGATCCGGTGCTCAGCGTGACAGAGTTGGAGATGTTGTTTCCAACCTGGACAGAATGATGTCACCATGGGTTGAGTTGCCGTCTCAGCGCTCAGCCCATGTTTTCCCTCATCCCTGCTTCCCATTGAGCAGCATCTCAGCAGGCTCCCAGCTGGCAGCATTACAGATGGCTGGGGCCAATTAGTCCTCATCAGCTGGGGCGCTGCCAATGAGAATAAATAGGAGCAGCCTCGATGACTCGGGGCTGCGACATAAGCACTGCTAGGCTGAAGCCCCTTCGTCTGGTGTCAGCCTCTACTCCCCTTGCAGCATTCCTGTGATTGTAACCTGCTGTGAGTATGTATGCCTTGTTACCCCTATGTCCGGTACGAGCTTCCTACCCCTGCGCTGTGCAACCTGTGAATGTACTTCTGTATGAGTATCTGTGCTCTCCTCATCCCTCATCCCTCACCCTAAATAAAACATCACGACTCACTGGCTCACCCTTGGCTCTTATTGCACGGCTCCCTAGAGCCGTGTGTGACAGTATGTCGCAGCCAGGTGAGTTACCGGCGGCCGTGAGTCGCCGTGGAACTGTACCTTTCTGTCCGGGTGTCAGCGCTACTAGCATGCCGTTTCCCAGGAGTCACTCCCGGCGCCAGGGCGACGAGCTGAGGTCCATCTCGGAGGCTGTCGACGGGACGCTCTTCACCCTGTACGACGCCTCCAACGCGAGACGCTGGCATCCGGGCCGTGCTGAGGAACTCCTGGACTGTTACCCTCATTCTGTGTTCCATCTCGAGGACAGTGCCAGGATAGACGCCACAGGTACACAGCGAGAGAAGCTCCGCGGGTTGGATGGAAATCCCAGCAGGAAGCCGAAGTGGGTGACGTTGCCTCCCGCTTCGGGATCCCGTTCCTGCCGCCATTCCAGTCCCGGAGTTCGCGCCAACCAGAGGGCTTCCCCCGACCTGCGCCACGTCACTCGGGATTCCCTTCAAGGAGCCGCAGCTGACAGCAGTTATGTCTGGGGTCGAGTGGCTGTCGTGAGCTCCACTGTGTGTCCTGTTACCATCTTCAGGCATGTGGCGGCGGCAGTGAGATTGATGGAGAGGACTCCAGGGCTACGAAGCTTTCCCGTGCTCGACGCCTTCCTCGCCTCGATCTCCGATCTGGAGCGGCGATTCCTGGGTTCCCCCCTCGCTTCGTCCCCTGGGAATGGCCGTCATCACATCGCCGAGTCACCTCTGCACGAACCTCGTCCGGATCCAGTTCTGGGCCGCCGCCAGGACCGTTCCTCCCACGCAGCTGTCACCTCTTCGCCTCGTCAGTGTGGAGTTTTCACAGCCTCGTTCCCTGAGCCTCATTTCCCCGCTGTCATTCCTGGACATTCGGGCTGGCTCACCCCGGCTGTTTCCCCCTCCTCCTCGACGCGCTCCCTGACTGCTGTGTGTGCCTGGAATTCCAGCCTGGTGAGCTCTCTGCTGGAGACAACGCGAGCGATCCTCAGACGATTTCCCGGGGGGTCCTCCGTTATCGCCGGGCAGGGAGAGGAAGAAGCAGTATCCACCACAGCAGGCGATACTCAACCTCCAGGAGGCAGGCAAGTCATAGTTTTTTCACACCTGCTTAATGATTTGCTCTGTCACATTCCTGGAGGAGGAGTTCAGGGTTCGCAGCTCCCTGAACTTCCCCCACCTGCTGTAACCTGTGTTCCTAATCCCGCATCCTCTGTGTCTCTCTCCACAGAGCGATCCCCGGCTCCGGGTCAACGTGGTGGGATAAGGAGAGGGCCTGTGGTTCCGCAGCTATGTTGCGGACGGAGGAGGGGGACTGACTGCTGCGTGGAGTCTGCGCCGACGACTGAGCGTCCCCGGGTCTCCACGGAGGAGCGGTTCGGTCCAGCGGGACGAGGTTCTTCTGGCTTCACGCCGAGTGGATCGTCGGCAGGGTTACCGGAGCTGGAGGAACCTCAAGCTGCGCTGACCATCGTGCTGGCTGCGGGGCCCGATGCGGCTGGATGGGAGCCTGACAACGACCTCCTGACGACGGATCCTGGATCTTCGCAGTCCTGGACGGCGTCAGAACCCGAGATCAGGCGAGTGCTGTCCTTTCTTTTCTCCCTTTTTATCTTCGAGCACTTCAGCCTGTCTCTAGGGGAGACGAGCCGGGTGCAGCCGCCCGCTGCGTCTGAGCTCGTCCCGCCGGGTTCTGGTGCTGCCGGTGATCCTGATCCCGGTTCTGTTTTCTCTTCTGAGCCTTCTTCCAGGGTCACTGGCGAGGAGTTGCTGTTCCTCGTGGTGCTGGAGGGTCCAGGTTCGACATTGGAGGTCGGTTCTGGTGCGGTGTCCGACGTGGGTTCGCCCGAGACCCAATCGGGGTCCAACGTGGGTGCTGCTCCAGCGGCGTCCAACGTGGGTTCGCCCGAGACCCAATCGGGGTCCGACGTGGGTGCTGCTCCAGCGGTGTCCGACGTGGGTTCGTCTAAGGCCCAATTGGGGTCCGACGTGGGTGCTGCCCCAGTGTTGTTCAGGTCCGGTGAGGAGGTGGCCGCTTTCCTGCAGCCTGACGCTCGTCGCCCTCGTCATCGGCTCTCCCCTGTGCCTCTTCCACCAGGACCCGCTCTGACCCTTCGTCCGTCTCAACGGTCCTGGTGGTTGAGTGATGCGGGTCGACGACCCGACCCGCAAGACTTTCGGTTCGGTGATCTGGTTCCCCCCGCTGGTCTGTGTTTGCCTTTGGGTGGCCTGGTTCGGCTGCTGGTGGACTGGATTCCTGGGATCTGGGTCCGGAGTTCGCCGTCCGAACATTTCCCTTTCCCTGGTTTGCCAACTGGACAATGGGCGGGGAGACCTCCGGAGCCACCTCGGCCATGTTGGACTCTGCCTGCCATACTCCTCGGGTGTCGCTTTTTCTTTTATCATTATTGAGGTCACGCGGGTGTAATATTTTGTCCTGTTGGTGGATGTGTATTTATAGTGCTGTGTGTTTTCCATTCCTCGTACTCAGCATTTTACTTTTTGTACCTTGTTTTTAGCCTTGTCCTTGCATTGTAGAGTTATGTGTTTTGTTTCTTATCAGACCATACTCTGCAGTTGTCCGTTCGTTCCAGTCACTTTCGCTTCTTTAGGTGACTGTGTGTATTTTTATATTCGTAGTGCTGTGGGTTTTCCTTTGCCCGTACTCAGCATTTCCTTTTTGTGCCCTGTTTATAATTTTGTCTGTTCATTATAGAGTCATGTGCTTTGTTTTCCTTTCAAACCATGCTCTGTAATTGTCCGTTTGTCCCAGTCACCTTCACTTCTCTTGGTAACTGTGGGTGGATATATATATATGGTGCTGTGTATTGTGGGTTTTTTTTTTCTCCCTCTTCATTACCCGTACTCAGCGTTTTTTTTTTTTTTTTTTTTTTTTTTTTGTCACTCTTGTCCTGTTCTTAGTTTTGTTTGCATTATGGAGTAGTGTTCTGTTATCCACACTCTGTAATTGCTTTATTCGTTTTTTATCATTCTTTTGGTGGGTTATCTGTTTCCGTGTTCTGTATTCCCCCCATCTGTGCCCTGGGGTTTTTTTTTCTTTTTTTTTGGTGCGATGTAGAGTACTGTGTTTGGGGTTTTTTTGCCCTGTTACCCTACATTGGCCTGTTGGTGTTTCCCTTTGCTTCGTCCCCTCCGGTCCTGCCTCCCTTCCTCCCACCCTAGGTGGTGGTGGTGGGGGGGGCTGGGATGTTTCTGGTCGTTCAGGAGCCCGACCTTGAGGGGGAGGCTCTGTCACCATGGGTTGAGATGCCGTCTCAGCGCTCAGCCCATGTTTTCCCTCATCCCTGCTTCCCATTGAGCAGCGTCTCAGCAGGCTCCCAGCTGGCAGCATTACGGACGGCTGGGGCCAATTAGTCCTCATCAGCTGGGGCGCTGCCAATGAGAATAAATAGGAGCAGCCTCGATGACTCGGGGCTGCGACATAAGCACTGCTAGGCTGAAGCCCCTTCGTCTGGTGTCAGCCTCTACTCCCCTTGCAGCATTCCTGTGATTGTAACCCGCTGTGAGTATGTACGCCTTGTTACCCCTATGTCCGGTATGAGCTTCCTACCCCTGCGCTGTGCAACCTGTGAATGTACTTCTGTATGAGTATCTGTGCTCTCCTCATCCCTCATCCCTCACCCTAAATAAAACATCACGACTCACTGGCTCGCCCTTGGCTCTTATTGCGCGGCTCCCGAGAGCCGTGTGTGACAAATGAGGTCTCTCAGTCAGGAAATCCAGGATCCAGAGACATGTGGTGGTGTTCAGACTGAGAAGGAGTAATTTCTCCATCAGTCTCTGGGGAATAATGGTGTTGAATGCTGAACTGAAATCAATGTACAGGAGTCTGGCGTAGGTGTCTTTCTGGTCCAGGTGGGTGATGACAGAGTGTAGGGTGGTGACTATAGCATCCTCCGTTGAGCGGTTTGAACGATAAGCAAACTGGAGCGGGTCGTGTGATGCAGGGAGGCAGGCTGTAATGTGTGGTTTGACAAGCCGTTCAAAACACTTCATCACAATTGGTGTCAGTGCAACAGGACAATAGTCATTCAAACAGGACACAACTGGTTTCTTTGCCACCGGTACAATGATAGAGGTCTTGAAGCACCTGGGAACGATGGCCTAATTTATTTCATTGAATGTAATTTTGTAAAAAAAAATTCTTTGAAATCAGAGTTAAATTATTGTTCTGTTCTGGCTCTTCAAAATTATGTTCAAAAGTGTAAATTTTGTAAGGAAAAAAAAGTCAAAATTTTACCACATTCTGTTTCAAATTTACATTGAAAAAAAAACCCAGTAACTGTATTTAAAAATAGACAAAGATTAGACATAAAATAATCCACAAATGTATAATAAAGTCTTAAATGTTCAAGAAAGGTCAATTTTACAAGAGGAAATTACAAAGTTGAGGAAAATGGTTTCAAATTTAGATAAATTTACAGAAAAAAATAGAAAACTGTAAGAAAATTATTATAAATTTTGAAAAGCCTCAAACCTTCAAGACTGACGTCATTACTCAAGTTTTTAAGTGGCTGCTTTTTGCATCCTTAACTCTACTAGAAGTTTTTGGTTGACTGATATGTGTGTGTAATGGAATGTGGAGTTCTAAAAAGAGGTTCCTACTCACACGTGGTGATTTTAAACAAAACTAACCACAGTAGTGGATGTGCAGTGTTTGTTAATGTTATCAATATTTTCTTGGCGGACTTGTGCACTGACGTGTTTGACAGTTCCTTTTTTATTCAGCTAAAAGCACTTTGTGATGTGCCAAGGTCAGTTATGACCAGGATGTAGTGTATTTTATTTCAAAAGGGAAACGAATGTTAATACTACTAACAGTGCACATTGAGTTTTTATGCACTTTGAGATATGCCTGAGTAAGACGTGACCAAAATGGTTATTTCCAGAATTTTAATTTTTTCATTCTGTTTATTTAATTGTTGTTCAAGAGGAAAAATATTTCTTATTTACCTTTTTGTTCTTATTAAAGACAAAAATAGGAGATGTTTTACCTTCTTTACATGTTTCAACTGTAACAAAGGCTGCAGTGAACAGTCACTTGCTTCCACTGTTTACATACCTCATCGTCACTTCTGACGAAAGCTGCAATGAACAGTCGAAACATGTAAAGAAGATAAAAACATCTCCTTTCTATTTTTGTCTTTAATAAGAACAAAAAGGTAAATAATTAAAAGACAAAATGAACCTACTTGAGAAAAATATTTCTACTACTTCAGTTCTGCTCAACCCCAGCACTGTTATTATGTTTTAATGCACATTTGATGTGCCTTTGTCATGTGCCAAGCACACATTTAAAAGCAAGACAATGAATAAAAAGTGCATATTTTTCATCATACTGATCTGTGTTGGTTTGAAATTTGTCATTTAACAGATTGCTGAACATGTGCAGCCCAGTTAACGTACATGTCTTGATTTCAAATTGTGGCCCAACTGATTTTGTAATTGAATAGTCCTGCACTGGGCAGTATTATTAGAAAGAACTGCATACATTTCCATTGTTATGCAGATGACACACAATTATACTTGTCAATGAACCCAGATGACAGTAATCAATTAGCCAAATTAGAAGCTTTTCTAAACGAAATCAGAGCTTGCATGTCTTATTTCTTGCTATTAAATTCAAATAAACTGAAGTCATTCAAGCTGATCCAAGAACCTTAGAAATACCTTTTCAAAGTCAAAAGTCAAAGTCAAAGTGCCTTTATTGTCATTCCATTGTTAATGAACAATACAACTGTGATATCCTACCGTGTAGCAATGATCACACTTGAGTTATTTCTTTGGCTAACTCCGCCATTTATTCTGCAACACACATATAATAGACTGAACATGGATCCTGCGCGGGGTTTTCACACTCTTGCTCTGATGTGTCCCCTTAATAGTAGTGCTGAACAATACAGGTAGTTCCCCCTAGAGGCATGTGCCAGTAATGTTTTATTTTAGACTTGCAGTCTACCACATCCCTCCCCTCTAGATTAAACTACTCTTAATTACACTAGCCAATTACTAGACATCCTGGAACTCCCATTTAATCCTAAACAATCACAGTTACTTTTAACTTCTTAAACACATGTGCCATACACATAATTTCTTTCTCTTTTTTTTTTTTTTTTTTTTTTTTTTTACATGTATAAAACACATAACAGTCTAACTGGGGATTTGGTTTGACTACCGCATCCCAGTGAGGTTCCAGGACGCATTCTTGTCCTGTGGCTGGGGAACTCACTACTGACTAAGTATAGTCCTTCAAGTAGTCTGGAGCTTTCCTAGCTCGCTGAGATCTTCTCACGGCGGGTGAGCCAACTGCAGGTGAAGACTCAGACTGCTCCACTGTTTCGGCTGCTGCAGTGCTGCCCGTAGAATCTGCAGAGACGGTTACCTCAGGTATCACCTGAAGTGGTGGTTCGTTGATGCTCTCCTCAGGATGGGTGTCAGACAACACCTCTGGTGCCATCGGCAGGGGAATGGAGCTCCTACCACGAACTTGGTCGACGTGTCGCCTCACCACTTGTCCATGACCTAATGTCACCTTGAATGACACAGGGCCTGTCTTTTCTGTTATTTCTCCTGGTACCCAGGCTGGTCCTGAGCCAAAGTTGCGGGTGTAGACCACGTCTCCTTCTCTCAGTATTCTCTCTCTAGCATGCATGTCATGATAACCTTTTTGTTTCTCTTGTTTGTCATGCACTTTGTTTCTGAAGTCTGGATGTATTAAGTCAAATGTTGACCTCAACTTTCTTCCCATCCATGGACCTGCGTAGTCAATGTGACTTCTTCTCCGTGGTTTATCTGGAACTTCCCAGGGATGTAGTGGGGCTGCTGGAGGACTGTTCCTGTTCTCCTGGCATGCCGCACATGACTTCACAAGCGCCTCCACCTCTGCATCCATGTTGGGCCACCACATGTAGCTCCTCGCCAACGCTTTCATGCGAGTGATGCCAGGGTGTGCTTGGTGTAGTTGTTGCAGTAAGACATTCCTACCAGGTGGTGGAACAACCACGCGTCCTCCCCACAGGATACAACCTTCCTGGGTGCTGAGCTCATCCTGTCGTCTGGCATAGGGAATGAACTCAGGACTGTTCATCTTCGGCCATCCTCGCAAGATGTATTCTCGCACTCTTGCTAGAACAGGGTCTTTGTCTGTCCACTTCTTTATTTGTTGTGCGTTCACCAGGGGCACGCCGATATCTTCAAACAATAGCACTCTCTCCTCCTCCTCAGGCGTGCTGTCTCTTCCTCCATCCAAGGGTAGCCTACTCATCGCGTCAGCATTCGTATGGTCCCGTCCGGCTTTGTAAACGATGGTGTACTCATACGCTGCTAATGTAACGGCCCATCTCTGAATTCTCTGAGATGTCATCTGGGGTATGGCTCTCATTTCACTGAACAATGAAATTAGTGGCTTGTGGTCAGTCACTATAGCGAACTGTCTCCCGTACAGGTATTTGTGGAATTTTTTTACACCAAATACTACTGCAAGGCCCTCCTTGTCTAGCTGGGAGTAGTTTTTCTCAGCTGCACTAAGAGTTCTTGAGACGAACCCTATGGGTCTCTCTGAGCCATCCTCCATACGATGAGAGAGTACAGCACCCACACCGTAGGGTGATGCGTCACACGCCAGGATGAGTGGTTTGTTTGAATCATAGTGCACTAACACACTACAGGACTGAAGTAGCGCTTTGGACTCTTCAAACGCCTTCTGCTGCTTGACCCCCCATGACCATTTTTCTTCCTTCTTAAGTAAGGTATGTAGTGGTGCCAGCAGCGTGGAGAGCTTTGGGAGGAACCTATGGTAATAGTTCAACAAGCCCAGGTAGGCTTTTAACTCAGTAACATTTTGTGGCTCAGGCGCCTCCGCAATGGCTTCCACTTTGTCTGTTAGAGGGTGTAGACCACTGGCGTTGATCTTGTGGCCTAGGAACACCACCTCTTTTCCCATGAACTCACACTTGCTTCTTTTCAACCTCAGACCGCTTTTCTCCAACCGTTGAAGCACTTCCTCCAGCGTTTTCAGATGTTCTTGTTCATTTGGTCCTGTACAAAGGATGTCATCCAAATAAATGGCAACATTCGGAATTCCACCTAGGATGCCCTCCATAGTTCTCTGGAATATAGCAGGACTGGAAGCTACTCCAAATGGTAAGCGTGTGTAGGTATATAAGCCTTTGTGTGTATTGATGGTTACATACTTTCTTGATTCTTCTTCCAGGACTACTTGTTGGTAGGCGTGACTCATGTCTAATTTCGTGAAGTGTCGGCCGCCGTTCAGCTGTGCGAAGAGGTCCTCCACTTTAGGAATTGGATACTGATCCACCCGTGATGCTCGATTGACAGTGAGTTTGTAATCTCCACATATTCTAATGGAGCCATCCGGCTTTCTCACTGGGACTATGGGCGCCGCCCATTCTGCAACCTGCACTGGCTCAATGATCTTGTCATCCAGCAGCCTCTGTAGCTCGCTTTCAACCAGTGGCTTGACTGCATAGGGTACCGGTCGGGGTTTGCAGAATCGTGGTTGGGCCTCCTTGTCCACATTAATCTTTGCAGTGACACCTTTTAGCTGTCCTACGCCTTCTTTGAACACCTCAGCGTGTCTTTCGAGGATCTCCTCCAGCTGCAATTTGGGCTGAGATTCCACTTTATTCACCAACTGATCAATCATGGCCAGTTCTTGTAGCCAACTTCGCCCTAGTAGATTTGGTCCTTCGCTCCCAACTACTACTACAGGTAAGTCCTTTTCTTTGTTTTCGTGTTGCACCTTCACTTGTGCCATGCCTAGCACGTCTAGCTTCTCTCCTGTGTATGTTTTTAATTTTAATGAACAGGGATTTAATTCTGCTGTGTCTGTTTTCTTCCACAGTTGTGTATATTGCTGTTTACTTAATATGGTTACTCCACAGCCTGTATCAACTTCAAATGTTACTTTCATTCCATTAACATTCATGGTACGCGTGATGGGCGCTACCTTGGTCAGCTCCTCTGACGTGTTGTAAATTGTGTGAAAATCCATGTCTTCTGTATCACTTTCTCCCTCCCCTCTCAGTTGATTCGCTCGCTGTTCCTTTCCTGGGCCCTTGTTTTCATACTTTTGCCCTTTTACTGTTGCTTTCAGCACCTGTGCGCTGTCCACCTTTATTCTACATGCTTTCTTAATGTGCCCTCGCTTGCCACAATTATGACACAGCTCAGTGGCAAATTTGCACTCGGCGGCATTGTGCTGGCCTTTGCAGCGATAACAACTGGGGAATTTGTGCTGAGTTTTGTCAGTCGACACTTTGTGGACACCTACTTGGGTCTTAGGCACACGAACATGCGTTGCTGTGTCCTCTGTTAGCTTCCCTTGCATCTCTCTCACATCTTTAGCTGCTGTTTCCATCGCTTGGCATAATTCCAAAGCCTTTGCAAAAGTGAGTTTTGTTTCAAATAAAAGTTGCCGTTGCATACGGTCATCATTCACTCCACACACAAGTCTGTCTCTTAACATTTCTTCCAATGAGTCTTTGTAATCACAGTGCAGTGTTAATTTCCTCAATTCTGCCACATACTCTGCTATGGACTCAGTGTTCCTCCTTATGCGTGAATTAAATTTGAATCGTTGCACGATTTCACTCGGTTTGGGGCTGAAGTGCTTCTGAAGCTCAGCAGTAAGCTGGTCGTACGTTTTATCTTTCGGTAATGCAGGGCTTATTAAATTTCTCAACAAGCTGTAAGTAGTTGCACCAACTCCACTCAACAGTACAGCCTTCCTTTTGTCTGGCTCCTCAATGTCATTAGCTTGGAAGAAAAAGTCCAACATTTCACTATATTCTTCCCATGACTGAGTCGAGTTATCAAAAGGGGTTACCGTTCCGATTACAGCCGCCATTGCTCGTCGTGGTGGGGAAACCTCGTTTTTCCTCCTCTGAACTTGCACTCGAACTACTGGAGTCACTTGAGTTCGCCACACTTGCAATGTTCTCTGTTTCTCGCCGCTGATTTTTTTCTTTTAATCCTCGTCGCCAATTGTGTGATATCCTACCGTGTAGCAATGATCACACTTGAGTTATTTCTTTGGCTAACTCCGCCATTTATTCTGCAACACACATATAATAGACTGAACATGGATCCTGCGCGGGGTTTTCACACTCTTGCTCTGATGTGTCCCCTTAATAGTAGTGCTGAACAATACAGGTAGTTCCCCCTAGAGGCATGTGCCAGTAATGTTTTATTTTAGACTTGCAGTCTACCACAACAACGAAATTGAGATGCTGCTCCCTAAAAACAAACTATAAACAAACTATCACACTCACAGTTCACTCATGCATATAACATTCATTCTACAACAATAAACTAGAAAAGCACTCGGAGAGCGCAGACCTCCGCCAAGCGCTACAGTTCCCCCCATACAGTGTTTGTGTGTACGTTTTTAGATTCCTTGACCATGAAAACATATGACTAGCAATTGGATTGACAATGATAGGATTATTGGTTGAGTAGTTATTCACGAAAATGACATTTTCCGTAATGGCGGCCACAGTTCCGCCCATACAGTGTTTGTGTGTACGTTTTGAGATTCCTTGACCATGAAAACATATGAGTAGCAATTGGATTGAGAATGATAGGATTATTGGTTGAGTAGTTATTCATGAAAATGACATTTTCCATAATGGTGGCCACGGTTCCGCCCATACAGTGTTTGTGTGTACGTTTTCAGATTCCTTGACCACAAAAACATATGACTAGCAATTGGATTGACAATGATATGATTAGTGGTTCAGTAGTTATTCAGGAAAATGACATTTTGGATCGTCACTTCCTTGTGGTAACGTATCGTCACTTCCTGTTTTGCTGTCTGCCTGTGTGGTTTGCTCTCCAGCTCTCGAGCCACTAGCTATGGCTACTACCACTCTTTCCTCTCCTCCTCTGGTGTGCTCTCTCTGTCAGATGTTTAGCTACACCTCTGCCTCTTTTAGTGATAACGGTAAATGTAATAAATGTTGTCTTTTTGAGGCGCTCGAGGCGAGGTTGTCTGATTTGGAATCCCGGCTCCGCTGCATTGAAACACCGTCTGCGCCAGTTAATCTCGACGGACGCCCATTAGCTGCAGCGGAGCTAGCTAGCTTAGCCCCCCCTGTCACCGGTTCCCCGGCTCTCCTCAGCAGCGAGGAGACTGGGTGGGTGACGATGAGAAGGAAGCCTAGTCGCAAAGCCCCGGTTCACCACCAACCTGTTCACGTTTCTAATCGTTTTTCAACGCTCAGCGACACACCCGCTGAGGAAAAAACTCTGATCATTGGCGACTCTGTAGTCAGAAACGTGAACCTAGAGACTCCATCGGCCATAGTCACATGCATTCCTGGGGCCAGAGCAGGCGACATCGAGTCAAATTTGAAAATGCTGGCTAAAAGTAACTGTAAATATTCCACAATTGTTATTCACGCCGGCATTAATGACATCCGTCTCCGGCAGTCGGAAGTCACGAAACTTAATATAGAATCGGTGTGACTTTGCCAAAACGATGTCTGCCACTGTAGTATTCTCTGGACCCCTCCCCAATCTGACCAGTGATGACATGTTTAGTCGCTCGTCATCCTTGAACCGCTGGCTGTCTGTGTGGTGTCCTAAAAATGACGTGGGCTACATTGACAATTGGAGCTCTTTTTGGGGAAAACCTGGTCTTATGAGACGAGACAGCATTCATCCCACTTTGGATGGTGCTTCTCATTTATCTAACAATCTGGCATCTTTTTTATCCAAATTTCCAAAACCATGACTACTCAGAGTTGGGACCAGGAAGCAGAGTCGCAGTCTTACACGCCTCTCTGCAGCTCCTCTTCATCCGCCACCCCTCAGCTTAGCCCCTGTCTTCCCCATCAGAGAATCGTTGTCTGCTCCCTCCAAAGTAAATAAAAATATAATGTATAAGCATCCCAAAGTGATAAAGCAAAATATTGGTAAAACTCAAATTAAACATAAAGCCTCTAAATTGAATGATTTGGCCTCTGTTCCTTCTCATAATTTAAAAATTAAATGTGGTTTATTAAATATTAGGTCTCTAACTCCCAAGTCTCTGTTAGTCCATGATCTGTTAATTGATCATCAGATTGATTTAATTTCCCTTACAGAGACTTGGTTAGGGCAAGAGGATTATGTTGGTTTAAATGAATCAACTCCCTCTGGTTATTTAAACTGTCAAAATCCCAGAAGTTCTGGTCGTGGAGGAGGAGTAGCATCAATTTACCATTCCAAATTACTAGTTAATGTAAAGCAAAAAACATGTTATAATTCCTTTGAGGGCCTGGTCCTCAGTGTTGGGCACTTTAGCAATTCCAGGTTAAACCCAATTTTATTTGCCATAGTTTATCGTCCCCCATCAACCTATTCAGAATTTTTATCCGAATTTGCTGATTTCTTAGCTGATTTAGTGCTGAAATCTGATAGAATAATTATAGTAGGGGACTTTAATATACATGTGGATGTAGATAGTGACTGCCTTAATGTGGCTTTTAATTCAATATTAGACTCGATTGGGTTTTCTCAGAAAGTAGGAAATTCTACTCATTACCTCCACCATACATTGGACCTTGTTCTGACATATGGCATAGAAATAGAAAATCTTGTAGTGTCTCCTCATAACCCTGTACTGTCAGACCATTGTCTGTTAACCTTTGATTTTACTATTTCTGACTATTTGGCTCCTAAAGAAAAATATTATCACAGTAGATGCCTCTCAGATAATGCTGTTTCCAAATTTATGCAGATTGTTTCCTCTATGCCATGTGTCAACACAACGGAAATAAGCTATAGACAGCTTGCTCCTTCTGTAATTGATAACATGGTGGATAGTGTTTCAGCTTCTCTGCATCAGGCTCTAGACTTGGTGGCCCCCTTAAAAAAGAAAAAGTCTAATCAGAGATTTTTAACTCCTTGGTTCAACACAGAAACTCGTAGCTTAAAACAGAAGACTCGTCAATTAGAAAGAAAATGGCGCTCTACTAATTTAGATGAAATCTATTTAGCTTGGAGAAATCATCTTTTAATTTATAAAAAATCTCTTAGAAAAGCTAGAACGAGTTATTACTCTGCATTAATAGAAGAGAACAAGAATAATCCCAGGTTTCTTTTCAGTACTGTAGCCAGGTTGACAAAGAGTCAGGACTCTGTCAATCCTAGCATCCCCTTAGAGCTTACTAGTCAGAACTTTATGAACTTTTTCAATAATAAAATTTCATCCATCAGAGATAAAATCAATCAGATTCTTCCCACAGTTAACTTAAATACTGTAACTACTACAACTCCTTCTATTGATGTCTGTCTTGATGAGTTTACTCCAATCGACTTTTGTGAGTTAGACAAAATAGTTTCCTCATCCAAACCTTCAACTTGTCTTTTAGACCCTATTCCTACCAGGTTATTTAAAGAAGTCTTCCCACTTATTGGTAGCTTTATTCTTCATATAATCAATTCTTCATTAACTTTAGGCCATGTACCGCAGGCTTTTAAAACGGCTGTAATTAAACCCTTACTCAAAAAGCCAACGCTAGATCCAGGAGCTTTAGCTAACTATAGACCAAACTCTAATCTCCCTTTCATTTCAAAAATCTTAGAAAGAGTTGTTGCTACGCAATTATTTGACCACCTGCAGGGAAATGGTTTACTTGAGGAGTTTCAATCTGGGTTTAGAATCCATCATAGTACTGAAACAGCCTTAGCGAAGGTCACTAACGACCTCCTCATTGCATCTGATAATGGACTAGTTTCTGTACTTGTCCTTTTAGATCTTAGTGCAGCTTTTGATACTATTGATCATAATATTCTACTTGATAGATTAGAACACTATGTTGGACTTAATGGAACTTCGTTGCAGTGGTTTAGATCTTATTTATCTGATAGGTTCCAGTTTGTTCATGTAAATGATGAGTTTTCTCTCAGCTCAAAGCTTAGTCATGGAGTTCCACAGGGATCTGTCTTGGCCCTACTCTTTTTAGTTTATATATGCTTCCGTTAGGCAACATTATTAGAAAGCACTGTATACATTTTCACTGTTATGCAGATGACACACAATTATACCTGTCAATGAAGCCAGATGATACTAATCAATTAGCCAAGTTAGAAGCCTGTCTTAAGGAAATCAAAGCTTGGATGACTTGTAATTTCCTGCTATTAAATTCAGATAAGACTGAAGTCATTCTTGTTGGTCCAAAAAACCTTAGAAATTCCTTTCCAAATCAAACTTTCAGTTTGGATGCAGTTACTCTTTCTCTTAATAGCTCTGTGAGGAACCTTGGAGTTATTTTTGATCAGGATTTGTCCTTCAATTCACGTATTAAATTTGTTTCTAAGACTGCCTTCTATCATTTGCGTAATATTGCCAAGATTAGGAGCATCTTGTCTCAGAGTGATGCTGAGAAGCTGATCCACGCTTTTGTTAGCTCGAGATTAGATTATTGTAATTCTTTATTATCAGGCTGTCCTAAAACATCTTTAAAAAGTCTTCAGCTGATCCAAAATGCTGCAGCAAGAGTTTTAACAGGTACTAGAAAGAGAGATCATATCTCTCCGGTTCTGGCCTCCCTTCATTGGCTTCCCATAGAGTTTAGAATTAAGTTTAAAATCCTTCTTCTTACTTACAAAGCTCTAAACAATCAGGCTCCTTTTTATTTAAAAGATCTGATACTACCGTATCATCCTAACAGAGCACTACGCTCCCAAAATGCAGGTTTACTTGTAATACCTAGAATCTCCAAAAGTACAATGGGAGGCAGAGCCTTCAGTTATCAAGCTCCTCTCCTGTGGAATCAGCTGCCAATCTGGATTCGGGAGTCAGACTCGATCTCTGTTTTTAAGAATAGGGCTAAAACCTACCTTTTTGATATAGCCTACAATTAGGGAGGGATCATGTGTTTCTGAACCCTCCCTTAGTTATGCTGCTAATAGGTTTAGTCAGCCGGGGGACCTCCAGTAATGCACTGGGCCTCACTCCTTTCCTCACTCTCAATGAAATTTTTTTTTTTTTTTGCTGGTCATTAACATTTGTTTGTTCTCTCCCATAGATTGAGTCCCCATCATGCTGTTTGCTCTCTACATGTCTGTTCTTTTCTTCTTCTCTGTCCCCTCACCCCCCAGCCAGTCGCAGCAGATGACTGCCCCTCCCTGAGCCTGGTTCTGCTGGAGGTTTCTTCCTGTTAAAAGGGAGTTTTTCCTCTCCACCGTCGCCAAGTGCTTGCTCACAGGGGATCGCCTGATTGCTGGGGTCTTTCTGCAACTGTGGGGGTCCTCCCTACAGTTGATAGTGCTATGAGATGACTGTTGTTGTGAAATGGCGCTATATAAATAAAGTTGAATTGAATTGAATTGAATTGAATTTTCCGTAATGGCGGCCACAGTTCCCCCCATACAGTGTTTGTGTGTACGTTTTCAGATTCCTTGACCACGAAACCATATGACTAGCAATTGGATTGACAATGATAGGATTAGTGGTTCAGTAGTTATTCACGAAAATGGCATTTTCCGTAATGGCAGCCACAGTTCCCCCCATACAGTGTTTGTGTGTACGTTTTCAGATTCCTTGACAATGAAAACATATGACTAGCAATTGGATTGACAATGATAGGATTAGTGGTTCAGTAGTTATTCACGAAAATGGCATTTTCCGTAATGGCTGTTTTCTTCTGGACGGTGATCCAGATCACCACCAAAATTTAATCAGTTCTTCCTTGTACCATTTCCAACAA
The DNA here is from genome assembly GCA_020510985.1 of Pholidichthys leucotaenia. Classification (NCBI taxonomy): domain Eukaryota; kingdom Metazoa; phylum Chordata; class Actinopteri; order Cichliformes; family Pholidichthyidae; genus Pholidichthys; species Pholidichthys leucotaenia. The sequence goes on along the minus strand of CM035844.1, from coordinate 250,182,983 downwards.
CGCCTGAAAGTTTCATCGAAATCCTTCCAAAACTTTTTGAGTTATCTTGCTAACCAACAGACAGACAAACAGACAAACCCCGGCAAAAACATTACCTCCTTGGCGGAGGTAATAATGCTTGAAACAAAATTACCTAAAAGTTGAATACAATATGTATGTAGCAATAATGAAAAACATACTGAGCGATAAATATAAAAGACCAGCTTATGCACACAGGGTTGTTGCTACAAAATAACCTAAAATAACAAAAAATATCAGCAGTCTGTGCGTGTTATATAAATCCGTTCAAAATACGTACTGCTACTGGGAAAAAACTATGATTAAACCTGGTAGTCCGGGTTTTATGGGATCTGTACCGCTTTCCCGCTTGGTTCCAAGGTTGTCATAGCCAGGAGCGGCACTGGGGTTAAGCTCCCAGTGCTCATAAAATGCTCCTTATGGCGTGCGTCTCGAAAAGCCTCTGACAACTAAGTCCAACTCCTAGCCTGCCTGTGTGGTTTAGTCTCTAAGCCCGGCGGAACTGCTTTTACTAATAGGAGAAGGGGCGAGGGCGGATCTCTGGCGCCTTAAAACCAGATGCTTCGGGTAGATGGTGGCTCGTCAACCTGGGAAGGTAGCCCATCTAGGGGAAGGTAAACCCTGATTTCAAACCTCCGCTGCCTTGCTGCACACCCGGTCACGGGAAAGGCTTCGGGAGTCAACCCTGAGGAAAAATCCGGAGTCGGAGCCCCTAAGGCAGTTCTCTGTTGTGCTCAACATCGTTCTGGCAGCTCCTGCGACGGCGCTGGTGCAAAACTGTAGTAGCCCTGCTGTTCCTTTGGATTCATCAGTGACGTGGAGAGGGGGGACATGCTGCATGGGCAACATCTTGTCCTCCATATCTTCCTGCCCAGGCTTGAATCCTACCAACGCCCAACGCTGGAAGGTAGAATACCGGATCACTGGAGAGGACACTTCAGCTTCGCCTTTGGCGTAGACAAAACACGGGGAATGACAGTTACCGGTTATAAGCCACCACTCAATTGGCGTAGAGTGCGGCGCCAGGGGTTGTTCCCGACGGTGGGAGGGATCATCGGATCTCACTGGACAGCTACCGCCCGCCTCAAGCTGAGCAGCCCCCAGCCAATAAGGTGTTGTCCCGCCACAGCTTGCTTTCCTCAATTGGTGCATGGGGATGAGGAGAAGTCCGAACAGCAGGCTGAGAACCTTCGCACCAGGCAAGACCAAAAAACAAAAGAGACCAACTCTAAAACTGGGAACTTGGAACGTCCGCACTATGATGACTGGACTCGCTGCTAACCTCAAGGACATCAACGACACCAGGAAGACTGCCATCATCAATAATGAGCTGAAGAGACTGGGAGTGGATATCGCCACTCTCCAGGAAACACGGTTGGCTGACGCAGGCACACTGAGAGAGAAGGACTACACGTTCTACTGGCAGGGAAAGGGCAGTGACGAACACAGGGAACACGGAGTGGGCTTTGCAGTGAAGAACACCTTGCTGAAGATGGTGGAACCGGGCAGCAATGGCTCTGCACGACTCCTCACCCTCCGCCTCAACACCACTCAAGGCCCAGTCACCCTCGTCAGTGTGTATGCCCCAACACTGACAGCCACACCAGAGGCAAAAGACGAGTTCTACGAGAATCTCGCAACAACTGTCAGGATCATCCCCAACTCTGAACAACTCATTCTCCTTGGAGACTTCAATGCCAGAGTGGGTGCTGACCACGACTCCTGGCCCTCCTGTCTTGGACCATTTGGCGTGGGCAGAATGAACGACAACGGACAGCGGCTGCTCGAGTTCTGCACATATCACGATCTGTGCATCACAAACTCGTTCTTCAAGACCAAGCCCCAACACAAGGTTTCCTGGCGACATCCGCGCTCAAAGCACTGGCACCAGCTGGACTTGATCCTGACCAGGCACACCTCACTGAAGAACATGCTAATCACCCGTTCGTTCCAGAGTGCAGATTGCGACACAGACCATTCATTGGTGTGTTGCAAGGTCAAGCTGCAGCTGAAGAAATTCCATCTTGCTAGACAGCCTGGAAAGGCACGGATTGACACCAGCAAGATGGCCCAACCAGAACTTGTTGAGCAGTTTGCCTCCACCTTTGAGAAGGAACTTGGTGTACCACAAGAAGGAGAATCTGCAAAGCATAAGTGGGAAGAGCTGCGAAACACCATCCACCGCACAGCCTTGGCTACCTTTGGAAGGAAGACCTCGAAGTCACAGGACTGGTTTGATGCCAAGTTGACCGAGATGACCCCCGTCATTGAAGCCAAGTGCTCAGCACTTGCTGAGTACAAGAAGTACCCAAATGAGAAGAATCTCTAGATTCTCAGGGCTGTGAGAAGCAAAGTTCAGCAGACTGCTCGGCGCTGTGCCAACGAGTACTGGACTCAGCTCAGCCAAGCCATTCAAACCGCTGCCATAACAGGGAACATCCGTGGTATGTACGATGGCATCAAGAAAGCACTTGGTCCGTCTCAGAGCAAGACGGCCCCCCTCAAATCCTCCACTGGGGAGATGATCACAGAAAAGAACAAGCAGATGGAGAGATGGAAAATCAGCCTTCACACTTGCTCGCCTCACCACACGAGTGTGGGAGAATCCCAAACTCTCTGTCAAGACAAAGATGGCAGTGTACAACGCCTGCGTCATCAGCACACTGCTCTATGGGAGTGAGACGTGGACAACATACGCCCGGCAGGAAAAGAGACTGAACTCCTTCCACTTGCGCTGCATTTGCCACATCCTGGACATATCCTGGCAGGACAAAGTGCCCAACACAGAAGTTCTGTCCCGCGCTGGCCTTCCCTCCATGTTCACTCTACTCAGGCAGCGCAGGCTCCGCTGGCTAGGCCACGTTCACCGTATGGAGGATGGCAGAATCCCCAAAGACGTCCTCTACGGAGAACTGGCGACTGGCAGGAGAGACATTGGCCACCCACAGCTGCGCTTTAGAGACGTCTGCAAGAGAGACATGAAGGCCCTGGAGATCAACACAGAGCGCTGGGAGGACCTTGCAACGGACCGCTCCAAATGGAGAGGCACCCTGACCAGACAGCTCAAGGCGGGTGAAGAGAGACTGATTGCTGCAGCAGATGAAAAAAGGACCCGCAGGAAGAACCGCCACAGACCCAGCAGCACGGAGACCACCCACAAGTGCAACCTGTGTGACAGGGACTGCCGTTTGCGCATCGGCCTGTTCAGCCACAGGCGGTGCTGTTCCAGCAGAGTAGACATTTAGGATTCTCTTCCATGGTCATCATAGACCGATGGAGGCCGACGACCACTTTCCCAAGGGGAGCAGGTGAAAGAAGTCATGGCCTGGATGAGCACAGTCTTTAATGATGGCAGTAGCTCTGTTGAGGTACCGAGACCTGGAAATCTCTTCCAGAGAAGGGAGAGAACAGCCAGTGATTTTTTGTGCAGTCTCGATCACTCTCTGGAAGGCTTTGCAGTCTGCGGCTGAACAGCTCTCATACCAAACCATGATGCCATATGACAGAATGCTCTCAATAGCAGAGCGATAAAATAAAACCAGCAACTGTGCATTCAGGCCATTCTTCTTGAGGAGCCTCAGAAAGTGTAGACGTTGTTGAGCCTTTTTTATCGTAGCTATGGTGTTAACTGCCCAGGTAAGGTTGTGAGAAATATGAACACCCAAAAACTTAAAAGCCTCCACCCTCTCCACACGCTCCTTGCCTATATATAGAGGAGGCGGTTCACTGCTATGCTTCCTAAAATCAATAATGAGTTCTTTTGGGGTTTTTTTTGTATTCAATAGCAGATTATTATCTGAGCACCATCTCACCAGTTTCTGGACCTCATCTCTGTATGCGGACTCATCTCCTCCTGATATGAGCCCCACTACTGTTGTGTCATCTGCAAACTTCACTATAATGTTTGTGGGATGAACAGGTATGCAGTCATATGTGTACAATGAATACAAAGTGGGGCTCAACAGACAGCCCTGTGGCGAGCCTGTGTTAAGCATGACTGTAGAGGAGGAATGCGGTCCGAGTCTAACAGTCTGTACTCTGTTTGTTAGGAAGTCCTTAATCCAGCTGCAAGTGTGAGTAGGCAGACCAAGCTGAAGCAATTTGGTGATGAGAATGCTGGGAATAATTGTATTAAATGCCGAGCTATAGTCAACAAACAACATTCTTACATAGCTCCCCTTGTCTTCTAAATGGCTGAATGCCGAGTGGAGAGCTATAGCAATAGCATCTTCAGTGGATCTGCCCCGCCTGTAGGCAGACTGGTGCCGATCAAAGTCTGGGGAGAGACTAGGCAAAAGATGTTTCAATACCATTTTCTCAAAGCACTTCATAACAATGGGTGTTAATGCTACTAGTCGATAGTCATTCAGACTGCTAATAGTATGTTTTTTAGGTACAGGGATAATGACTGCAGATTTTAAACACTGTGGAACAACGGCTGCCTTGAGAGACAAGTTAAAAATGTCAGTCAAAACAGAGCATAGCTGATCTGCACATGCTCTGAGCACCTTTCCTGGCACTCCATCAGGACCAGTAGCCTTTCTCGGGAGAACTGTTCTAAGTGTATGTCTCACCTCATGATCCTGCAGGGTAAGCACATCAGAGCTGGCATTCAATAACGTCAGTGGGTCCGGGCGAGGTGTATTTGCCTCAAACTGTGTGAAAAAGCAGTTCACTTCTTCTGCCAGTGAGGCGCTGATGTCAATGGAAATGATGCTGCTGCCCTTATAGTTTGTGATATGGTTAAAGCCTTGCCATACTCGTCTCGAATCATTATCAGAAAAATGGTCCTTGACTTTCTTCTTATAGGTCTGTTTAGCCTCCTTAATGCCTTTCTTCAGATTAGCCTGGGCAGTGCTATACAGATCTGTATCCCCTGACCTGAAGGCTGTATCACGAGCTCTGAGGAGTGCCTGGATGGCGGCAGCGCGCATGGACGCAGCGGCCCCTCTTGGCATCAGCGAGTGTGAGAGTTTTGAGTATTTTGATCTTCCCAGACGTACATTCTGTAAAACTTACAACCGTGAGACCTTATTAAACATCAAGGTACTGCACGCTGCAAGAATTGCGGCGATCAGTTGTGATTTGGACATTCTACGCCAGCATGGAATTCTGGCGGAATCCCCACTGGAAGCTACCCGAGAGAGGAGGAGGTGTAAGCGGAGCGAACGCAAGCAAAAGCGTGGAAAAAGGGCTGGGATCCATGCTAGGTTAAAGGCTAACCCCTCCAGACCAGCGGTACCGTCGCTCATTCTCTCTAATGTCCGCTCCCTCGACAACAAGCTGGACGAGCTGCGTCTGCTGAGAGAAACCTGGAGAGAGTGGAGAGACTGCTGTGTACTTGTGTTCACGGAGACATGGCTCCACAACAACATCCCTGACGAGGCCATTCAACTGGAAGATATGGCGATGTTCCGTGCCGACAGAGAAACGGCGAGCTCCAGTAAGAGCCGTGGAGGTGGGCTATGCATCTATGTTAACAAGAACTGGTGCGTTAATGCCACGTTAGTGTCTAAACACTGCTCTCTGTTGGCGGAGTTTCTTATTGTAAATTGTCGGCCATATTATTTGCCGAGGGAATTCAGCAACGTGTTTGTAGCGGCTGTTTACATAGCGCTGAGCGCTAATGCTAAGAAGGCACTCGGGGAACTGCACAATGCGATTAGTGAAATCCAAACTTCACACCCGGACAGTTTTGTGGTGGTTGCAGGGGATTTTAACCACACCAGTTTAAAGACTGTGCTCCCCAAGTTTAAACAATGTGTAGACTTTAAGACCAGAGGAGAGAATATGTTGGACCTAGTGTACACAAACACAGATGCATATAAGGCGATACCCCACCCCCATCTCGGCCTTTCTGACCACATATCCGTGATGCTGCTGCCTGCCTACAAACCTTTATTGAAGCGCAGCAGGCCAGCAGTGAAACAAATCAGAATTTGGCCAAAGAGTGCAACCTCTGCACTGAAAGACTGTTTTCTGCACACAGACTGGGAGGTCTTCAAAATAGCAGCCTCCCAGGAAGACAAGACAGATGTGGAGGAGTATGCTGAAATGGTCACCAGCTACATCGCGAAGTGCACTGAGGATGTCACTACAGTGAAGACCATCACTTTGCGGGGAAACCATAAGCCCTGGATGACTGCAGAGGTGCGCTCGCTGCTTACAGCCAGGGATGCAGCCTTCAGAGCGAAGGACAGGATCGCCCTCCGCTCAGCCAGGTCTGCGCTCTCAAAGGGAATTAAGGCGGCGAAGCGCGCCTATGCAGAGAAAATCCAGGGACACCTCTGTGACACTAGGAACACCAAGCAGATGTGGCAGGGAGTTCGGACACTGACGGACTATAAGTCTAGGCAGGGGGTTGATGATGACGACGCTTCGCTTCCAGACAGGCTCAACGACTTCTTTGCACATTTTGAAGCATCAAACTCGACAGTCAGAGGGAGGGCTGGCCCAGCCCCACCATCGGTCGGACCAGCTTTTACCATCAACACAGCGGACACACGGAGGACCCTAACCAGAGTCAACCCACGTAAAGCTGCAGGTCCGGACAACATCCCGGGACGTGTGCTCCGACACTGCGCGAGCGAGTTGGCGGATGTCCTGACTGACATTTATAACATCTCCCTGAGTCAGGCTGTCGTTCCCAGATGCTTCAAGACCTCTATCATTGTACCGGTGGCAAAGACACCAGTTGTGTCCTGTTTGAATGACTATCGTCCTGTTGCACTGACACCAATTGTGATGAAGTGTTTTGAACGGCTTGTCAAACCACACATTACAGCCTGCCTCCCTGCATCACACGACCCGCTCCAGTTTGCATATCGTTCAAACCGCTCGACGGAGGATGCTATAGTCACCACCCTACACTCTGTCATCACCCACCTGGACCAGAAAGAAACCTACGCCGGACTCCTGTACATTGATTTCAGTTCAGCATTCAACACCATTATTCCCCTGAAGTCCGAAATTTTAAGAGCAAAACAGAATTATAAATCAGAATTGGAAAGTAAGATGGCAACAAAGAAACTTGGTTCAGCCTGGGCCAGTATGAAAACTATTGCAGGCCTTCAGAGCACAGAGCGCAGTAATCGTGTGTTTTTAGATGGTTTTAATTCAGACACAGAGCTGGCTAATGCTCTTAATTGTTTTTATGGTCGTTTTGACTCCTTTGATTTTAGCACAGAAACCCAAGATTTGAAACAGAAACTCAAAGACAATCAGCACTTTAATATTGAGGTGCAGGATGTTAAAAGGGAGTTCTGCGCTGTAAAAGTGAACAAAAGTCAGGGCCCTGATAATATATGTGGGCGCTTGGTAAAGTCCTGTGCACATGAACTGAGTCCTATATTTCACTACATTTTCAATAAGTCCTTACAGACACAACATGTGCCTAAGATCTGGAAAGAAGCCGTGGTTGCTCCCGTTCCAAAATCCAGCTGTCCTAAAACGGTAAACGACTTTAGACCAGTTGCTTTGACTTCAATTTTAATGAAAATTTTTGAAAAACTGGTCAGATGTGAGGTCCTAAAGAAGACTGAGCATGCATTGGATCCTCTGCAGTTTGCCTATAGGCCTCACAGAGGAGTGGAGTACGCCACTGTCACTCTGTTTAACATGCTTTTTAAACATCTGGATTTTAATGGGACACACGCCAGGCTGTTATTTGTGGACTTTTCCTCCGCCTTTAATACAATCCAACCTCATATCTTAGTTGAAAGGCTCCTGCAACAATTTGATTTGAGCAATAATCTGGTGGGTTGGATTCTGGATTTCTTAATCAACAGGACGCAGAGAGTAAGGGTCAATGGTACATTGTCTGACCTAAAGTGCTCTTCTACTGGCTCTCCTCAGGGGTGTGTGTTGTCACCACTACTCTTCATCCTGTACACAAATATGTGTCGGAGCAGACATGACAACAGACACATTATAAAGTATGCTGATGACTCAGTTATTGTCAGTCTCCTCCAGGATGGTGAGAGTGGCCACGGCCCAGTAGTTGATGATTTTGTTCACTGGTGTGAGGATTCCTACCTACCTGCAGCTGAATACAACAAAAACTAAAGACATGATTATTGACTTTAGGAGGAAAACTCCCAGGCACAAAGTCACTGTACTAAAAGGCCAGCCCACCCAATGTGTACAATCCTACAAATATCTTGGGACGATTATTGATAGTAATTTAAACTTTGAAGAGAACTGTGAAAGGGTGTGCAAAAAGGGTCAGCAACATTTGCATTGCTTGAGAAAACTTGCACGCTTCCAAATTGACTGAATCATAATGACAATGTTTTATCGGGCTTTTATTGAATCTGTTTTATCCTTTTCTTGAGTGTCATGGTTTGGTCAGATAAAACAGAAACAGAGGAAATCCTTGGATCAGGTAGTTAGATGGTCCAGTCGTTTGCTTGGTGAGTCACAACTGAGCCTGACATCCCTGTACACCAGGTACAGAGGATGGCGACCTCCATTTTAAATGATGACTCCCACCCTTTGCACTGCAACTTTCAGCTTCTTCCCTCAAGACGGAGGTTTGCTGTCCCAAAAAGTAGAACCCAGCGCTACAAAAACAGCTTTGTTCCTGCTGCTGTCAAAGAGTTGAACAAGCTGTAACAATATATTGCACATAATTTAGGTACCTATTTATTAACTCCATTTTACTGTATATTTACTTATTTTTGTAGGATGTTACTTGGGTTCTAAATATTTTATTGGGTTTTAGACCTTTGAGTTTTTAACCTCTTTGACTACTTTTTAACTTTTAATATGACCCTTCTCTCTTACCTCTGGTTTTTCCCCCATCTCTTTGTCTTTTTATACCCTGATTGATGGAGCCTTGAGTATTTTTATCATGTTTATAGTCAGCTCCATATGTGCCTGTGTTTGTGTCTATGTTGAATGTAATTTGTGGCTTGTAAATATGGATGTCACCAGACTGCAAAACAAATCTACCTACGGGTACAAATAAAGTAACCTGAACCTGAACCTGAACCTGAACCCCAAAGACTGATGAAGAAATTAGTCCTTCTTGGTCTGAACACCACCACATGTCTCTGGATCCTGGATTTCCTGACTGAGAGACCTCAGTCTGTCCGGGTTGGAAACAACATCTCCAACTCTGTCACGCTGAGCACCGGATCCCCTCAAGGCTGTGCACTCAGTCCACTGTTGTTTACACTTCTAACACATGACTGTGTATCCAGACACGAAGGGAACCAGATTATTAAGACGACACCACGGTGGTGGGACTTATTCAGAGGGATGAAGAATCAATGTACAGGGAAGAAGTGAGAGACCTGGAGGGCTGGTGCAGGGAGAACAATCTGGTGCTCAACGTGGACAAAACGAAGGAGATGATTATCGACTTCCGGCGGTCACAGCCTGAGCACGTCCCCCTCAGCATCGGTGGCCGTTTAGTGGAGAGAGTGGAGAACATCAAGTTCCTCGGAGTGCAGATCTCGCAGGACCTGACCTGGAGCAAGAATTCCTTGGGGATCAGGAAGTGGGCTCAGCAGAGACTGCACTTCTTGAGGAAACTCAAACAGGCCTCTCTCCCCATCTGCATCCTCAGGACCTTCTACAGAGGTGTGGTGGAGAGTGTTCTGACGTACTGCATTGCTACATGGTACTCCAGCTGCAGTATGTCAAACAAAAAAACCCTGCAGAGGATAGTCAAGGGAGCTGAGAGGGTAATTGGAGTCTCCCTCCCCTCTGTCCAAGAACTTTTTCAGAACCGTTGTAGGAGCAGGGCACTGAACATTGTCAAGGACCGTTCTCACCCTCTGCATAAACACTTTGAACTTCTTCCATCTGGTAAACGATTCCGGAGCATCAGAGGCAGAACCACCAGACTGATCAACAGCTTCCTTCCACAAGCTGTCAGGATGCTGAACAGTTAACCCGGAATCTCTCATACACACTACTGCACCTACGGACATTTTGTATATTATCTGTATATTATAGTTAGTTAGTTTTTTCCCAAGTATGTCTCAGGGATGTGTGAATGGATGGGTAGGGGGTGGGGGGGTGAAGCTATGTGTAAGTGTGTCTTAAATCATGCTGCTTCTATTTATATGGATGTCGAGAGAAACGCAATTTCATCTTGCCTGCACTACAGTTGTACGTACAGCAATATGACAATAAAGTTTGATTTGATTTGATTGATTTGACTTCTTTTGTCATCCAAGGCTTCTGGTTAGGAAAAACCCTGATGCGTTTTTCCACAGTCACCTGATTGATGCAGAAGATAATGTAGTGTAATACAGTCTGTGTGTACATTTCCAGATCCTCATTCTTGAATAAATCCCATTGAGTGCTTGAAAAACAGTCCTGCAGCTGAGAAAGAACTCCCTCAGGCCATGTAGTGATGTTCTTTATAGTAGGTCTAGCAGTTCTCCTGAGGGGGTGTATGCTGGGATGAGGAGCAATGATAGATGGTCTGACAGGCCAAGATGTGGACACGGCACAGCTCTATAAGCATGCTTCAGGTTCGAATACACCCGATCAAGACAATTCTTTCCCCTAGTGGCACATTTCACATACTGTGTGAAATTAGGCAGCACAGTTTTCAAGCATGCTTGATTAAAATCACCAGCTATAATGTGAACACCCTCGGGATAGGCCTGCTGCTGTTTATTTATTACACTGTACAAATGACTAAGGGCCGCTTTAGTATTTGCATCAGGGGGAATATAGACGGCTGTTAAAATGATCACGCTCAGCTCTCGAGGAAGATAAAAAGGCCGACATAAGACTGACATTGTCTCTTGATCAGGAGAACAGTAAGTGTTAATAATATGACTGTGGTTAGTCCAAGTGTTGTGAAGAAAAATGCAGAGTCCGCCTCCTCTCTTTTTACCGGATTCTGCTGTTTGGTCCGTACGGTGAAGTGTGCTCCCTGGTAGCTGCACTGCAGCATCAGTGATCAGCGGGTGGAGCCAGCTTTCAGTTAACAACAGCACACAGCAGTCTCTCACAGTTTTATTAGTTGCCAGCTGTAGCTCTAGATCAGGGGTCACCAAGCTTTTTGAAACCAAGAGCTACTCCATGGGTATCGAGTCATGTGAAGGGCACCAACTTGACACACTCCTCTAAAATAACAAGTTGTATATATACATATATATATATACTATATATATATATATATATATATATATATATATATATATATATATATATATATATATATATATATATATATATATATATATATATATATATACACATAAATAAATAATTATCAATAACTTAGAGTGGGTAACAGACAAGATCAATATTCAACACTTTATTTTTATTAATCTCAGCAATTGTTCAGATGATCACTTCAACATTTCATTAAAAAAATGTCCAGTTTTCACCAGTCCCTTTTAACCATAAAAAACTAAACCCTTTTAATTCATGAACTATGTTGAACCATGTTTGAAAAAGTTATGCAACATTTAAGAAAAATCAACTTTCATATTAAATAAATCTTATCACATTTTTAACTGAACAAATCTGCTGCAATTCTGCTCAAAATCTGTTACATTTAATAAACACACTTTTGTGTGTTCTTCTTCACTGGAATTATATCCATACAGTTCTTGCCAAGAATCATGCTGGAGTAATAACCAGCACCACGGCAGCAGTTTACCCTCGGCCGCGGGATCGCGGGGATCGTGGGGATCGTGGGTTCGATCCCTGCCCCCAGCCAACAGTGATCTGTGTGGAGTTTGCATGTCCTCCCCGTGTTTGCGTGGGTTTCCTCCCGCATGCCAAAGACATGCAGGTTAGGGAGTTAAGGCTTGTCACCGGACTGCAGAACAAATCTACCTACGGGTACAAAAAAAAAAAAAAAAAAAAAAAAGGAGTGGGCAGCAGTTTCATGACGCGTATTGAAGTTTGTTTTTTTTTCCAAAACTTTATTGAGAACAAGGTCCACATAGTCCCGCTTCGCCGTCGCCCCGCAAATGAAACATATGCAGCTTCCTTTCACGGTAGGAAAAAAGAACTCTTCCTCCCGCTCACTTTGAAAATGATAAATTTTCTGTCTTTTTTTTTTGCCATGTTTTTGGGCTAGGAAACTGCACTGCGCTCACCATCTCCACTGCACGCTAGCTTACTCTCCACAAGCGCGAAGGTTTTGTCATGCGCACAATACTGACCTTTGAACTAGGTCAGAGTTCACCTTAACTTTACGTATAATAAACATATTTTCATTTTTTTTTATTTTTAAGACATTGTCATTTTAAAATCTATATAAATGCAAGTGTGATTTTAAAAAATAGCGGCAGAAAAAATTACATCTTAGACGCAGCTCACTTGCGAGTTGTGCTATTTTTAGAACAGGCCTGCGGGCGACTCATGTGGTCCTTGCGGGCGACATGGTGCCCGCGGGCACCGCGTTGGTGACCCCTGCTCTAGATCATCCATCTTGTGGACGATGCTTCTGGCGTTGGAGAGAAAAATGCTGGGTAGCGGAGGTCTATGCGGTTGTCTCTTTAGCCTTGCTAGCAGGCCCGACTGGCATCCCCGCTTTTTCTTTCTCTCCCTCCTCCGTCTGCGTCGCTTCCCAGGACCGACAACAATCCATGGTGATCTCGCTGGTCTACAGATAGCCTCCGGTATGTTTTGTGTGTTCTCGAAAACTGCTGTGACAGCAGACTTTTGTTGAAGTCCAATGTTTATCAGCTCAGTACGACTGTACACAAATCCAACTTCACACGGTCCAATATCCAAAAACAGCATACATACGAACAAAAATAGGGAGCAAAGAGCCGCTGCACAACCGCGCACCGCCATCTTAGATCACATAAATCAAACTCTTGGATACGGTTACTCTTTCTCTTAAAAGTTCTGTGAGGAACCTTGGAGTTATTTTTAATCAAGATCTGTTCTTTAAGATAAGATAAGATAAGATAAGCCTTTATTAGTCCCACAATGGGGAAATTCCAGGATTGCAACAGCACAGGGATAGCAACACTCAGAGCAACAATCAGAAGGCAAGAGAAAAACAAGAGCAGCGAGTATACATATGTACATATAAATATAAATATATATATATATATATATATATATATATATATATATATATATATAGACACACAGTGCGGAGCATTGTAGCTAGATGGAATGAAACAACACAACCGTCTACTTAGTTATCCTACATGGTATGATTATGCACCCATACATATTCTCACCCTCCATAGCGACCGGTATTTTCCTAGTTGTATACCGGAGGGGACAATTGTGTAAGTCTATTGCGTCTTTTGCATTCAATACTATTAGGTTGTCATGTTTTTTTGCTATCTCTGCGAGCAGCCCTGCTTAGGTTGTACAGTCTGATAGCCGTAGGTAGGAAGGACCTGCGAAACCTCTCGGTTACGCACCTAGGATGATGTAGTCTGCTGCTAAATGAGCTCCTCAGTGCATTCAGTATGTCCTGCATAGGGTGGAACTCGTACTCCAGCAGAGATGACAGTTTAGCTACCATCCTTCTCTCTCCCATCTCCTCCACTGGGTCAAGGCGCTGCCCCAGGACAGAGCTAGCTTTCTTGATCAGTTTGTTCAGTCTCTTCCTATCGGCTACTGTAATGCCACTGCCCCAGCAGACCACTCCAAAAGTGATGGCTGATGCCACCACCGTGTCATAGAATGACTTCAGCAGCGCCCCTTGTACACCAAAAGACCTGAGTCTCCTCAGTAGGAACAGCCTGCGCTGTCCCTTCTTGTAGAGTGCATCGGTATTGTGTGACCAGTCTAGTTTATTGTTCAGATGAACACCCAGGTACTTGTAGGATGTCACCATCTCGATGTCTGTTCCCTGTATATTTACTGGTGCTGTGAGGGGTTGTCCTTGCCTGCGGCAGTCCACCACCAGCTCCTTAGTTTTCCTCGCGTTGATCTGGAGGCAGTTCCGATGGCATCAGTCCACGAAGTCCTGGATAAGTCCTCTGTACTCAGCTTCATCTCCGTTGAAGATGAGGCCAACGATCGCAGAGTCGTCAGAGAACTTCTGTAGATGGCAGTGTGTTGTGTTGTGTGAGAAGTCCACAGTATAAAGGGTGAACAGGAAGGGAGCCAAAACCGTTCCCCGGGGGGCCCCCGTGCTACTGATGATCGTGTCGGACACACAGTCCCGGGTTCTCACAAACTGAGGCCGGTTTGTGAGGTAGTCCAGGATTTTCAGGACTTTCACTCCCACGGACCTACTCCCAGTTTTTTTAGCTCCTGTCGCCGATCTGGTTCACTGTTTAGCTCAAAAAGTGAGACGGCGAAAGAGAGGAAGGCGAGCGGGCGCTCTCGTACGGCTTTGCAGGAGAGGCACGCGCACGGCTTTGCCTGGCATATTTCTGTCCAATGCCAATTCTCTCTCTAACAAGGTAGATGAACTGAGACTGCTGATGCGTTTTAAGGACCTCTCTTCTTCGTCTGCCCTCTGTTTTACTGAGACCTGGCTCAGGGAAAATACACCGGACAGCGCGCTGCTCCTCGAGGGTTTTCAGCTGTTTCGTGCTGATCATGACACAGAGCTCTCCGGTAAGTCCTCAGGAGGAGGAGTCTGCTTTTACATTAACAGCAGCTGGTGCTCTGATGTAACGGTAATTTCCCAACACTGTTCTCCCGCTCTGGAATTTCTTTTTATTAACTGCAAGCCATTTTATTCCCGGCAGGAGTTCGCTTCATTCATCCTGGCCGCTGTTTACGTCCCGCCCGACGCGGACGTGCGCGAAGCTCAGCGCGCGCTCGCAGATCACATTCAACATACGGAGCGCACTTTCCCGGACTCTCTGGTTATTGTGGTTGGCGACTTTAATCAGAGCAATCTGAGCCACGATCTCCCCTGATACAAACAGTTTATTAAATGCCCCACCAGAGGAAAGAACACGCTGGATCACTGTTACACTACAGTGAAGGACGCATATCGTGCTGTTCCCCGTGCTGCGCTCGGACTATCTGATCACGTGATGGTCCACCTCATTCCCACATACAGACAGAGACTGAAGCTCACTAAACCTGTTGTGAGCACCACGAAGAAATGGACCAGTGAAGCTGAGGAGAAGCTGAACACGTGCATGGAAATAACTGACTGGGGCATGTTCAAAGGAGCCACGCATGATCTGGATGAGTACACGGACACTGTGAACTCATATATCCACTTTTGTGAGGAGAGCATTCTTCCATCGCGCACCAGGGTGAGTTACTCTAATGATAAGCCCTGGTTCACTGCTAAGCTCAGACAGATCAGGAAGGAGAAGGAAGCAGCATTGAAAAGTGGAGACAGGGACTGCTACGGGGAGGTTAAATATCGGTTTAACAGAGAGCTGAGGAGAGCTAAATCTGTGTATTCTGAGAGACTCCAGCAGCAGTTCACGGCTAACGACTCGGCTTCTGTGTGGAGAGGACTGAGGCAAATCACTAACTATCGGCCTCAGGCTTCTCAGGGTCAGGATGACAAAGCCCTTTGTCAAAGACTGTCCCAACACTATGCCTGTTTTGACACCTCGTCAGCTGTGTCCAACTCCCCCCCTCCCCCCAGCTCCACTGCCTCCACGGTCCCTACTTCATCAAAAGCAGCCCCCCCCCCCCCCCCTGCCCTTGTCATCAGTGAGCAGGACGTGCACAGACAGTTCTCCAGACTGAACCCGCGCAAAGCCCCCGGTCCGGACGGCGTGTCTCCCTCCACCCTGAGACACTGTGCGAAAGAGCTGACTCCTGTCTTCACAGACATTTTTAACACCTCCCTTAAGCTATGCCACGTGCCGACCTGCCTCAAATCCTTCACCATCATCCTTGTCCCCAAGAAGCCACGGATCACTGGACTTAACGACTGCAGACCTGTAGCGCTCACCTCTGTAGTCATGAAGTCCTTTGAGCGCCTGGTCCTGCCCCACCTCAAGTCCATCACCACTCCCCTCCTGGACCCGCTGCAGTTTGCCTACCGAGCCAACAGGTCTGTAGACGACGCAGTCAACCTGGCCCTCCACTCCATCCTGCAGCACCTGGACTCCCCGGGACCCTACGCCAGGATCCTGTTTGTGGACTTCAGCTCTGCATTCAACATCATCCGCCCCGCTCTGCTCCGGGACAAGCTGTCCCCGCTCAACGTGCCTGACTCCCTCTGCAGGTGGATCACCGACTTTCTGACGGACCGGAGGCAGCATGTGCGACTGGGAAAGACTGTCTCAGACTCTGTTAGCATCAGCACCAGATCACCCCAGGGCTGTGTACTTTCTCCCCTACTCTTCACCCTTGATACCAACTCCTGCACCTCCAGCCACCAGTCTGTCAAGCTGATCAAGTTTGCGGACGACACCACCCTCATCGGGCTCATCTCCAACGGTGACGAGTCCGCCTACAGGAGAGAGGTGGCCCAGCTATGCCACCATCCTGGTGCAACAACAACAAACCTACAGCTGAACGCTCTGAAGACAGTGGAGATGATTGTGGACTTCAGGAAAGTCACAACCCCTTTGCCCCCCCTCACCCTCACAGGCTCTCCCATCACCACTGCAGATTCCTTCTGCTTCCTAGGCACCACCATCACCAGGGACCTCAAGTGGGAGCCGACCATCAGCTCCCTCATCAAAAAGGCCCAGCAGAGGATGTTCTTCCTGCGGCAGCTGAGGAAGCTCAAGCTACCCACCAAGATGTTAGTGCAGTTCTACACAGCCATCATCGAGTCCATCCTCACCACCTCCATAACCGTGTGGTACGCAGGAGCCACTGCCAGGGACAGACTAAGGCTGCAGCGCGTCGTGCGCGCTGCTGAGAAGGTGATCGGCTGCAAGCTCCCATCTCTCCAGGATCTGTACATCTCCAGGACCCGGAGGCATGCTGGCCGGATCATAGCCGATCCTTCACACCCTGGTCACGTACTGTTTGCCCCCCTCCCCTCAGGTAGATGACTTCGGTCCATTCAGACTAAAACCTCCCGTCACATGAACAGCTTCTTCCCCTCTGCTTCAGACTGCTGAACACTAAGTGACTTATTGACTCTTGTGCACGATGTACAGCAGCTCAACCAGACTCATGTCAATCATCACTGTTTTTCTTTTGCATTACCGACTGCACTATGTGGTACTCCACAATATCTGCTGCTCGCTAATATATTTAAAAACTGCTTTGACTAGTATTACTCATTCTTATTCTACACTTTATTGCATGTATAGTTTTTTATTTCTTTTATTTTATCATGTTTAATGTTGCAGCATTGCACCGAGACAAATTCCTAGTTTGTGTACTACATGAACAATGGCAATAAATCTGATTCTGATTCTGATTCTGATTCTGACAGGTGCTGGTCCACCCCTGCTCACAGCAGCTTTAATTCATATATTAAACTTGTTTCTAAGACTGCCTTCTATCATTTGGGTAATATTGCCAAGATTAGGAGCATCTTGTCTCAGAGTGATGCTGAGAAACAAATCCACACTTTTGTTAGCTCTAGATTAGATTATTGTAACTCTTTATTATCATGCTGTCCTAAAACATCTTTAAAAAGTCTTCAGCTGATCCAAAATGCTGCAGCAAGAGTTTTAACAGGTACTTGAAAGAGTGATCACATCTCTCTGGTTCTGTACTTCCTTCATTGACTTCCAGTAAAATTTAGAATCAAGTTTAAAATCCTTCTCCTCACTTACAAAGCTCTAAATAATCAGGCCCCTTTTTATTTAAAAGATCTGATTGTACCTTATAATCCTAACAGAGCACTATGCTCCCAAAATGCAGGATGACTTGTAATACCTAGAATCTCCAAAAGTACAATGGGAGGCAGAGCTTTCAGTTATCAGGCTACTCTTTTTTGGAACCAGCTGCCAATCTGGATTCAGGAGTCAGACTTGATCTCTGTTTTTGAGAATAGGGTTAAAACCTACCTTTTTGATATAGCCTATAATTAGGGAGGGATCAGGTGCCCCTGAACCCTCCCTTAGTTATGCTGCTAATAGGTTTAGACAGCCGGGGGACCTCTAACAATGCACCGGACTTCACTCCTTTCTTCACTCTCAATGAAATGTTTTTGCCGGCCATTAACATCTGTTTGTTCTCTCCCATAGATTGAGCTGCCGTCGTGCTGTTTGCTCTCTACATGTCTGTTCTTTTCTTCTTCTTCTCTATCCCCTCACCCCCCAGCCAGTCGCAGCAGATGACTGCCCCTCCCTGAGCCTGGTTCTGCTGGAGGTTTCTTCCTGCTAAAAGGGAGTTTTTCCTCTCCACTGTCGCCAAGTGCTGCTTCCAGGGGATTGCCTGATTGCTGGAGTCTTTCTGCAATTGTGGGGGTTTCCCCTACAGTTGAAGGTGCTATGAGACGACTGTTGTTGTGAAATGATGCCATGAATGCCATTATTTTGATGCATTATGACTCTTAAACCCTTGAAATCCCTGTATAAACAATTCATCAAAATTCTGGATAAGGAGACACGACAGAATTACCATTGTGGTATACTTGCTAAACACAAGATGTTAAGCTTTGAAAATATGATCATGTATGCAAATATACGGTTGGTCTTTAAAATTATCCATGGTTCTGCACCCCTGCCCCTTAAGACTTTTGTGTACCTGACTTCTGAACAAAATAACAAGGACTTCCTCTAGGTGGCATTGTTGCATGTCCCTATGTAAAACTGCTTTTGGACAATCAGTCTT
This sequence comes from Pholidichthys leucotaenia, assembly GCA_020510985.1. Taxonomy (NCBI): domain Eukaryota; kingdom Metazoa; phylum Chordata; class Actinopteri; order Cichliformes; family Pholidichthyidae; genus Pholidichthys; species Pholidichthys leucotaenia. The sequence goes on along the minus strand of CM035844.1, from coordinate 250,164,341 downwards.
CTCATACAAATCTAGAACAGAATGGAACAAGTTCACCACTGCTTTGAAGACCAGAACAAATTACAGAGACTTTTCCACAAAGACTAAAAAAAATGGATTTTAAATAATCAAGCCTGCCAGCATTGACTCTTTTCCTTAAATGGGATTTGAAATTGTACTTCATCCATCCATCCATCCATCTGAAAGGGTTATGAAAAGTTGGAGTGCCAACATAATAATTCTGTAGGTGATCTCCCATTATGCCCTACACATATTCTATACATATTCTGTTTGCATTCTTATGAACAAATATGTTGTGTTAAACTCTGATAGACAGGAATTAGGCAGAGCTAAAGAGCCCTCTTTCTTCTCTCTCTCACTTCTTTTAGTCAGGTCTATTACATTAGTTACACACCCAAACCAACACTCACACACAAACTTTTGATAGTACATTTTAGGAGACAGTAACGTGGATAGCGGACGGCCTGTTCACATCAGAGTTAAACTGGCCAACCAGATGGTTGTGGTCTAACCAACCAGAGAAGATGAATGTAAGTTGCACCCGGAAGTCGAGGTCAGTCTGGCAACGCTCCAGAGGGAGCTGCGTCACGCTGAACCCAGCACTGCTTGCTTTACATGTGACCTCCAAATAAATGTTGCATCTTTGAATTGAAGAATTCTCAGACTTATTCTTGGATCATTCAATCAAAGAATTGGGATTTTAATACATCCATCCATCTCTTGCTACATTTTCTGGAGGTCCGGGTCATGGAGGCAGCACCTCAAGCAGAGAAGCCCAGACTTCCTACTCCCTGGCCACCTGCTCCAGCATTTGAAAGAGGATACCAAGACGTTACCAGGCCAGCTGGGAGACGTAGTCTTTCCAACATGTCCTGGATCTGCCCCGGGGTTTCCTCACAGTGGGACATGCCTGAAAAAGCTCAAGTGGGAGGTGTCCAGAAGACATTCTGATCAGATGCCCAAACAACAGTCAGGTACGTCAGATGCTGCGTGCTGACACTCTTGCATTTAAATCAGGCAATGAGGCCGAGTACAAAGCTGCAAAGTATGGACTGAGGAAGGCTATAACAACAGCCAAGAGGCAGTACAGAGAAAAGCTGGACAGCCTCTACTCCACTCCTGACGCAGGGCCCATGTGGCAATGCCTGCAGCACATCACAGACTACAAGAGGACCACCAGCAACACCACTAGCTCCACAGACAGCCTGCCGGATGATCTCAACACCTTTTACACCCGCTTTTGAGACCTCCAGCTTCAGTGCAGAGAGGAGACACACACACGCACCCTCCCCCTCCTCCCCTAAAAGTCTCATCAGGCCAGATAAACAAAGCAGTGAGAAATATCAACCCCCGTAAGGCAGCAGGACCAGACAACATCCCTGGGCGGGCTCTTAGAGCATGTGCTGCTGAGCTGACTGATGTTCTCACAACCATCTTTTTACCTCTCCCTCAATCAGAACATAGTCTCCTCCTTTTTCAAAACCACAACCACTGTTCCCCTCCCCAAAAAAGCCCGCTGACTTGCCTGAATGATTACAGGCCAGTAGCACTCACTCCAGTCACCATGAAGTGCTTTGAGAGAGTAGTGCTGCCCCTCATTCAGGACAGCATACCAGATCCCCTGTGTCCCCTGTAGTATGCCTACCGGCCAACAGGTCCACCTCAGATGCCATTGCTGCAGCACTCCATTATTCTCTCTCCCACCTGGAAGATAAAGACTCCTACATCAGGATGCCTTTTGTTGACTACAGCTCCACCTTCAACACAGTCATCCCCCACAAACTCACCGACAAACTGTCTGCACTTGGTCTGCACCCCACCCTCTGTGACTGGCTACTGGACTTTTTGACTGGCAGGCTCCAGTCTGTCAGGATTGGTAACACGACCTCAGCCAGCATCATCACGAACACAGGTGTCCCACAGGGCTGTGTTCTCAGGCCCATCCTCTACAGCCTCTTCACCCATGACTGTGCTGCCTCTCACAAGGACAATGTCATCTTAAAGTTCACGGATGACACAGCAGTGATAAGATGCATCACTGGTGGTAATAAAGCATCCTACAGGAGAGAGTTGGCCACCCTGGTGTCATGGTGTGAGGACAACAACCTCACCCTCAACACAGACAAGATGAAGGAAATGATAGTGGACATGAGGAAAGGGAGGAAGAGACCTCATCGGCCACTGTTCTTCCGGGAGATTGAGGTGGAAAGGGTGAGCAGCTTTAAATACCTGGGCATCTGCATCAGCGAGGACCATATGTGGGCACATAACACAACAGAGCTGGTTAAGAGAGCTCAGCAGTGGCTGTACTTTCTGAGGAGGCTGAGGAAATTTGGCATGTCCCCCAAGATCCTCAACAACTTCTACAGCTGCATCACTGAGAGCATCTCGACCAACTGCATCACTGCGTGGTATGGCAGCCACTACTGCTTTGGACCGCAAACACCTGCAGAGAGTGATGAAGACAGCTGAGAAGATCATCAGGACTCCACTCCCCTCTCTGCAGAGCATCTGTCATAAATAGACCCAGAGGGCAGGAAGGAGAGACCCATGCGCTGTACTGCAGTTTGTGATATTTAACAAGGAAACATAAGTGCAAACAGTGTACAACGCAAAACTTACAATGACGGCGAAACCGAGTAGAGAGCAAGAAGGGTGTCAGAACGGGGATACGGTCCTGACAGGAATACAACATGAATCTAGGTAGACACAATGTTGACTAGACGAGACTCCGACAAAGAGTGGAAAATGAGGCCGACAATAAATAGGGCACGAAATCAGTCAACACAAATGACAACAGGTGTGGAATCACATGAGTGAGCAGGTTGACCCAATTACAAGGAAGGAAATAAACTGAACTACAAATACAAAATGATACCCAGGTGGGGGTGTCTGGAAGAAGAGGTGGGAAGCTCCTGTCAAACAAAACAAAATAAATGCAAAACCAGCACACAGGAAAATAATACACAAAAACAACCAGAAGTAAACAGAGAACATGAGCACGGTAAAAACACCACGCTCAGCCTCATGACAGAGCCCCCCCCAAGGGGTGGCTTCCAGACACCCCAGGGTAACATCAAAAGGAACAAAGAAAAGAACCCCCCCCACCCCCCACTCCCAACAGGAGTAACACAATAACCCAACCCGGGAGGGTGGTGGGGAGAAACAGACTAGGAGGGAACAAAAACCCCGCTCAGGACCCACACCAAAGCAAACACCAGGCACCTATGCCCCCTGGATCAGACAGCTGGACAGTTCAGGTAGTCGAATAAAGTTCCAGACCTGGCAGATGGCGTGATGGAATGAGTTGGGTGGCCTACCGGAAAACATGGCCCACCCAGCCCAGTGGCACAGTCTGTCAGGTGGGTCTCCCAGAATTCTTTAGTCACCCGAACAGAAGGGGTAGTCCAGGGGGCGGCTGCCCAACGGGAAACACTGGTGGAGAGGCGGACTGCAGAGTCGGGCAACAAAATGGAGAAGATGGCTGGCCAGCAGGGATCTCAGGGGAAGGAACGGGACTCCCGATGGCCTCAGGGAAAGGGGAACCCATGACGGCCTTGGCCCTAGGAGAAGAAACCAAGAGGGCCACGGGCGAAGAAGAAGAACCCTCGGTAGAACTGGGTGGGGACTGAGGAACCACAGTGATTCTGGACTGGCACGTAGCACCCTCGGTGACCCCGGACTGGGGCAAGGCTGCACCCATGGTGGCCCCGGGCTGGGGCATAGCTGCACCCGTGGTGGCCCCAGACTTGGGCGTAGCTGCACCTGCGAAGACCTCAGTCGAAGGGGCAGCACCCACGGAGACCTTGGGCTATGAGGCTGAACCCTCGGGAACCTCTGGCAAAGTTGGACGATTCTTGTGACCCTGGGGAAGGGCTCCGACAGGAGGAGCAGAGAAACAGGGTCAGGGTCACCAGCGGTGGAGTCTGGCGAGGTGAACTCAGATGCAGCTGACAGCTGCACTTGGCCCTCCCCACCAAGAGCCAGGCAAGGTCTCTCCAAAGTAGAGACAGTGAAAACAAAGAAGAGCACCTGCCTGAGCTCAAGCTCCACTGCCGTCCAGGACTCCGTCGATCCAGGCGGCGACGTCTTGTGCCCGGTTCGCTGGAGGTCCAGCTTTAGCTCTGCTGCGGTGGCCCCTACAGCAGGCATGGTGGTTGATACAGTCCTGGGACCCCCCAGTGATGTGACCCACACAGGTGGCTCACCCGGCGTGGAAACAGGAGGTCTGTTCCCTGATGGCGCTGGATCCTGCATGGCTGAAACACAGGGATGCTCAATTGTCGGCGCAGGCTCCGGATCCTTGGCAGCACTCTCCCTCCATCCAGACCGTGGCTGCGGGGCTGGAACAAGGACCTCCAGGACTGTAGGCTCCTCCATCGTCAGGTGGCTTAATCCTGGGACCGGCGGACACTCAGGGGGCATAGGAGGAGACACAGAGAGAGCAGGTGAAGTCTCTATGGCTGCAGCAGGCAGTGAGGACTCAGAGGACTGCAATGACTGAGCCTCACCACCGGGAATCAGGCAAGATAATTCATGTGTTAATGATGGAGAAGGAAAAAATACTTGCCTGTGTTCCTGCGGCCCGATGTTTTCTGCTGCAGCTGGTCTGGAATCAGCCCTCTCCGAGACAACGGTTGTTGTGGGCCCCTCAGAGGAACATTGAGGAGCCGCCCCTGCAGACATGGTAGCGGGTGGAGCCGGGGAGGAGGCGACTGGAATCTCAGCAGCGGGAGGAGATGCCGTGGTGGAGAAGGGAACAGCGACAGCCCAGGAAGAGAAGGCTGACAAGAAAGCTGGCAAGGAAAAGCTAGAGGCGGAAGCTGCAGTGGTACCCTCCTGACACAGCAAAGAGGAAGCTACAGACTGAGAGGTGGAGAAGTTCCTCTGGCGGCCTGTGGCTGGATAATGGCGGGAGGTTTGCGGCGTCTACACCCAGTGACTCTCCTCCATCCAATTTGGTACGGCTGTGTCTCAGGGAGGAGTGGAGGTTGGCGCAGGAAGGCAGCGTCTCCGTGCTGGAGACGAGAGTATCACCAACCCAGGGAAACTCAGCTGAAGACTGGAGACGGTTGACAACAGTTGCGCAATTTCAGGATACTAATACAATCCCAACTGCTGCCACCACGTTGTCCAGGACTTTCTTCAGGCCACGGGAAGCGAGAGCCTCAGCAACATTGCTCTGGATGAAGTGAGCTGCCCAATGTTCATCCAGGCTGGGGCCCCCAGCTTCCAACCTCCTTCCAAAAGCTGAGTCCTGGCACGCTGGGGACATGCTGTCAGATCCCCCTCCAATAACAAAAAGGTGAGTGAAAAAATAAAACACACAAACTACAGCAGATGGGTCTTAAACTGGTCGGAGTCTACTGTCATAAATAGGCCCAGAGGGCAGGAAGGAGAGACCCATGTGCTGTACTGCAGTTTGTGATATTTAATAAGGAAACATAAGTGCATACAGTGTACAATACAAAACTTACAATAACTGCAAAACCAAGTGGAGAGCAGGAAGAGTGTCAGAACGGGGATAGGGTCCTGACAGGAATACAACATGAATCTAGGTAGGCACGATGTTGACTAGATGAGACTCTGACAAGGAGTGAGAAAATGAGGCAGACAATAAATAGGGCACGAAATCAGTCAACACAAATGACAACAGGTGTGGAATCACATGAGTGAGCAGGTTGACCCAATTACAAGGAAGGAAATGAACTGAACTACAAATACAAAATGATACCAAGGTGGGAGTGTCTGGAAGAAGAGGTGGGGAGCTCCTGTCAAACAGAACAAAATAAATCCAAAACCAGTACACAGGGAAATAATACACAAAAACAACCAGAAGTAAACAGAGACCATGAGCACGGTAAAAACACCACGCTCAGCCTCATGACAGCATCTATCACCGCAGAGTCCAAAGGAGAGCTTCCTCCATCCTCCAGGACCCCAACCACCCCAGCATAGAATGTTCACACTTCTATCCTCATGCCGGAGGTACAGAAGTGTGAAATGCAGGTCAACCACACTAAAAAAACTCCTTCTTTCCCACTGCCATCAGACTCCTGAATAAATAAAACTCCGGATACAGCTTTGCAAATAGGAATTCACACACTGGATGCTAAATTTGCACATTGATAATTTGCACATTGTACATAGTCTCACCCCGTCTCACATCCATATCATCTCTGCTGCTAAATTATCATTGTACTGTCTACTGGGTATTATCAGGACACATGGCTTTACACAGAGGAATTCTCACACTGGATGCTAATTTGTACATTGTTCATTTGCCCATTTTGCATCGTCTCATGCCATCTCAGGTTGATATCATCTCTGATATTAAATTACTGTTGTACAGTCTGTTGGGTATTTTCAGAGACAAGTCACACTCATTCAGTGAATTTTTACTTTACTCAGGGGCAAGTCATAGTTACCCAGTGAATTTTCATTCTTCTTGTTTCCTCTAGTCTTAACTGCTTTAACTGTCCTAATTGCTTCTAATGTGTATTTATTAGTATTAGTATTAAGGTGTGTTTATTACCTTTATTAGTATTGATGTGTATTTATTACCTTGGCATTCGTTGCGGACAGCAGAGAATTTCATTGCTCAGGAAATGTTGCATTTCTTAACTGTGCACACGATAATAGAGCCTTTGAATCCTTGAAACCACCTCAACTGGCTCCTTTCGATGTGAAGGAGCAGCGGTTCTATTCTGAGCCTGTCCTGGATGACTGAGATCCTCATCCTATTTCTAAGGGTGAGTCCAGCAATGCTGTGGAGAAAGATAATTTCAGCCGCTTTTATCTGCGATCTCATTCTTTCTGTCATTACCCAAAGCTCATGACCATAGGTGAGGGTAGGAATGTAGACTGAACGGTAAATCGACAGCTTTGCTTTAGAGCTCAGCTCCTTCTTCACCACAACATACCGTTACAAGGTCTGCATCATTGCAGATGCTGGTCTGATCCGTCTGTCCATCTCTCGCTCCATTCTCCCCTCCCTCGTGAATGAGACCCTGAGATACTGAAACTCCTCCACTTGGGGCAGGAGCTTGTCCCCAACCCGGAGAGGACAATCCACCTTTTTCCGGCTGAGGACCGTGGACTCAGACTTGGAGGTGCTGATTCTCATCCCAGTCTCTTCACACTCAGCAGCAAACTGTCCCAGTAAGACCTGTAAGTCATTGCTGGATGAAGCCAACAGGACAACATCATCTGCAAAGAGCAGAGATAATATTCTGTGGTCATCAAGCATGACACCCTCCGTTCCCTGGCTGCACCTAAATATCCTGTCCATAAAAATTATGAACAGGATTGGTGACAAAGGGCAGCCCTGGCAGAGTCCAACTCTCACCAGAAATGAGTCTGACTGGATGTTGGTCATACAAACCAAACTCTTGCAACAGTCATATAGAGACTGGATAGCTCATAACAACAATCCTGATACTGCATACTGCTGCAGCACCCCCCACAAGAGACCACCAGGGATGCGGTCGAATGCCTTCTCCAAGTCCACAAAACACATGCGGACTGGTTGGGCAAACTCCCACGAAACCTCGAGGATTCTCAAGAGATTAAAGAGTTGGGCCGATGTTCCACAGCCAGGACGAAAACCACATTGCTCCTCCTGAATCCAAGGTTCAACCAATGGTTGGACTCTCCTCTCCAGTACCCTGGCATAGACATTCCTAGGGAGGCTGAGAGGTGTGATCCCCCTAAAGTTGGAACACACCCTCCAGTCCCCCTTCTTGAAGAGAGGAACCACCACCCAATTTGCCATCCACTCAGTATGTTTCCACTCAGACGGAATGGTCATGGGGGGTTTGTGTGTTGATGTGAACAATGACAAAGAGAATGGGGAATTGCAACGGCTTTCATGTTAATGCAGCACCACAGGTGACTGAGCGAGTTGTATAATATAAAAGAAGAGGTGCCTGCGACCTGTTAGTCTTTTTAGTGTTTGTGATTCTGCGGAATGTGAGAGAGAGAAATTAATAAAGCCTACTTTGCCCTGGACCACTCTGCCTGATTATTCCTCCCTCTACACTGGTGACCCTTGATGCACAATGGAACTCGAGGCGAACACCCCGAAGATGACCCGGACTGGAGGTGCCAGCACCGCGTGCGCCGTTTAGGTCAAACTCCCAGACTTTTGGCTACACAACATGAAGTCTTGGTTCCTCCACACCGAGGCCCAGTTCGCACTCCGGGGAATAACGGCGGATGACACCAGATACTACTACGTGGTTGCAGCACTGGACGCACGCACAACTCAGCAGGTGGCGAGCCTGCTCCAACGGCCCCCAGCCCATGACAAATGCGAGGCTCTCAAAACTGTGCTGACCCGGCGCTATACGCTCTCAGACTGTGAGAGCGCGGAAAGGCTCCTGACGCACTCCAAGTTGGGAGACGGGTCGGCGGTCGAGTTAATGGAGAAAGATAATAGGCATTTCCTTTTTGCCCACCTTTTCCTCCGGAACCTCCTGACGGTGGCCAGGGCGGTCCTTGCCAATTCGCCGCTGCTGGCCGCGCACAAGTATCAGGCACTAGCGCAAGAGGCAGATCGGATTATCCTCACTACCAGAGCCCTCGCAGTGAATGCAGTGGTGTCGGAACCTAGCGAGACGGCCAGCGGGGGCAAGGAGCCAACGATGGTGGCTGCAGCAGAAGCGAAGAAGCTCTGGAGAGACACACTCTGCCTCTACCACCGCCGTTTTGGAGAAGACGCACGCCAATGTGTGCTATCGTACCAATTCAAGCGCTCGGGAAACGCCAGGGCTGGCAGTCGGTAGCAGCTGCGACCGCTGGTGAAGCGAGCAAGCTGCTCTATGTGACAGACTCACGCTCGGGGAGATGGTTCCTCGTAGACTGCGGCTTCCAAAAGAGTCTCATCCTGCCGTCCTATGTAGACCGGCTGGTGGGAACTAGCAGCCCCGAGCTGACGGCCACAAATGGCTCAGACATTAAGACTTTTGGTGAGAGGACACTGACTGTATCCTTGCACGGTTGTACATACCAATGGACATTCGTCACAGTGGCATGCAGTTTCCCCATTTTGGGCACTGAATTTTTGTGTGCACACGGTCTAGTAGTCGATGTGGCTAACAGATGCCTGATTAATGAAATGTCTTTTGATTCTCTGCCCTGTACAGCTAGAGGAGTCAGGCCCACAATGCTAGCCAAAGTCACAGCTCCAGGGGGCAAGTTCCACACACTACTCACTCAGTTCCCAGCACTCACAGTCCTGACATTTTCGGCAACCGTCACTAAACACAGGGTGGAGCAATACTTCATTACCACCACAGGCCCGCCCGTTTTTGCACGACCTCGGCGTCTGGACGCAGCTAAACTGGCCATAGCATGCGAGGAGTTTGCCAACTTGGAAAAGCTGGGCATCATCAGATGCTGAAACAGCCCATGGGCATCCCCACTACATATGGTTCCTAAAGCCGAGGGATTGTGGCAACCGTGCAAAGATTTCCGCAGATTGAACAATGCCACAGCACACGACCGCAAGCTGATGCACCATATTCAGGATTTTTCCATTCACCTCACCGGGGCACGCATTTTTTCCAAGATAGACCTGGTCCGCGGTTACCACCAGGTCCCGGTGCGCACTGAGGACATATCAAAGACGGCAGTAATAACCCCGATTGGTCTTTTTCAGTTTTTACCCATGCCTTTCAGGTTAAAAGGTGCAGCTCAGACATTCCAACGCATGATGGATGCAGTGCTGCGCGATCTGCCGTTTGTGTTCATCTACCTGGACGACATCCTGGTGGCCAGCGCGTCTGAGAACGAACACGTAACCCACCTCAGGACAGTTTTCCAGAGGTTGAAGGAGCACGGATTAATAATCAACCCGGCGAGTGCTAGTTCGGGGTGACGGGAATTGATTTTTTGGGCCACCGCATCTCACCAGAGGGCGCGATACCCTTACCGGACAAAGTGTGCGAGGTGGCAAATTTTCCCCAGCCTCAGACGGTCAGGGCGCTGCAGGAGTTTTTGGGGATAGTTAACTTTTACAACCGTTTCTTCCCCCATGCAGCCCAGCTCATGCAGCTGTTGTACGCCGCGCTTAAGAAATGGAAAACTGGCAGATAGAGTCGACTGGACTCCTGAGCGAGAGCAGGCGTTTTCCAAGGTTAAAACAGCCCTTGCGAATGCCGCACTGCTGGCGCACCCGGACGCGGCGGCTCGGATAGCGCTCACTACCGATGCCTCGGATGTGGCCATAGGGGCCGTCGTGGAGCAGTGCGTCGCCGGTTCTTGGCAGCTGCTTGCCTTCTTTAGCAGGTCTTTGCGTGACAATGAGCATAAATACAGCGCGTTCGACAGGGAGTTACTGGCCCTTCACCTGGCCATACGCCACTTCCAGTTCTGGCTGGAAGGGCACACCTTCACTGTGTTCGTGGACCACAAGCCGCTAATGTATGCAGTGGCCAAGGTTTCAGACCCATGGATGGGCCGGCAGCAGAGACAGCTGGCTGTGATCTTGGAGTTTACAACCAACATTTAGCATGTGGCCAGTAAACTCAATGTGGTGGCGGACTGCCTCTTGTGCGCATTAGTGGCCCCAGTCTACGTGGGGATAGATTACACAGCCATGGCCACTGAGCAGATCGGCGATGCGGACGTTTGCGTGCTCCAGTCTGGACCAACAGGGTTAAGGCTGGAGAGCAGAGTACTGCAGGACGGGGGGCTCCCCCTAATCTGTGACGTCTCCATGGGCCGCCTGTGCCCGGTGGTCCCACGCGCTTGGCGTCACCACGTTTTTGAGTCATGGGCCCCCTCCCGCCATCGCAGGGGTTCACGCACCTCCTGACAGTGGTGGACCGCACCACGCGCTGGCCTGAAGCAGTCCCCCTAGCTTCAACCCCCAGGCCAATGGGTTATGCTAGCGTTTCCATAGGTTGCTTAACACAGTGCTCAGGGCTTCGCTTACGGATGCAAATTGGGTAGACCGGTTGCTGTGGGTTCTATTAGGGTTGCGTTCAGCACCAAAGGAGGATTTGGCAGCCTCCCCACCAGAGCTGCTTTTTCCCAGCTGCTGTGGCTCCCAGGGGAATTTTTGCCAGACAGCCCTGCGCCGAACACCAATCCATCCCCGCTTTCACCACATAGCGCAGTAGCAGGAACGGTACCTGGTCCGGTCCACCACTATTTTCCACGCGCTTTTGTGCCAAAGGCCTTGAAGGACGCGGCGTTCGTATTTGTCAGGCACGATGCCCACCGGACCGCCTTGCACCCACCCTACGATGGCCCGTTCAGAGTGCTGGAACCCGTGGAGAAGCATTTTGTGTTAGACTTGGGGGGGCGCAGGGAAATAGTCTGTATAGACAGGCTTAAGCCCGCTTTCGTTTTAGCAGACGAGCAGGTGGTGTTGGCCCGGGCTCCTCGGCGTGGACGACCCCCACTGAGAACTCTCCACGTACATGACTCGTCAGGTCAGTCACAATGGCATGCTAAAGATGTTTCCCCCCCTCCCAATGTCCCCCCACAGACCGACACACCACCAAGAGCACCCCACCAGCACAGCAGTGCCTTGGAGCCGCAGCCCCCGCCCCCCCCCGCTACAGCCTCTACGGATGTAGGCTGAAGCCCAAAGGACATGAGGGTTAAGGCTCAGTCTGAGTTTCTGGGGGTGCGGTGTGGGGATCCAAAGGAATCCACTCAGTATGTTTCCACTCAGACGGGATGGTCATGGGGGGTTGGTGTGTTGATGTGGGGGTTGGTGGGTTGATGTGAACAGTGACAAAGCGAATGGGGAATTGCAAAGTCTTTCATGTTAATGCAGCACCACAGGTGACTGAGTTGTATGATATAAAATGAGAGGTGCCTGCGACCTGTTAGTCTTTTTGGTGGTTGTGATTCTGTGGAATGTGAGAGAGAGAAATTAATAAAGCCAGCCTTGCCCTGGACCGCTCTGCCTGATTAGTCCTCTCTCCACACTCTGTTAGTTGCATCACTCCTTGTCGCGGTGTTAGTCTGTTCCTGTACTTAGTCTGTATCCTGTGTTTATTCCGTCTCCCTGTGACTGGTAGTCTATTTCCTGTGACTCGTCACGCATTGATCAAGACTGTTTGGTGGTGTTTCGCCGGAGCTCAGCCTTGCTCCAAAACATACATGTAAGTCTCCTTTTCTCCATATTCAAGTTCATGTTTTTGTGTTCCCTTTGGTGGCCCAGTCTGGCCTGAAGGCGTGACGTGGACTTCCTCCTTATCCCTGCAGCACTATGTATTTTTGTCTGCTGTTGGACACGCTGTACGTCTCCTTTCATCCGTGCGCTGCGTAAAAATGCACACACATGGCAAGTATGTGAATATAAGAAGATAAATAATTCTTTCCAAAAGGGGTTGGTCTACTCCTGCCGCCTGGAGAAGACTAAGCCTTTTGGGGAAACAGACCATCATGAAAAAATGTACATTCAATACAGCATATGAAGATCAAACACAACAATATTATAGAATAGAGTAAATAAGATAAAATTAAAGGCAACGATGTGGTGCATGTCCACATACATATATGCAGGTATGCACCACATATAAACCTTACAAACTCAAAATTCCTGACACATACCTATGTGTATCATGCTCTGTGAGACAGAATGAGGTTAATCTCAATGATCACAATGTTGATTTGAGCCAATGTTTAAAATGTGTTTGAAGGTGCTATATGTAGGCTGTTGTCTTATTGTAGAAGGTATATCGTTCCATATGTTGGTGCCCCTGACTGATAAAACCGATTGACCAAAGGTAGTACGTCTAAATGGTGCCTCACTTTCCCTTCCTGCTGTGGCCCTAGTGGATGCGTCATTTACTGATTTTAGTTTAATGAATTCTTTTAGTGGTTGTGCTGCGAGTGCATTAAGTACTTTATATATAATACAAACATATTTAAAAATTCTGAAACTTTCAAAACTTAGTAAGTTGTATTTCTCCAAAATATGACAGTGATGGTGTGAAATTATGTTTTTGTCAAAAACATTTTTTAGAGCTCTGTTATAAAATGATTCTGTTTGTTCAAGTAGAGTTATGCCAGTGAGAGACCAGTTACCGAAACAATATTCTATATGTGAAAAAATCATTGCATGCAAAAATATTCTTGTGGCATGACTATTTAACATTGATCTGATCTATCTAAAGTTGGATAGGTTAAATTTAATTGTTTTAGATATTTTTTTAATGTGATTTTTGAAGGTTAGACAAGCATCTAAAATGACACCAAGGTATCTGAATTCTTGCACTAGTTCCAGGCCCTGCCTTCCCAGGAATACATTTGAGTGGATGATGTTGCTTGGTTGTTTTGAAAAAATCATGCATACGTTTTCTAGTATTTAACATAAGGCACGATTTTGTAAAGCCAATCCTGAATTTGAAGCATTGCTGATGAAAGAGTACGGCCGGCTTCTTGGGTATTCTTTGCTGGTGTATATATTATTGCGTCATCAGCGTACATTTGAATATGAATGTCTTTGCATGCATCCGGAAGATCATTGATATATAACGAAAACAATATTGGCCTAAGAACTGAACCCTGTGGGAGTCCAGTTGTGCACTCCCGTCATCGGCCTCCGTCGGTCTATGATGACCATGGAAGAGAATCCTAAACGTCTACTCTGCTGGAACAGCACCGCCTGTGGCTGAACAGGCCGATGCGCACCGGTGTTCTACCTTACAGCATTGGGCGTTGGTAGGATTCAAGCCTGGGCAGGAAGATATGGAGGACAAGATGTTACCCATGAAGCATGTCCCCCCTCTCCACGTCACTGATGAATCAGAATCAGAATCAGAATCAGAATAAACTTTATTGCCAAGCATGTAAAAAACACACGAGGAACTTGACTTGACATTGGTGCGCATGCGCGCGACACAACGACACAGCAGCCATAATAGGCGCCTCATCAAACAGAGATAGATAAGAAAGGGAGGGGAAGGGAGGGAACGACACAAGGGGGGAGGAGAAAAAAAAAACTTCGTTATCAAAATACAGCTTATTTTTAAGCAGATTATGATTACAATGAAAAAAAAATCTCTCAATAGCACAGAGCAACAACTCAGAATTCACAAGACACAAGAGAGCAGTGTACAGTATATCTTTAATCAGTTCATGAATCAATGTGTGTGCGGTGTTGAGCAGTGTTGATGATAATAAGAGAGACCCAAGGACCCTTGGCAGAAGATGTTTTGTCTGTCTGGCGCCCAGTCTTATCTGGCGCTGCAGCTGGCTGTCCAAGGCCTTGTGCTCATGATTTTGAAAAAAACACAGTCTGCAGACAGCCAGGAGGAATTTTCATGGGGAATAATAATGCCAAATAGGACTGATCACAGAGAAGACTTGTATTTCTTCTGTAGATTCAGTACATTAATCCTTCATTGCGCAGCTTTGAATTCGTCGTGGAAAGACCTGACGAATTCAAAGGATGAATCCAAAGGAACAGCAGGGTTGCTATAGTTTGGCACCAGCGCCATCGCAGGAGCTGCCAGAACGATGTTGAGCACAACAGAGAACTGCCTTAGGGGCTCCGACTCCGGATTTTTCCTCAGGGTTGACTCCCGAAGCCTTTCCCGTGACCGGGTGTGCCGCAAGGCAGCGGAGGTTTGAAGTCAGGGTTTACCTTCCCCTAGATGGGCTACCTTCCCAGGTTGACGAGCCACCATCTACCCGAAGCATCTGGTTTTAAGGCGCCAGAGATCCGCCCTCGCCCCCTCTCCTATTAGTAAAAGCAGTTCCGCCGGGCTTAGAGACTAAACCACACGGGCAGGCTAGGAGTTGGACTTAGTTGTCAGAGGCTTTTCGAGACGCACGCCGTAAGGAGCATTTTATGAGCACTGGGAACTTAACCCCAGTGCCGCTCCTGGCTATGACAACCTTGTAACCTGTGCACTCCACATAAGGCGATTTGACACCGCCGACCACAACACGCTGTTTTCTATTTGTGAGGTATGATCTGATCCATTTAATTGCTTGTTCTGAAAAGTTGAAGTCAGTTAGTTTGACTAAAAGGATTTTTGTGGTCTATAGTGTCAAATGCCTTCTTGAGATCTCAGACTACTGCACCACCACAACTGTTCGTGTCCAGAAAACTTTTCGTTTTTTCTAAGAACACAGTGATAGCAGTCTCTGTTGAATGAAGGGCGCAATAGGATGCAGAGGAGTATCGCACGTGTTCAGGTGTTCAGTTAAAAGCTTAGCCACACATTTCTCTATTATTTTTGAAATTACTGGTAAAATACTGATTGGTCTGTAATTATTTATATCCTTTTGATCTTGATTTAAAAATTGGACTAATCATACCTATTTTCCATACAGATGGAACTATAGCATGTCTAACTGATAAATTAACTAAACGTGTAATAGGTGGTATCAGTGCGTCTTTGTGGAGTTTTTTTTTTAGAAAGGAAGTGTCCATATCGAAGTTCTCCTTCGCTTTAGAGGTGTAAAGTGAGCCAATAATATTGGCTACTTCTGTTTGTGTGATCTCTTCCAGGTTAAAAGCAGGTTGTCAGATGTCGACAGGAATGCTTTTATAGAAAGAGGGTGTCATGTCTGAGCGCTGATTGTTATCCGTGCTCAGGTTGTCCAGTTTTCCTCCAGCTCCACCCCATTCCAGGCCTAGTCTTATGGCCTCCTCCGAGGCTCGTAGCTTTGACAGTGTCTCGGCAGACTTCCGGCTGTCAAGCCCAGCTGCTCCAGGACAGCTGCCTGTTATTATTATTAATTACCTTCCCCGCTCCTGATTGGTTTCTGTCCCCCATTTAAGGGAGCAGCTGAGAATCACTCCTCGTTGCGACCTAACGGAGGAAAGACGTACATCGTGTTTCCGCGACTGGAGTTCCTACGTCCAACTCCAGTTCCCTCTGTGTTTCCGCTCCTCATCCTCCTGTAAGTGTTACTGCTCAGCATGGGTTCCTTCCTCGCTGCATTCCTTAGCCTTTCACCCTAGTTGGAGTTCTACCTTGTGTTATGTGCGTATTTTTGCCCCTCGTGGCTCTTTACTTTGCCATTTGTGTATTCAAGTCCTTTGTCAATAAAGAAACGCAAACACATCGGTTGTCACTCGCGTCTCCTTAATGGCTCGCGAGAGCCATTCATAACAGTAGGTCGCAGCCAAACTGAGACGCTGGAGACCGTGAGTCTTGCTGATTTGGACTTGTTGTTTTTCCCCCTGTCTGGGTACTGGTGAGCTGGGATTATGTTGTCCTTCAGGAGCCACGTGCGGCGCCTTGGCTACGAACTTGCAGAAGCCCTGGATTACGTAGATGGGACGCTATTCACCACAGGACTCTATGACTCTCCCAGCGATGTACGCCGGCACCTGAACCTCGCTGAGGACATGATTAACTGCCTTCCTCGCTACTCTCACCATCCTGAAGTTAAGGCGAGGAGGGCAGACATCTCTGCGCTCCGGGAGAGACTCCGGGGGCTGGAGGAGAACCCCGGCAGGAAGCTGAAGACAAGGCACCATCGCTCTTCGCTTCGGGATCCCGCTCCTTCCTCCGATCCAGCCCAGGAGTTCACACCACCCAGGGGTCTTCCCCAAGGAAGAGTGACGTCAGCCGGGATTCCCCCGGAGAGAATACAGGTGACAGCAATCTCCATTCGGGACCAAGTGGCTGCCACTCGCTCCGCTGTCCATCCCACAGAAATCATGAAGCACGTGACGGCGGCGGTCAGGCTGGTAGAGAAGAACCCAGAGCTGAATAATTATCCGGAATACGCTGACCTGCTCGCTTCAGTTTCCGCGCAGGAGCGGTCTTTCCCTGACATCACATTCACCTTGCCCTCGGCCAGAAGGCGTCGCTCCCAAACCTCTCGAACACCTCAGAGAGAACCCCGTCCGGATCCAGCTCCGGGTAGCCACACGAACTCGGTCTCCCTGCCAGCTGTAGCCTCCGTGTCTCACCGAAGAGGTGAATCAGCAGCTCCCACTTCCGGGTCATCTCTCCCCGCTGTTGCGTCAGCTCTTAGTTCCCGGTTCGCCTCAGCTGTTTCTCCCCCCTCTTCGACATTCACTCCAGCCGCTGTGAGTTGCATGAGTCTGTCTCCGGATGCTCCCGGTCCTGATCCGGTGCGAGAGGCTCCTCCTCTTCTTCCCGGGGGGTCCTCCACTTCCATCCAGCAGGGAAAGGGAAGCCTCAAGTCCACTACGGCGGGTTTCACCGGTTCTCCGGGAATCAGGCAAGTGCTTTTTCATTCTCCTCCTGTATCGGGTGAATTACCTTGTTTGATTCCTGGAGGTGGAGTTCAGGGTTCACAGTCCCCTGAGCTCTCTCCACCTGCTGCAGACATAAAATATGAATCTGCGCCCTCTGTGTCTCTCCCCTCTGAGCGTGCCCCGGTGCTAGGACTACACCGCCGGACGAGGAGGGAGCCTGCGGCCCTGGAAAGCCTGGTTCCAGCCCCGCAGCCACGTCATGGGCGGAGAAGGAGGTCGGACTGCCGCTTGGAACCTGCGCCGACGATTAAGCGTCCCCGGGTCTCCACGGAGGAATGGTTCGGCCCAGCAGAACTCAGATCCCCTGCCACCATGCCGTGCGGGCCTTCGACGTGGATCTCGGTGCCTGGAGATCTTCAGACTGTGAGAACCATCATGCCGGCTGCGGAGCCCGTCGCAGTCGAGTGGGAGCCGGAAGACGAACTCCTGCACGTTGAACCTGGAGCATTGAAGTCCTGGACGGTGGTAGAACCCGAGATCAGGCAAGTGCTCCATTTTGTTTTTCTCTTCAATTTTCTAGAGCATTATTGCCTGTCTCTCGGGGGGACGAGCCGGGTGCAGCCATCCCCTGCACTCGAACCTGTCTCGCTGGGCTCTGCCGCAACCGGTGATCCTGATCCCGGTTCCTTTTGTTCCTCTGAGCCTTTCCCCAGGGTCACCGGAGACGAATCCGCTCTGGTTGTTGCCACGGAGGTTCCGGTTCTGTGCACGGAGTTCGCCCCTGATGCTGTGCCGGTCCAATCAGGACCCATCGTGGGTGCTGCGCCGGTCCAATCGGGATCCAAGATGGCGCCCACAGTGGTCGCCATGGTGCTTCGCTGCGCCCTTTGTTTGTTTTTGTTTGTCAATTGTGTGTCCGCTTGCTCTTATACCCGTGAAGAACTTCTAAATATCAGGACTTTCACTCCCACGGACCTACTCCCAGTTTTTTTAGCTCCTGCCGCCGATCTGGTTCATTGCTTGGCTCGAAAAGTGAGACGGCGAAAGAGAGGAAGATGAGCGGGCGCTCTCGTCCGGCTTCGCAGGAGAGGCACGCGCACAGCGTTGCCTGGCATATTTCTGTCCAATACCAACTCTCTCTCTAACAAGGTAGATGAACTGAGACTGCTGATGCGTTTTAAGGACCTCTCTTCCTCGGCTGCCCTCTGTTTCACCGAGACCTGGCTCAGGGAAAACACACCGGACAGCGCGCTGCGCCTCGTGGGATTTCAGCTGTTTCATGCTGATCGTGACACAGAGCTCTCCAGCAAGACCACAGGAGGCGGAGTCTGCTTTTACATCAACAGCAGCTGGTGCTCTGATGTTACGGTAATTTCCAAACACTGTTCTCCCACCCTGGAATTTCTTTTTATTAACTGCAAGCCATTTTATTCCCCGCGGGAGTTTGCCTTATTCATCCTCGCCGCTGTGTACGTCCCTCCCGACGCGGACACGCGCGAAGCTCAGCGCGTGCTCGCGGATCACATCCAACGCACGGAGCGGATTTTTCCAGACTCTCTGGTTATTGTGGTTGGCAACTTTAACCAGAGCAATCTGAGCCACGATCTCCCCCGCTACAAACAGTTTATTAAATGCCCCACCAGAGGAATAAACACGCTGGATCACTGTTACACCACAGTGAAAGACGCATATTGCGCTGTTCCCCGTGCTGCGCTGGGATTATCTGATCACATGATGGTCCACCTCATTCCCACATACAGACAGAGATTGAAGCTCACTAAACCTGTTGTGAGCACTACGAAGAAATGGACCAGTGAAGCTGAGGAGAAGCTGGAAACGTGCATGGAAATAACTGACTGGGGCATGTTTAAAGGAGCCACGCATGATCTGGATGAATACACGGACACTGTGAACTCTTATATCCACTTTTGTGAGGAGGACATTCTTCCAACGCGCACCAGGGTGAGTTACTCTAATGACAAGCCCTGGTTCACAGCTAAACTCAGACAGATCAGGAAGGAGAAGGAAGCAGCGCTGAAAAGTGGAGACAGGGACTGCTACAGGGAGGTTAAATATCGGTTTAACAGAGAGCTGAAGAGAGCTAAATCTGTGTATTCTGAGAGACTCCAGCAGCAGTTCACTGCTAATGACTCGGCTTCTGTGTGGAGAGGACTGAGGCAAATCACCAACTATCGGCCTCAGGCTCCTAAAGGTCAGGATGACAAAGCCCTTTGTCAAAGACTGTCCCAACACTATGCCCGTTTTGACACCTCGTCATCTGTGTCCAACTCCCCCCCTCTCTCCAGCTCCACAGCCTCCATGATCCCTACTTCATCAAAGGCGCCCCCCCCTCCTCCCCCCCTGCCCTTATCATCAGTGAGCAGGACGTGCTCAAACAGTTCTCCAGACTGAACCCGCACAAGGCCCCCGGTCCGGACGGCGTGTCTCCCTCCACCCTGAGACACTGTGCAAAACAGCTGGCTCCTGTCTTCACAGACATTTTTAACACCTCCCTTAAGCTATGCCACGTGCCGCTCTGCCTCAAATCCTCCACCATCATCCCTGTCCCCAAGAAGCCACGGATCACTGGACTTAATGACTACAGACCTGTAGCGCTCACCTCTGTAGTCATGAAGTCCTTTGAGCGCCTGGTCCTGCCCCACCTCAAGTCCATCACCACCCCTCTCCTGGACCCGCTGCAGTTTGCCTACCGAGCCAACAGGTCTGTAGACGACGCAGTCAACCTGGCCCTCCACTCCATCCTGCAGCACCTGGACTCCCCGGGAACCTACGCCAGGATCCTGTTTGTGGACTTCAGCTCCGCATTCAACACCATCCGCCCCGCTCTGCTCCGGGACAAGCTGTCCCCGCTCAACGTGCCTGACTCCCTCTGCAGGTGGATCACCGACTTCCTGACGGACCGGAGGCAGCATGTGCGGCTGGGAAAGACTGTCTCAGACTCTGCTAGCATCAGCACCGGATCACCCCAGGGCTGTGTACTTTCCCCCCTACTCTTCTCCCTTTATACCAACTCCTGCACCTCCAGCCACCAGTCTGTCAAGTTGATCAAGTTTGCGGACGACACCACCCTCATCGGGCTCATCTCCAACGGCGACGAGTCCGCCTACAGGAGAGAGGTGGCCCAGCTGGCGTCCTGGTGCAACAACAACAACCTGCAGCTGAACGCTCTGAAGACAGTGGAGATGATTGTGGACTTCAGGAAAGTCACAACCCCTCTGCCCCCCCTCACCCTCACAGGCTCTCCCATCACCACTGCTGATTCCTTCCGCTTCCTAGGCACCACCATCACCAGGGACCTCAAGTGGGAGCCGACCATCAGCTCCCTCATCAAAAAGGCCCAGCAGAGGATGTTCTTCCTGCGGCAGCTGAGGAAGCTCAAGCTACCCACCAAGATGTTAGTGCAGTTCTACACAGCCATCATCGAGTCCATCCTCACCACCTCCATAACCGTGTGGTACGCAGGAGCCACTGCCAGGGACAGACTAAGGCTGCAGCGCGTCGTGCGCACTGCTGAGAAGGTGATCGGCTGCAAGCTCCCATCTCTCCAGGATCTGTACATCTCCAGGACCCGGAGGCGTGCTGGCCGGATCATAGCCGATCCCTCACACCCTGGTCACGTACTGTTTGCCCCCCTCCCCTCAGGTAGAAGACTACGGTCCATCCAGACTAAAACCTCCCGTCACATGAACAGCTTCTTCCCCTCTGCCATCAGACTGCTGAACACTAAGTGACTTATTGACTCTCGTGCACTATGTACAGTAGCTCAACCAGACTCATATCAATCATCACTGTTTTCTTCCTGCATTACCGACTGCACTATATGGTTCTCCACATTATCTGCTGCTCGCTAATATATTTAACTGCTGACCAGTATTACTCACTCTTATTCTACACTTTATTGCATGTATAGTTTATTTCTTTTATTTTATCATGTTTAATGTTGCAGCATTGCACCGAGACAAATTCCTAGTTTGTGTACTACATGAAAAATGGCAATAAATCGGATTCTGATTCTGATTCTGATTCTGATCCATCGAGGGTGCGGCTCTGGTTCGGTTAGAGGCCGGTGAAAGAACTGGAGGTTCGTTTTCCCCGGACATCGGGCTGATTCCGTCCCTTGCCTCTGTTTTTTCCCCTCCGGGTGCCATTGGGGTTCCCCTCATCCGGGTCGGGTTCCTCCTGCTCTCTCCCTTGATGAGGAAGCCGCACCTAAGCTTCTCCCTCTGCTCTCGGTGGTCTGAGGATGCGGGACGACTGCCTGCGGAACCGTCTGGTTGGTTCAGCGATCTGGGTCGGCCACCTGAGATACTGTGTTCCCGAGCCTGGGACTTGGGTAGGCCGCCCGACCTGTGGATGTCTCTCCCGGCCAGGTGGAATCCGGGTTTGGGTCGCCCACCAGACGAACTGTCATCTTCTGCCCCTCTCTACCTTCCGGTGCCCCTGGAAAATTGACTGTTAGTTGTTTTGGAGTTTGGATTGTCCTTCCTTTTGTGATTATTATTCAGGACACTGTAGTTACTTGCAAGAGTTTTGACTGTGGTATCAAATCCAGCCAAATTTTCTTTTGGAAGAGCTACTTTCTAATGTTATATTTTGCATGTAGGATGGAAAGTATTTATTTTAATTTAAGTTGGCTCTCAAAGTAGTATTTTGACTTCATGTTGCCTGGCCTCATTCTGAGCAATTTAACTTATCTGCATTCATACCCTCCTCCAGACTGATTTATGACATCTGTAGTGCTGATAATGGTGTGGTTGAGGAACTGATTCTTTTGTATCAGTATGTCAATTTGCAATTCCAGGCTCTATTTCTAGGAGTTACTCCCAGATTGTTTTCTCAGAATACTATTCTGTCTTGGCTGGGTTTGCATGTGAGAATCTACTTTAACCACAAGTTTACAGAATTAACTTGTTTTCTACGACCTTCGGGACATGAATTTTGCCTTGTCCTCGCCCTAAGTTCTTTGTGGGGGTTTTTTGCCTTTTTTTCTCATGACTATGTTGCTATGTCCCCGCATCTTGGTTCTTGTCGTTTTGCCCTGCCTTCTGTGGTTATTCATATCAACCTTATGGTCATTGCGGGGGGGTGGGGGGGGGTGATGGTTATTTTTGTTTAAGACTGTTTATGTGGCATACTTTACTGCGTTCTGAGTTAGGCCTCCAGGTTCACCTTTTTGTTACTGATTGGAAGGATCTGTTTGCCTGCTCTGTTGTACTGAATTTTTCTTTCTCCCTCTTCCCAGTGTTATGGTTTTTCGAGTATACCTGTATTTTTGTTGTGGCCCGTCGGGCAGCATGATTCATCTTATTCATTCCTTTGTACCTGGGTTTCTTCCTATGTTTTTTTTTCTTTTCTTTCATTTCTCTCCCTCCTGGCCTGGTCCCCCACCACCCTCCCTGGGCCGGCCATGGTGGCCTTCTATTCGAGGGAGGGGGGTAAGCCAGCGCCCGGAGGCGGCTCGGGGGGGAGTACTGTCACGTCTGAGCGCTGATTGTTATCCGCTCTCAGGTTGTCCAGTTTTCCTCCAGCTCCACCCCATTCTGGGCCTGGTCTTACGGTCTCCTCCGAGGCTCGTAGCTTTGACAGTGTCTCGGCAGACTTCCAGCTGTCAAGCCCAGCTGCTCTGGGACAGCTGCCTGTTATTATTATTAATTACCTTCCCCGCTTCTGATTGGTTTCTGTCCCCCATTTAAGGGAGCAGCTGAGAATCACTCCTCGCTGCGACCTAACGGAGGAAAGACGTACATCATGTTTCCGTGACTGGAGTTCCTATGTCCAACTCCAGTTCCCTCGGTGTTTCCGCTCCTCATCCTCCTGTAAGTGTTACTGCTCAGCGTGGGTTCTTTCCTCGCTGCATTCCTTAGCCTTTCACCCTAGTTGGAGTTCTACCTTGTGTTATGTGCGTATTTTTGCCCCTCGTGGCTCTTTACTTTGCCATTTGTGTATTCAAGTCCTTTGTCAATAAAGAAACGCAAACTCATCAGTTGTCACTCGCGTCTCCTTAATGGCTCACGAGAGGCTGCCCTTTGTCTCCAATCCTGTTCATAATTTTTATGGACAGGATTTCTAGGTGCAACCAGGGAATGGAGGGTGTCATGCTTGGTGGCCACAGGATCTCATCTCTGCTGTTTGCAGATGATGTTGTCCTGTTGGCTTCATCCAGCAATGACCTACAGCTCTTGCTGGGACAGTTTGCTGCTGAGTGTGAAGCAGCTGGGATGAGAATCAGCACCTCCAAGTCCGAGTCCATGGTCCTCAGCCGGAAAAAGATGGATTGTCCTCTCTGGGTTGGGGACAAGCTCCTGCCCCAAGTGGAGGAGTTTAAGTATCTTGGGGTCTTGTTCATGAGTGAGGGGAGACTGAAGCGAGAGATTGACAGACGGATTGGAGCAGCATCTGCAGTGATGCGGACGTTGTACTGGTCTGTTGTGGTGAAGAGGGAGCTTAGTTCTAAGGCAAAGCTGCCGATTTACCAGTCAATCTACGTTTCTACTCTCACCTATGGTCACGAGCTTTGGGTAATTTCCGAAAGAACAAGATCGCGGATACAAGCGGCTGAAATGAGCTTTCTCCGTAGGATTGCTGGACTCACCCTCATAGATAGGGTGAGGAGCTCAGTCATCCGGGAGAGGCTCAACCGCTGCTCCTCCACATTGAAGTCAGTTGAGGTGGTATGGGCATCTGATCAGGATGCCTCCTGAACGCCTCCCACTTGAGGTGTTTTGGGCACGTCCCACTGGGAGGAGACCCCGGGGCAGGCCCAGGACTTGGTGGAGAGACTATGTCTCCCAGCTGGTCTGGAAAGCCTTGGTATCCTCTCTGAAGAGCTGGAGCAGGTGGCTGGGGAAAGGGAAGTCTGGGCTTCTCTGTTTGAACTGCTGCCTCCGTGACCTGGACCTCCAAAAAAGTGGTAGAAGATGGATGGATGGATGAGTCAAATAGTTTGGCTATCTCTTGAACAGAGCTTATAAAAAAGTTATTTAGTTCTGTTGTAACAATGATCGTGTCTTTCATCATCTTCCATCCAACCATTCATCCATCCATCTTCTACCACTTTTCCGGAGGTCCAGGTCACAGAGGCATCCTGATCAGATGTCCATACCACCTCAACTGACTCCTTTCAATGTGGAGGAGCAGCAGTTCTACTCTGAGCCTCTCCCGGATGACTGAGCTCCTCACCCTAACATCCTCACCCTCTTTCATCATCTTACTGATATTTAATTCTAGCTCACTATTTTCTTTATTTTTATTCTGTTTACCAGTCAGTTTATTAACAGTTTGCCAGATTTTTTTTTACCATTCCCTTTTGCCCCTTCTATAACAGCTATAAAGAAGTTTGCCTTTGCCTTGTGTAGAGTTTGTGTAACCTTATTCCTTGAATTGAAGTGAATTTCTGTTTATTTGGAGTCAACCAAGATTTCAAAGCTATCTTCAGCAGGTGGTCCCTGTTTTTCATCAGTTGCAAACAATCTGCATTTAGTCAAGGAAGATTTGTTTGTATTTTCCTTTGTCTTCTCTTACTGTAGAAAGTTGCTATGGTTGCATTAATTTTGGTTGAGAAGTTACGACTGCTGGAGTTTGTCATCTGACAGTATAATTTTGTTCTAGTCCAGTTCATTTATTGCCTTTTCCAAGTTAAGTTGTTGGTTTTTAGGAATTATATTCTATGCTGCATTGTCAGGTGTCTTACTATATAAGTTAGAAAGTCGTTTTGTTGAAAGTTTTTGTGTAGCAAAGATTGCATTATGGTCTGATAGTCCTGTTAGGACGTTACAGGTCTGAGTGACTCTTTCAGGTCTATTAGTGAACAATAAATCAACTTTGGTTTGTGAGTGATTAGTGATTCTAGTCGGTTTATCAATTAATTTATGAAAGCTAAAGTGGTCTGTAATATTTTTGAGATTTTTCCTATCTTTATTTTCATCCTAGTTTACATTAAAATCCCCAGTTAAAAAGATCTCTTTTTTATGATCACACATATCGAGAAGCATTTGAAATTGGTCATAAAAGTCTGCCTTTGCTGCAGATTTTCAATATATACAACCAACTATGAAGGACAGGTTTACAGAGAGCGAGATGTTAACTCCAACACATTCTAACTTTAGGGATTTCAAGCTCCTTACATTTTAAGTGATTTTTGACATAAAAGAACTCCCTCACCTTTTCCTTCTACTCTGTCTTTTCTAAACACATTATAACCAGGCAGTGTGATGATGGCTTCAGGTGAAGACGGTGTTAACCATGATTCAGATACACCAAAGAAGTCAATGTTAGAGTTAATCATTAAGTGTTCCAATTGTTCTCTTTTAGAGGTTAAGCTTCGTATATTTAAGTGTCCTACTGTAGTCCTTTATTTTTAAAACATGGATCCCATATTCACTTTGCTTGATTTAATGTATGAAATAGTTTAAATGATCGGTGCCTTTTCATTACTGGATTTCTTTTAGAAGCTTTGCACTCACCACTATTGTCTCAGTGGGTGGTGGGAAGTGAAAAGTCCAGGAATGGTCTGCGTCTGCCACCAATCTGAGCATACATGGATGACATAACCATGATAATGACAACTAAACCCTGCACCTGACGCCTGTTGCAGAAACTCCAGTAAAACATCAAATGGGCATGGATGGAGATAAAACTGAGCAAATCCCGCAGTATCTCCACTGTCAAAAGCCATCTGACAAACAAATGGTTTCACATTAGCGATGCACCAATCCCAACAATCCTGGAGAAGCCTATCAAGAGCCTTGGACGATGGAATAATGCAGACCTCAGAGACACACAACAACTGGAACAGCTCCGGCAAGACATAGTCACTGGGCTAAAGCAAATCAACAACACCGCTTTACCAGGAAAATTGAAGCTCTGGTGCTTTAAGTTTGGATTTCTACCCAGACTCATGTGGCCTTTAACAATGTATGAGGTCTCATTATCTTGAGCTAACCACCTTGAGAGACTGATCAACTCTCAAGTGAAGAAGTGGCTTGGACTACCTAGGTGCTTCAGCAGCGTTGGACTCTACAGTGATGCAACTCTCCCTCTACCAAACTCCAGCCTTGTGGAAGAATATAAATGTGCTAAAGTGAGACTGGATCTGTCCCTCAAAGAATCCCAGGATTCTGTAGTGAGAGGAATTGCCCCTACCCTAGCAACAGGGAGGAAGTGGACCTCAGCTGCAGCTGTGCTCAATGCTAAATCCAATTCAATTCAATTCAGCTTTTTTTATAATGCGATATTCAATTCAGCATTATAAATAAAGCTGAATTGAATTAAATCCACCCTTCACCATTGAGAAATTGTAGGCCACATCCAGTAGGACAGGGGAGGCCTTGGACTGGGTACAGGGACACCTACCTGGCAAAAGACAACTACCATTGAACGCTGAGCCATGATAATAGAGGAAGTGTGTCATCAGGAAGTGTCATGAATTGCTGCCCCTCCGGGGGCAAAAGAGACAAAACCCACTTGCAGGATAGTGTTGTGTGTGTTTATTGAACATAAAGTCTTGAACATAAGCTCCAACAAGCAAACTGAACAAAAACAATGAACACGAAATGCTCTCGAGCTCCCTGGTAAGTTGGTTAAAAGAGAATAGAGACCCAAAGCGCTCACAGACGAAACTGATGAGCCGGGGGGGCGGGGGACAAAACGAGAAAACCCAAGGCACTCCCAGGCAAAATGGTGAGCGGGGGGTAACAGTACTTACAGAGCTGACACAAGAGCAGTCCGTGGAGGTAGACAATTCAATAATCCGGTGAGAGCCAAATGAAGAAACTGAGCTTAAGTACAAGTGAGCAAAACAACAGAAGTGAACACAGGTGTGTGAGTGTGTGGGCTAAGCTGAGCAGGAGAAGCAATCAGTGATTGGAATCAGCTGTCATGCAATGACAGGAGAGGGAGGCGTGGCTGTCAGCAGACAGGAGGCACAACAAGACCAAACCCCCTGACCGCTGCCAGTCACAAAATAAATATACACAACCCAAAAGCAGACTAAGGAAAACTTCAAAAGATAATCAAATAATTCCAGAGCCAGACATATAAAAGGCACCAACCTACAACAGAGCATGGCAAAACAATGAAACACAATACGGAACTCAAAAGGTATCATAAAACACAGATAACTATAAAACGGGAAAAAGCCATGAAGCCGAACTCAGGAGGAACCCAAGCACAGTTCATGACAGGAAGAAGCATCAAGATGCACTAAAGCTGTAGCACAGGTGAACCGGGGCTGCTGGACGAAGTGGGAGGGTATTGAAAAAAAGAGACTCACATGGAGTGAGCTCTGGAGCATGGAGTTGAATAGGCTTAGCTTAATCATCAGAGCCACATACAATGTCCTGCTGTCTCCTACTAATTTAAATCTCTGGCTGGGAGAGGAAGCAGCTTGCCCCCTGTGTGCAGCCCCTGCAACCCTCAAGCACATCTTGGTTGGTTGCAAGTTGATCTACGGTAGATACACTTGGTGACACAATTAGGTCCTAAAGTGCCTAGCGGCCATCCTTGAGTTTAGGAGGGTATCCATCAATGCCCAACCTGTTAATAACCAGGCAAAACTTCAAAAAACCACTTTCTTTGTCTGAGAAGGCCAAAAAGTGAAGATCAATCCCTCTCTTCCCAATCTCAGCTCACTAAATGTGGCCAGGAATTGGGATATGCGAATGGACCTTGGACAGACTTATTTTTCCATCTGAAGTTGTCACAACCTGTCACAACTCACTCTCACCCATCATCAGTTCCAGCGGCGCGCACACCTGCGTCTCATCAGCCCGTTCATCTCCCCGTTCACCATCAATCCATCCACACCTCTCACTCACGCATCCAAACAGTCTCTGTTGTTGAATAAAGCTTTGAATCTAACTCGAGCCTGTGTGCGTGTTCCCTGAGTCCAATATCATGTCACAACCACACTGCAACCAGATTTGGTTCTCTGGTCCAGGTCCACCCAACTTGTCTACATCATTGATCTGACAGTGCCCTGGGAAGACAGGATCAGTGAAGCCTTCGGGTGCAAGAAACTTTGATACACCAGTCTCACAGTTGCAGCAGAAGACCAATATCATGTCAGTACAGATCCAGCAAGGTGGCTCAGCGGACAGCGGGCTCGCACGCCGACTTTCCACTCTCGAGGCTCGAGTAGATTTAATTGCTCATCAACAACAGGTAATTCTAAATCAGCTCACCCAAATTTCCCACCGGTTGGATCGCCTGGATCCTCAACTGGCATTCCCTCCGGCTCAGCATAGCGGGCCAGCTCCCGCCGCCTCCCCGGCTAGCCAAGCTAGCCCGGGACCGCCAACTCGGCTCACCCCCATCCCGATGCCCACGCGCTTCAGCGGGAAACTCGGCGAAGCGCGCGGGTTCCTCCTCCAGTGTGAGTCGGTGTTTCAGCGCGTCCCCGGGGACTTCCCGTCTGATCATAGCCGAATTGGGTATATGGCTAACCTCTTGGAAGGGCGAGCGTTAGCTTGGGCCTACGCCATCATGGCGAGGCCCAGCTACGCGAACCTGACCTACGCCCAGTTCGTGCGCGACTTCAACGAAGTTTTCGATCACTCGGCTCGTGACAGCGTTTTAACCACCCGGCTACTTAATCTTCATCAGGGTAGCTGGTCGGCTGCCGACTACGCTGTCGTCTTCCAGGTGGTTGCAGCGGAAGTCGGGTGGGGCGATGCTGCACTCTGCAGTATCTTCACCCGTAGTCTGAGTTCCAGTCTACAGGACGAGCTGGCCAGCCGGGATTTGCCGGAACGGCTACCCGAGTTAATATCCCTTGCAATTAGTTTAGATAACAGGATGAGGGAGCGGGCCGCTGAGCGGAAAACTTACAGCCACTCGAGCGGGACTTCCGCCCGTGCTCCTCGGTCTCGCCCCCTGGCGTTACCCACTCTGGAGTCCGCCGGTGAATCCGAGGCAATGCTAATCGGGCGGACCAAGCTTCTACTGGCGGAGAAACAGCACCGCAGGGAGCTGGGCCTCTGCATGTATTGCAGGAGTGACCAGCACTCCGTGGAGGACTGTCGGATTAGGCCAAAAGGGGAAGTCCGCGAGTCGCTGTAGGGGGCCTCGCGGACGCAACCCTTTCCAATCCCCTCACCAAATGCTTCCTCCCAGTTAGGTTCTGTCATAACCCCATTGGCCACATTACTCATGCACTGGTGGACTCGGGGGCGGAACAGAACTTTATTTCTCAAAGCCTCGCAACCCGCCTGGGCATCCCGTGCCAAGGGCTACCAGCCCCCCTAAACCTTGTCACTCTCGCCCGTACCCCGCTCGAGAGGGTCACCCACAGGACCAAGCCAATCTCTGTCATTATTTCTGGCAATCACAGGGAAGACCTAAGCCTCTTTGTCCTGCCCACCTTGGCTTCTCCCGTCATCCTGGGCTACCCCTGGCTGCGTCTCCACAACCCAACATTTGATTGGCAATCCAGCAGCGTCCTCTCCTGGAGTACTTTCTGTATGAGCGCCTGCCTCCAGTCCACTGCCTGTGCCCCGTCGGTGCCGCTCCCTGCTCCCGCCTCCGCCGGACCTCTCCTTAGTACCCCCGGAGTTCCATGATCTGGGGCTTGTTTTCAGCAAATCCAAGGCACTGTCACTTCCCCCCCACCACCCGTATGACTGCACTATAAACTTCTGCCCGGGGGCGCCCTTGCCATTTGGTTGTCTCTACAGCCTGTCAGCCCCGGAGCACGAGTCTATGGACGCCTACATCAAGCAGTCGCTCAGCACAGGCATCATCCGGCCCTCCTCGTCCCCAGTCGGAGCCGGGTTTTTCTTCGTGGCCAAGAAGGATGGGTCTCAGCGGCCGTGTATTGACTTTCGGGCCCTAAACGACATCACTATAAAAGACAAATACACGCTGCCCCTTATGGACTCAGCCTTCAGTTCCCTCCAGGGGGCCTCCTGGTTTACCAAGTTGGACCTTTGCAGTGCGTACCACCTCGTTCAGATCCGGGAGGGCGATGAGTGGAAGACAGGGTTCCGGACGCCCAGCGGCCATTTTGAGTATCTGGTCATGCCGTTTGGGCTCACCAACGCTCCGGCCGTCTTCCAGCGACTCATTAATGACGTTCTTCGCGACTTCCTGGGGGTCTTTGTCTTCGTCTACCTGGACGACATCCTGATCTTCTCCCATTCTCGGGAGAAGCATCAGGCTCATGTGAGGCGGGTCCTTCAGCGACTCCTCGAAAACACGTCGTACGTAAAGGCAGAGAAATGTGAGTTCTATACCAACAAGACCTCCTTCTTGGGCTTTGTCATCTCTCATAACCAGATTCTCCCCGATCCTGCCAAGGTCAAAGCGGTGGTGGAGTGGCCCGTCCCTTCATCTAGGAAACAGGTGCAACAATTTTTAGGTTTTGCCAACTTCTACCGCCGTTTTGTGCCAAAGTACAGTGCTATCACCTCTCGCCTGACCCGCCTCACCTCTCCCAAGGTGCCGTTCCAGTGGACGGAGGAAGCGGCATCCGCCTTTGAGAAACTGAAGACGGAGTTCTCCTCCTCCCGGATCCTGACCCAGGTGGACCCGACACTCCAGTGCCTGGTCGAGGTGGACGCATCTGACACGGGGGTGGGGGCAGTGTTATCCCAGCGATCTCCGGTGGATGGGGTGGTGCACCCCTGCACCTTCTTCTCTCGGCACTTGTCCGCAGCGGAGCGAAACTACGACGTCGGTGACAGGGAACTCCTGGCAGTGAAGCTCGCACTGCAGGAGTGGTGTCATTGGTCGGAGGGAGCAGCACAGCCTTTTGTGGTCTGGACCGACCACAAGAATCTGGAGTACCTGAGGTCGGCCAAGCGTCTGAATGCCCGCCAGGCGCGTTGGTCACTCTTCTTCGGCCGCTTCAGATTTACCATCACCTATCGCCCCAGCTCCAAGAAAGGCAAACCTGATGCGCTGTCCAGGCAGTTCGCCCCAGAGGACCCAGAGGACCGGGACCACACTATCCTGCCAGCCTCGTGTGTCGTGGGGGCCATTTCTTGGGCGACCAGGGACAAGGTCCAGAAGGCACAAGAGGCCGAACCCGATCCTGGTGGCGGTCCAGCTGGGAAACTGTTCGTGCCATCATCTGTCCGGGGTGACGTCATCCACTGGGCACACACTTCGAAGTTCGCCTGTCACCCTGGTATCTCCCGGCTGGTGGAGCTCCTCCAGCGATCCTTCTGGTGGCCCGGATTCCGAAGTGACGTCACCAGCTACGTCCGTGCCTGTCCCCAGTGCACAACGGGTAAGACCTCGACCTCCCCCCCAGCTGGTCTCCTCCATCCACTGACGGTCCCCGGGAGACCCTGGTCTCATGTCGCTCTGGATTTTGTCACCGGCCTCCCCACGTCCAACTTCTACGACACCATCCTGACCATTGTGGACCGGTTTTCCAAGGCGGCCCAATTTGTGCCGCTCCGTGGCCTCCCTACGGCACGAGAAACGGCCGACTTGTTAGTTCAACATGTAGTCAGGCTGCATGGGATCCCGGTAGACGTCATCTCTGACCGGGGGCCTCAGTTCATGTCCAGGGTCTGGAAAAGCTTTTGCAACGCACTGGGGGCCATGGTGAGTTTGTCCTCCGACCACCATCCACAGTCTAATGGACAGTGCGAGCGCACCAACCAGGAGCTGGAAGCGGAGTTGCGCTGCATCACCTCTTCAAGTCCTTCTTTCTGGAGCACCTGTCTACCCTGGGTGGAGTACACCCACAATTCCACCCTATCATCGACCACGGGAATGTCTCCTTTCCGGGCGTCCCTGGGGTACGACTCCCTGCTGTTTCCCGAAGAAGGTGAGGTGGCAGTTCCCTCTATCCAGGCACACCTTAGACGCTGCCGGTGCATTTGGACCAAGACACGCCAGGCGCTTTTACGCATGGCAGCGCGCAACTCCAGAGTCGCTAATCGCCACAGGAGAGCCGCTCCTTGCTACCAGGTGGGCCAGCAGGTTTGGTTGTCGACCCGGGACATCAACTTAAAGGCAGAGAAGAAGAAGCTGGCTCAGCGCTTCATTGGACCCTTCGCTGTGACCAAGATAATCAATTCGGTGGCTGTGCGTTTGGCTCCCCCCCCTCCCTCCGTGTCTGTCCAACATTCCACGTCTCCCGTATCAAGCCTGTTGTCTCTGACCCTCTCTGTCCTCCTCCCAGAACTCCTCCTCCTCCCATGATGACCGGTGGCGACCCGGCGTGGAGGGTCACTTCCATCCTGGACTCCCGCCGCCGGGGTCGCGGACTCCAGTACCTGGTGGACTGGGAGGGGTATGGCCCTGAGTGGAGGTCCTGGGTGCACCCTTCCTGGGTGCTGGATAAACATCTCATCACGGAGTTCCACCGGGTGCACCCGGATAAGCCAGCACTGGGTGGCGCTGCTCAGGGGGGGAGTACTGTCACAACTCACTCTCACCCATCATCAGTTCCAGCGGCGCGCACACCTGCGTCTCATCAGCCGCGGGCTATTTAACCCGCTCCGCCTACAGCCTCAGTCTGGAGCCGTCTGCTCGTCTACGCTCCCAAACTTCAGCGCATGACCGTCTCCCGGCCTGCACCATCCTTCACCCAGCATGTAAGCTGTACCTTCTCTTACCTGCTCTTCAGTCTCTCCCCTGTGCGCAGGTGGATCCTCCAGGCGGCGGATTTCCTCATCTTTGCCTCTGCCTCCGCAGCTCTCTCCTCTCCTCGCTGAGTGCACACCAGAGTGCTGTCCCCCAGGCTGAAGTCCTGCGTCAGCCAACGCCAGCCACCACAACACCTGCATGTAAGCAGCATACTGAGTGTTAACCCCCACGGGGTGTAAGACTGTCATTAACCTGCATCTCTGCTCTGCCCTTAGGGTTGCCTGGCTGCATGGTGAACTGTTCCGCTCTCGGCGCTCCCCTGTTCACCATCAATCCATCCACACCTCTCACTCACACATCCAAACACTCTCTGTTGTTGAATAAAGCTTTGAATCTAACTCGAGTCTGTGTGCGTGTTCCCTGAGCCCAATATCATGTCACAACCACACTGCAACCAGATTTGGTTCTCTGGTCCAGGTCCACCCAACTTGTCTACATCATTGATCTGACAGTGCCCTGGGAAGACAGGATCAGTGAAGCCTTCGGGTGCAAGAAACTTTGATACACCAGTCTCACAGTTGAAGCAGAAGACCAAGGCTGGAATGTGAAGGTGCACCCAGTTGAGGTAGGATGCAGAGGCTTTGTAGCAAGTTCAACAGCAAAGCTCCCCAGGGAACGGAGAGTCAGGGGTCAAGCCCACAGAAAAGGACTCAAAGAACTAGCTGACATGGCAGAACGGGCCACTCACTGGTTGTGGATCAAGAAGAAGGATGCCATCTGGGATGCCAAGGTGACTAGCTAACCACAGGGCATTCACCCAGGCTTAATCAACCTGTGGTGGGCCTGCCTCAGTGAAGGGTATCTTGTGATTAAAAGTCCAAAACACCCTACCCTATGATGCTGAGGTACACAACTGATGATGTGTCCTTGTGGTTGCAGTGTCACTGGGCTTTCTTCAAGTGACTCTTCCAACAGTTGCAAATAAGGGGTTATAACATCCAGCCCTTTTACATGAACTTGAAGTTGCTTTGTGAGGCAACTGGTACAGGTAGATGAATCAGTCCTGAATTAGGCTGTCTGTCTGTTGAGTCCAACTTGTGTGACCCATGCGGCTGATGTACTAGTCCCGATTGCACTGATGGGAGTGTTCGTGGCAGCTGCTGGGCTGTCCTCATTAACATTAGTGATGGCGTCCAAGTCAGCTGCTGTACTAACCCTGTTAGCAATAATGGTAGTGTTGGTGGTAGCTATGATGGCTGTGCCGTCCATGTGAACAGTGATGGTCATTGAGTTAGCCGCGCTGACGATGGTAATTGTGCCAACCCTGTTAGCATTAGTGGTGCTATGAGCTGTGCCCCGTTAACATTGGTGACAATGGAAGCAGCTCCAACCCTGTTAGCGTTTGTGGTAACCATGCCAACCCCATTTGTGTTGGTGGCGGTGTCGGCAATTGTAGCTGTGGTAACCCTGTTGGCACTGATAATAACTGTAGTGGTTGTGCTGCCTTCGTTAGCATTGGTGGCCGTTTTATTAGCCTCATTGATGTCGGTAGCAATGGCCATTGTGCTAATCCTGTTAGCATTTGTGGCGCTGGAAACTGTGCCCCTACTAATATTGGTGGCGATGGATTAAAGCCATGGTATACCCGTTTGTGTTGGCATCAGTGGTGGGTGTACTAGCCTCACATACTGGGTTGGCAGCTATGGCAGCAGCCGTGTTGTCAGATGAGTGTGGAAGTCCGTTGGTGTTGGTCCAGGATTTATTTCTACATCACCAGCCAGGAGCAAAATGACACTGAGGTAAGTCAGTCCCGATGGATGGCTAGAGGTGTTATATGTCAGGGGTCTGGCATGGCCATGGTCCTGAAATCTTGTATAGAGGAGAAAATGGCTCCTTTTGACTGCGAGGTAAAGTTTTAGGCAGTTTGTTGCTGTAGTCCGATGCCGTACCACACACAGGATCAATTATAGAATTAGAAAAGCAGTTAGGCAGTGAATTTGAAATGGAAGCCATGGTTTACTGATGGCTTTGGATGTTTTTTGGAGTGAATGCGCAGGACCTGCCAAGCTGCACGTGTGGTTGACGGCAGCCATCTTAACTATCCTTCCTCATATTGCATCTCAACTATCCCACCTCATGTTGCAGAGGCGTGTCAGCCACGACAGCCCTACAACATCCAGGGCCTTGAGATACTCAGGGCGAATCTCGTCCACCCCCGGGGCCCTGCCACCAAAGAGTTTTTTAACCACTTTGGCGACCTCAGCCCCTGTGATGGGCGAGTCGTCTCCCTCATCATCAAGCCCTGCTTCTTCTGTGGAAGGTGTGTCAGTGGGATTGAGGAGATCCTTGAAGTATTCCTTCCACTGCCCGATGATGTTTCCAATTGAAGTCAGCAGTCAAATTGTACTCTAAAAGAGTTTTTTGTGTGTTGTGTTGTTTTCTTATCTTTTAAACTTCCTTCCCGTGTCATCATCGCCCATGCTTTATGTTCTGTTATTTTTCTTTCTGTGATTATGTATGATTATTATTTGCATTTATTGCCCTCTGTGTTTCCTTGAGTCCTCTGTCGTTGTCTGCCGTGTCATCCCCTGTTTGATTCTAGGTCTGTGTGTATATCTGTTTACCTATTGCTCCAACTCCCCATGTTTTCCATGTTCCCCGTCATTGCCCTCTCTGTATTACTCTTGCATGGCCGTCATGTATGTTCATTGTCATGTTTCATGTGCATCCCCTGTTTGTGATTATCTGTACAGCCCCACCTATCCTGTCCCCTCACCTGCAGCCACTTCCTGGGTACCCTTGATTGTTCCCCAGCTGTCTCTCATCTGTAATTAATCATCACCGTATATATATATCAGTGTTTAGTGGTGTGGCGTCATCCGTCTGTGTACCCTGCCAGTGTTCCTGTATCTGGTACAGTTCTATGCAAATGTGTTTACGCCTTATTAGTCCTGTTAAAGTTCCAGCCCCTACGCTGTTTTGTTTTCCTTAGCTTTGCTAGTAAATCATGTTACACTGGAGCTCAGCCTGTGTTGTGAGTCCTTCTTACCTGCCCACCGGAGCAGATTATGACAACCTGCTTGTTTCAGGGACAACAGATTTTGAAATTGGACCTGAATTGCTTTCCATATGTGCTGTTTTTCTCTTAAAATCTTTCTGCCTGCCTCAGGGACTACAAATGGAAATTAGTGAGAAGGCTGTAATCTAGTACAGAGCATCTTTACCCTGTGTTTAATGTTTTTTCTGTACATGGTCCCTGACAAAGAAACCAAAAAACTATAACTATAATGTTGGTTTCCCTTTTCAGACTCAGAAGCTACATCCATCTCAGTCTGTGGTCATCACATTGTCACTGATGTTGATCCTGGAAGTTGTTGGCCATGATATGAAGCAGTAAACGTTAAAGTTACAGGATTCAGGAAACAGATTAGAGAGCTCTCATGGGCCTCAAGAACCAGCATCAGAACTTTATTCAGACTTTGTGGGAAGAGAAAGGTTTATCATACATTAGAGGATAGAAAAAAAAAGTCTGACTAAAACAAAGAAACCAGAAGAACCTCGAGAAACTACTTTGACTGAAGGAATTCAGACCACGGTTCAGAACCAGAGACAGTCCTCTTTAACTCCCCAAGACGTCTCACAAAGAACCACCTAACTCAGAACTAAAGGGTTCTGGGTCCCCAACATGGAGCCTCAAATCCTGGTCAGCCCTACTAGATGTATGTCTCCACTACCTGAGAAGTCAACCAGGCAGAACATCAACTTTTTCACCTGATTGGCTGATGATCTGACCTTCAGAGTCTGAATCAGAACAGGGAAACCAGAGAAAAACCAAAGTTTAGGGAAGTAGCTGCTCACTCATCCTTCACTCTGGATCAAGATTTTTCTACAAGCACCAAAGGTCCAACTGACATTCTGGAACCAGCTCAGTGCTGCCTCCTGATTAGAGGCTGAGGCCTGAAGAACTGATTTGTACCAAGTTCAGCTCAGAGGTGAAGCCTGCAGGGGTCTTGGGCTACCATGAGACGCAGTTGGGGATCACTTGTTACGACCCGAGCGCCGGTCCTGTCCGTGCTCGGGCCACGCATAGCTCGCTGCTGGCCTTGACAGCTGTGGGTTGTATTCTGGCCTCACCAGGCTCTTATTGTGAAGACGCTCGGTGGGGCTTCCGCCTGTCAAGGGCCATCAGCTGGCTGTCATTACTGCTCGTTAGCGTTCGCCTTTATAAGGCGGGCGCTGACGACAGTCCAATTGCAGGAGTATCGTCAGACATCATCTAAGCCTCAGCAGACATTCATCGTTCTGGTCTGGTCAGGTTCGTGTGTATATTCTCGTGCTTTGCTCCTTCATGTCATGCCATGTTTTAGACAGTAAATGGCTGGGGTTAGCCTTACGGTCCCATGCTCAGTGTTCAGTATTTTTTCGCCACAGTCATAGTCTTGTATGTGTGTCTCGTGTTTTGTAAATAAATCACCATCATTGCAAACTCACTGGTGGACTCTTGGCATCTTATGGTGATCCGCGAGGATCACCGCATGACATCACTGTTCTAGAGGTCATCTAGGACTATCAGACATCTGCATCAACTCAGGACTAAAGGATGTTTGGATGATTTCCTCCTAAATTTTGATTCTTCACATTGACCTTTGCCCCATGTACTGAACTGCATCTTACTCATTTGTCAGTCCTTTTTTATGTATAAATGTACATTTTCATTCATATTGACTCTGATAATGTCAGCATATCTTCAATATCTGATGACCAAACTGCAGACATGACGGTGTCCAACAGTGGAGGAGCCCCAGTGATGTTCAGCCAGCCTCTTCCTGATCAAAAGTTCAGTCTCTCTAGTGTAATGGAGTTCATCACCATACTACAAAGTTCTCTATCCACAGGGGATGGTGTCACAGGGTGCAGCAGGGGCAGTAACACCAAGTTTGCACATGTTCATGATCACCAAGCCCCTACCATCAGACTCTGTTCCCGTCACACTCAGCAGATGTCTGATGATAATCTCAGCCGTCCTTCATGTTTACAGTCAAAACTTTCCCATGATGCATAAGTGCAAGTGGTTTCAGGTCCAGTTTAGACCAGAGAGACACCGTAACGCTGTTCTCTGGCCGTCCGTCAGTCGGTCTGTCTTTGTGGGACGTTTCCACCATGTCCAGCCTGGATGGAGAATTGGGTCGACCAGTGAAGGTAAAACTGATTCTAAAATCTCTGGGCTCTGAAATCTTGAATGCTGACTAGACTGAAACAACTATTTTCTGCTTTTTAGGGCCACTTCTGCTCGTGTTGCTGAAGTCATGACTAAAAGTATCAAAACACCGTACTTCTGTCAGATAACACCACTTCCCCAGAAATTAGTTGCTACGGTAACCTCTCTGTAGTCTCATGCTTATTTAGCAAAAACAGTGGGAAGAGCAGAGGTGGGTTAAAACTAGTTACATTTACTCAGATTACTTTTGTGAGTAGCAGGATAGTTTTTACTCTTATACAGCAGCTGCTGTGATGAGAGGTGAGTGCAGATGACAGAAGCCGTGCTCAGCTGTCTGACAAAGGTTACTTAGGAGAAACCAAAGCATGACAGGAGTGTGAGGAAGAAGGGATCTGCTGGAAACACCTGAGTCCTCTTTAACTTTGCTCTCCAGTTTTTCAGGCGTTTCTCTTAAATTTCAAATTTTTTCCATAAATTTGCAACTTCCTTGCAGATATAATTTTTTGCTCATAATTTCTTACATTTTCCTTGAAATTTTACAATTTTTCATCTAAATTTTGTGACATTTTAATTAAATTTACAAAAATAATTGTGTGAATTTGTAACTGGTTCTCCCACATTAATTTGGATTTCTTGCCAATGATGGTGATCATGTAAATTTGTGGGTTTTTTATGATAAATTTGTTATTATTTCTAAAAGTTGTGATTTTTTTTAAACAAATTTTTTCATTTGCAGCTTTTTGTTATAAACTTGTGCTTCTGTTCACATAAATGTGCTTCTTCTTCATGTAAATTTGTGACTTCTGATATTTGCATCTTTCTTCGTGTGGATTTCGTTTGTAAAGTTGCAGCAGATTTCTTGTGATGGTCTGAGGAAACTAAAATGGAAACCGTCCTCATGTGCACAGAATCCAGATCATGTAAACTCAGGACTTGTTGAGCCTGAGCAGAAAATAACAATTTTAAATCTGAGGTTGAAAACGACGAGCCTTCAACTCATTACTGAAACTAAAAGTTACTCATGCAGCATAAGATGTATTTGAGTAAAAGTACATTTGTTACTCTTTTATTAGAAATTAATGCGAAGGGCCGATCCTACCACAAAGTGCTCTTGGGGCTGTTTGCTTTCGGCTTTAGGACTGTGACTAGGATTCTTCTTTGACTTGGCACAGAGGCGTCGTCTCTTCGAATTTAGTCTGCTGGTAGGATCATTAGCTTCCCCAGGCGAGCCCGGGTACTGGCGGAGGGCGCGACGAGAACGCTGATCCATTGCCCCCCAATAGAGGCTTGCCCGCTCCAAAGACTGGAAGGAGGATTACACACCCTCCATACAGCAAACCAGGAGGCAACTGCTTGGCTTAAGGACTTTGCATTCGCTAAATAAATTAGAAATTAATTAATATAATTTTTTAAATAAATTGACTTTTAAAAATAAATTTACTCACATTGTCCAAGTATTTTGGGACATTTTTCCTCATAAATGACATTTTCTTTCTCCTAAAAAAAAAAAATTGCCAATTTTCCTTACATAGTTAAAGGTTGTTTTGTGTCAGGAGCCGAGTCGGCTTGGTTTCCCCCGGCTCGGTCCTGACCTCTCTGTGGGTTTAGGTGCCACTGTTTATGTATGTATTTCAGTGTGCTTTCCCCTCCTTAGCCTCTGTCTGGCCGGCAGCTGTTAGACAGCTGCTTTGACCTACTTTCTGTGAGCGCAAGCTGACAGCTCGCCGGTCCGGCCACGCCCCCCTTTCTCATTGTCACCAGCTGATTCCCACTCCCGCTGATCATCTTTCCCGGTCCTCGCCCAGGTGCTCCTCATTACACCGTCACCAGCAGTGTGTGTGTGTACTTAAGCAGCCTTTTGCCAGTCACGCACTGCTGGGTCTTTGACTAACTGATCGACTGCCTGCTTGTGTGTTGATTCAGTGAACTGTCAGCTCCATTACGACGTGTATCCACTCCGCGCAGTCCGTGGTTCTCTTGCACTCTCATAGCGATTCCGGCTGTGGGATGCCAGTGTGCATACACGTCTCTCCTCATGCATTCGTGGGGCAATGCCAGCCCCCGACCGCCCGCTGTAAGTGTTTATTTGTACCTTTTTGTAAATCTTCACCTTTTGAAACTGTTTGTTATGAGTCCTTATGTTAATAAATGTGTGTTGGTGTATCCCTGCGTGTAAATCCTCATAATTCCACCCATCGCCGTGCGTTGTGGAAAAGTGTACAGTAGGGTTTATGATAGAAAGACCCAGCCAAAAAGGAGGATTTAGCAGGTTCACCCACACATCCCTTGTTTCCTTTTTTGTGTGTCGTTTGTTGGGACTAACCTGGTTTTAAGATGTCCATGGGCCGGAGTTATGTGATGAGCTTCAGCTGGGAACGCTGCCGAGCTCTCATGAACATTGACAGCCTGATATCTTCGGTGAGCTGCTATTCCACCTCGGAGGACGTCATGTGGCGTGTCAAGCTGGCAGAGGCAGAGGTTCAGCAATGCCCTCAGCTATCCAAGCATCGCGAGGGAGCTGAGAGGATATCCCAGCTGGCAGTGCTCCAACGCGAGTACGGCGAGAGGGAGAGGAAGTCTCCAAAGAAGACTGGGCTTGCACCGAGGGGAGGGCGCTCCTGGGACGCTGCTGAAACTGTCCCCTGCCAGGTCTCCGCTCCCGCTCTCACCAAGCTGGTTCCAGCAAGCAAGGGACGTCCTGCATGGAAGTGCCGGGAGAAGCCTTCTCCTCCACCAGCTGCCATTACCCCTCCAGCTGCTGTGAGGTTCGCTGAGGTCACCCTGGGAACGCCCACCTCCGTTGTTGTGGAGACGGCTCCTCCATAAGCCCTCGTGAGGACCCACATCACCACTGGCCCGGAGAGGGATGATTGTCTGCCGCCTGCAGCTGAGAACATCAACGACCGTGATGACAGGCAATTATTGTTTAATTCTAAACCATTCATTAACACTGAATCTTGCTTGTCTCCCGAGGGAGAGGCCCAGTTTCAGCAGTCCACTGGGTCCTCTCCTCCAGCTGCAAATAATACTTCTTTTCTTCCCCTCTCCGTGTCCCCTCCAATTTTCTCTGAGTGCCTGTCGGTCCTAGAACCAAGCCGCCAGATGGTGGAGGAGTTTGGGGCCCTGGATGATCCTGCCCAGGGGCCTGCACGGAGGTGTTTTCCTGCAGCCACGCCGGTGGAATCCCCAGCGTTGGAGCCACTGCAGGAGTTTAAAGAGACTGCTATGACCATCTTGCCAGCTGCGGGGATGGTCACAGTGAATTGGGAGCCGGAGTTGGACCTTCTGGAGGCTGAGTCCAAGTCTTCATCACCGGGATCAACGGAGTCCTGGACGGCAGTGGAGCTCGAGCTCAGACAAGTTTTCTCTCTTGTTTTCCTGATGTCAGTTTTAGAGAGATCTTCTCTGGCTCTAGGTGAGGAGAGTCAGGCGCTGCACGCAGCTACATCTAGCCTCCCTCCGCCGGGCACCTGGTTTCTTCTCCTGCTCCTGAGTTCTCTTCTAGCGTCGCCGGAGAGGAGCCCTCGTCACCAGGGGTCACCTTGGAATCAGGTCCGCCACCTGACTACGTTGTGGATCCATCTCCCTTGCTGCCTGAGGCCGTCGTACAGGTCCCTCCGCAGGCTGAGTCTCCATGGGTGCAACGCGCTGGCTTAGGACCCTCGTGGGGTCTGCACCCCAGAATCAGCCCGAAGTGGGTGCTGCACTCCTATCTGGACCCCTCATGGCCACCACGCTCCAGCGCGGGGTCCACCAGGAGGGCTACGCTGGCCCAGTCGGGGTCCATCGCAGGTGCTGCAAAGCTCCAGGCGGGAGCCACCGCGGGTGCTGCAGAGCTTCAGATGGGAGCCACAGTGGGTGCTGCAGAGCTCCAGATGGGAGCCAC
Source organism: Pholidichthys leucotaenia (assembly GCA_020510985.1). NCBI lineage: Eukaryota > Metazoa > Chordata > Actinopteri > Cichliformes > Pholidichthyidae > Pholidichthys > Pholidichthys leucotaenia. The sequence continues at coordinate 250,122,524 of CM035844.1, read as the reverse complement.
CGCGGGTGCTGCAGCGCTTCAGCTGGAGTCCACCGTGGGTGCTGCAGAGCTCCAGCCGGGAGCCACTGCGGGTGCAGCATTGGCCCGATTGGGGTCCGCCGCGGGTGCAGCGTTGGCCTGGTTGGGGTCCACCGTGGGTGCAGTGGTGTCCCCAAGCCAGGACCACCGAGAATGCTACGGGTCAGTCCGAGGGCACCGTGGCCGTCTTCTCTACCTTGCCCAACGCCGTGTGGGTTCTCTCCCTACGGCCCGGTCACCCACCAGTTAGCCTCCCACTGGGCAGGCCGCCTCCTGCTTCACCCCTTTGGTCCTGGTGGCTTAATAACGCTGGCCGGCTGCCAGAGGGACTGAGTCTCTGGGCTAGATGGCCCGTGTTTTTCAGAAGGCCACTGGACTCTGTTTGCCAGTCTGCCTGCTGGGCCTGGGACTCTGTGGGGCCTCCCGAGCCTCCACGCCTTTGGACTTGGGGGGGTTAATCGTGGGCCCTGTGCGGGGTATTGTGTTCTCTCCTTCCTGTTCCCCCTACCGCCCACCCTGGGGTTAGTTTTTGTTGCTGTTTCTGTTGGGGGGGGGGGGTCCTTCGGGATGTTACCTTGGGTGTCTGGGATCCACCCCGTACAGGGGGGCTCTGTCAGGAGCTGAGCCGGCTTGGTTTTCCCCAGCTTGGTCCTGACCTCTCTATGGGTTTAGGTGCCACTGTTTATGTATGTATTTCAGTGTGCTTTTCCCTCCTTAGCCTCTGTCTGGCCGGCAGCTGTTAGACAGCTGCTTTGACCTACTTTCTGTGAGCGCATGCTGACAGCTCACCGGTCTGGTCACACACCCCTTTCTCATTGTCACCAGCTGATTCCCGCTCCCGCTGATTATCTTTCCCGGTCCTCGCCCAGGTGCTCCTCATTACACCGTCACCAGCAGTGCGTGCACTTAAGCAGCCTTTTGCCAGTCCTGCACTGCTGAGTCTTTGACTAACTGATCGACTGACTGATTGCGTGTTGAATCAGTGAACTGTCAGCTCCATTACGACGTGTATCCACCTCGCGCAGTCTGTGGTTCTCTTGTGCCCTCATAGCGATTCTAGCTGTGGGATGCCACCGTGGATACACGTCTCTCCTCATGGGGCGATGGCGGCTCCCGCTGTAAGTGTTTATTCGTACCTTTTTGTAAGTCTTCACCTTTTGAAACTATTTGTCATGATTCTTTATGGTAATAAATGTGTTGGTGTATCTCTGTGCGTAAATCCTCATAACTTCACCCCTCGCCGTGAGTTGTGGAAAAGCGCACGGGAGGGTTTATGACAGTTTTGCATAAATTTGTAAACTTTTGATTTAAATTAACACATTTTTACTTACAATTTACAATTTTACTTACAATTTTGAAATGAATACTAATAATAACTAATAACACTAATAACAGCTAATAATCTGCCTGTTGTTACCATGGCAACAGTGAGCACGCACACACACACACACACATACACACACACACACACACACACACACAAACATTGCACATTGCCTTAATTGCCTCTGATTTCCTCTGACATGATTCAAGACCCAGAAGGCAGACACAGACTCATGAATAAACTCAATTATCTTTTATTGTACAATGTACGTGTAAATGTGTGCGTGTGTGCATGAATGTAGCAGCCGGGGTGAGCAGAGCACCATACAGACTGGCAACCCTATGGCAGAGCAGAGACAGGGGAATTGGTGACAACACTCAAGAGAGATGGCACAGTTATAGCCCAGTCTTACTGTAGGCGAGTTGGTGAGTCACACAGGCGAGGTCCCAAAGGCTCCGGCCAGAGAGACAGTGTCTTCAGCCCCGGTTGCAGGGAGATGAGAGATGGACTAGATGCAGTGCAGGGTGCGCTCAGTCCGCCGCCAGGAGGAGGAGGTCCGCTGCCACGGAGTTCCACCTGTGCACAGGAAAGCAGAGCGTAGAGTGGTAATGGGATTTGGAGTTGGCTTACTTGGCGCTGGGGAGCTGGGACTCCCAGAAGAACGATGAGGAAAGAAGGAATCACGGGAGCTGGAACTCCCAAACGTAGATGTGTCATCACCCGCAGCTCACGGGCTTCCACCTCAGCTGCACGCACACCTGCTCCTCGTTAGGCGCAGCTATTTATTCCATTCTGCCCTGAGCTGCGGCCTGGAGCCGTCTGTCTCCCTGTGTTGTCAACTCAGCAACTTCCTTCTCATCAGGCCTGCTGACGACTCGTCTGACACGTAAGCTGTCAATATTGCCTTACCTTCTCTCGTCCAGACTTCCCCTGTGCACAGGTGGATTCCTTGGCGGCAGACTCTCTTCCCCTCGTCACGCTGCTCCTCTACCGCACAGCATCATCACGGACGCACAGCAGGACGCTGTCTCCCAGGCTTGGGACTTGCCACGCCAGCCACCATGCCGCTACAAGTAAGCACAGTACATCCTCACTCTCTCGTGTGGTTGCCCAGCTAATCCCTGTTTTCCTCTCTTATAGGGTTGCCTGGCCGTACGGCGTACTGCTCTGTCCTGACTGCATCCTCCACCACAGCACACTTATATCTCACATACACACACCCATACACTAACATTGCTGTAAATAAAGCTTTCAAATCTATCTGAGCCTGCGTGCGTGTTTCCTGGGTCGAACAATATGCCAGTATGGCTCCAGCAAAGCGGCCCACCCTCGAGGCTCGGGTAGATATGATAGCAGCAGGTGATTTTGAACCAACTTACCTCAATTACCAATCGGTTAGACCGCCTGGACCCACTGCGGGCTTTCCCTCCGGGTCCTCTTGGCGTTGCGGCTCCGGTTGCCTCCACGGCCGGCCAGCCTAGCTTGGGAGCGCCTACCCGTCTCACACCTATCCCAACTCCTGCTCGCTTCAACAGGAGACTCGGTGGAGCAAAGGGGTTTATCCTGCAGTGTGAGTCGGTGTTTCTGCGCGTTCCCGGGGATTTCCCCTCAGACCATAGCCGAATCGGGTACATGGCTAACCTTCTCGAGGGGCGAGCGTTAGCTTGGGCTTACGCTGTAATGATGAAGCCCAGCTACGCAAACCTCTTGTATGACCGGTTCGTGTGGGACTTCTTAGAAGTCTTTGATCATTCCCGACTCGACAGCGTCCTCGCGGACTGGCTCCTCAGTCTCCAACAGGGAGCCCGGTCTGCGGCGGAATACGCGGTCGACTTCCGGGTGGCAGCGGAGGAGGTGGGCTGGGGAGAGGCTTCTCTCTGCAGCGTTTTCCTCCGTAGCCTTAATTCTGGTCTGAGGGATGAACTAGCTGGTCGGGATCTCCCAGGGCAACTCTCTGAGCTGATCTTGCTCACGATTAGCCTGGACAACAGGCTGCGTGAGCGGGCTGTGGAGCGGAAGTCTGTCAGCCGCTCGCGCGGAGCTTCCCTCCGTCCAGCTCAGTCGCGCCCCCTGGCGTTACCAGCTCCGGAGTCCGCCGATGAACCAGAGGACATGGCCATCAGGCACACTAGGCTCCCTCTAGCGGAGAGACAACGCCGGCGGGAATGGGGTCTCTGCATGTACTGCGGAGATGACCGGCATCCCGTGGAGCTGTGCCCAGTGAAGCCAAACAGGGAAGTCCGCGAGTCACTATAGGGGGCCTCGCGGACTCTAACCGATCCAATCCTCTATCATCTTGCACACTGCCCATACTGTACGTTCCTGCCACAACTCCACCAGGCATTCCACTCATGCACTGGTGGATTCTGGGGCAGAGCAGAATTTTATTTCTAAGAGCCTGGCAACCCATTTGGGCATACCTTGCCAACTGCTGACTAACCCCCTGAACTTGGTGACGCTCTCACGCTCTTCTCTGGGCACAGTTACACACCGCACTAAGCCAGTTCCCATCATCGTCTCCGGCAACCACCGGGAGGATCTGACCCTCTACATCCTGCCCTCCTTGTCGGACTGTGTCATTCTGGGTTACCCCTGGCTGCGGCTGCATAACCCTGTCCTGGATTGGAGAACCGGCAGCGTCCTGTCCTGGAGTACCTTCTGCCTGGGCACCTACCTTCAGTTGGCGGCTTGTGCTCCATCTTCCCCTCTGTCGGCCCCAGTCTCTGAGCCCCCGGACCTGACTCTGGTGCCGCAGGAGTTCCATGACTTGGGAGCAGCATTTAGCAAGTCCAGAGCCTTGTCCCTTCCGCCGCATCGACCCTACGACTGTGCAATTAACATCCGCCCGGGGGCTCCCCTGCCATCCGGCCGCCTATACAGTCTCTCTGCACCGGAACGCGAGGCGATGGATACCTACATTAAGGAGTCACTCAGCGCTGGGATCATCCGGCCCTCCTCGTCCCCACTTGGCGCGGGCTTCTTCTTTGTGGGCAAGAAGGATGGGTCCCTACGTCCCTGTATTGACTTCAGAGCATTAAACGACATCACAATTAAGGACCGCTACACCCTGCCGCTCATGGACACTGCTTTCCACTCCCTCCAGGGGGCGACCTGGTTCACTAAGCTTGACCTCTGCAGTGCCTACCATCTCGTTAGGATCCGGGAGGGAGACGAGTGGAAGACGGCCTTTAGGACACCCAGCGGCCACTTCGAGTATCTCATGATGCCGTTCGGGCTCACCAACGCACCTGCCGTCTTCCAGCGCCTTATAAACAACGTTCTGCGGGACTTCCTGGGAGTTTTCATCTTTGTCTATCTAGACGACATACTCATCTTCTCCAGATCACGGGAGGAGCACCAGGCCCATGTGAGGCGGGTCCTGCAACGTCCGCTGGAGAATCGTTTGTTCATTAAGGCAGAAAAGTGTGAATTCTACGCCCAGACCACCTCCTTCCTGGGGTTCGTGATCTCCCACAATCAGATCCTCCCCGACCTCGCTAAGGTTAAAGCGGTGGTCGAGTGGCCCACGCCGACCTCTAGGAAGCAGGTGCAGCAATTCATCGGGTTCGCTAATTTCTACCGGCGCTTTGTCTCCAACTACAGCGCCATCGTCTCCCCCCTGACCCGCCTCACATCATCGAAGGTGCCCTTTCAGTGGTCTGAGGAAGCGGCTACCACCTTTAAGACTCTCCAGGTGGAGTTCTCATCCTCCCGGGTTCTGACCCAGGTTGACCCCGCACTTCAGTGTCTGGTGGAGGTCGACGCGTCCGACACGGGGGTGGGAGCGGTGCTCTCCCAGCGATCACCGGTGGATGGTGTTAAGCGGCCCTGCGCCTTCTTCTCCAGGAAGCTATCAGCGGCAGAGCGAAATTATGACGTCGGTGACAGGGAGCTCCTTGCGGTCAAACTCGCCCTACAGGAGTGGCGTCACTGGTTACAGGGGGCAGCCCAGCCCTTTGTGGTCTGGATGGACCATAAGAACCTCGAGTATTTGAGGTCAGCGAGGCGCATGAATGCCCGTCAGGCGCGCTGGTCCCTATTCTTTACTCGTTTCAACTTTACCATCACGTACCGTCCAGGCTCGAAGAATGGGTTACCTGACGCCCTATCCAGACAATTCGCCCCAGAGGGTCCAGAGAAGTCCGTGCATACCATCCTGCCCGATTTGTGTGTCGTGGGGGCGATTGCATGGTCCATCAAGGACAAGATTCTGAAGGCTCAGGAGGCGGAGCCGGATCCCGGCGGGGGGCCAGAGAGGAGGCTTTACGTCCCTTCGGTGGTTCAGGCTGAAGTGATCCACTGGGCCCACACCACCAAACTCTCCTGTCACCCAGGCATCACCCGCTTGGTTAGTTGGCTACAACGCTCGTTTTGGTGGCCGGGTCTTCAGGAGGACGTTACCAACTATGTCCGGGCCTGTCCCCAGTGAGCTACCGGCAAGTCCCCGAACTCGCCATCTGCGGGTCTACTCCAGCCCCTGCCAGTTCCGAGCAGGCCCTGGTCACACATCGCCCTTGATTTCGTCACCGAACTCCCTGTCTCTAACACCTATGACACGGTTCTGACCATTGTGGACTGGTTCTCCAAGGCCGCTCATTTTGTGCCTCTTCAGGGTCTTCCTTCGGCGCGTGAGACGGCCGATCTCCTGGTCCAGCATGTCGTCAGGCTGCATGGGATTCCGCTGGACGTGGTCTCGGACCGAGGTCCGCAGTTTGTCTCCCAGGTTTGGAGGAGCTTCTGCAGCGCCTTGGGGGCTACAGTCAGTCTCTCTTCTGGTTATCACCCCCAGTCCAACGGGCAGTGCGAGCGCACGAACCAGGAGTTGGAGGCCGCCCTGCGCTGCGTAACATCGTCCAACCCTTCGTCTTGGAGCTCCTACCTGACCTGGGTGGAATACGCCCATAACTCGGACTGGTCCACCGCTACTGGGGTGTCACCTTTTCAAGCGTCCTTGGGGTACGACCCCCCTGTTTTCCCTGAGCAGAAGGGTGAGCTGGCCATCCCCTCTATCCAGGCGCACATCAGGCGCTGCCGGAGCATGTGGAAGAAGACCAGAAACGCGCTTTTACGCACAGTGGCGCGCAACAGCTCCACCGCCAACCACCACAGAAGGCCGGCTCCTGTCTACCAGGTGGGTCAGCGGTTTTGGCTCTCTTCCCAGGACATCAGCCTAAAGGGTGAGAAGAAGAAGTTGACACCGAGGTTCCTCGGCCCCTTCACCATCTCTAAGATTATCAACCCGGTGGCTGTGCGTTTGGCCCTCCCCCCCTCCCTTGGTGTGTGTCCCACTTTCCACATCTCTAAGATCAAACCTGTCCTTTCCAATTCACTCTGCCCTCCTCCTAGGTCTCCCCCTGCGCCTAGGATGATCGACAGTGACCCGGCGTGGGGTGTTACTGCCATCCTGGACTCTCGACGTCGGGGTCTTGGGCTGCAATATCTGGTGGATTGGGAAGGTTATGGTCCGGAGTGGAGATCCTGGGTGCGCTCTTCGTGGGTGTTGGATCGTGACATCATCGCGGAGTTCCACTGGACACACCCAGGTAAGCCAGCGCCAGGAGGCGCTGGTAGGGGGGGAAGTACTGTCATCACCCGCAGCTCACGGGCTTCCACCTCAGCTGCGTGCACACCTGCTCCTCGTTAGGCGCAGCTATTTATTCCATTCTGCCCTGAGCTGCGGCCTGGAGCCGTCTGTCTCCCTGCGTTGTCAACTCAGCAACTTCCTTCTCATCAGGCCTGCTGACGACTCGTCTGACACGTAAGCTGTCAATATTGCCTTACCTTCTCTCGTCCAGACTTCGCCTGTGCACAGGTGGATTCCTTGGCGGCGGACTCTCTTCCCCTCGTCACGCTGCTCCTCTACCGCACAGCATCATCACGGACGCACAGCAGGACGCTGTCTCCCAGGCTTGGGACTTGCCACGCCAGCCACCACGCTGCTACAAGTAAGCACAGTACATCTTCACTCTCCCGTGTGGTTGCCCAGCTAATCCCTGTTCTCCTCTCTTATAGGGTTGCCTGGCTGTACGGCGTACTGCTCTGTCCTGACTGCATCCTCCACCACAGCACACTTATATCTCACATACACGCACCCATACACTAACATTGCTGTAAATAAAGCTTTCAAATCTATCTGAGCCTGCGTGTGTGTTTCCTGGGCCGAACAATATGTCAAGATGACGAAGCAGTGTAGAGGTCTTTGCCAGACCAGGGAGCTAGACAACTCCTTGCAGACCAGAGGGCAGCACAACTTAAGTAGGCAGGATGATGAGAGCAGGTGTGCACGCAGTAGTGGAGGAATTAGGTGACAGGCAGGCAGAGCAGATCACTACATCCTCCAGCTGCTCTGTGGGCCAGCTCCACCCTATTTAAGGGTGGAGCTGGCCACCCATCAGTGTGGGATTGTCTTGACGGCACCATCCAGTTGCCTCTGAGATCTCCTGCTCCTTGTGTTCTTCAAACCGTGTGTGTGCTCCACGCTCGCTAGCTACCTGCCGCCCAGCTCTGTCTGCTCCCCCCCTGCTGTCTGACTTCTCCCTTGGCTTTTCACGTAAGCCTGACCTCCCAAAGCTCTCACCTCAGTGCTTGTTTGGATCTCTCTGCTTTCTACTCCTCAGTGTGCCCTACCAGAGCTCCCCTCCTGGATTTTGGACTTTATCAGCTGTGCAGCCTGGATTCCCCCTGGACTCCCTGCAGCCAAGAAAGGCACATACATTCAGCTCTCTACAAACTGTCCCCTTTCCCCCCCTAGGAACAAGCCCCAGGCGTGGGCATATTTCTCCTCACCGTCAGCAAGTACCTCCTGCTGCAGCCCTCCACCTCAGCGTCACAGCCACGGCAGCTGCTCTGCAGCGATTCATCTCCTCCTGCCGTCTGCAGCAGCAATCAACGAGCAATTACCAAGTAGCTTCAGTTTACACTGCAGTATACCCAGCATATTTTCCCCAGATATTTACTCTGTTCTTCTCTTCTCCCCACAGGCCTACCAGTCAGTTCACATCACAATGTGTACAATAAAATACTTACCTTCTGCACCTTACCTGCTGTCTCTTGTTGTGGTTTCTGCCATTGCCTTCCTGCTTAACAAAACCATGTCAGTTTTTTCCTTGCAATTTTGTCACTTTTTCTCCTAAATTTAAAAAAAAAAAACCCTCATAACTTTCCTACTTTTCCTGATATATAAGCCGTTTTGCATAAATTAAATTTGTAACCTTTTCATTTTCATTTGTATATTTTACGCACTTCTCAAACTTTTTTCTTCCACATTTGAGAGTTTATTCTAAAATGTCATTTTTTTCCTCATAAATTTTGTACTTTTCTATTGTGGGTTTACAACTTATTTTCATAGATTTACTATTTTTCTTCATAAATTGCCAACTTTTTACTGATAATTGTGCTACTTTTTCTCATAAATTTAGGATTTTTTTTCAATTCTGATTCAATAAAATTAAAATAAAAATTTTTAATTGAATAGTATCAAAAATTTTATCGTATTAAAAATTCACTAAAATTTCCACTTAATTATTACAGCATAAACATGTACATTTTCAGATCAGATAAATCAAAAGTAGCTCAGTACTACTAGCGTCAGTTTTTTTCTTCAAAATTGTACACCAGTCAGAGTAAAGTATAGTGCAATAAAACTACTGACAAAAGTACAATTTAGTGAAGAGGTTACTTGAAAACTGACGTGTGTTTAATTATATTATGATGTAAGAATTCTCTGCATGTGCACGCGCGCTTGTGTGTTTTAAATTGATGAAGAGGGGCTTGTTATGCGTCTGATCCGTTTTAATCAGAACTCCGGAGCACTCAGAAATAACAGCGGTCAGCTGACGTTGCTACACACACACCTCTGTCAGGAGCTACGTTCCGATCCACAGTGCACTTCAGCTGTACTGCCTACTCCCTGCTCCCTTCTCAGGGAATATCAGTTAACTGCCCTTCACAAAATTTCTCCAACTGAAACACCCTGTAACCATTGGCTCCCTCCTCCGTGAGTTACCACGGCGTTGTAGGATGTGTCTAGCTCATGTGTTTAGATAGGGCAGCTCAGTGCGTGAATGTGAGTGAGTGCGTGCGCGTGCGCGGCCGAGGTGCGTGCCCTGTGAATGACCCCGCGGAGCGGACGGGTGTGTGTGTGATGACCAGGGAGGAGACAGAGATGGCGACCAGGGCAGGTAGCGAGCTAAAAGTGCTGCTAATAACAGTGAAGTTAGACAATAAAGCCCCAACTCTTCAGCAAAACGGCCTGTTCTTCTGTGTACTACCATACTTTTAACAAGCGTGACGTTTACTCAGGAGTTGACCCCGGAGGAAAAGCTGCCTCCGGCCCTGGAGAAGACAGCTCTCCCCTGTGTCCCCCAACCACGGTTAGGAGACCAAAGCAGGAAAGGTTAACACTGGGGACCACGAAGGGAGCTTCACATTGTTAAAAGAGTGGTGAGTACTAAAAATCAAAGGACAATAACAACTAAGCCAAGTGACTATAATACAACTGTAATAGCAGCGTAGCTAAGCTAATGCAACATGGCGGCCGCTTGCTATCCTACCGATGTTTATAGACAAGAAACCAACTACTCAAACCTGTAGTTTGAGTAGTTGGACAAGGTACTGTGGAAGCTTATGAACGCGAGGCTGAGATAAAGTGTGAACATTACAACCCATTTCTGTGTGATGAAAGCTGCACGAACACACTTGCTAATGGAGAAGATTTGTTCGCGCCATTCGACAGCCCCGCTCAGTTTGCCCCCACAAATCTCTTTTTCAGAGCCGACAGTCAAAGCCACGGCCCCGTGGGAGGCCTAGACATTTACGTGCCCCTGAATCCTGCTCCAAACCTGTCATTAAAGTTGCATTATGCAGATACAAACCCCTTTACCACTGCTCACATGAGAAGTTTTGTACATAGCACACCAGCTACTTCCAAACCAGAAGCAAGTACGCTTCCCATGTCTACTCCTTGCATTAATCCAGAGGAGACTGATAAACAGGGACATTCCCCATTGAGCCGTCCCTGTCACTCACCTACATGTAAGAGCCGCTCCGCGCCCTGTCAGCCTCTTACATCGGACAGTGATGAAGACTATGATCCCAAAGAGAGAGTCCAGGCCAGTACGACGGCAGCACACCATGGAGAGAGTTCCTGCACAGATTTGAGAGCTGCGCAGAGGCAAATCACTGGTCAGTAAAGGCAATGGCCATCCAGCTGAAATTCTGCCTTGTTGGAGCTGCAGGCGCCATCGTCCAAAGAAACCCTCGTTCATCCAAATGGGACTACCGCCGCCTGCTGGAGGAATTCGAAACTGTATACGGCCCTTCTTCAGATTACTCTGCGGCTGTGGCAGTGGAGCTGAGGCAAAGTGTATGCAAATTTGGTGAGGCCCTTCATGTGTTCAGAGATGACATTTATGGGAAAGTAGCTGTAGCTTATAGAAATTGGTCAGAGGCTGAGCAAGATGCTATAGCTGTTGAAGTTTTCACAAATGGCCTGGGCGATGCAGAGCTAGTCCAAAGACTGTTAGAAAAACGTCCAGCCACACTAGCCAGAGCTTACGAGATAGCCCATCGCCATGAAACCACAAAGAAAGCTGCGTCCTATGTCACCAGCGTCGTGCAGCCAGGGGCCCGTAACCTCACTGAACGCAAGCCCCGGGCCACTGTTGTCAGTGAAAGAGACAAAAACAAGACTGTAACTGCCACTACACCTGTAGCTAGCTCCTCACCCAATCGCTTTGCCCCACACACGTCTGCAAAAACACCAGGGCAACACAAGAACTTTAAAAAGGGTGACATTCGCTGCCATAACTGTAAGGACTGGGGTCACAAACAGAGCCAGTGCTCATCCCCTCAAAGAAATGCAAAGACTTTCATTTCAAGCACTTCCCAGGAAAGCCTACAGGCCACTGTGCTCCACCTTAAAGGCCAGAGTCGTGAAATGAGCATCCACGTGCGTATATATGAACTGGAGGTGTGTGCAGTCTTGGACAGTGGAGCACGGAGGAACGTGCTCCCCCTTCACCATTACAATGCCATTCACCAAGACATGAGGTCCCCACTGGGGTCATCCATCGTAGAGACTCTTCTCAGGGTGGGACCAGGAGACGTGCTGGTGCATGGTGAGGCCAAAATACCTGTCAGTATCAACAGCTGGCAAGTTGAAGTGGACTTCCTCGTGGCGGATATAGCGGGCAATGAAGTACTGCTAGGCCACCCATTCCTCACCCAAGCCGAGGCCTGCCTTGATTTCGGTAAGCGCCGCATAGTTCTGTTTGGAGAAGAAGTGCCATACTTTCACCCAGAGACTGTCCCAAAGTCGCATGCTGTGAGAGTAGCCAGAACTGTCGTGGTTGAACCTGGACAAGAGTACCTAGTCAAGAGCACTGTGCATTGTGGCAAAGCAGCTCAGGGAGACATGATGCTCAGCCCTACAAAAGGCTTCATTGAGAAGCACAAAGTACTCATTGCCAGGGTCCTAGTCAATGCTCAGCCCACTAATGTTGTTCCACTACACCTCTTTAACCCTGGCAACAAGGCTGTCACTATTAAAGAAGGTGCCATTGCAGGCCTCCTCCAGCCAGCTGAAGCTCTGCCCCTGCCCAGTATCCCCACAGCGGCAGACTTTCCAGCTAGGTCCCCTGCAGTCCCAGAGCACTTCCAGGCGCTCTATGCCAAGAGTTCCACTGAGCTTAATGGCAATGAAAAACTTGAACTGTCTAACCTGTTGTGTGAGGACCTGGTGACCTGGGCCGGACCAGTCTCGTGCAGCATGACATCATAACCCGGCCTGGAGCTCCCGTGAAGCAGCCCCCTCATTGCATGGCTGGGGAAAAGCAGCAACACGCAGAGCAGCAGATCTGTGAGAACCTCCAGAATGGCCTCGCCACGCTCAGCCACAGCAGTTGGGCCTCACCGATTGTTATGGTGCGTAAAAAGGTTGGGACTTATCGCCTTTGTATAGACTACAGAGCACTCAACGACCGCACCATCACTGACGTGTACCTGCTACCCCACATCCAAGACACATTGGACACTCTCTCCACTGCCAAATGGTTCAGCACCTTGGACCTTGATTCAGGTTATTGGCAAGTTGAGCTGACGCCAAGAGCCCGCCGTGCAGCCGCCTTTTGCACCCGGAATGGACTATATGAATGGAACGTTATGCCATTCGGTTTATGCAATGCGCTGGCGATGTTCCAACGCCTTATGGGCCGCGCCCTTGCCGGCATGCAGTGGGAGACCTGCCTCGTCTATCTGGACGACATCATCGTGCTGGCCAGGGATGTGCCCGGGATGTTGCAGCGGCTGAGCCAAGTGTTCTGGAGACTTAAACAAGCAAACCTCAAACGAGCCAAATGCTGCCTCTTCCGCCGCCAAGTTGCATGGTGTAGCCACTGACCCCAATAAAGTCCACAAAGTCCAAGCTTGCCCCACTCCCACATCAGTTCAAAAGGTCAGACGCTTCATTGGCCTTGCCTCCTACTATCGCAGATTTGTGAAAGATTTTGCCTCCATTTCTGAACCGTTACACAACCTGACAAGGAAAAATGCACATTTCCAGTGGCACGCTGAACACCAAGCCGCCTTCAACATGCTCAAGCACCGCCTCACCACAGCCCCTGTCTTAGGCTACCCACTGGACCATGGTGAAATGATCCTGGACACCGATGCAAGCGACACAGGCATCGGTGCCGTCCTCTCGCAAATGCAGGATGGTGCAGAACGTGTGTTGGCATACGGCAGCCGCAAACTAGCCAAAGCTGAACACAACTATTGCACTACAAGACGAGAGCTGCTAGCCATTGTCGATTTCATGTCACATTTTCGGCAGTATCTACTTGGGCGGCCTTTCAAAGTACGTACTGACCACAGCAGCCTGGCTCTTTCTGAATGAAAGAGCCAGAAGGTCAGTTAGCCCGGTGGCTTGAGAAGCTACCAGAGTACGAGTTTGAAATCATTCATCGCCCAGGTCGCTTACACACTAATGCTGACAGTCTCTCCCGCAGGCCCTGCTGCCAGTCCTGTCCTTGTAAACTACAGGACCCCTCCTCACAGCCGAGAACCACAAGTCACCAAGCCATTCAGTGTGAATTGGACTCCGACACCAGCTCCCTGTTGCTGAGTCCGGTGGGGGTAGAGAGATGCCCTACAACTACAGCTGTGAGTCCGGTGGGGGTAAGCGCAGACAGTTTTACCAATACAGACACTTTAAAACTAAAAGAGACAATCTATGTGACAAATACAAACAAGACCACATTGTTTCCTGGCTGGACTATGGAGGAGTTGTGCCAGGCCCAAGCTGCTGATACAGACATTGCACCAATAAAAGATTGGTTAGAGGCCAGCAGTGAGCGCCCCCCCCCCCCACCGGACCACAGTCTCCCCTTGCAGTCCAGCCACAAAAACATACTGGAGTCAATGGAAAAGACTGTATTTCAGAGATGGAGTTCTGGTCCGCTGCTTTAACTGTTTGGACGACACACAGTACTATCCCCAAATTGTCCTGCCATGCAAAATGCAACCCGACGTTATGCGCCAGATGCACGAGGGGCCAGTAGGTGGACATTTTGGTATTGAACGGACTGTGGCCAGACTTCAAACCAGGTACTACTGTTACCACATGAGAGAAGATGTGGCCCTCTGGAGCCGGACTTGTACTAACTGTGCATGCAGAGCCAGACCCCACAAAACTCCACAAGCGCCCATGGGAACTGTGAGGGTTGGATCCCCCATGGAGCGCACTGCATTGGACATTATGGGCCCACTCAATGAGACAGAACGGAAAAACAGCTATGTGCTCGTAATACAGGAGTAGTTCACAAAATGGACTGAAGCATTTCCTATCCCAGACGAAAAGGCTGTCACCGTGGCATGCATTGTTGGAACAGAATTGGTGTGCTGCTTCAGAATACCTCACTCTTTGCACATCGACCAAGGATGCAATTTTGAATCAGAGGTATTCCAAGAAATGTGCCGTCTATTTGGCATTGAGAAAACCCACACTACACCATTCAGACCACAGTCAGATGACCAAGTTGAACATTTCAATGCCACACTTCAAAAGATCCTGGCCTCTACTGCAGAACACTGTCACTGGGATTGGGACCTGATGATCCCATATGCAGTTATGGCCTACAGAGCGACCAAGCACAGTGCTACTGGTTTCACCCCCAACTATATGATGTTCGGATGTGAAATAAATGAGCCAGTGGACCTTGTAGCTGGTTTGCTCCCGGACTCTGACCATGCACCTTCAGCCCCAGAGTATGTGCAACAAATGCGCGAGCAGCTGGAGCTGGCTCACAACAGTTAGTTTGTCTGAAGATTGTGGAGGATTAAAGTCATTGACTTTGTGAATTTCGGTCATCTTAACCTGCCAAGTACATAATAGTGAACATAAATTATTGTAATGGCTGGTGAAGGAAATCCTCAGCGATTCAGTCACTCTTGCCTTTCCCTGCATTTGAAGCCTCACCACACCTGTTAGCTAAGCGACTCTTCATTATTGTTCCCGTTACCAGCAGGTTAAAACCACCATTAATGCTTCCACTGCTTACACCTCTTCTGATTTTTTTCCACCTTTAAAGTACTTTAAAAACCTCATGCTTCTCTCGGACAATGAGCGAGATGCTCTGCCTGCCGACTGGAACTGTCACATGGACAGGGCGCTTCTGAGCTCTGCACAGATGACGGTCCCACGTGTTGTTTGTGTGAGCACTTGCGGACCGTCATTCCTTCATATTTTTTCTTAAATTTATATTTCCTTTATGTGGCCTGGGCCAGTGGACCACTCGGAGGTTGCTTCTGGGCCTCATGTGGCCCACAGGCAGCTAGTTGAATAGACCCGGTCTACAGGTTCAGTCTTCAAACAGGTTTGGACAAACGTCCAGATCTAGTCACAGTCTGACTGGGTAGAGGGGATGCCAGAGTAGCCACACTCTGACTGACAGCAACAGTCTCTATCATGGTGGCTGTGTCAGGGTGGTCAACTGTCCCAGACTCCTTGTCTGTTGCTATTGAGGCAGGTCGGTGAACCGGTCCTGGTTGGAGATGGCGGCAGTTACGTTGTACCACCTCTCTGTCCTGTGTATGGATGATGAAGGACCTTGGACTGATGTTTTCATTCGAGACCACTGTTGGTAGAGTACGTAATTTTTGATGGTCTAATTTGGACAGCACTGTGTCTCCTGGTCGCAAAGAAGGCAGTGACTTGGCTCCATGGTGGCGCTGAAAGTAGTGGGCCTGGTTGGCTTTGCCCCTCCTGTCGTTTTCTTTCACAGCTGCACTGTCAGGCCATTTTGGCAGGAGAGTTTTCTCCAGAGTGGTGAGTGTGGTGCGTATCTTCCTCCCCACCAACAGCTAGGCTGGACTGTAGCCTGTGGTGGAGCAGGGTGTGGCTCTGTAGGCCATTAGAGCCATCACTGGGTCCTGCTGTTTAAGAGTCCTCTCAGTGTGACCATTGCCTTGTGGGTGGTGGGGACTGGAGGAACAGTGTCTGAAGTTGAACTGCCTGGCGAACTCTCTGAACTCTGCACTGGAGAATTGAGGTCCATTGTCACTCACCACCTCGTCAGGGATACCAAACCTGGCAAAAACTGCTTTGAGCTGTTGAATGACATGTGCACTAGTAGTTGATGTGAGGAGCAATATTTCTAGGAACCTTGAATAATACTCAGATACTACCAGGTAGCTGTGGTGATTGAGCTCACAGAGGTCCATGGCGATTCTCTTCTAGGGTTGCTCTGGGAGAGGTGTGGAAATGACAGGTTCTTTCTGTTGTGTTCTTTTCATTTCACTGCACCTCTGGCAACTCATCACATCGCAAGTCCAGGCCACCACACTGATGAATATGCTCGCTCCCTACATTTTACGGGGCCCTGGTGCCCTTCATGAATCCTTTTGAGGATCTCTGCCTTTAACGACCTTGGTATTACGATCTGACTTCCTCTGGGTACGAGGCTGTTGTACTCAGATAGCTCTGATCTGGTTTGGAAATATGCTTTTGCATCATCAGGCACTGCCTGTGAGTGCTCGGGCCATCCTGACCTTATAAGCTGCATGACGGACATCAGTTCGGCATCGGCTGCAGTTGCACCTTTAATTTCATCCATCTTGCTCTTGGATGCTGGGATTGCCCCCACTATGCCGGCCACATAGAAGGCTACTTCACTGTCTGTGTTGCTTACATCATCCATGCTTGCTGATGGACTGCGTGATAGGGTGTCTGCGACCAGCAACATTTTCCCCGGTGCATATTCTGCTACTGCGTTGAATCTCATGAGCCTCATAAGAAGGCGCTTGCACCACATAGGAACATTGTCCAGGCTGTGCTTGTTAATGAGAAGTCCCAGTGGTTTATGGTCTGTTATCAGCTTTAAACTGCTCCAGTCCCACGAGATATCTGTTAAATTTCTCTCACACCCACACTCCAGCCAGCTTCTCCTTCTCAGTTTGGACATAGCGAGTGTCTGCTTCTGTTAGGAGCCTGGAGCAGTATGCCACTGGTTTCCACTGCTCCCCATGGAGTGGCAGCAGTATGCCAACTAACCCATAGCTGCTCACGTCCGCCGACACAGCTGTAGGTTTGGTCATGTTGTAGTAGGCCAGCACAGGTGCAGATATCAGCAGATTTTTAATCTGTTCAAATGCTGCTTGTTGCGCATGTTCCCATGTCCATGTGTTCTTGTGTTTCAAAAGTTCGGATAGAGGCTCTCCTACAGTTGCAAGGTCGGGAAGATATTTTTCAAGGTAGTTCACCATTCCCAGTATTCTCTTTAACTCATGCACGTCTGTGGGTGGGGAGCGTTGCTGTATGGCTTCTACCTTTTCCGGGTCCGAGTGGAACCCAGATAGGTCAATGAAGTGCCTGAGGAACTGCAGCTCACTGTGCTTGAAGGAACACTTTTCTTGACTGAGCTTCAAACCAGTACTCTCTTTGCGCTACATCACCTTCTCCAGTCGACTTGTGTGCTCCTCTTCTGTTGCGCCAAAAATGAGAACATCATCCATGAACACCTCAGCACCCTCCAACCCTTGTAGAATCTCAGTCATTTTCCTATGGAAGATTTCAGGTGCGCTCGTTATGCCAAATGGAAGCCGCTTGAAGTGGAACCTGCTGAATGGTGTGATGAAGGTGGTTAGTTTACAGCTATGTGGGGGTAATGGTATTTGGACAAACCCACTAGAAGCGTCCAGTGAGGAGAAGAGTGTGGCTCCACTGAGTTTTGCTTTAATCTCATGTGCTGTTGGTAGGACATATTGTTTGTTCTCTCTTAACTGCCTCATTCAGTCTCTTGAAATCAACACAGATCCGAGCTCTTCCTGTGGCTTTCTTTAATACTGGCACCATTGGTGCACACCACTCAGTGGGCTGTGTCACCTTCTCTATGACACCATTTCTCTCCATCCTCTGGAGTTCCTCCTTCACTTTGGGTACCATGGGGAGGGGCACGTGTCTAGCGGTGAGCACAGCATATGGCTGAGCATTTTCTTTCAGCTATCTTAACAGGTTCAGTCTTTAAAGTCCCATGCTCACCATATATCTGTGCATAAGTATGTGCTCCTTTGCACACTGTTTCTTCCACTCTCCTCACCAAATTCATCTCCATGGATTTCTTTCGGTTGAGTAGGTTGTTCACTGAATGTCCACGTACAACATACACTGAGTGGGCAGTGTTATATATGGAAATACCTGCGTGAAGGATGAGGCAGAATGGTTGGCAAACACAGCTTTATTGAACTATGCACAAGAGCAGTCACACAGTGTGCACCAGGAGAGGCATCCAGCAAAGAGACCCTATGATGGACGTCCTCTGGTATTTATAGGGCGGTGCAGTGGCGGAACAGGAAGTGCCCGCCACTACACCACACTTTGCAGTAAGGTGCTGAATCACAACATCACATTCCCCCCCCCTACAAAAGCCCAAAACCACACACAATTGAAAACCTCCCCAAATTTGGGTACCAAATCACGCACTAAAATAATGAAAACTAATGTACTGAAATGCCCTAACACATTCACACAGCAAAACCTAAAATAGGACTAGTGGGTGGAATGCTACACAGCCCGCATGGCCTGGTGGATCATTCTGCTGCCAAATGAAACTAAAAGTCCTTAATTGAAACTAAATAGCCGTGCTCCTAAACTAAAACACAACAGCACATATATGCATATAACCCCCATAACATAACATGCAAAACACACAAACTATAAATAAAGTACTACTGCACATTTGGGTGAAAAAACTAAAACCTGCATGGATGGTCCAGGGCAGCCCCTCAGCAGGCGTGCCCCTGGAGACTGCAGACCCCCGGAGCGATGGCCGGTCTTCTGGATGGTGGAGACTGGATCCCACACTGCCATCACGACTCCTGTCCAGCCTTGCCATCTGGAGCGTCTCCCCGGACACGCTGAAGCTGATTGGCATGCCTCGATGAGCCGTCAGACAACTTGAAGCATGCTGTGCCCAACTCAGCCACAATGCGCAGACACTCTCAATGTTTTTCTGGCTGTCGTTCAGCCCATCTTCGCCGTGGACGTCCTTCACCCTGAATCTGCACCAAATCCATAACCCGGAGTGGAATTTTACTCGGCCCGATGTGGTGCTGCTGAGCATGCGGTAACTCCATGCTCGTCGGTCTGGCCCCATCCTCTTCTATAAACGTTGTAGTGCTCACCATTGTAGCTGCAGACCCCCCAGTCAACTGTGGCCAAGTACCAGAGGTATCTGGGGCTAGCATGATGTCGCTCGTCGGCATGGGTACCAACCCTGGGCGAAAACTGGTTGACGACCGCCGTGACATCCCTTAGCTCTTCATACTGTTTGCTCCCAGTGTCCGTCAGGGGCGAATGGGGTGATTTCTCCCATGGGTTCCATGGGTAAAACAAACAGCACACCTTGGCATAATGATTCCAGCATCCACATCTATGTTTTCCTCTAGCCGAGCATTTCTTAGCTTTATGGTGGTACTTCGCAGACCCACAACCCTTGCAAAGGGGTTTTCCAGGGGCAGACTTTCAGCTGGCAGCACTGACTTCCCAAAAATCTTCGTCCGAGCTATCCTTGCTATCAGGGTCCGCAACATTAGCTGAGGCAAGCAGCTCCGGCTTTTTTTTGTGGCTGGCGTCAATTTAGCGCCGCAGCTAGCTTATCAACGGCTTCCCACCGGAGAGCTAGCTCCATTGCTTTAGCTAAAGTCAAGTTATTAGGTACTATTCATAGCCCAGCACGCAGCTCAGCATTACACGTGTGCTCTGCTACTTGATCGCGTACCATTTCATCTTCAAGCGGTCTAAAATGACACCTGCTGGCCAGCTGCTTCAAGTCAATGACATACTGGTGAATAGGCTCACCTACCCACTGGCGGCTCCGGCGAAAACAAATCCTCCGATCAGTCACATTGTCTGGGGTGGAGAAACGTTTAGCTAGCAACTTCACAATGTCCTCACATGAGTCCGCTGTGCTGAGTGTCTGCAGGACCCTCTGGCCCTCCATACTCAGGTTGTGAATGAAAAGCACCCGCTCTCTCACCTAATAGAGTTCCCTGAGGCCCAGCACCGTAACATACGTCTGACAGGCCTCCCATCAATGCAGCCATGAAACTGGTGTTTTGCCTGGAAGCTCGAGAAAAGGACGAAGTGGGGTGTTTTTTGTTTTTTTTTTTGATTTTGTGTACTTTATTGATCCCCAGAAGGGAAATTCAGGGCATCCACCTGGATGGATGAAGCAGCCATGGTATACCACTATCCCTTCATCATTCACACACACATTCACACCTGGGACCTCTTTAGAGTCTCCAATTAACCTAACCTGCATGTTTTTTGGCCTGTGGGAGGAAACCAGAGAAATCCCAGAGTAAACCCACGCAGACACGGGGAGAACATGCAAACTCCACACAGATCACTGTTGGTCAGGGGCTGGGATCGAACTAGGGATCCCATGGCCAAGGGTGAGTTTCTGTGCTGCCACAGCGCTAACTGTGATGCACGCCACCATGAGTTCGATCGCCAAATGTTATGTATGGAAATACTGGGTGAAGGATGAGGCAGGATGATGGTTGGTGAGAACAGCTTTATTGAACTATGTACAAGAGCAGTCACTTGGTCTACACCTGCAGGAGGCATCCGGCAAAGAGACCCTAAGATAAGATAAGATAAGATAAGCCTTTCAGATAAGATAAGCCTCTCACACTGCTTTTTACTTCATTCACATTATATCACTGAATCTGAGTTCACATTGAAATACTGTGTGACTGTATATTTTTTCATATATTTCTGCAAAGTGTGGTTAGTCTGAGTAAATAACTGCATATATTCCTGTATATATTTGCATCCTTTTATAGAAACGCGGACAGACTGTAATTTACTGTACATACTCTGTTGTCATTGAATCCTTATTTAAATCCTCCACCTGAACAACGAGAGCAAGTTTTTAGCCAAAGTCAAATTCCTTGTATGTGTTGTGCATACTTGGCCAATAAAGCTGATTCTGATTCTGATTCTGATTCTGATTTATTAGTCCCACAATGGGGAAATTCCAGGATTGCAACAGCACAGGGATAGCAACACTCAGAGCAACAATCAGAAGGCAAGAAAAAAAAAAAAAAAAGCAAGAGCAGCTAATATACATATGTACATATTACTATAAATATATATATATATACACAGACACAGTGCAGAGTATTGTAGCTGGATGGAATAAATATATGAGTATATAAACACACAGTGCGGAGCATTGTAGCTAGATGGAATAAATATGTAAATATATAAACACACACAGTGCGGAGCATTGTTGCTAGATGGGATGAAACAGCACAACCGTCTATTTAGTTATCCTACATGGTGTGATTATGTACCCATACATATTCTCACCCTCCATAGCGACCAGTATTTTCCTAGTTGTATGCCGGAGGGGACCATTGTGTAAGTCTATTGCATCTTTTGCATTCAAAAACTATTAGGTTGTTACGTCTTTTTGCTATCTCTGCGAGCAACCCTGCTTAGGTTGTACAGTCTGACAGCCGTAGGTAGGAAGGACCTGCGAAACCTCTCGGTTGCGCACCTGGGATGACGTAGTCTGCTGCTAAATGAGCTCCTCAGTGCATTCAGTATGTCCTGCATAGGGTGGAACTCGGACTCCAGCAGAGATGACAGTTTAGCCACCGTCCTTCTCTCTCCTATCTCCTCCACCGGGTCAAGGCGCTGCCCCAGGACAGAGCTAGCTTTCTTGATCAGTTTGTTCAGTCTCTTCCTATCGGCTGCTGTAATGCCACTGCCCCAGCAGACCACTCCAAAAGTGATGGCTGATGCCACCACCGTGTCATAGAATGACTTCAGCAGCGCCCCTTGTACACCAAAAGACCTGAGTCTCCTCAGTAGGAACAGCCTGTGCTGTCCCTTCTTGTAGAGTGCGTCAGTATTGTGTGACCAGTCTAGTTTATTGTTCAGATGAACACCCAGGTACTTGTAGGATGTCACCATCTCAATGTCTGTTCCCTGTATATTTACTGGTGCTGTGAGGGGTTGTCCTTGCCTGCGGCAGTCCACCACCAGCTCCTTAGTTTTCCTTGCATTGATCTGGAGGCAGTTCCGATGGCACCAGTCCACAAAGTCCTGGATAAGCCCTCTGTACTCAGCTCCATCTCCATTGGAGATGAGGCCAATGATCGCAGAGTCATCAGAGAACTTCTGTAGATGGCAGTGTGTTGTGTTGTGTGAGAAGTCCGCAGTATAAAGAGTGAACAGGAAGGGAGCCAACACCGTTCCCTGGGGGGCCCCCGTGCTACCGATGATCGTGTCGGACACACAGTCCCGGGTTCTCACAAACTGAGGCCGGTTCGTGAGGTAGTCCAGGATCCATGATGACAGGTGCTGGTCCACCCCTGCGCGCAGCAGCTTGTCCTTCAGGATCATCAGTTGGATGGTGTTGAAAGCACTGGAGAAGTCAAAGAACATGATCCTCACCACATTCCCGGGCTTCTCCAGGTGGGACAGAGAACAGTGAAGGAGGAAGATCACCGCATCCTCCACCCCAATGCCATGCTGGTAGGCGAACTGGAGTGGATCCATCGCTGGTCCCACCAGGGGGCGGAGGTGAGCAAGGAGCAGTCTCTCCAGGGTCTTCATCAAGTGGGACGTCAAGGCCACTGGTCTGTAGCTGTTCAGGTCTTTGGGGTGGGAAGTTTTTGGTACAGGTACCACACAAGATGTTTTCTACAACTGTGGTACCCTCCCCAGCTTCAGGCTCAGGTTGAAGATGTGCTCCACAATCCCACACAGCTGGTCTGCACAGGACTTGAGGAGCTTTGCGCTGATGCCGTCCGGTCCTGACGCCTTCCTCGCCTTGATCTTCCTCAGCTCCGTCCTCACTTGGGTCTTGGTCAGGGTCAGGATGGGGGGCTGAGTGCTGGGAGTGGGGGGGGTGTTGGTGGAGTGGGGAGTGGGCAGCAGGACTTGATGTCTTTAGAGGCAGCAGTGGTTGTTGTGCAGTCAGGGGGGAGGGCGGTTGGTCAAACCTATTGAAAAACAGATTCAGATTGTTCGCCCAATCCCTGCCCCCCGTGGCCTGGGGGGAGGTATTCTGGAGCCCAGAGATGGTTTTGAATTTTCTCCAGACCCCGCTGATGTCGCTCTGTTGCAGCTTGTCCTCCATCTTCTTCATGAAGCTGTCCTTGCCTTCTCTGATCTTTCTCCTCAGCTCCCTCTGTACGGACTTCAGCATCTCCCTGTTCCCCGACCTGAAGATCCTCTTCTTCTCTCTCAGAAGTGTTTTTATCTCAGGGTTGATCCAGGGTTTGTTGTTTGAGCAACGCCGTATGGTCTTGGTGGGAACGGATTTGTCTACACAGAAGCTGAGGTAGCCCGT
Source organism: Pholidichthys leucotaenia (assembly GCA_020510985.1). Classification (NCBI taxonomy): domain Eukaryota; kingdom Metazoa; phylum Chordata; class Actinopteri; order Cichliformes; family Pholidichthyidae; genus Pholidichthys; species Pholidichthys leucotaenia. The sequence continues at coordinate 250,099,319 of CM035844.1, read as the reverse complement.
GAAGGTGTGAGTGAGGCCATCGATGTCCTCACCATATGGATCGCAGAGCTGCTTCCAGGCAGTGGTTTCAAAACAGCCCTTTAGAGTGTCCATTGCCTCCTCAGACCATAACTTCACTGTGCGCATGGCCGGAGGTTGTCTGTGCACTAGGGGTTTGTACACCGGCCGGAGATGAACCAAGTTGTGATCCGATCTCCCAAGTGGGGGGAGTTGTGATGAGGTGTACGCCTCCTTAGTGTTTGCATAGAATAAGTCCAGTGTTTTATTGTCTCTAGTGTGGCATGTGACATACTGGGTAAACGTGGGTAGAATGGGAGACAGTGAAATATGGTTGAAATCGCCAGAGATGAGGAGAAGAGCATCTGGGTGTTCTGTCTGCAGCCTGCCAGTTACTGAATGGATGACGTCACGCGCTGTCCCAGCGTTCGCCGTCGGATTTGCATAAACAACAATGCAGATCACGTGTGAGTATTCCCTCGGGAGATATGTAGGCCGCATGGATGTCCTCTGGTATTTATAGGATGGTGCAGTGGTGGAACAGGAAGTGCCCGCCACTACACCGTACTTCACAATAAGGTGCCGAATCACAACATCACAGGTAGGTTCTGCCTTTATACAGTGGTGTGAAAAAGTGTTTGCCCCCTTCATGAGTTCTCATTTTTTTTGTATGTTTGTCACACTTAAATGTTTCAGATCATCAAACACATTTAAATATTAGACAAAGATAACACAAGTAAACACAAAATGCAGTTTTTAAATGAAGGTGTTTATTATTAAGGGAAAAAAAATCCAAACCTACACGGCTACATGGCATGGTTTGCTGGAGTCCCAAAGCTTTAGAAATGGCTTTATAACCTTTCCCAGACTGATAGATCTCAATTACTTTGTTTCTCATTTGTTCCTGAATTTCTTTGGATCGCAGCATGATGTCTAGTTTTTGAGGCTCTTTTGGTCTCCTTCACTTTGTCAGGCAGGTCCTGTTTAAGTGATTTCTTGATTGAGAACAGGTGTGGCAGTAATCAGGCCTGGGTGTGGCTGGAGAAATTGAACTCAGCTTTCCAAAGATGTGATAAACCACAGTGAATTTATGTTTTAACAGGGGGCAATCACTTTTTCACACAGGGCCATGTAGGTTTGAATTTTATTCCCCTTAATAATAGACACCTTCATTTAAAAACTGCATTTTGTGTTTACTTGTACTATCTTTGTCTAATATTTAAATGTGTGTGATGATCTGAAACATTTAAGTGTGACAAACATACAAAAAAACGAGAAATCAGGAAGGGGGCAAACACTTTTTCACAACACTGTAGGCAGCAGTGCTCTGGATCCAACCTAGGTACTGAATCTCCCCACCTTGGCTATCCAGTGGAATGTGTACAGGCTGTAGTGGGGCGGTGGGAGTGATTGAGAGGTATCATCGAACTTAGCCATCACTCTGTCAAAGTCATTTCTATGATCATTTTCGGTAAAGACAAAAGACTGGAAAATGTTCTCAGCCTCGTTTGCCATTGCTTATATCAAGCAGCTAACCTGGACGGCGCCATCATCTTTATCCAACTTTGTGGTGGTTTGATATTGTAGGAAACGCTGGCACCAGTCTGGCCACTCTCCCGGCTTGTCAAAGGCGAAGCTGGATGGTAGGTTAAATTTAGACATGTCTTCTCACAGTTTACTCCTTCCCTGCACTTCTGACACCATGTAAAATGATGAAGAGGAGGCTTGTTATACCTTTGATCCGTTTTAATAAGAACCCCGGAGCACTACAGAAATAACAGCACTAAGCTAACGTTGCTAAAAATACACACTTCTCTCAGGGGGAAGCGTCAGCAGTATGTGCTGCCGTAACACGTGCTGTGTTCACGCACACAAGTTGGGTTACTGTAAATATAGCAACACATGCTCACACACATAATGCCAGATATGACGTGTTATTCTGTGTGTTCTGTGCATATCTCTCGAACTGTTTGTCAGACTGACCTCAGATTTGATACATGCTTTGCTGAGGTTATGACAGTGTGCATCCCTGAATTTCAGCCTCCCCGGATAAGTGGAAGTTTAGGAGGGGAAATCTTTAATGAACGTCCTTAGGGGCGCTATTAAATGAACACAGTGGTGGAAAAGGCACAACTGGGACTCCGCTGGGAGTCGGGGGCTGAAATTTACAGGGCAGGCTCTGGAGGCCAGTGGGATAAAATGATAAAAATTTGAGTCCGATCTGAGCTCTGGAACCGGGTCTTCCTTAGAAGACCTATAAGGAGTTGTTCAGAACTCCTTATAAGAACTCCTTAGGTGTTCTTAATAGGTGCCATCTGTCATATTGACTGGACAAGCAACTTGAGTGCAAAGTACAGTTACTAAAAGAACACACAGAAGATGTTTGACCCTTTATTAGAATTTTCAAAATCGCACATTTGTAGAAAATGTCAGTCACTCGCCAGATAAGCAGGAGCCCTGTGGAGGACAGACGAGACTGATTAGGGAGGAATGGAGAACTAATGGAAGTCAAATTATACCACTTACGTGGCAGATGAGGAGAGACCAGCACAGAACCCAGCAAAGGAGAAGAAGCAGCAGGTAAGAACTGCCGGTCGGGAATGGTTGATGAGGTCTGACCGGGTGGAGAAGATGAGCTGAGTAAAGGCGGAGCAACAGCCTGGCGAGTGCACCAAATCCCCGAAGATGCACCGCTTCATTTGCAGCAACCTGGAAGACGTGGAAGAGAGGATGTGTAAGGCAAGGTCATAAATAACACAACCACTTACAAGAGAGCTGTCTGCTGGAGCAGTATACTCAAACGAGCCAGCGTTAAATCACTGAAGATCGCTTCCTTATAAACGCTGGCTCAGCAGGAATCAGCAGGTGCGTCTGATGAGGAAGCCGGTGAGCAGAAAGGAGGGGTCGAGCACTCGCCAGCACATGACAGCCCCCCAATCCCCCCCCCAAGGAACGTCTCCTAGTGGTCGCCCAGGCTTCTCAGGGTGGGCACGATGGTAATCTCAGACCATCCCTCTGTCATGGAACTTGGACCAAGGGACCCATAACCGATGCTCCGGGCCATAGCCCTCCCAGTTGACCAAATACTGGAAACCCCGGCCCCGATGACATACATCCAGGATCTCCTTCATGGTGTGCATGATGTGTCCGTCAAGGACCCTGGGAGGAGGAGGTGGCTTCGGAGGAGGGCAGAGAGGGCTGAAAGAGAGAGGCTTCACCTTAGAGATGTGGAAGGTAGGGTACGCGCGGAGTGCCCGTGGGAGCTGGAGCCGGACAGCAGAGTCGCCGATGCTACTTGTGCCCGTGGCTGAAGAGACTGTGGAATTTAATGAATATTCCACCCAGGTCAGGTGGGAGCTCCATGAAGTGGAGTTGTCGGCTGCCACACAATGAAGCGTGACCTCCAGGGACTGGTTGGCACACTCTGCCTGCCCATTGCTGTGGGTATGATAGCCGGAGGTGAGGCTGATGGTGTTACCAAGACAGTGGCGGAAGGACTTCCAAACTCGTGATGTGAACTGCGGATCCCAGTCAGACACAATGTCCATAGGAATCCCATGTAACCTGACGACGTGGTAGGATTGGAGTTCTGCCGTCTTGGAGGTGGATGGCAGCTTAGGGAGGGGAACCAGGTGTATGGCCTTAGAGAACCTGTTGACGATGGTCAGAATCACTGTATTGCCATGGGAAGGGGGAAGACCAGTGACAAAATCCATGGCGATATGGGACCAAGGCCGGGTGGGGATGGGGGGGGCGGTGAAGAAGGCCAGCGAGAGGGGTGGAGGAAGTCTTATTCCGGGCACACGTCTGACAGGCCTTCACTTACTCCTACACATCCCGCTGCAACGTGGGCCACCAAAACACTCATCTGATGATGTCGATACGCCGCACCACCCCCAGGTGGCAGGCGAAACTTTCCGGTGTGCCACAACTGGATCACTTCGCTGTGGAAGGCAGCAGGGACGTATAGAAGGACTGGGCATGGCGGACTCTCTTCTTGATCTCCCAGGTGAGGGTTCCCAGGACGCACGAAGGCGGAAGAATGGGCTGAAAGAGGGAAGGGGGGCGGGGGGTCAGCCAAGTCCTGACTGAACTGTCTGGAGAGAGCATCAGGCTTCTCATTACCTGAGCCGAGTCTATAAGTGACAATAAAATTAAAGCATTGGAAAAATAAGGCCCAGCGAGCCTGCCTAGGATTAAGCCAGTGGGCTGACTGCAGATACTCCAAGTTCTTGTGGTTGGTCCACATGACTACCAGATGAGCAGCTCCCTCCAGCTAGTGTCTCCATTCCTCAAACGCCAACTTAATGGCCAACAGCTCACAATCTCCGACGTCGTAATTCCTTTCAGCTGGGGTGAGCCGCCAAGAGAAATATGCACGCGGGCGGAGCTTCAAGTCCGGGGGAGAGTGCTGGGACGAAACAGTGCCCACCCCCATTTCTGAAGCATCCACCTCCAGGGTGAATTGGAGCTGAGGGTCGACCTGAGCCAAGATGGAGTTGTCAGCAAACAGGCCTTTTAATTTGTTAAAGGCCTGCTCAGCTGCCTCGGTCCAAACAAATGGCACCTTTACTGAGGTTAGGTTTGTTAAAGGCTGTGCTATCCCACTATAGTTTCCAATAAACCTGCGATAAAAATGAGCAAACCCCAAGAAGCATTGCAGCTCCTTGCAGGAGTGGGGTGTTGGCCAATCAAGCACAGCCTTCACCTTGGCCGGGTCGGCCCTCAGCTCTCCCTCCGCTATGATAAAGCCAAGGAAAGAAGTGGAAGATGTGGAAAATTCACACTGCTCAGCCTTGACGTACAGTTGGTTCTCTAAGAGCTGCTGTAACACGGCTCTAACATGAGTCTTGTGCTCCTCTGGCGTGTGAGAAAAAAATCAGGATGTCATCTAAACAGACGAAAACAAACCGATTAAGCATATCGTGGAGGACGTTGTTAATTAAACGCTGGAAAACAGCGGGGGCGTTAGTTAATCCAAAAGGCATAACCAAATACTCAAATTTCCCCAGGTGTGTTTTCAGCGCTGTTTTTCACTAGTCCCCCTTGCGTATTCTAACTAGATGGTATGCACTGAGAAGGTCGACCTTAGAGATTACATGCGAACGCTGCAGGAGCTCAAAAGCAGAGTTCATCAGGGGCAAAGGGTATTTATCTTTGACAGTGATGGCGTTAAGTTCCCGGTAGTCAATGCACAGACGCAGAGACCTGTCCTTCTTGCCCACAAAGAAAAACCCCGCCCCAAGGGGAGCCGAGGAAGGCCGAATAAGGCCGGTGTTCAACGAGTCCTTAATGCACCTCTCCATCGCCTCTCTCTCTGGCCCAGAAAAACTATAGAGTTTGCTGGACGGCAGCCTCGCGCCCGGAATGGAGGTCGATGGCACAGTCATACGAGCGATGCGGGGGAAGCGCTAACGCTCGTGACTTACTAAAGACCTCCCCGAGGTCGTGATAGACCTCGGACACGAGGCTGAGGTCCGGCGGTTCAACCTGAGGAGAGGAGACGGGGAGGGACGGCGAACACTCAGCCAAATTTAGACATGTAGCCAAACAATTGGGAATCCAGGAGGTGATAGAATTTTGTGCCCAATTAATAATTGGATTATGCCTCCGAAGCCACAGATAACCAAGTACCATCGCATGAGAAGCTTGTGGAAGCACGTAAAAGGTCTGCTTCTCCTGGTGGTTACCGGACAACAGGATTGATAACTGCGCCGTACAATGGGTAACAGACGCCACCGTCTGGCCAGAAAGGGTTTGCATAGAATGGGGAGCCGGCAGTTTAACCGTCGGAATCCCCATCTCATGCACCAGCTTAGAGGAGATGAAATTACCCTCTGCCCCGGAATCAATTAGGGCAAAGACTCTCCTCTCGACTCTCGATAGCTGAATCAGGGCTGAAAAAGAAAAATTACCGGGGGGATCAGATTGAGTCCCACCCACCAGACCCCCCGTGGCCGCTGACGGGCCAATTCTTTTCGGCCATAGGTGGCATGTGTCCAACTTGTGCTTCAGCGAACCACAGTAGGCACACACCCCAATCTGTCGCCGCTGCTCAACTTCTGCCTGTGGAAGGCGAGCAGAGCTGAGCTCCACAGGCTCGGGAGCGGAATCGGACTCGCCTAGGTCAGTAGGCGCCGGAAGCGTGCGTGTGGCGAGCGGGCGAGAGGAGGCACTGCGCTCCTGGGCGTGTTCGCAGTTTCAGTTATCTAGCCCGACCGCCTGATCTATCAGGCCGTCCAAGGTGGCAGGAATGGCATAAACCGCCAGGTCGTCACGAAGCCGAGGATTCAGTCCATGGAGGAACGCGCTGCGCAGAGCAACCTCGTTCCACCCCAAATCTGCTGCCTTGACCCAGAACTCCACCGAGAAGTCAGCCACAGACCGACTGCCCTGGCGGAGCGACATCCGGCAACTCATAATATTCCCTTCACTCTCGGAACGGTCAAAGGTGCGGGAAAACTCGGACACAAATTGGTCAAATGTGGGTGGCGAAGCTCTCTGACTATCGATAACAGACCATGCCCAGCTAAGAGCGTGGCCCTGAAGCAAAAGAGTAAACTGGTTGATTCTGGAAGTGTTATCCGGGAACTCCCCCTTCATCTGCTCGAAATAAAGCCGAATCTGACACAAAAAATCTTTACATTTCCCCACCTCCCCAACATACGGAGCAGATGTGGGAATGGAAAGGGTTCGGCGAATGACAGTAGATGGTGGATGAGCAGGTGGAGGTGGAGTGACCGGGACAACCGCACGGCCCAGTTTGTCAGTAATGACACTCAGCTGCTGCGTAACTGCCTGAAACAGCTGAGTGTGTTCAGCCACCTGCCTCTCTGTAATGTCAAGGCAGTGGAGCATGCAGTGCTCATTTGATAATGCACCTGCCAGGTTGTGACCTTGGCTGGCTCGTTCTGTCATATTGACTGGACTGTCATGACTGATTAGAATATTCAGCTTACGTGCAAGATGCGACAACAAGGAGACAATCAGACAGTAAACACGTCTGAATGTTATATTAAATCTCAAAACTCGCACTGCTACAGAACAGTCACTCGCCAGAGGAATGGGCCTGTGAAGAGAAAGTGAGAGCTGTAAGCAGAGGAACAGAGATAGGGAAAATGGGCCAGCCAAATTACCACTTACGTGGGCTCCGAGGGAGCGTCGGCAGAATCCCAGCGGGAAATAGAAGAACCAGCAGGGCAAGGGACTGCTGGTGGAGTCTGACTGGGCGGAGGTTACCGTCGTGGGAGAAGTTGTGGCAGGAGAGCACGTGCAGCCCCCAGAGACACACCTACACAATGGCAGCAACCTGCACCATGGAAAGAAGGCACACGGATTAATAACTTCTTTACCGTTGTGTATATGACGACTTACTTGTCTGTTTGTGGTAGTATACCCAGACGAGCCAGCGTTGAGTCATGGATGGATGCCTCCTTAAATACGCTGGCTAATTAGAGGGCGCAGGTGTGTCCTCTCCCTCAGGTGCGCTGATGAGCAGCAGAGAGATGAACGGGAAGGAGGGGGCGCACTCTCGCCGCCCATGACATGGACAAGCAACTTGAGTGCAAAGTGCAATTACTAAAAGAACACACAGAAGGCGTTTGACCCTTTATTAGACTTTTCAAAATCGCACATTTGTAGAAAATGTCAGTCACTCGCCAGATAAGCAGGAGCCCTGCAGAGGACAGACGAGACTGATTAAGGAGGAATGGAGAACTAATGGAAGTTAAATTATACCACTTACGTGGCAGATGAGGAGAGACCGGCACAGAACCAGCAGGTAAGAACTACCGGTCAGGTATGGTTGATGAGATCTGACCGGGTGGAGAAGATGAGCTGAGTAGAGGCGGAGCAACAGCCTGGCGAGTGCACCAAATCCCCGAAGACGCATCGCTTCGTTCGCAGCAACCTGGAAGAGGTGGAAGAGAGGATGTGTAAGGCAAGGTCATAAATAAGACAACTGCTTACAAGAGAGCTCTCTGCTGGAGCAGTATATTCAAACAAGCCAGTGTTGAATCACTGAAGATCGCTTCCTTATAACCGCTGGCCCAGCAGGAATCAGCAGGTGCGTCTGATGAGGAAGCCGGTGAACAGGAAGGAGGGGCCGAGCACTCGCCAGCACATGACAGCCATCTATTCTTTGGTGCAAGCATCACTTCTATGATTCGCCAGTCCACACGAGGTCATACAGGCACTGCACTAGTAATAATAATTTGAGAGAAATTATATTTTCATATGAAACAGATTCATGAGAGCAGTTGTTAATGTGCAACAAAACAAAAGTGATAAGTTGCAAGAACAAAGTTTGAATTGACTTCAAAAAGTTTCAAATTTATATAAAAAGTTGAAAATGTATTTCAACAAAATTAGGAGGAAATAGTAATTTTTTTAAGAAGATGACCACAAATTTCAGAGAAAAATGCCACAAATGAGTTTATTAGTAAATACTTTCTTCTCTTAATCTTTATATTTCAAAAACAACAAAAAAGTTTTAACAGATATTAAAATATTTGATTATTCCTTTGCTCAAAAAACATTAGAAGGTAGTGACATTATAATCCACAAAGACTAATTAAACCAAGGTTAATCAAAGCTTCTATAGTAACTACAGAAAGTTCTAGTATTCAGGGACGTGTTCTTCAGTCATCCTTTTGACTTTTATGGACATTAACTGGGCGGTTCAGTCAACATGAGTTCACTGATAGGTGAAACCACTGAGGTGGGCTGAACTGGACAGAGAAGGTGAGAATTCTGGTGCACTCACAATCCAAGTCCAGCTACTCGACACATAAAATTGTTTAGGATGTAATATTTCCAGCAGAGAATTTTGTGTAACACCTCCTTCATCCTGTAGGAGGAGTCAGTGGTCCAGTCCATCAGCCCTACCAGGAGCCTCTTCCACCGGGTCCCCTTCGTCCGACCCTCCAGCCCCCGTTTAGTTTCCCACAGAAGCTCCAGCTCCAAGACCAATCCTGGAACGCCCAAAAGCATCTTCACCTCCCAGCCTGGACCCCCGCAGCAGGACTCATCGCCCAAACCTCCACGCAGGTTCACACACCTGAGACTCACCTGATACACACCTGAGCATTGAACAGTTTTAGCTTTAATTCATTCTGGTCCAATGATCTCAGCAGTGTAGAGGCAGTAAAGGCAGCTGATGTAACACCTGAATGTGTCAGCACAGGAGACCTGGTGGCCTGAGTTTGTCCCCAGCACACGTAATTAATGCTTCTACAGTTAGAGACAAGCTAGGATGTTATCGACTTGCTACCACATCATATACACTACTGTTCAAAAGTTTGGGGTCACCCAGACAATTATTTTGTTTTTTCCATGAAAAGTCACACTTATTTACCACCATGAGTTGTAAAATGAATAGAAAATATAGTCAAGACATTGACAAGGTTAGAAATAATGATTTGTATTTGATATAATAATTTTTTCCAGATACTCAACCTGCTCAAAGGAAGGTCAGTTTTATAGCTTCTCTAACCAGCTAAACTGTTTTCAGCTGTGCTAACATGATTGCACAAGGGTTTTCTAATCATCCATTAGCCTTCTGACGCAATGAGCAAACACATTGTACCATTAGAACACTGGAGTGATAGTTGCTGGAAATGGGCCTCTATACACCTATGTAGATATTGCACCAAAAACCAGACATTTGCAGCTAGAATAGTCATTTACCACATTAGCAATGTATATTAGATATTAGAGTGTATTTCTGATTACTTTTAAGTTATCTTCATTGAAAAAAACAGTGCTTTTCTTTCAAAAATAAGGAAATTTCTAAGTGACCCCAAACTTTTGAACGGTAGTGTACATGCTAATACCTAATAGATTAGGTTGTAGTTAAGACCTGACCAGGACCAGAGTCTACCGAGACCAAGTCAACACCAAGACCTACATACATAGTGTTCGTGGTCTCGACCTGGACCCTTTAAAGTCTTAGTTTGTCTCTGACTGGTCTTTACTACAACCCTAGTAATAGACGTGCTAACATGTCATAGACATACTGTCATACAGCATGACACACCTGAGACTTAGTTCTGTGTGTGTGTTTGTCAGACTGAGTTTCAGCGGGATCTTCAGGTCGGCATCCAGGGACTCCAACCAGCATCCCTCCTCCTCTCCAGTCACCATCAGACTGTTCAGCCGCAGCAGGAGAGACAAAAAAAGAGGTAGTGTTGTCATCTGCTGGTGATCCCCCGGTACTGCATTGGTTTGGTGTTTCCACATTCATTGTAAAGTCACCGTTGCTTATAAACCAGGACTTTGTGTGGACAGCCGTCTGGTTTCTGATTCAAGTGGGAAATTCTCTCTGCTCAGACACTGTAACATATTTTCTCAAATTTTTTGGATTCTTTTGGTTCACCACAGTTCCTCACTACCACCACAGCAAAATAAAACCTACAGAATTTCACTTCTTAACAACTAACATCTTCACTCAGTGTAACCAACTTTCCTTCCTCCATTCTATCATGCTGAGCACCAAGCTAGAAGGCAGGTAGCACCATTTTTAGATGGTGTTTAGTATGACCTGGACAGGACTTGAACCTACAACCTCCCGGTTGTGGGCGGACGTTCTACCACTAGTCCCCCAAAACTCATTGTTTCAGGAAAGCCTTCAGGAGCTTCTTTTTTATCAGCAATAAAGTTAGTTATTCCTGACCTGTTCCTATGAATTTGTGGGTTTTTTATCATGTGGTTCCAGACCTCTCATTAGTACCTTGTTATCTCCTGCCTCATTATTCTCTTTTGCCTCATTGAATTCCTCTTTTGTCCTCCTGAATCCCCCCTCCCCTCTCTGGGTGAGTTTGTGTCCTGATCCGCCGTGTCCGAGCCTCTGATGTCGTGCTGATGTGAAAATAAACCCTGATGCGCTGGTCTTCGTGAGCGGTGTAACGGTGATCCTGTGAGAAAACAGACACACACAGGCCTCAGTTTCTGCTCCACACTGTAAAAAATCCACAGAAACCCTCTAAACTCCACATCTGCTGCCGCTCACGTTTTCCTCTGAAATGTTCTGCTTTGTTTTCATCAGCTTCTGGTTAGGATGAGGCTTTATTGAGTTTTAGGCCTTTTATTCACAGAGTTTATGAGTGTTTGCAAATGAATTTAACTGGTTTATGTTTTCCAGTGTAGAGGGAGGAGACAAAAGGACACACTAACACACGCTGACAGCTCTGCCTGAGGACAATCTGAGTCTGCATCGGCTCTGTCCTCCAAACTGGACCTGATCTGATCTCCCAAACCTCTTTTGCTTTGTCCTTTTTTTCATTTTTTCTCCTAAATTTGAATATTTTTTCTTTTTCTTTTGTTCTCAATAAGTTGTGATTTTTTTCTTATTAAGGTGTCTTTCTCCTAAATAAGCATATTTTACATTATCTGAGACTTTTTTCTTGTAAATTTGTGTTTTTTTCATCACTTTAATTACAATATTTTATCTCACTAATCTGTGCATTTTTTCTTAATAATGTGTTTTTTTTCCTCCTACATTGTGGATTTTTCCTTGCTCATTTGTGACTTTTTTATCTCAAATTTGTGACTTTTTCCATCTAAATTAATATCTTTTTCTTATAAATTAGTTTTTTCTTCATTATCATTTTTATATTTTTCCTTTCTAAATTACCATATTTTTTTTTTACTAATTTTCACTTTTTTCTCCTAAATTTCTGATTCCTTTCTCCTAAATTTGTGACTGGCGGCCATCTGTCTGTCCCTCGTCTACCTGTCCCTGTCTGTCTGTCCTGAGGACATTCTGGACTTGCTTTAGCCATTTCTTTAACACATTTTTTGAACGCTCTGACTGGTCGGTGATGAAGCGTCTCAGCAGCCTGATGGTCCACAGGTGGAAGGAGACGGACAGATGGACATGGAGGAGGACGAGGAACGAAGATGAGGAGGATGAGAGGACAATGGACAGAGACAGGTGGACGATGACAATGATGTCGAGGAGGAGGAAGTCCGAACCCGCTGTGGAGGACAGGAGGACAACAACGATGTCTTCTTGGGTGATTATGGAGGACAGGCGGACAGCAAGACGGCGCTCAGAGCCGTGTGGCGTCCAGGTACTTCCTGCGTCCAACAGGAAGAGGAAGCAGCTGCCGCTGAGACGAACGTGCTACATGGAGGACAGCTGTAAGACACAGGAACAACAGGCTCCGCCCACAAAGCAGATCTGCTGTCCTCTGCAGTTCTTACTCTCCTGCTTCATTAGCCTGTCAGTTGTTAGCATTTTAACCATTATTGTTAGCATTGTTTTGTCCAATAAACTGCTGATGTCAGCAGTCTTTAACATTTGGACATGTCTCCTTCACAGAGACACCAGTCCTGTATCACAATCGACTCATGACCTGAGGCGTCCCGTTAGTGTTAGTGGTTATGGCGCCCAGTCCAAGAGCACGTCTGTCAATACAGAAATTGCTGGTTTGATTCCCAGCCAAGCTGCTCCCCTCTGGCCAGACAGTAGTGCCAGTAGTACTGTGGTGTTCCTGCAGTACTGTAGCACTTGGTCACTTTTGTGATAGATAGATGTACATTATTGATCTCAAACAGGGAAATAACAGTTTAACAGCAGCATGACACAGACAACCCAACCAACCGAAAAACACACAGTATAATAGAAAAGGAGTTACCCAGGGAAGTAAAGTAAAAATGTTGAGATAACTTTATATACAATGTAGGCTACTGTTAGATTAAATAGATGATGATCCTTATGAGTCAATGGATAGTACTGACTGTACAGAGAAGGATTATAAGGCACAGTGTGAAACACAAGGTACCAAATAGACTGTAAGGTGCAGTATGGCAGCATAGTTATGACCAGAATACAATGTCAGTGAGTTATTGTACAGTGAAATGGCATGTGGCAGGAAAGATTTCCTGTACCAAACTGTTCAGCAGTGAAGCTGTAGCAGTCTGCGAGAGAAAGTGCTCCACTGTCTGTCCAGTGTGTGGTGGAGGAGGTGATCAGGATTGTCTATGATGGATAACAGTTTGTTCGGTGTTCTCCTCTCCACCACAGTCTCAAAGGTCTCCGGTCTGAGACCAGTTACAGAGCCAGCCTTCTTGATAATCTTGCCAACTCTGTTGGTGTCGCTGACTCTGATAGTGCTACCTCAACAGACAGCAGCAAAGAAGATGGCGCTGGTGACAACGGTCTGGCAGAAAAGCTCCAGCATCCTGCTGCACACATTGAAAGATCTCAACTTCCTCAGAAAGTAAAGTCTGCTCATCCCCTCTTGTACACAGCATTGGAGTTGGATTTCCAGTCCAGTCCGATGCTGATTGCGACACCCAGATATCTGTAGTCCTCCACTACCCCACAACCTTCCCCATGATCTGAAATGACTGTGAAGCCGTCTTCTTCTTCCTGAAGTCAATCACCATCTCTCTGGTCTTGCTGACGTTCAGCCTCAGGTGATTCTGCTCGGTCCACTCCACAAATCTGTCTACCAGTGCCCTATACTTCCCCTCCTCTCCCCCTCTTATATACCCAACAACAGCTGAGTCGTCAGAGAATTTCTGCAGGTGGCATGACTCAGTGTTGTACTGAAAGTCAGTGGTGTATAAGGTGAAGAAAAAAGGAGAAAGCACAGTCCCCTGTGGAGCTCCCGTATCACTAGCCACCACTCCAGACAAGACATTGCCCAGCCGGACAAACTGTGGCCTGCCTGTCAGGTAGTCAGTAATCCAGGAGACCATAGAGCTGTCGACCCCCATCACCGGCAGCTTCTCACCCAACAGCAGTGGCTGGATGGTGTTAAAGGCACTGGAGAAATCAAAGAATGTGATTCTCACAGTATCTCCTCCACCATCCAGGTGCAGATGGGCTCGTTGCAGCAGGTAGATGACAGCATCTTCAACTCCTAAATGGGGCTAATATGCAAACTGCAGAGGGTCCAGCCACATCTTCACCTGCGGCCTCAGGTGGGCTAAGACCAGTCTCTCCAGGACCTTCATTACATGGGATGTGAGGGCAACTGGACGACAGTCATTCAGGTCCAATGGCAACGATTTCTTGGGGACAGGAACCAGGCAGGATGTCTTCCACAGCACTGGTACTCTCTCCAGACTCAGGCTCAGGTTGTACAGATGTTTCAGTACTGAAGCTAGCTGGTTGGCACAGGTCCCCTGGATCCAGGTGGAGATGCCATCAAGGCCTGTAGCCTTCCTCTGGTGAAGTCTCTCCAGCTGTTTCTTCACCTGGCATGTAGTCACAGTGATGTGGGGGTAGGTGCTGATGTCATCAGTGGGGAGGAGGGGGGCTGAGGGGAGAGGGAGGTGCTGCACAGGGGAATGAGGGAGAAGGTGTGTGTGGGGGGGAGTCTGGCTGTGTTGGGGGTGATGGACGGTGAGTTGAACCTATTTAAAAACAGATTCAGCTCATCAGCTCTTTCATGGCTCCCCACTGTCTTTCTGTTTCTCCCTTTACACCCAGTGACGTTTTTCATTCCAGATCACACCTCTCTCTTATTCTTTTCCTGGAGTTTAGCCTCCAACTTCCTCCTGTAATTGTCTTTACATCTCCTCGGCATATCTCTCAGTTCACGCTACACTCTCCTCAGTTCCTCCCTGTCTTCAGACCTAAAAGCCCTCTTCTTCTTGTTCAGAAGTGCTTTCAGGTCACTGGTGATCCATGGTTTGTTGTTGGGAAGACAGTGCACGGTCTGTGCTGGCATGGCTGTGTTTTCACAGAATCTGATGTAATCTGTGATGCAGTCAATCATGTTGTCTATGTCCACCTCATGTGGCCTGCAGAGTACATCCCAGTCCATTGTCTTGAAGCAGTCCTGTAGTGCATCAGCAGCCTCCTGTGTCCACCTCCTCACAGTCTGTGTGTGAGCAGACTGGCTTTGCACAAGAGGAACGTCATCATCATAGCAGTCTCTCGTGGGCGACAATGACTGTTTCATTTAGGTCTGATCAGATTTCTCCACACAGCTCTGTCCTTAGCCTTCCACTGCCAGGAACTCCTGTCTATGTCCAACTTCTCCAAGTTTCTTTTTACAGTGTCTTTAAATCTGAGCCTTGGTCTACCCTGATTGCGTTTGCCCTCGCATAACTGTGAGTAGAGTAACTGCCGAGGGAGACGCTCCCTCACAGATCGTCACTTCCTGTGGTAACGTATCGTCACTTCCTGTTTTGCTGTCTGTCTGTGTGGTTTGCTCTCCTCACTCTCCTGAGCTTTTGGGTTAGCCACTAGCGATGGCTATTAGCTCTCCTTCCTCTCCTCCTCTGGTGTGCTCTCTCTGTCAGATGTTTAGCTACACCTCTGCCTCTTTTAGTGATAATGGTAAATGTAATAAATGGTGTCTTTTTGAGGCGCTCGAGGTGAGGTTGTCTGATTTGGAATCCCGGCTCCGCTGCATTGAAACACAGTCTGCACCAGTTACTCTTGACGGATGCCCTTTAGCTGCAGCGGAGCTAGCTAGCATAGCTAACCCCGTTAGCAGTCCTCCAGCTCTCCTCAGCAGCGAGGAAACTGGGTGGGTGACGGTGAGAAGGAAGCCTAGTCACAAAGCCCCGGTACAATACCAACCTGTTCACGTTTCTAATCGTTTTTCCCTGCTCAGCGACACACCCGCTGAGGAAAAAACTCTGATCATTGGCGACTCTGTAGTCAGAAACGTGAACCTAGAGACTCCAGCGGCCATAGTCAAATGCATTCCTGGGGCCAGAGCAGGCGACATCGAGTCAAATTTGAAAATGCTGGCTAAAAGTAACTGTAAATACTCCACAATTGTTATTCACGCTGGCATTAATGACATCCATCTCCGGCAGTCGGAAGTCACGAAACTTAATGTAGAATTGGTGTGTGACTTTGCAACACCGATGTCTGCCACTGTAGTATTCTCTGGGCCCCTCCCCAATCTGACCAGTGATGACATGTTTAGCCGCTCGTCATCCTTGAACCGCTGGCTGTCTGTGTGGTGTCCTGCAAATGATGTGGGCTACATTGACAATTGGAGCTCATTTTGGGGAAAACCTGGTCTTATGAGATGAGGCAGCGTCCATCCCACTTTGGATGGTGCGTCTCATTTATCTAACAATCTGGCATCTTTTTTATCCAAATTTCCAAAACCTTGAAAACTCAGAGTTGGGACCAGGAAGCAGAGTCGCAGTCTTACACGCCTCTCTGCAGCTCCTCTTCATCCGCCACCCCTCAACTTAGCCCCTGTCTTCCCCATCAGAGAATCATTGTCTGCTCCCTCCAAAGTAAATAAAAATATAATATATAAGCATCCCAAAGTGATTAAGCAAAATATTGGTAAAACTCAAATTAAACGGTTCCGGTTCCGCCGGACCGGTGGCGCCACACGAGTGGGCTGCCCGTTGCAACAGCCTTTTTTTTTTTATCTTCCTTCTTCTTTCTACGCCTTTCACTCTGTGTGTATGTCGCGGACGCACGGATCGCCCCGGGGGTCTCCCGGGTCGGCGGACGGAGCCACGGTTTGCAGCGGGAGACGCTACAGCAGGGAGGAGCTAGTGCTAGCTAGCACTTGGCCGCCGGCCGGTGCTAATGGGAAACTCGATATACCGGGAGCTGTAGCGAAAACGACACGGGTGCCGGGCTGGAGTTTGGGCGGCGTGCAGAAAATATGGGACAGAATGGTAAAGAGCGATGGCAAGAACCAGGCAGACTGCCCGTAAAATCTACTGGAGGAAGAAGCCCCCCAGGGGACGGCTGGCCACCAGGGCTGCTCGGAGAGGCGCTCCGGCCACCGGCGGAGTGAAGAGGCCTCGCCGTCACAGGCCCGTGGCTCTGAGAGAGATCCGTCGCTGCCAGAAATCCACGGAGCTGCTCATCCGTAAGCTGCCCGTCCAGCGCCTGGTGAGGGAGATCGCTCAGGACTTCAGGACCGTCCTGCGTTTCCTGAGCTTCGCCGTCGTGGCTCTGCGGGAGACTGGCGGGCCCCACCTGGTGGGTCTCTTCTTCGCTAAGGGGGTCACCATCATGCCCAAAGACTTCCAGCTGGCCCGCCGCATCCGCGGAGAGAGAGCTTAGACTTTCTGCTGCACATTCACCAGCCAACCATAGTGCTCTGCACTGTGTGTCTATATATATACATTTATAGTAATGTGGACATATGTTTACTAGATGTTGTTTTTTCTTGCCTTCTGATTGTTGCTCTGAGTGTTGCTATCCCTGTGCTGTTGCAATCCTGGAATTTCCCCATTGTGGGACTAATAAAGGCTTATCTTATCTTATCTTATCTTAAACATAAAGCCTCTAAATTTCATGATTTGGACTCTGTTCCTCCTCATAATTTAAAAATTAAATGTGGTTTATTAAATATTAGGTCTCTAACTCCCAAGTCTCTGTTAGTCCATGATCTGTTAATTGATCATCAGATTGATTTAATATCCCTTACAGAGACTTGGTTAGGGCAAGAGGATTATGTTGGTTTAAATGAATCAACTCCCTCTGGTTATTTAAACTGTCAAAATCCCAGAAGTTCTGGTCGTGGAGGAGGAGTAGCAACAATTTACCATTCCAAATTACTAGTTAATGTAAAGCAAAAAACATGTTATAATTCCTTTGAGGGCCTGGTCCTCAGTATTGGGGCACTTTAGCAATTTTAGGTTAAACCCAATTTTATTTGCCATAGTTTATCGTCCCCCATCAACCTACTCAGAATTTTTATCCGAATTTGCTGATTTCTTAGCTGATTTAGTGCTGAAATCTGATAGAATAATTATAGTAGGGGACTTTAATATACATGTGGATGTAGATAGTGACTGCCTTAATGTGGCATTTAATTCAATATTAGACTCGACTGGGTTTTCTCAGAAAGTAGGAAATTCTACTCATTACCTCCAGCATACATTGGACCTTGGTTCCAAGGTTGTCATAGCCAGGAGCGGCACTGGGGTTAAGCTCCCAGTGCTCATAAAATGCTCCTTATGGCGTGCATCTCGAAAAGCCTCTGACAACTAAGTCCAACTCCTAGCCTGCCCGTGTGGTTTAGTCTCTAAGCCCGGCGGAACTGCTTTTACTAATAGGAGAAGGGGCGAGGGCGGATCTCTGGCGCCTTAAAACCAGATGCTTCGGGTAGATGGTGGCTTGTCAACTTGGAAAGGTAGCCCATCTAGGGGATGGTAAACCCTGATTTCAAACCTCCGCTGCCTTGTGGCATACCCGGTCACGGGAAAGGCTTCGGGAGTCAACTCTGAGGAAAAATCCAGAGTCGGAGCCCCTAAGGCAGTTCTATGTTGTGCTCAACATCGTTCTGGCAGCTCCTGCAACGGCGCTGGTGCCAAACTGTAGCAGCCCTGCTGTTCCTTTGGATTCATCAGTGACGTGGAGAGGGGGGACATTCTGCATGGCCAACATCTTGTCCTCCATATCTTCCTGCCCAGGCTTGAATCCTACCAATGCCCAACGCTGGAAGGTAGAACACCGGATCACTGGAGAGGACACTCCAGCTTCACCTTTGGTGTAGACAAAACACGGGGAATGACAGTTACCAGTTATAAGCCACCGCTCAATTGGCGTAGAGCGCGGCGCCAGGGGTTGTTCCCGACGGTGGGAGGGATCATCTGATCTCACTGGACAGCTACCGCCCACCTCAAGCTGGGCAGCCCCCAGCCAATAAGGTGTTGTCCCGCCACAGCTTGCTTTCCTCATTGGGTGCATGGGGATGAGGAGAAGTCCGAACAGCAGGCTGAGAACCTTTGCACCAGGCAAGACAATAAAACAAAAGAGACCAACTCTAAAACTGGGAACTTGGAACGTCCGCACTATGATGACAGGACTCGCTGCTAACCTCAAGGACATCAATGACACCAGGAAGACTGCCATCATCAACAACGAGCTGAAGAGACTGGGAGTGGATATCGCCACTCTCCAGGAAACATGGTTGGCTGACACAGGCACACTGAGAGAGAAGGACTACACGTTCTACTGGCAGGGAAAGGGCAGTGACGAACACAGGGAACACGGAGTGGGCTTCGCAGTGAAGAACACCTTGCTGAAGATGGTGGAACCGGGCAGCACTGGCTCTGCACGACTCCTCACCCTCCGCCTGAACACCACTCAAGGCCCAGTCACCCTTGTCAGTGTGTATGCCCCAACACTGACAGCCACACCAGAGGCAAAAGACGAGTTCTACGAGAATCTCGCAACAACTGTCAGGATCATCCCCAACTCTGAACAACTCATTCTCCTTGGAGACTTCAATGCCAGAGTGGGTGCTGACCACGACTCCTGGCCCTCCTGTCTTGGACCTTTTGGGGTGGGCAGAATGAACGACAACGGACAGCGGCTGCTCGAGTTCTGCACATATCACGATCTGTGCATCACAAACTCGTTCTTCAAGACCAAGCCCCAACACAAGGTTTCCTGGCAACATCCGCGCTCAAAGCACTGGCACCAGCTGGACTTGATCCTGACCAGGCGCACCTCACTGAAGAACGTGCTAATCACCCGTTCGTTCCAGAGTGAAGACTGCGACACAGACCATTCATTGGTATGTTGCAAGGTCAAGCTGCAGCTGAAGAAATTCCATCATGCTAGACAGCCTGGAAAGGCACGGATTGACACCAGCAAGATGGCTCAACCAGAACTTACTGAGCAGTTTGCCTCCACCTTTGAGAAGGAACTTGGTGTACCACAAGAAGGAGAATCTGCAAAGCAGAAGTGGGAAGAGCTGGGAAACACCATCCACCACACAGCCTTGGCTACCTTTGGGAGGAAGACCTCGAAGTCACAGGACTGGTTTGATGCCAAGTTGACCGAGATGACCCCCGTCATTGAAGCCAAGCGCTCAGCACTTGCTGAGTACAAGAAGTACCCAAACAAGAAGAATCACCAGATTCTCAGGGCTGCGAGAAGCAAAGTTCAGCAGACTGCTCGGCGCTGTGCCAACAAGTACTGGACTCAGCTCAGCCAAGACATTCAAACCGCTGCCATAACAGGGAACATCCGTGGTATGTACGATGGCATCAAGAAAGCACTTGGTCCGGCTCAGAGCAAGACGGCCCCCCTCAAATCCTCCATTGGGGAGATGATCACAGAAAAGAACAAGCAGATGGAGAGATGGGTGGAACACTACTCCGACCTCTACTCCAGACAGAACACCGTGACACCGTCAGCCCTTGATGCCATCGACTGCCTGCCATCCATGGACGAACTTGACGCTGAGCCAACCATCGACGAACTCAGCAAGGCCATTGATAGCTTGGCCGCTGGCAAGGCACCCGGCAACGACGGCATACCCCCTGACCTGATCAAGCACTGCAAGACCGCCCTACTGCTGCCATTGCATGACGTCCTCTGCCAGTGTTGGAAGGAAGGTGCCATACCACAGGACACGAGGGACGCCAAGATCATCACCCTCTACAAAAACAAAGGGGAGAGAAGCAACTGCAACAACTACAGGGGCATCTCCCTCCTCAGCGTTGTTGGCAAAGTCTACGCACGAGTTGTTCTCGTTCGTCTACAGAAGGTTGCCGAACGTGTCTACCCCGAGTCTCAGTGTGGTTTTCGCGCTGAGCGATCGACGGTAGACATGATATTCTCCATCCGCCAACTCCAGGAGAAATGCGGAGAACAGAACATGCCCCTGTACGTCGCCTTCATCGACCTCACCAAAGCGTTCGATCTGGTCAGCAGAGAGGGCCTTTTCAAGATCCTGCCAAAGATAGGATGCCCACCAAAGTTGCAAAGTCTCATCGAATTGTTTCACACCAACATGCAGGGGATAGTGCAGCACGATGGCAACATCTCAGAGCCATTCAACATATGCAGCGGAGTGAAACAGTGCTGTGTACTTGCGCCAACCCTCTTCGGGATTTTCTTTACTATGCTCCTGAGGCATGCCTTCAGCACCGCAACAGAGGGAATCTACCTGCACACAAGATCTGACGGCAGGCTTTTCAACCTCGCCCGCCTGAAAGCCAGAACCAAAGTACGCGAGGCTCTAATCAGAGACATGCTGTTCGCAGACGACGCTGCAGTCGCAACCCACACACAGCAGGAGCTTCAGACCCTGATGGACCGCTTCTCCCAGGCATGCAACGACTTCGGGCTTACCATCAGCCTGAAGAAGACTAATGTCTTGGCGCAAGGCATGGAAGCACCACCAACCATCACCATCGACGACTATGAGCTGGAGGTCGGGAATCAGTTCACGTACCTGGGGTCCACGATCAGCAATAACCTCTCCCTTGATACAGAGATCAACAAGAGGATTGGAAAATCAGCCTTCACACTCGCTCGCCTCACCACACGAGTGTGGGAGAATCCCAAACTCTCTGTCAAGACGAAGATGGCAGTGTACAACGCCTGCATCATCAGCACACTGCTCTATGGGAGTGAGACGTGGACAACATATGCCCGGCAGGAAAAGAGACTGAACTCCTTCCACTTGCGCCGCATTCGCCACATCCTGGACATATCCTGGCAGGACAAAGTGCCCAACACAGAAGTTCTGTCCCGCGCCGGTCTTCCCTCCATGTTCACTCTACTCAGGCAGCGCAGGCTCTGCTGGCTAGGCCATGTTCACCATATGGAGGATGGCAGAATCCCCAAAGACGTCCTCTACGGAGAACTGGTAACTGGCAGGAGAGACGTTGGCCACCCACAGCTGTGCTTTAGAGACGTCTGCAAGAGAGACATGAAGGCCCTGGAGATCAACACAGAGCGCTGGGAGGACCTTGCAACGGACTGCTCCAAATGGAGAGGCACCCTGACCAGACAGCTCAAGGCGGGTGAAGAGAGACTGACTGCTGCAGCAGATGAAAAAAGGACCCGCAGGAAGAACCGCCACAGACCCAGCAGCACGGAGACCACCCACAAGTGCGACCTGTGTGACAGGGACTGCCATTCGCGCATCGGCCTGTTCAGCCACAGGCGGTGCTGTTCCAGCAGAGTAGACGTTTAGGATTCTCTTCCATGGTCATCATAAACCGACGGAGGCCGACGACATTGGACCTTGTTCTGACATATGGCATAGAAATAGAAAATCAGGTAATGTCTCCTCATAACCCTGTACTGTCAGACCATTGTCTGTTAACCTTTGATTTTACTATTTCTGACTATTTGGCTCCTAAAGAAAAATATTATTACAGTAGATACCTCTCAGATGATGCTGTTACCAAATTTATGCAGATTGTTTCCTCTATGCCATGTGTCAACACAACGGAAATAAGCTATAGACAGCTTGCTCCTTCTGTAATTGATAACATGATGGATAGTGTTGCAGCTTCTCTGCATCAGATTCTAGATTTGGTGGCCCCCTTAAAAAAGAAAACGTCTAATCAGAGATTTCTAACTCCTTGGTTCAACACAGAAACTCGTAGCTTAAAACAGAAGACTCGTCAATTAGAAAGAAAATGGCGCTCCACTAATTTAGATGAAATGTCACCATGGGATGAGACGCCGTATCATCCGGCGCTCAGACTATATCCCTCCTCTACCCGGTCCTCTCCTTGACAGCGTCTCAGCGGGCTCCCAGCTGTCAGTGTTACGGGACGGCTGGAGCCCAATTATCTCTCATCAGCTGAGGCGCTGCTAATGGGTTTAAAAAGGAGCAGCTCCGATCATTCGGGGCTGTGACTTAGCACTCTGAAGGCTGGAACCCCTATGCCCGGCGCCAGCTCTCTACTCATCTTGCTGCATTATTTGTAAGTGTACCCTGTATGAGTATTTGTGCCTTTTGGCCCACGAGGCCGTGTTCCTTATCCCCTGTTCCCCACTATTAATAAAACATTGCAACTCACTGGCTCGCCCTCGGCTCTTATTGTGTGGCTCGCGAGGGCCACATGTAACAGTAAGTCGCAGCCAGGCGAGTTGCCGGCGGCCGTGAGTTGCCGCTGGACTTGTTCTTCCCTGTCTGGGCGTCAGCCCTTAGAACATGCCGTCTCCCCGGAGTCACGTTCGGCTCCAGGGCAGTGAGCTGACGGCCATCTTGGGGGAAGTCGACGGGACGCTCTTCTCCGCTACCCTGTACGACGACCCCAATGAGAGACGCTGGCACCTAGAGTTTGCTGAGAATCTCCTGGACAGTCTCCCTCACCATTCCCACCATCCTGAGGTCTGTGCCAGGAGGGACGCCATCGCTGCGCAGCGAGAGGAGCTCCGAGGGTTGGAGGGAAATCCCGGCAGGAAGCCGAAGAGGAGGAGACGTCACCCTTCGCTTCGGGATCCCGTTCCTGCCTCCACTCCGGCCCGGGAGTTTGCGCCACGCAGAGGGCTTTCCCCGTCCTGCAAGACGTCACTCGGGATTCCCCTGGAGGATCTGCAGCTGACGGCAATTAAGGTCCGGGACCGAGTGGCTGCTGCTCGCTCTGCTGTGCACCCGTCCGTAATTATGGAGCATGTGGCGGCGGCCGTTAGACTGGTGGAGAGGAGTCCAGGGCTGCGTGACTTCCCAGAGTTCAACGCCCTCCTCGCCTCTGTCTCTGCCCAGGAGCGGCGATTTCCGGATCTCTCCTTTGCTTCGCCCCCTGTGAGTTGCCGTCGCCACACTGCCTCGTCCTCTCAGCAAAAACCCCGGCCGCCACAAGGTCTCATCCTCCCACGCAGCTGTCTTCCCTGCGCCTCTTCAGAGAGGAGATCTCTCAGCCTCTTCTCCTGAGCCACTTCCGTCCGCTGTCACGCCAGCGCTTCAGGTCCGGCTCATCTTGGCTGTCGCCCCCTCCTCCTCAACGCGCCCCCCGACTGCTGTGTGCATCCTGAATCCAGACCTGGCGAACTCCATCCCGGAATCCACGCGAGCGGCTCCCCGACATCCTCCTAGGGGGTCCTCCGTCACCGCCCGGCGGGGAGAGGGAGGAGCAAAGTCCACGACAGCAGGCACCATCCGGCCTCCAGGAGACAGGCAAGTCTCGGTTTTTTCACATTCATCCGATGATTTGCTCTGTCAAACTCCTGGAGGTGGAGTTTGGGGTTCGCAGCTCCCCGAACTCCCACCACCTGCTGTAGCTGTAAATATTAATCCTGCATCCTCTGTGTCTCCCTCCGCTGAGCGGTCCCCGGTGCCAGGCCAACGTCGTGGGATGAGGAGGGGGCCTGCAGTTCTGGTCAGCCTGATTCCGGTTCCGCAGCTACGCCGTGGACGGAGGAGGAAGACGGATTGCTACGTGGAGTCTGTGCTGACGACCAAGCGTCCCCGGGTCTCCACGGAGTTGCGGTCCATTCCAGCGGAACGAGGTTCTCCTGCCACCACGCCGTGTGAGCTGTCGGCGTGGGCATCGGTGCCGGGGGAATCACAAGCTGCGCTGTCCATCATGCCAGCTGTGGAGCCCGACGCAGCTGAGTGGGAGCCTGATGACGACCTCCTGATGTTGGATCCCGGATCTTCGCAGTCGTGGATGGCGTCAGAACCCGAGATCAGGCAAGTGCTCTATCTCATCTTTCTTCTCCTTATCTTAGAGCACTTTAGCCTGTCTCTAGGGGAGGTGAGCCGGTTGCAGCCGCCCGCTGCGTCCGTGCTTATCTCACCGGGTTCTGGCGCTGCCGGTGATCCTGATCCCGGTTCTGTTTTTTCTCCTGAGCCTTCTCCCAGGGTCGCCGGCAAGGAGCTGCCGTCTCTCGTGGTGCTAGAGGGTCCAGGTTCGACGTCGGAGGTCGGTTCTGGTGCGGCGCCGGCCCAGTCGGGGTCCGACGTGGGTTCGCCCGAGACCCAATCGGGGTCCAATGTGGGTTCTGCACCAGTTGTGTCCAGGTCCGGTGAGGGGGTTGCTGATTCCCTGCCGTTTGTCATTGGACCGCTTCGTCATCAGCTCTCCCTCAAGCCTCTTCCACCGGGGTCTGTTTGGACTTCTCCCTCTCCCCTCCGGGCCTGGTGGTTGGGTAATGCGGGTCGGCCGCCGGAGGGCCTGTCGTGCCCGTTCGGCTCGCTTGTGCGGCCGCCCGACCCGCGAGACTTTCTGGTTCGGCCTCCCGATGAACTGTGTTTTCTGGCCTGGGTTTCGGGTAGGCCACCGGAACTCATCCCTTCACCCTTGTTAGCGGTATGGATGCTGGGTGCGGGGAGACCCCCCGAACTGTATGTCTCCTGCTGTGCTTATGTTTGGGTGGGTTCAGCTAGGCTGTTATTTTGAGCCGCATTTAGCGTGTTTTTTTTTTCTCCTTTGAATCAGAATCAGAATCAGAATCAACTTTATTGCCAAGTATGCTTACAACATACAAGGAATTTTACTTATCACTAAGGTGCGCTCGTTTCTAAGCGCTCCCTAATGACGCGGCAGCCATACAAGGCGCCTCATACAGTGGGGGGTAAAGAGGGGGAGGGGGAGAGGGTGACACATTGGGCAGAGAGAAAAAACAAAGTTATCAAAATAGTGCTCGAGTGAGCAAGATTGTGATCACATAGAAAAAAATCCCTCTAATTGCACAATTAGCAGACAAAATAAAGCAAGGGCAAGAGAGAGACCAGTGTGTGTATGTCAGTCATATGACATCAGTGTGAGTGCAGTGTGTGAAGTAATTTCCGTTTGGGTCGAGATGCAGCAGAAGAAGAGTGAGACACAGACAGGACACAGCAAGCTGGGATCAGTAAGGGAGGAGGAGAAGGGAGAGGAGAAGAAATGCGTCTGCTCTGTCTGATAGCCGGAAGAAGAGGCTTTGGGTTTCCCCTCCTGTGTGAGGGATGGCTGTATGTTTTATTTTCACCCTTAGGAGTTCTCCTTTTATTTTAGGGGCTCCGGGGTTGATTTTCGTCTTTTGACCCATACTTGGTTTATGGTATATTGTGGGGGTTTTTTTCCCTGTGGTCTGGGCTGTTATCCCTGCTATTATCCTCTGCCTGTATGGGTTTCTCTCTCGTTGTATTGTATGGAGTATTGTGTTTGGGTTTTTTTTTTCCTGATACTCTATATTGGCTTATTGTCTTTTTTTTCTCTCCCCCTTTCTCTGAGTTTCTTTCATGTTATATTGTATGGAGTATTGTGTTTGGGTTTTTTTCTGCCCTGGTACTCTGTATTTGTTTGTCGATTTGTCCTTTTTTCTCTCTGATTCTCTCCCTCCGGTCCTGCCTCCCATCCGCCCACCCTAGGTGGGGGAGGGGGGTGTCTCGGATGTTACGGGTCGTTCGGAGCCCAACCGTGAGGGGGACGCTCTGTCACCATGGGATGAGACGCCGTATCATCCGGCGCTCAGACTATATCCCTCCTCTACCCGGTCCTCTCCTTGACAGCGTCTCAGCGGGCTCCCAGCTGTCAGTGTTACGGGACGGCTGGAGCCCAATTATCTCTCATCAGCTGAGGCGCTGCTAATGGGTTTAAAAAGGAGCAGCTCCGATCATTCAGGGCTGCGACTTATCACTCTGAAGGCTGGAACCCCTATGCCCAGCGCCAGCTCTCTACTCGTCTTGCTGCATTATTTGTAAGTGTACCCTATATGAGTATTTGTGCCTTTTGGCCCACGAGGCCGTGTTCCTTATCCCCTGTTCCCCACTATTAATAAAACATCGCAACTCACTGGCTCGCCCTCGGCTCTTATTGTGTGGCTCGCGAGGGCCACACGTAACATGAAATCTATTTAGCTTGGAGAAATCATCTTTTAATTTAAAAAATCTCTTAGAAAAGCTAGAACGAGTTATTATTCTGCATTAATAGAAGAGAACAAGAATAATCCCAGGTTTCTTTTCAGCACTGTAGCCAGGTTGACAAAGAGTCAGGACTCTGTCAATCCTAGCATTCCCTTAGAGCTTACTAGTCAGGACTTTATGAACTTTTTCAATAATAAAATTTCATCCATCAGAGATAAAATCAATCAGATTCTTCCCACAGTTAACTTAAATACTGTAACTACTACAACTCCTTCAATTGATGTCTGTCTTGATGAGTTTACTCCAATCGACCTTTGTGAGTTAGACAAAATAGTTTCCTCATCCAAACCTTCAACTTGTCTTTTAGACCCTATTCCTACCAGGTTATTTAAAGAAGTCTTCCCACTTATTGGTAGCTTTATTCTTCATATAATCAATTCTTCATTAACTTTAGGCCATGTACCGCAGGCTTTTAAAACGGCTGTAATTAAACCCTTACTCAAAAAGCCAACGCTAGATCCAGGAGCTTTAGCTAACTATAGACCAATCTCTAATCTCCCTTTCATTTCAAAAATCTTAGAAAGAGTTGTTGCTACGCAATTATTTTACCACCTGCAGGGAAATGGTTTACTTGAAGAGTTTCAATCTGGGTTTAGAATCCATCATAGTACTGAAACAGCCTTAGTGAAGGTCACTAACGACCTCCTGATCGCATCTGATAATGGACTGGTTTCTGTACTTGTCCTTTTAGACCTTAGTGCAGCTTTTGATACTATCGATCATAATATTCTACTTGATAGATTAGAACACTATGTTGGACTTAATGGAACTTCGTTGCAGTGGTTTAGATCTTATTTATCTGATAGGTTCCAGTTTGTTCATGTAAATAATGAGTTTTCTTTCAACCCAGAAGTGCTGGCTCAGTTGGTAGAGCATCTGCTCCACACCCGGGAGGCAGGGGTTCAAATCCCGGCCGGGTCATGCCGAAGACCATATAAAAGTGGAACTTCCTGCCGTCCAGCTTGGTGCTCAGCAATAATGGAATGGAGGAGGGAAATCTGTGGCGGCGCCTTGCATGGCAGCGGCCCTCTGATTCTGCACTTGGGGTGTGTGTGATTGACACTGTAGATAGGTAAAGCACAATCTCGTTCTACTGTACATGATTGGTTGTATGGTTGAATGACAATAAGGGTGATTTAATTTTTAATTTAAATTTAATTTAATTTAATTTAACTCAAAGCTTAGTCATGGAGTTCCACAGGGATCTGTGCTAGGCCCTACTCTTTTTAGTTTATATATGCGTCCGTTAGACAACATTATTAGAAAGCACTGTATACATTTTCATTGTTACGCAGATGACACACAATTATACCTGTCAATGAAGCCAGATGATAGTAATCAATTAGCCAAGTTAGAAGCCTGTCTTAAGGAAATCAAAGCTTGGATGACTTGGATGACTCCTGCTATTAAATTCAGATAAGACTGAAGTCATTCTTGTTGGTCCAAAAAAACCTAAGAAATACCTTTCCAAGTCAAACTTTCAGTTTGGATGCGGTTACTCTTTCTCTTAATAGCTCTGTGAGGAACCTTGGAATTATTTTTGATCAAGATCTGTCCTTCAATTCACATATTAAATTTGTTTCTAAGACTGCCTTCTATCATTTGTGTAATATTGCCAAGATTAGGAGCATCTTGTCTCAGAGTGATGCTGAGAAACTGATCCACGCTTTTGTTAGCTCGAGATTAGATTATTGTAATTCTTTATTATCAGGCTGTCCTAAAACATCTTTAAAAAGTCTTCAGCTGATCAAAATGCTGCAGCAAGAGTTTTAACAGGTACTAGAAAGAGAGATCATATCTCTCTTCCTTGGATCAGGTAGTTAGATGGTCCAGTCGTTTGCTTGGTGAGCCACAGCTGAGCCTGACATCCCTGTACACCAGACAGGTACAGAGGATTGCTACCTCCATTTTAAATGATGACTCCCACCCTTTGCACTGCCACTTTCAGCTTCTTCCCTCAAGACGGAGGTTTGCTGTCCCAAAAAGTAGAACCCAGCGCTACAAAAACAGCTTTGTCCTTGCTGCTGTCAAAGAGTTGAACAAGCTGTAAAAATATATTGTACATAATCCATCCATCCATCCATCCATCTTCTACCGCTTTTCCGGAGGTCCGGGTCGCGGAGGCAGCAGTTCAAGCAGAGAAGCCCAGACTTCCCTCTCCCCAGCCACCTGCTCCAGCTCTTCAGAGAGGATACCAAGGCGTTCCTAGACCAGCTGGGAGACATAGTCTCTCCACCGAGTCCTGGGTCTGCCCCGGGGTCTCCTCCCAGTGGGACGTGCCTGAAACACCTCAAGTGGGAGGCGTCCAGGAGGCATCCTAATCAGATGCCCATACCACCTCAACTGATTCCTTTCAATGTGGAGGAGCAGCGGTTCTACTCTGAGCCTCTCCCGGATGACTGAGCTCCTCACCCTATCTCTGAGGGTGAGTCCAGCAATCCTACGGAGAAAGCTCATTTCAGCCGCTTGTATCTGCGATCTCGTTCTTTCGGTCATTACCCAAAGCTCGTGACCATAGGTGAGGGTAGGAACGTAGATTGACTGGTAAATCGACAGCTTTGCCTTAGAACTAAGCTCCCTCTTCACCACAACAGACCGGTACAACGTCCGCATCACTGCAGATGCTGCTCCAATCCGTCTGCCGATCTCTCGCTCCATTTTCCCCTCACTCATGAACAAGACCCCAAGATACTTAAACTCCTCCACTTGGGGCAGGAGCCTGTCCCCAACCCGGAGAGGACAATCCACCTTTTTCCGGCTGAGGACCATGGACTCGGACTTGGAGGTGCTGATTCTCATCCCAGCCACTTCACACTCAGCGGCAAACCGTCCCAGCAAGAGCTGTAGGTCATTGCTGGATGAAGCCAACAGGACAACATCATCTGCAAACAAAAGAGATGAGATCCTGTGGTCACCAAGCATGACACCCTCCATTCCCTGGCTGCGCCTAGAAATCCTGTCCATAAAAATTATGAACAGGATCGGTGACAAAGGACAGCCCTGGCGGAGTCCAACTCTCACTGGGAATGACTCCGACCGAGTGTTGGCAATACGAACCAAACTCTCACAACGGTCTCCAACAGACTCTCATGATAAATTGTATATCAAGGATTCAGTGTACCCCGCCCGGTATGGGGTTACCGGGGCCCCACCCTGGAGCCAGGTCTGGGGGAGGGGCTCGAAGGCTAGCGTCTGGTGGCCGAGTTTCCACCCGTGGGACCCAGCCAGGCTCAGCCCGAAGGAGTTACATGGGTCCGCCCTCCAGTGGGCTCACCACCTGCAGGAGGGATCATGGGGGTCCGGTGCTATGTGGATTAGGTGGTGGTCAAAGGCGGAGACCTTGGCGGACTGATCCCAAGCTTTCTAAACTGGCTTTTGGTACGTGGAATTGTCCATAATTTAGGTACCTATTTATTAACTTCATTTTATATTTACTTATTTTTGTAGGATGTCACTTGGGTTCTAAATATTTTATTGGGTTTTAGACCTTTGAGTTTTTTAACCTCTTTGACTAGTTTTTAACTTTTAATATGACCCTTCTCTCTTACCTCTGGTTTTTCTCTCATCTCTTTGTCTTTTTATACCCTGATTGATGGAGCCTTGAGTATTCTTATCATGTTTATAGTCAGTTTCATGTGTGCCTGTGTTTGTGTCTATGTTGAATGTAATTAGTGGCTTGTAAATATGGATGTCACTAGACTGCAAAACAAATCTACCTACGAGTACAAATAAAGTAACCTGAACCTGAACCTGAACCTGAACCTCTCCGGTTCTGGCCTCCCTTCATTGGCTTCCCATAGAGTTTAGAATTAAGTTTAAAATCCTTCTTCTTACTTACAAAGCTCTAAACAATCAGGCTCCTTTTTATTTAAAAGATCTGATACTACCGTATTATCCTAACAGAGCACTACGCTCCCAAAATGCAGGATTACTTGTAATACCTAGAATCTCCAAAAGTACAATGGGAGGCAGAGCCTTCAGTTATCAAGCTCCTCTCCTGTGGAACCAGCTGCCAATCTGGATTTGGGAGTCAGACTCGATCTCTGTTTTTAAGAATAGGGCTAAAACCTACCTTTTTGATATAGCCTACAATTAGGGAGGGATCATGTGTTTCTGAACCCTCCCTTAGTTATGCTGCTAATAGGTTTAGTCAGCCGGGGGACCTCCAGTAATGCACTGGGCCTCACTCCTTTCTTCACTCTAAATGAAATATTTTTTTTTGCTGGTCATTAACATCTGTTTGTTCTCTCCCATAGATTGAGTCCCCATCGTGCTGTTTGCTCTCTACATGTCTGTTCTTTTCATCTTCTCTGTCCCCTCACCCCCCAGCCAGTCGCAGCAGATGACTGCCCCTCCCTGAGCCTGGTTCTGCTGGAGGTTTCTTCCTGTTAAAAGGGAGTTTTTCCTCTCCACTGTCGCCAAGTGCTTGCTCACAGGGGATCGCCTGATTGCTGGGGTCTTTCTGCAACTGTGGGGGTTCCCCCTACAGTTGATAGTGCTATGAGATGACTGTTGTTGTGAAATGGCGCTATATAAATAAAGTTGAATTGAATTGAATTGAATTGGTGGTCCATCCTCTCAACATGTCCGAGCCATCTCAGGTTTATCTGTATTAGCATGTCCTCCACTGATGGTAGACCAGCTCGTTTCAACACTTCTATGTTGGTTATCTTGTTTTTCCATGAGATGTTCATTATGGCTCGAAGGTGTCCTATCATGTACGCGTGGAGTTTCTTCACCTGCACTCTGTAGACAGTCCAAGTTTCAGCACCGTATAATAGAGTAGCCAGTACTGTCGCTCTGTACACTTTGCATTTCACACGGATAGACACATGTCGATTGTTCCACAGTCTCTCCCTCAAGTTTCCAAACACAGCGCTCGCTCTTCCCATTCTGAGAGATAGTTCATCCTCCAGCCTAGCATTCTCTGAAACAGTACTCACTAGGTACTTGAAAGTCTTGCACTTGACTAGTGGCTCTGTACCAATGCTGATCTCTTCTGGTAGTGATGTTGATAATTGGAACTTTGGTGTTTGATAAAGGCACTCTATCTTCTTGATGTTGATTTGGAGGCTGAATTGGCTAGCTGCTCTTGCAAATTTCTCCACTAAACATTGCATGTCTTCCACGCTGTGTGCAACTAGAGCACTGTCGTCGGCAAAGAGCATTTCTCTTACTACCTTTATCGATGTCTTACTCTTGGCTTTAAACTGTGCCACATTGAACAAGTCTGCTCCTTTCCTTGTTTGAATGTATACTCCTTCTGAAGTGTCTTTGAAGGCCACCTCAAGCATGGCTGCCAGATATAGCGAGAAGAGTGTAGGTGCCAGCACACACCCTTGTTTCAACCCGTTGCTTACTGAAAAGTCTTTAGATACTGAACCACTCATTGCTACATTTGCTTGCATACCTGTATGGAGTGCCTCGATCAGGATCAGGCTGACAAACTTCTCTGTACAACCATATTTCTTGAGTACCTGCCAAAGTCCTTGTCATGAAACAGTATCGAAGGCTTTATGAAGTCTATGAAGACTACATAAAGCGGAATGTTCTGTTCAATACACTTTTCTTGAACCTGTTTCAAGCAGAAAATCATGTCCATTGTGCTTCTTCCACTTCTAAAGCCGCACTGGGTTTCCGGTAGTACATTCTGCGAGATGTGTTCACTGAGTCTGTTAAGTAGTACACGTGAGAGAATCTTACCAACAGTGGCTAGCAGTGATATACTGTACCTCGGTAATTTCCACAATCTTTCCTGTCACCTTTCTTGAACAAAGGCACAATACTTGCATCCTTCCAGTCTTGAGGTACTTTCTGGGCATCCCATATCTCTTGGATGAGCTTGTGCAGGCAGTTGGTCAGCTGAACACCACCAAATTTCCACACTTCTGCTGGAATTCCATCCCTTCCTTCAGCTTTACCATCCTGTGTTGTCCTGATAGCTGCCATTAGTTCATCAAAATTTGGTGGTTCATCCAGACTTGATACAGCTGGTCGCTGCACTAGAGCTTCTTTAGCCTCTTCAGTGAGATCTCCAGGGTTGTTTAGTAGTTGGTCAAAGTGGTCTGCAAATCTGTCCAGGATCTTGTCTTTCTCCTGCAAAACCGTTTCACCATCCATAGCCTTTAGTTGGATCAGTCCTTTTGGTTTAGGGCCGTAGATTTCTCTCAAACCTGTGAAGAATGTTTTCATGTCCTTCCTGTCTGCTGCAGTTTGAAGTTTCTCTGCTTTTTCATCCCACCAGTTGGACTTCATCTCTCTGGTGTACTTCTGTAGCTCACTCTGAGCCTTTGAGTGTTTCATCTTATTCGACCTTGTGTTACACTGCAGGTTTTCCTGCCTAGCTGTATTCCTCGCTTCTAGTAGTTTCTTCAGGTGTTCATCATGCTCATCAAACCAATCTTGATGTTTCCTCTCAGGGTAGCCTAATACATCACTCGCAGTCTGATACACTGTATCCTTCAGTGTTGCCCATTTCTCTTCTATGTCGTTCTCTGTGTTGTTGCTCTCCCAGTCTTTCAGGTTTTCATCCATTTCCTGTGTAAGTTCTTCCTGCTTCTTTTGGCCTTTCAGTGCACTGGTGTTTAGCTTCCGTGGTGGCTTCGCACCCATCCTGCAGTGCTGTTTTCATCCACAAATCCTTAATCTAGATCTCAGCATAACATGATCAGTACCACAGTCCGCGCCTCTCATTGCTCTGGTGTCCAATACATCCCTTATGTCTCTCTGCCTGACTATGATGTAGTCTAATAAGTGCCAGTGCTTGGATCTTGGGTGCATCCATGTCTTCTTGTGTGTGTCCTTGTGCTTAAATAGAGTGTCGGTTATGGGGCCAGGGTAGTCACAGGCCAGCGCCCTGAAACCAGAACCAGGCACCCTGCCGTGGGAGGGCCCCCCATGAGAAAACACTGGAGTTAGGACAGGATAATAAGATGAATAAAACTATAAATAATAAATAATAATAAGATACATAATTTGTTAATAAAAGGATAATCATAAACACACACACCCATTTAAACTCAAACAGTTTAAAATGCAATAGTATTTAATAACAAAGTGAATAATTATTACAAGAACAATATTAAATAGATTTAAATTCAGAAATTAAGAAAATTAAAATAGGAAACTAATTAAAAGCAAGGTTAAAATTGTAGGGCTTCAGCTTGCTTTTAAAAACATGAACACTCTCGGCAGCCCTGATGTTCTCCAACTGTTCCACAAACGTGGGCTGTAGTAACTAAAAGCAGCCTCAGCTTGGGTGCGTGTTCTGACAGTAGGAATAATTAAAAGGCCAGAGCCAGAGGGCCTCAGGGGCCGTGGGGGCTCATATGTTCAAAGTAGTTTTGATAAGTAAGAAGGCCCAAGACCGTGCAGATAAGATAAGAGAACCTTAAAATCTTAAAAAACCTTAAAATCGATCCTGAAGGACACGGGGAGCCAATGTAGTGACTTAAAGACCCGTGTGATGTGAGCCTGCCGTCTGGTCCTCATCAGAACACGTGCAGCTGAATTCTGTAATAACTGTAGATTTGAAATTGTCTTTTTGGGAACAGGGCATTACAGTAATCAATACAACTGATGATAAAAGCATGCATCAGTATCTCTGTGTTTGCTCGAGAGAGAAGCGGACGGACTCTGGCTATATTCTTTAGGTGGTAGAATCCTGTTTGTGTTATATTTTTAAGGTGTGGAGTAAAACTGAGCTCAGAGTCTAAAATGACGCCCAAATTCTTAACATGCTGGGATGGGGTAAAGGACAGACTATGTAATTTTGGTAAAATTTTGTCTCTCTGAGCTTCAGGACCAAGGACTAAAAGTTCAGTTTTCTCCTCGTTGAGCTGAAGGAAGTTTTCTGCCATCCATGACTTAATGTCTACAATACAGTTTTTAAAATTTTTAAAATTTCCTTTTTTTTTTTTTTTACTCTGTAGACTCTAGAAGAACATGTATCCATACTTACAAAAGAGTTCCTGTCTGTCAGATAGGACTTGAACCAATTAAGGACAGTACCAGGGAGGCCAACCAGATCCTTTGGTCTGGTTAAAAGAATGTGGTGGTCTACTGTATCAAAGATAGCACTTAGGTCCAGTAGAACCAGGACTGAAATTCTGTGTGAGTCCATGTTGTGCCTTAGATCATTAACAATCCTGACCAGGGCTGTCTCTGTACTGTGGTTTGTCCTAAAATCAGACTGGTTTCCATCAAATATGTTATCTGATACTAAAAAATTATTTAATTGAGTAAAAACAAGTTTTTATAAATTTTTTGTTTAAAAATGGTAAATTGGTTACTGGTCTATAGTTATTAAGGTTTTCAGGATCTAAATGACTCTTCTTCAGGAGGGGTCTCACCTCTGCAGTTTTAAAGGCAGCAAGGAAAACACGCATTTGGAGAGAGTAATTCATTATGTTTAAAAGTTCCTCCTGGAAAAACCCACAGAATGTTTTCAAAAGTGATGTGGGAATGGGATCTACAGGTTATTGGATTTACTTGGGAGAAAACTCAACCAAGAGTTTCAGCATCAGGACAAAATTCTCCTGTTTCTTCAGATCAAAGCAAAGGTTCCACAGTACTGAAAACAGTATCTTGAAATAAAAGATTAGATCTAATAACCTCTATTTTACTTCTGAAGTCCTCACATAGTGAGTCTGTTGGCATCATGCTGGACTTCTTAACATCAAGGTTGGTCAGGTGATCAGTGGTTGGGAAAAAAGGATTCTGAGATTGTTTTTCTCATTATAAATTATTTTGGAGAAGTAGGAGTTTCTGGTTTGTTTGACCATGTTATTATATAGTTTCAGTTGTTCACGTAGAGTTTGGTAGTGAACAGTTACAGTAGTTTAGTTTTTCTCCACCTTCTGCTTTCCTTTTCTGCTGTTTTGTATCTTCATTCCACCAGGGTGGGAGAGGTTTAGTTTTTGTGGTTTGGGTTTTTAGTGGTGCAACCAAGTTCAGAGTTGATTTTAGTTTATGGTTAAAACTGTCAGTAATAAAATCACATGATGCAGGTAAAACCTCAGCAGGAATGTCATTTAAAACCCTGATTGAATTTGCAGCCACTTCAGAAGTCAGATGGTCCTTCCTTCCAGTTCTCACCAGGGTCTCTCGCTGAATAAAACTGATGATGTTAAAAAACACATAGAAGTGGTCTGAGACAGCCAAGTCTACAATAGAGGACACACTGGTGGACAGGCCGTAGGTGATGACAAAGTCTAACCCCTTGCACTCTGGTCAATTTCCCTAAAAACGCCTAAAAATAACGTACCCAAAGTAAATCAAAAGCTGTTCTTCAACCCTTTGCAGCATCTTCATGGGGTTGGTCTCATTTAAAAGAAAACACTTTGAATTTTTTGGCAAAACAGTCATAATCTTTCTAAGTGCTCCTGTCACTGAGTAACAGTCATCTAAACATACTGAACTTGAAGAAAATAAAGTTCGCCTGGGTGTTTTTTTGGATACAAATGCTTGCAAATAACATACAGCTGTCAGATCCGGGCTGGAAAATGCAACAGAAATGTAGAACCAAGTGTTATCCAGCTGAGGTCAAAATTTTGTAACAATACCACAAAAAATGAATATATTACACAGCTTTTTTGTCAGGTTGTTCCCAGGCGTTTTTGAACTGTGCCAAATTAGGCCAAATGGCATAGTTTGGAAAAACGTCTGTAACTTTTGAATGATTCAATATAGAAGCTTCATCTTGGACTCTAATGAAAGGTGACACTCAGGGCTGTGTGTGTGTGGGGGGGGGTTGTTTATTCATTCATGAATGAATGAATGAACAAACAAGCCCCCACACACAAAGAAGCATGCTACGTAAAAAATGTGTGGCTTTTTTTACAAGAAAAAAATAACACCTACAGTGCAATAAAAATTATACTAAAATATCTGTAATGTAGAGGATAACAACTCCCCCCCCCCCCCGCTACAGAGGACGGACATCGTCCATCGCCACATGACGGACCGCGTTGCATGCCGCGGTCTACTACGCACAGTTGTACTAAAATATCTGCAATCCGCTACAGAGGAGTAGCGGGGGGGGGGGGGGTGAGTTCACGGTCCGGGCCGCGGTCCGTCATGTGGTGATGACGCACAGTTGTAATTTACCGATCGGTCAAAAGTTATTTTGATTACAATTTTCAGGGATAAAGAATAATTTAGCTTATAACACTTACCTGTCCACAACAGCAGTGTCGCTGGCGCACATCTGTTCCTCATTGTCAGACGAACATAACGCTGGTCCGCTTGTTACGACTCATGGTTCTGGTCATGCGACCCGGTCAAACCATGATTCCGTTATTGCGGTTTTGCGCTTCCATGATTACCATGATGATTACCATGATGATTACCATGATACCATGATGGCGAACGATTTTTTAAAACAAATAAGAACAGTAGTAAGAAAAAAAGACAGGCGAACGCGTGTGTATCACCCAGCAGCTTACACAAAACAGATTTTACGCACGGGAGGTACGCTTTCAATCGTCGAACTTCTCTGCTTCAATTGGCTCGCTGTATTCGCAGCCGTTGGTAGTCGGGTCCTTCTTGCTAGGTTTTCAGTCATTGGTTCTTCAAGGTTTCAGAAACCCAATTCAAGGCTCTTATTATTCGAATGAGAGGTCAATCAAATCTAAACCAATCAAAGCACTCCTTTGGCTTTCTGTTCGTGGCTGTGTCTGTAGTGGAAGAACAGAAATGCAGCTTTTTTTTTCAGTGCGCTCTGAGACGCACAGTGTGCGTCCTAGTGCACACGAGGGCGTGCTAGGACGCAGAGACGTGACCGCCCGCGGTATCCCGGAGTGCAAGAGGCTAAGGTATGTCCTGTGTTGTAAGTTGGCTGTGTGATGTGTTGTTTAAAATCCATACAGTTAAGAAGGTTTAACATGTTACTAGAGAAAGAATTAGAAAGATCATCTATGTCCATCCATCCATCCATCAGTCTTCTACCGCTTTTCCGGAGGTCCGGGTTGCGGAGGCAGCAGTTCAAGCAGAGAAGCCCAGACTTCTGCTCCAGCTCTTCAGAGAGGATACCAAGGCGTTCCCAGACCAGCTGGGAGACGTAGTCCCTCCAGCAAGTCCTGGGTCTGCCCCGGGGTCTCCTCCCAGAGGGAAGTGCCCGAAACACATCGAGTGGGAGGCATCCAGGATGCATCTTGATCAGATGCCCATACCACCTCAACTGGCTCTTTTCAATGTTGAAAGGAGCCAGTGAAGATTAAAATCTTCTATCTGAAGATTAAAATCACCAGCTATGACTACCTTGTTATATTTTGTGTGGATGATTGACAGCATGTCAGAGAATTCACTGATAAATGCTGCACATGGTTTTGGTGGTCTATAAACTATGCTTGGGCCGCAGCAGCAGAGTCACCGGAGTAATGGTCGGTGGTGGAGCTTGAGTTAAGACAAGCACTCTTTTCTGTCTCTACATTATCAGTTTTCGAGAGATCTTGTCTTGCTAATGGTGGGGAGAACCAATTGCAGCTGTCATCTGCTCCTGAGTTTTCCCCGCTGGGCTCTACTGCTGCCAGTAACAGCGACCCGGTGTTTGTCTCTTCCTCCCCGTGTGAGGTGGCCATGTCAGGGATGGATTCCCAGGTGGATAGACTTGAGACACCCCAGCCTGAGTCACCTGGTTTTATTGCGGGTCAGCAGCCCCCGCCTGGTTTCATCGCTGGTCAGCAGTCTTTGCCTGAGGCCACCGCTGGTCAGCAGTCTGTGCCAGAGGTCGCCGCTAGTCAGCTGTCTTCACCTGAGGTCGCTGCTGGTCAACAGCCTTCACCTGAGGTCGCCGCTGGTCAACAGTCTTCTTCATCTGGTTTCGCTGCTGGTCAGCAGTCTGCACTTGAGGTCATCGCTGGTCAACCATCTTCACCTGACAAAATTGCTGGTCAGCAGCCTTCGCCTGAGGTTGCTGCTGGTCAGCAGCTTTTGCCTGGTTTAGCCGATGGTCATCAGTTCAATTTGTCTGCATTCGTCGATGGTCATCAATCCTCTTTGCCTGGCTTCACTGAAGGTCAGCAGTCCTCCTCGTCTGGTTTCCTCGCTGGTCAGTCGTCTTCATTGCCTGGTTTCCTTGCTTGTCAGCCATCTTCGTCGTCTGGTTTCCTCGCTGGTCAGCCATTTTCTTCGTCTGGTTTCCTTGCTGGTCAATCACCTTCTTTGTCTGGGTTCCCCGCTGGTCAGCCGTCCTCTTCGCCTTGCCTCCTCACCGGTCAGCCGTCATCGCCGTCTGGTTTCACCACTGGTCAGCCGTCATCGCCGTCTGGGCTCGCCGTTAGTCAGCAGCCATCATCGGGTGTCAACGCTCTTCAGTTGCTGGCCCACTAGGATCCACGCCTCAGCCCCTGCAC
Source organism: Pholidichthys leucotaenia (assembly GCA_020510985.1). Classification (NCBI taxonomy): domain Eukaryota; kingdom Metazoa; phylum Chordata; class Actinopteri; order Cichliformes; family Pholidichthyidae; genus Pholidichthys; species Pholidichthys leucotaenia. The sequence continues at coordinate 250,060,408 of CM035844.1, read as the reverse complement.
AAAGAGCACATTTTCCAGATGCTACCTCCTGAAAGGGACGCATTGTGCTCTGCAGTCTGATGGCTTAGGGATGCTGGGAGGCCATCCAACAGATCATGTCCTCTGGTCCATTGGGGTTGAAATGCTGGGAGACCACCCGATGGACTACGCCGTCTGCTTGGGTGGCTCAGGAACTCTGGGAGGCCACCTGACTTATTCCACCTCGTGATCTGGTGGTCTTGGGATTCCAGTAGGTCACCCAAACTGCTTTACTTTTTTGTCTGGTGGTCCTAGGTTCTCAGTTGGCCACCTGATCTGTCCTGCTTTGTGGGTCTTGAGCGAGTGTTTTGTTTTGTCCCTCCTGGCCTGATTTCCCCCCACAGCCCTCCCTGGATGGGTTATTGTTCTGTTCTGGGGGGGGGGGGGTCTTTTTCCTTTTGATGTTATGTTGGGGTGTCTGGGTTCCACCCCTTGGACGGAGGACTCTGTCATGATGCTGAGCATGATGGGAGAACCGTGCTCATGCTTTCAGTTATCTCTAGTTATTTACTGTACTTTCCCCACCTCAGATTTATTATTGTATTTGTGTATGGTTTTGTCTATATGATGTTATCTGAGTTTGCTCTTTGTTTGTTTGTTGTTTTTTTTTTTGTAATCCTGTTATCATATCTGTTTGGTGATTATATTGTGTTTATTATTATCATGTGTTTTTGGATCATCTTGTATTTATATTATATCTTCCTGCATTTATATTTGAGCCTTCTCCATTTCTTTCTTAGCTAGTTTTGCGGTTTGTCCCAGCTGTGTATTATCCTGATTAATTATCTTCACTCCTGGCTCCCACTCCTGTTATTCATATGTTTAATTTCTCTTCATCCTATTTAAGCCACGCTGCATCACATTCTTCATTCTGAATGTAGATGGAAGTCCCACGTCTATTCCTGTCATGATCTGAGCACGGAACGGGGGGCGGGGGGATTCCGCCAGGCTCTCTTTGCATTTTTTCTGTATTTGTATGGTGTTGTATTTTTCAGTTCTTATTCCTGTTATTTTATCTTTGGTTGATTTTCACATATTATGTATTGTTTGTTAGTATGATTTATTTTCCTCTTTAAATTCATTATAGTTGTGTTATTTACATATTTGGATTTACTTGTCTTTATTTGCCATCATATTATATTTGTATCTTGTGTTTTTTTCTCTCCTTCTCCGGAGCTGCAGCTGTCAGCGGCCCTTCTGGGTTTTCTGCTCCATTGTTGGGCAATGCTCCTGTCAGCTGTCAGTCCCGTCTTCTCCCCTCTTTTTGCTCCCAGCTGACCCGAGTCAGTAATCATTGTTTCCTCATGCCCGCTCATGGTATCCACACCTGCCATCATTTGTGTTCATTTGTTTCTTGCCCTATTTAAGGACTGCAATTTCTCTCCTTGATTGCTGGAGTCTTAATTATTGTCTGTGTCTGAACCCTGTCCCCGTTCTGACGTTATTATCCTTGTGAATCCTATCTTCTCTGTTGTCATCTTTGGTTGTAACTTTTTGCTTTGTGCACTGTTTTAATTTTTGTGGTTGTACACAGTTTGGACTTTGTGTTCATTAATAGATATCACAACTAGCAGTTCAGCATCTGGGTCTCTCTCCTCTTTGCCCTGAGGGGCATTTCATGACAATTCCAGGATTTCTACACGTTACAGCCTTCTGAGTTTTCCTACCCGTTCCTGTATCTTGTACGTTTTTTTGTGCTTTGTTGGACTTTGTTTTTTCATTAAATTTTGGCAACTCACAGTTCAGCGCCTGGGTCGCCATTCCTGCTTTGCCCTGAAGGGCAATTCATGACATTAATTTTGACATGGTTCTTATGGTTTACTCCACCAATCCAAATCCTGCATGGTCTGTTGCTAGAGATAATGGGGGAATGGGGTAGGTGGATGGTGAGGGAGGACTGGTGCAGTGGGTGGTGGAGTGTGGTGGGAAGGAGGGTGCAGCTTGTGGGCAGAATGTACAGTACCTACAGGGGGAGACGGTCTGGCTGACGGAGCAGATAAAACAGAGTAAAATACATTATCTGTAAAATGTGAGTGCCCAGCCTGCTCGGATGTATACCATCTCTCCAATAAAATGATGTACAGTTCCAGAACAGGTTAAAATTGTCAATAAAAGTAGAACCACATGCTGCAGTAGCAGACTGAAGCCATGTATGAAGGCTCAGGGTCCAGCTAAAGCGATCGATGCCTCAGCCTAGTTGAGGCAACGGTCCAGAGATAAATATGCGCTTACCAGAGCCTTGGAGTGTGTGGAGGAGACTGGTGAAGGCCTGCTTTAAAACCTCAGATGCCTGGCTGGTGACATCATTGCAGCTGACAAGGATCACAATGTTCCTAGTTGAGGGGTGTTTTGCCAGGAGGCCAGGAATTTTATCCAGGAGGTCCATCAACCTGGCAACAGGGAAGAAGTGGGTCTCTGCAGCTCCTCTCCGAACATATCTCACCGTAGAGTCTTCAAAGATCAGGGTGGTAGGAGAAGGAGCTGATGACGGTTGAAAGGATACATTCCGGGTGGAGATTGGAGGTGGATGACATATGTCACAGGTGAGCGCCACGGAGTTGGTGTCATATTTGGCTCTGCCCGTGGCGGGTTCTTGGACAAGGGAACCTCTCCGATTCACTTGTCGAGGGAACCCAGAGTAGAATTCCCCAAGGCAGCCTTGGAGATGTGAAAAGTGAAGGTGGAGGCTCCAAGTCCCCGGCAGCAGAGGAAACTCATGTGGAATGTGACCGAATTTTACAGCCTATTATTAGTGTCCTGAAGTAAAATGAAGAGAGACGATTCTGCCAGCTGGATAACCTTTATTTCTCTGTATACAGGAGAAGAGTGGAGAAGAGACAAAATCTGCTCTCACTGTTCTGCTCTTGTCAGCAGCTTTGCTTCCTTTATAGTATTCATCTCTCTGCTCTATGTATGGTAGCAGCCTTGAAGATAAGACCCAAAGACACACTGTCGGAGCACGCGACTCACAAGAATGTGATTTGACCTTACTTGACAATCTTAACAGTTATTTCCCACAAGGCTCACCCACTCCCCTGCTCACTGAGAACATTCCGTACAGAGGAGAGATAAAACATGCATGCTGAGCATAAATTCATTATGATTCACCTCTCACACTATGCATTGAATATGTAGACACTACATTACTGAGTATGTCGTCTAAATCAGTCATTACACAACAGGTTAATATATGAGCAACAATTTCCCACTACAATAAAAGATGTGAATAACAAATGGTGAATTTCTACCACAAGATCTAGGATGTTAAAACGGTTCTTGACCTGGAGGTCGGGGTTCTCGATGTTCATAACACGACGGCATGAGCTCTTCCCCCTTCTCTGACAGTCACCCGCAACAAGCCACGGTTCTGGATGATATGGTATAGAGCTAAACAGTGCCTCTGGTTCAGCTCCAGGCTGGACCCAGAGGTGTTCCTGAGAAACACCTGGAAAGGGGGCAGTAACTGGAGCAATACTGGAGGATAACATTGGACTGGCGGTTGGGGCGACCGCAGGGGCAAGTGAAGACAATCCAGGGCCAGAGAAAGTGGAATCAGTTAACCCAGAACAAGGATCAACAAGGTCAGGAGAAGAGTTCTTAGCTGGAAAGGAGCCAACGGGCCGATAAAAGGCAGTATCGTCAAAATCCTTGCTGGAGGACAGACCCTGACCCAATCTTCTTGGAGAAGGTGACACACTTCTGATAGCCAACTGACAGGGTAAGTGGCACCATGACAGATGTGAAAACTCATTGAACTTAGGATCTATTAAGATTCCAGCTCTAATTTAAAAGGTAAAAATGAAGTTTAAAATGTCCAGGGTTTAAAACGGTAAGAATAAAATGAACATCCATCCATCTATCTTCTACCACTTAATCCTTTTTGGGTTGCGGGGGGGCTGGAGCCTATCCAAACATCTTTGGGCGAGAGGAAGGGTCCACCCTGGACAGATCGCCAGTCCATCGCACAAAATTAAAATAAATTGATGTAAAAGTCTGTGAGAATGTGTCTCATCAGCATTCTTGCTCAGATGCCAGCGCATGCGCACCCAAGTTTCTCATGCTCATATCCTACATTTGTAGTTACAGTGGTAGTTGTGTATTTGCAGTATGTGCAGTACTGTAGTTATTCCACCAGTGAACTTCATTCCTCCAGAAACAGATTTAGACGTCTTCAGTCCTCTGACTGTAAAATCCTGATTTATCTTTAAATCTTATTTAGCCAACAGAGCCGCTCTGTGTTGTTGATCCAAACATGAACTACAAACCTGAGTCACCCATCTGATCAACTTACAGATGTGGTGTTGCTGTGTGGTGTGGTGTTATTGTGTTGTTGTTGTTGTTGTGTTGGTGTTGTGTTGTCTTGTTATTGTGTTGCTGTTGTTTCATTGTTGTTTTTGTTGTGCTGTTCTGTTAACATGATGTTGTAGTTGTTGCTATGTTATTGTTTTGTTGTAGTTGTTTTACTGCCCTCCCACTGAGCTTCTTAGTTGTCGACTGGTAGACAACAAACTAGCACGTGTGGTGCAGGCATCAGTGATGACAAGATTTCTACTTCTCTCTTGTTTAAAGATTAGATTAGATTAGATTAGATTAGATTCAACTTTATTGTCATTACCCATGTATGAATACAAGATAACGCAACACAGTTTAGCATCCAATCAGAAGTGCAAAGGACAGCAGTGCAGTATATACAGTAATTGACAGTATGTACAATTTAAGCAAATATATGCAGATAGGTCAGTGTAGAAAGTTAAGAGTACCGTTATGTGCAAATAATGTACAATAAGTTAGGTGGGCAGTTATGTACAGATGAGGATGGTAAGAGATGGGAATAAGTTAGCAAAATAAGATAAGATAAATAAGATAAGATAAGATTAAAATAAGATAAGATAAGATAAGCCGTTATTAGTCCCACAATGGGGAAATTCCAGGACTGCAACAGCACAGGGATAGCAACACTCAGAGCAATAATTTAGAAGATAAGAAAATAAAATAAGAGCAATGAATATACATATGTACACATAAATATATAAATATATATATACACAGTGCAGAGCATTGTAGCTAGATGGAATAAACAGCATAACCGTCTATTTACAGTAGTTACCCTACATGCTATGAATATGTACCCATACATATTGTCACCCTCTGTAGCGACTGATATTGTCCTAGTTGTATACTGGAGGGGACCATTGTGTAAGTCTGTTGCGTCTTTTGCATTCAATACTATTAGGTCGTCACGTTTTTTTGCTATCTCTGCGAGCAGCCCTGCTTAGGTTATACAGTCTGACAGCCGTAGGTAGGAAGGACCTGCGAAACCTCTCAGTCGCGCACCTAGGATGATGTAGTCTACTGCTAAATGAGCTCCTCAGTGTGTTCAGTATGTCCTGCATAGGGTGGGACTCGGACTCCAGCAGAGATGACAGTTTAGCCACCATCCTTCTCTCTCCTATCTCCTCCACTGGGTCAAGGCGCTGTCCCAGGACAGAGCTAGCTTTCTTGATCAGTTTGTTCAGTCTCTTCCTATTGGCTGCTGTAATGCCACTGCCCCAGCAGACCACTCAAAAAGTGATGGCTGATGCTACCACTGAATCGTAGAATGTCTTCAGGAGCACCCCTTGTACACCAAAAGACCTGAGCCTCCTCAGTAGGAACAGCCTGTGCTGTCCCTTCTTGTAGAGTACATCGGTATTGTGTGACCATTCTAGTTTATTATTCAAATGAACACCCAGGTACTTGTAGGATGTCACCATCTCAATGTTTGTTCCCTGGATGTTTACTGGTGCTGTGAGGGGTTGTCCTTGCCTGCGGCAGTCCACCACCAGCTCCTTAGTTTTCCTTGCGTTGATCTGGAGGTAGTTCCGATGGCACCAGTCCACAAAGTACTGGATAAGTCCTCTGTACTCAGCTTCATCTCCATTGGAGATGAGGCCGACGATCGCAGAGTCGTCAGAGAACTTCTGTAGATGGCAGTGTGTTGTGTTGTGTGAGAAGTCCGCGGTATAAAGGGTGAACAGGAAGGGAGCTAAAACCGTTCCCTGGGGGACCCCTGTGCTGCCGATGATCGTGTCGGACACACAATCCCAGGTTCTCACAGACTGTGGCCACTTTGTGAGGTAGTCCGGGATCCATGATGACAGGTGCTGGTCCACCCCTGCGCACAGCAGCTTGTCCCTCAGGATCATCAGTTGGATGGTGCTGAAAGCACTGGAGAAGTCAAAGAACATGATCTTCACCACGTTCCCGGACCTCTCCAGGTGGGACAGGGAACGGTGAAGAAGGAAGATCACTGCATCCTCCACCCCGATGCCATGCTGGTAGGCGAACTGGAGTGGTCATCAGGTGAGACGTCAGGGCCACTGGCCAGTAGCTGTTTAGGTCTCTGGGGTGCAGAGTCTTTGGTACGGGTACCACACAAGATGTTTTCCACAACTGTGGTACCCTCCCCAGCTTCAGGCTCAAGTTGAAGATGTGCTCCACAATCCCACACAGCTGGTCTGCGCAGGACTTGAGGAGCTTTGCGCTGATGCCATCCGGTCCCGAAGCCTTCCTCGCCTTGATCTTCCTCAACTCCATCCTCACCTGGGTCTTAGTGAGGGTCAGGTTGGGGGGCTGTGTGCTGGGAGTGGGGGGGGGGGTGTTGGTGGAGGAGGGTGTAGACAGCAGGTCTCGATGACTGTAGAGGCACCAGTGGTTGTTGTGCAGGCGGAGGGGAGGGCGGTTGGTCAAACCTATTAAAAAACAGGTTCAGATTGTTCGCCCACTCCCTGCCCCCTGTGGCCTGGGAGGAGGTATGCTGGAGCCCAGAGACGGTTTTGAGGTTTCTCCAGACCCCACGATGTGGCTCTGTTGCAGCTTGTCCTCCATCTTCTTCCTGAAGCTGTCCTTGCCTTCTCTGATCTTCCTCCTTAGCTCCCTCTGTACGGACTTCAGCATCTCCCTGTTCCCCGACCTGAAGATCCTCTTCTTCTCTCTCTGAAGTGTTTATATCTCAGGGTTGATCCAGGGTTTGTTGTTCAAGCAACACCGTATGATCTTGGTGGGTACGGTGTTGTCCACACAGAAGTTGATGGAGTCCGTGATGGTGTGAGTGAGGCCATCAATGTCCTCACCATGTGGATCACAGAGCTGCTCCCAGGCAGTGATTTCAAAACAGTCCTTTGTGCGTCTATTGCCTCCTCAGACCATAACTTCTACCTCAGACCCACTGCTCTCCACTGCTCTTCCACTGGTCGACTCATTGGTGTGACAGCTGCATCTGATGTTGACAGCTGTGTCTGACACTCATCGCGTCAGAGTACTTTTTTCTCCGTTTTGTTTGTTTTCATTGATTGTTTTTATCGATTTCATTTTTTTTTATCCCTGTTTGTTGTTATTAGTTTTTATTTACTGTTACCTCTGTATTGGCCTCGCCTAAAAGTCTGTTCAGACGCACGAGTAGCTGTTTTTGGCTAGCTGCGGGATACCCATCTCAGCGCCTGGAACGCCATGGCTCCTTCTCCGTCATGTACCCGCTGTTTATCGCTCCCCGATAAGGTCTCTTAGCTGGAAACAAGGCTCTCCAATCTTTACAAGATTCGGGAGGCCGAAGACCACATCGACACCATCATTCTCGGGCGATCATCGGCTCCGGCCACTGCCTCGCAGCTGGCGGGAACTGCTACTTATTTGGGTGAGCTCAGCGCATCTCCACCTACCTCCACACCTGCTCCAGCACCTGCTCCAGCCTCTGCAGCCGTCCATGACCTCAGCAACAAACACTGGTTTTGTCTCGGGGCTAAACCAAAAGCTTCGCTTGGTCCCTCTCATCTTCCATCTGCGCTCTGGACCTTGGTTCGACCAGCTAATAACCATCGTCGATCGACCAGAATGGGCCGCGCCTCTTCTCTTCCGGTGTCCTTGGAAAACAGATTTGATATCCTTTCCCTGGAGGATTTTCCCTGCCTGGACGCTGGACATCCGCCTGTGGACGCCCCTCATCCTCCCCCCTCTCCTTCAGTGGCGGCTCGTGTCCGCAAACCCCGGATAAAGACCACCCAGTGTGTGCCAAATCACACACCTGCTCCAGATAGAAAAAAGAGCACATCTCCCCGCCTTCGCAACAACAACATCATCCTCTTCACAATTCCTCTCCACATCAGAATCCACTGACACCCCCCCCTCAGACAACGCTTGTAATTGGTGACTCGATCGTGAGGAACGACAGAAGCAGGTACTGTGTGACTCGATTTTTTCCTGGGGCTAGAATCTCTGATATTGAGGCTCTTATCCCTGACCTGCTGAATGAATTCCCTCACGTACAAACTGTCGTTGTGCATGTGGGATGCAATGACATCCCAGATGAAGCATCTGAGATTTTAAAAAGTGACTTCAGGAGCCTTCTGTCCACTCTTATGAACTGTGGCAGACGTGCGCTCATCTCTGGGCCTTTGGCACCTCTCAGACGAGGCTGCAATCGTTTTAGCAGAACTCTCAGTCTTAATTCTTGGCTGTGTTTTACTTGTCCTATTTTTAACATTGGTTTTGTTGACAATTTTAACTTATTTTGGAACCGCCCATCACTTATGAGGCCTGATGGCATCCACCCAAATAGACTTGGTGCACGTGTTTTAACAGACAATCTTCTCTATTTTATTCAGTGTTTTCTGGCACAGTGACTGAAATTTGGTGTGTTTACTCACTCTGAAGCTTCTGGGTTTGCCAAACTGCCCTTTTTTGGTCCTGTTCCCACGTATTGTATCGATCCCATTAACTCGGGTGGTCTTTACCATTTGGATCAGCCTTTGATTTATAATCCTTCAGAGATTGAGTCTGTCTCCCGTTGCCCTAAATATTGTAACCCAGGACAAATACAGCATAACTTGAAAGACACACACACTTCTGCAGCTCCTCCTCTTCCACCACCTTTCAACTTTGCCCGTCTCCTCCCTTAGAGAACCTTTTTCTGCTCCCTCTAAAGTTAAGAAAAAAGTTAAAAAAATATAGAATGCATAAACTTCCCAGATTGATTAAACAAAATGTTGGTAAAATTCTAATCCAGCCTCAAGTCCCTAAAATTAATACAATTAATAATTTGGCCTCTGTTCCCCCCCAAAGTTTAAAAATTAAATGTGGTCTATTAAACATTAGGTCTCTATCTTCTAAGTCTCTTCTGGTCCATGATCTATTAATCGATCACCAGATCGATCTACTATCCCTCACAGAGACTTGGCTCGGGCTTGATGATTATGTTGGTTTGAATGAATCAACTCCCTCTGGGTATTTAAACTGTCATAACCCCAGAGGTTCTGGTCGTGGTGGTGGAGTGGCGGCAATTTTCCATTCTAAATTACTAGTTAATGTTAAGCAGAAATTATGTTTTAATTCCTTTGAAGGTTTGGTCCTCAGTGTGAGGCCTGCTGGCAATCTTGGATTGAACCCAATTCTCTTTGCCATAGTTTATCGTCCACCTTTAGCCTATTCAGAGTTTCTATTGGAATTTGCCAAATTTTTAGCTGATTTAGTGCTGAAAACCGATAGAATAATTATTGTAGGGGACTTTAATATACATGTTGATGTTGAGAGTGACTGTCTTAATAAGGCTTTCAATTCAATTTTAGACTCAATGGGGTTTTCCCAAAAAGTAAAAAATTCTACCCATTATTTCCACCATACATTGGACCTTGTTTTGACTTATGGTATTGATATCGAAAATCTGGTTGTGTCTCCTCATAATCCTGTACTGTCTGACCATCCATCCATCCATCCATCCATCCATCCATCTTCTACCGCTTTTCCGGAGGTCCGGGTCACGGAGGCAGCAGTTCAAGCAGAGAAGCCCAGACTTCCCTCTCCCCAGCCACCTGCTCCAGCTCTTCAGAGGGGATACCAAGGCGTTCCCAGACCAGCTGGGAGACATAGTCTCTCCACCGAGTCCTGGGTCTGCCCCGGGGTCTCCTCCCAGTGGGACGTACCTGAAACACCTCAAGTGGGAGGCGTCCAGGAGGCATCCTGGTCAGATGTCCATACCACCTCAACTGACTCCTTTCAATGTGGAGGAGCAGCGGTTCTGCTCTGAGCCTCTCCCGGATGACTGAGCTCCTCACCCTCTCTCTGAGGGTGAGTCCAGCAATCCTATGGAGAAAGCTCATTTCCGCCGCTTGTATCCGCGATCTCATTCTTTCGGTCATTACCCAAAGCTCGTGACCATAGGTGAGAGTAGGAATGTAGATTGACTGGTAAATCGACAGCTTTGCCTTAGAACTAAGCTCCCTCTTCACCACAACAGACCGGTACAACGTCCGCATCACTGCAGATGCTGCTCCGATCCGTCTTGTCGATCTCTCGCTCCATTTTCCCCTCACTCGTGAACAAGACCCCAAGATACGTAAACTCTTCCACTTGGGGCAGGAGCCTGTCCCCAACCCGGAGAGGACAATCCACCTTTTTCCGGCTGAGGACCATGGACTCGGAGGTGCTGATTCTCATCCCAGCCGCTTCACACTCAGCGGAAAACCGTCCCAGCAAGAGCTGTAGGTCATTGCTGGATGAAGCCAACAGGACAACATCATCTGCAAACAACAGAGATGAGATCCTGTGGTCACCAAGCATGACACCCTCCATTCCCTGGCTGAGCCTAGAAATCCTGTCCATAAAAATTATGAACAGGATCGGTGACAAAGGGCAGCCCTGGCGGAGTCCAACTCTCACTGGGAATGACTCCGACCGAGTGTTGGCAATACGAACCAAACTCTCACAACGGTCGTACAGAGACCGAATAGCTCGTAACAACAAGCCCGATACCCCATACTCCCGAAGCACCCCCCACAAAAATCCACGAGGGACGCGGTCAAATGCCTTCTCCAAGTCCACAAAACACATGTAAACTGGTTGGGCAAACTCCCACGAACCCTCAAGAATTCTCGAGAGGGTAAAGAGCTGGTCCGATGTGCCACGGCCAGGACGAAAACCACATTGCTCCTCCTGAATCCGAGGTTCGACCAACGGCCGGACTCTCCTCTCCAGTACCTTGGCATAGACCTTCCCAGGGAGGCTGAGAAGTGTGAACTGTCTGACCATTGTCTGTTAATTTTTGATTTCATTATCTCTGATCACTTATTTCTTAAAGAAAAATACTACTACAGCAGATGTCTTTCTGATGACGTTGTTGCTAAATTTTTGCAGATTGTCTCCTCTATGCCATGGGTCAACACAACAGAAACACCTGAAATAAGTGATGGAGAGTCTGCTCCATTCGTGATTGATAGCATGGTTGATGGTGTTACTGCCTCTCTGCATCGGACTCTAGATTTGGTAGTCCCTTTAAAAAAGAAAAAGTCTAACCAGAGATTTCTTACCCCTTGGTTTAACTCAGAAACTCGTGGCTTAAAACAGAAAACTCGTCAATTAGAAAGGAAATGGCGTTCAACTAATTCAGATGAATTCTACTTGGCGTGGAGAAATCATCTCTTAATCTATAAAAAATCTCTTAGAAAAGCTAGATCAAGCTATTATTCTGCATTAATAGACGTGAACATGAATAACCCCAGGTTTCTCTTCAACACTATAGCCAGGCTTACAAAGAGCCAGGACTCGGTCAATCCTCGCATCCCCCCTGAGCTTTCTAGTCAGGACTTTCTGAACTATTTCAGTCTTAAAATTTTATCTATTAGAGATGAAATCAGTCAGCTTCTTCCTACCATAAACTCAAGTACATTAACTGCTGCAACTCCCTCAATTGATATCTGCTTAGATAAGTTTACTCCAATCGACCTCTTAGAGTTGGATAAAATAATTTCCTCTTCTAAGCCTTCATCTTGCCTTCTGGACCCTATTCCTTCCAGGTTATTTAAAATTATTTTCCCAATTATTGGTCGCCGTATTCTTCTTATCATTAATTCTTCTTTAACTCTGGGTTATGTTCCACTGGCTTTTAAAACTGATGTAATTAAACCTTTACTTAAAAAACTGACGCTTGATCCTGGAGTTCTGGCCAATTATCGACCAATCTCTAATTTGCCTTTCATTTCAAAAATCTTGGAAAGAGTTGTTGCTGTGCAATTATCTGACCATTTGGAGGGAGTTGGTTTGTTTGAGGTGTTTCAATCTGGGTTCAGAGCTCATCACAGCACTGAAACTGCCTTAGTGAAGGTTTCTAATGACCTCCTGACTGCATCTGATAATGGACTTGTCTCTGTTCTTGTTCTTTTAGATCTCAGTGCAGCCTTTGACACTGTTGATCATGCCATTCTACTTGATAGATTGGAACACTTTGTTGGACTCAGTGGAACTCCGTTGCAGTGGTTTAGATCTTATTTGTCTGATAGATTTCAGTTTGTCCATGTCAATGATGGATTTTCTTCCAGCTCTAAGCTCAGTAACGGAGCACCACAAGGATCTGTGTTGGGCCCCACTCTTTTTAGTCTATATATGCTCCCGTTGGGCAATATCATCAGAAAGCACTGTATACATTTTCACTGTTACGCAGATGACACACAACTATACCTGTCAATGAAGCCCAATGATTGTGATCAGTTGGCCAAGTTAGATGCCTGTCTTAAGGACATCAAAGCTTGGATGACTTGTAATTTTTTACTATTGAACTCTGATAAGACTGAAGTCATTGTTGTTGGCACACAACATCTTAGAAATTCCTTTTCAGATTATGCCCTTAATTTAGATGCTGCCACTCTCACTCTGAACAGTTGTGTGAGGAACCTTGGAGTGATTTTTGACCAGGATTTGTCCTTTAATTCACATATTAAAACTGTTTCTAGGACCGCCTTATATCATTTGCGCAATATTGCCAAGATCAGGAGCATCTTGTCTCTGGGTGATGCTGAGAAACTGATTCACGCCTTTGTCAGTTTGCGATTAGATTATTGTAATTTGCTATTATCTGGATGTCCTAAAGTATCTTTAAAAAATCTTCAGTTGATTCAAAATGCTGCTGCTAGAGTTTTAACTGGTTCTAGAAAAAGAGATCATATTTTCCCGGTTCTGTCCTCCCTCCATTAGCTTCCTATTGAATTCAGAATCAAGTTTAAAATCCTTCTTCTTACTTTCAAATCTCTTAACAATCTGGCCCACCAATATATAAAAGATCTGATATTACCTTACCATCCTAATAGAGCATTAAGCTCCCAAAATGCTGGCTTACTTGTGGTGCCCAGAATCTCCAAAAGTACGGTGGGAGGCAGAGCCTTCTGCTACCAAGCCCCTTCTCTCTGGAACCAGTTACCACTCTGGGTCCGGGAGTCAGACTCGGTCTCTGTTTTTAAGAACAGGGTAAAATCCTTCCTTTTTAATATAGCTTTCATTTAAGGAAGGTTTTTGTGTCTTTTAACCCCACTCTTGTTCTATTGTTATCTGATCCATACTGCTGGTTGACCTCCAATATTGTACTTGGCATCTTACTGCTATGTTCTTTATGTCTGTCCTTTCCATCCTCCCTATCCTCTCATTCCCAGCCAGTCGCAGCAGACGACTGCCCCTCCCTGAGCCTGGTTCTGCTAGAGGTTTCTTCCTTCCAAATGGAAGTTTTTCCTCTCCACTGTCGCTTAGTGCTGCTCATAGGGGATCGTCTGATTGCTGGGTCTTTCTGTGACTGTGTTTTTTTTTTTTTTTTTCTGCACTGTGGCACCATGAGACGGCTTTTGTTGTGATGTGGCGCATTATAAATAAAGCTGAATTGAATAGCTTCACTGTGCGCATAGCCGGAGGTTGTCTGTGTACTAGGGGTTTGTAAACCGGCCGGAGATGAACCAAGTTGTGATCCGATTTCCCGAGTGGGGGGAGTGGTGATGAGGTGTACGCCTCCTTAGTGTTTGCATAGAATAAGTCCAGTGTTTTATTGTCTCTAGTGTGGCATGTGACATACTGGGTGAATGTGGGCAGAATGGGGGACAGTGAAATATGGTTGAAATCACCAGAGATGAGGAGGAGAGCATCTGGGTGTTCTGTCAGCAGCCTGCCAGTTACTGAGTGAATGGCATCACGCGCTGTCCCAGCATTCGCCGTCGGATTTGCATAAATAACAATGCAGATCACATGTGAGTATTCCCTCGGGAGATAAGTAGGCCACATGCTAACAGCTAGCAACTCAATGTCTTTGCTGCAGTGTTGCTCTTCAACAGTGATATGTCCCGGTTTACCCCAGTTGTTATTGACATACATTATCACTCCTCCGCCCCTTGCCTTCCCACTGTCTGGTGTCTGGTCTGCCCGTATTGCGTGGAAACCCTCCAGTTTGATGTTAGCATCTGTTGCTAGTTCTGTTAGCTACGTCTCAGTAAACAACATCACGCTAATCTCTCTGAAGACGCTTTCATAAAGGGAGATAGCCGCTAGCTCGTCAGTCTTACTGAGTAGTGATCGGACGTTCCCCATAATCACAGATGGGAGGACGGGTCTGTACCTTATATTCCTCGCCCGCTGTCTTACTCCAGCTCGACATCCATGCCATTTTTGCGTTATTTCTCCCGATATGTCGAGTCTCAGTGTTAGCATCGTGGGCCGGTTCTAACAGTTGGTCCCTATTGTACTGCCTGCTACAAGCAGTGGCTCCGTCCACTGGCTCAGGAGACATTTGGGCGATCTACGTGTTCTGTGATGGATAAGGTGTCGCCGGATCAGAAAGTTTAGCAAGAGAAGCCAGATGGTAAATAAGAAATAGGAAGAAATTGAGCCGCTGTTGCAAAAAGGCAGCCTACTCGTGTGGCGCCGGAAGTCCTTAAAAAAAAAAAGTAGACACTACATGTAACTATGTTACGTGTAGTGTTGTTTATTTGTTCCAACACTACATGTAACGTAACATGACGTACATATGTTTGTTCGTTAGTGAGTTCGTTCATGTAAACTGAAATAAACTGAAATATACTGTATATACATCATTAATAAATATGGTCACCGTGCTCATAGCATAGCACAACTTAGCATTGACTCTGGCTTAGCTTGTTCACACTGTTAGCAGTGTTAGCAACAAATTAAAAAGTAACTTAAATGCACAGACTTAATTAACTGTAAAGTTCTCATTGCAAGTCAAAGTCAATTTTATTATCAACAATTGTTAACAATTAACAAGTCAACAATTGTTAACATTCTCAAATTATATAGCATATTCACAGACTAATGATGTCCAAGGCAACAGTAATTAAGACAACGTTCACAGCATTTTTGTACTGGACTGATCCTCAAACCGCTCTTTCACCATATGGTTCACTGCGCATGTGCACACTGCGCATGTGTTGTTTTTGAGCTTGTACACTCTGTGTAGAGTGTACCCTTCTATTGGAAGGGTGATGGCGATACTGCAACCTTGGCCACGCCTCTTCCATCAAACTGTCGGGCATTTGGAAAAGTTTTCAACAACTTTTGATGGCATACGGGTATAGATGATTGTCACCATAAATGGTACCAATCAGTCTATTTATTTCAGAGATATTGAAGAAAACCTTTGGTGTAACCTTCATGTCTCCAAGAGAGGGCACTATTGCTACTCATGAATATTCATAGCTATAATTGTTCAGAGCCATATCCATACACATCATAGCTATCTTGCTGCCAATCCGACATGCCATTCCCAAGGTATTAAAAAAACAACATGATGCAAAACTTTCTGCGTCCTATAGATGGCGTTGTAGATTTCTATGAATATTGTTCTATAGAACTGTTTGGAATTGGATTAATATCCATAAAATTGAATTTGGCTGAAATCCCACAATGCATACCAGAGTTATTGCCATCAGAATGGTCATAGAATGATCATGACAAGGCATCAAACTTTGCCACGTCCCTATGGCCAAACCGTTGAGTGTCATAAAAAGTTTTCAATAACTTTTAATGACACATGAGTATAGATTAATTAAATTAAAATTAAATTAAATCACCCTTATTGTCATTCAACCGTACAACCAATCATGTACAGCAGAACGAGATTGTGTTTTTCCTATCTACAGTGCAAATCACACACACCCCAAGTGTAGAATTAGAGGGCCGCTGCCATGCAAGGCGCCGCCACAGAGTTCCCTCCTCCATTCCAATATTGCTGAGCACCAAGCTGGATGGCAGGAAGTTCCACTTTTATATGGTCTTCGGCATGACCCAGCCAGGATTTGAACCCCTGCCTCCCGGGTGTGGGGCGGATGCTCTACCAACTGAGCCACCACTCCGGTAAATGATGATGATTGTCACCACAAATAAGTTCAGTCGGACAAAAACCCTAGGACGAGTTCAATCAAATGCACGAGGTGTAAATCAGGTCACCACCACTTCCTGCCAAAATGGCCGACTTCCTGTTGGGTGTTGGGTCACTTCTATGGAGTTTTTTGCATGCTTATCTGATAAACATCTCAACTGATTTTCATCTCTTTATGCAAAAGTAAGCGTGTGTCACTCCCCATTGACTTCACATGTTAGGTGGCGCTGTAGAGCCATTTTTGTGGGGTCATTCATATTTCCTCCAAAATATTCAATTTTTCGCCAGTCTTGAGGTCCCTGCAAAAAATGGTGAGTTTTCATGCACGTTCACGACCCCAAAAATGAGATCTTAGATGGAGAAGAAGAAAAAATAAAAAATTCTAACATACAATAGGGCTCTCTCCCACTGACATTGTCAGTGGCTCGGGCCCTAATAATCAGAACAGAGAATTCATTGGCAAAGTAGAAGCATGTGTAAAATGCCAACATGACTCAAGGTTGCCGCATCAGGTAATGGGTGGCGATCATAATATAAGGCTGGACTAATTACTAAAACAGAAACAGGTGTGGACAATAAAGAAATCAACACAGATCAGGCTAAGGAGAAAATAAACAAAAAACACTGTCAAAGTAAAAGCCCAAGCCAAGGCTACAGATAATGACAGGAAGTAACTACCAAATGTGACTAGGATAATGACTATAATGAAAACCAAGGACTAAGGACAAAGCAGGGATCTAAATTATACAGAATATAAAATCCATGATGTTAATAATACTAAGGCTCAAAGCTAAACACAGAAAATCATACAATAAAGGACTCAAGGAAAGAATGTGGGCTGGGGCCCATGCCCTGGTGACAAGGAATATAAACTATAAGTCAGGGTGAGGACATGGGGCCCAGTCCAAGTCCTGACAGTATCCCCATCTGAAGGGCTGGATTCAAGACGACCCTCAAGGTTACACCAACAACAGAGTAAAAAAGAACCCCTCACAGGGTGGGTGGTGGGGGTACAAAACCAGGTAGACCGAAACAAACTTTAACCCCTCCCCCACAGAGTCCAAAGCAAAGAACACAGTACACTGTGGCAGGGAAAACTGCCATTACCACAAGCTATACATCATAGAAAACATTGTAAACATCAACTTGTACAGTGCCCAAAAAACATCATGTTATAATTCACAATTGATACAGTTTTAACTACCATTTGGGTGGATGCTGATAGACTGTACAGGACACAACATACCTCAAATAACAAATATTATGGCTAATACTCGCTCATTGCTCTGCTTTAACTTTTTTACAATAACTATCCTTATCTAGCAGCAATTAAAGATGTGAAAAAATTTAGGATACAGGAAACAAGTCCAAAACGATAGCAAACATCCAAGTAAAGCAAATAGGCCTCATTTGTTAACTGTACAAAATGCACCATAAACTCACATAATTCTGACAAAATTAATGGGGAAATTCAAGACACCCTCAGCTTAACTGTTTTTCTAGCTGTAAAAACTAATTTCAATTTGCAGAGCCAATTTCACTATTTCAAATTAACATAAAAGTGGATAACTGTCAACACATCACTATGAGGTAATCATCTTGCAACAAAATAATTAAAAAATCACATTTAACACACAAACAGGACCAAGCGGCACAGCTGTTCTCCTGAAAATGTCAGTAGATTTCTGCAGAGGGATTCCCTCAAGAGGAGCAGTTTGAGTGCAGGTTTATCCCAGAAAAACAGAATCAGCCAACTTCTCAAACGCTTCTTCACACCACAACAACAGGAATGACTGCAGCGCGGCTACATGGTTTTGAATTCTCAACATTCACTTCTGTCATTGTTGTGAGCAAAAGTTGCGGGGCAAAACAAAGTTCAGGGCCCAAAAACCCAAGATCAAGTGGGTCAGGTGGTCTGCCCAAGTCCTATGACCTCTGGACTGGAAAACAAAGTGGGTCGGTGGGCCTACCCAAGTCCATGGGCCCCTAGGCCAGAGTACAGTGCAGGCTGGGTGGCTAATCAGAGTTCCTGGGCTACTGGACCGGGAAACAGGATGAGTCACATGGTGATGGTAGGGGCACTTTAATTTCAGGAGAACAATGGAGCTTTTAACTCAGAAAATGACAACAGGAGAGTGTTTAACGATGGAAACCACAACAGGGAAGCTTTTAGCTCTGGAGCCAGTAATGAAGGAGCTTTTAGCTCAGGAAACAACAACAAAAGAGTTTTAGCTCAGGAGACATTAATACAGGAACCTTGGGCTCAGAAAACAATAATAAGAGAGCTTTCTGCTCAGCCGCAGGTGGCTGTGGCGTGCTGACCTCAGAAGCAGCTGACTGGAGCACGCTGAACTAAGGAACAGACAATTGTTGTGCACTAACCTAAAGTATTGCTCCCATGGACGCGCTGACTGCCTCAGGGACTACAGATAGAAATTAGTGAGAACACTCTAATCTGGTACGGAGATTGTTTACCCTGTGTTTAATGTTTTTTCTGTACATGGTCCCTGACAAATAAATCAATAAACTAAACTAAACTTCTCGGGCAGATGACAGCAGCACACAGCTCTCCTGAGTAGGTGTCAGCAGTGCCCTGAGCTCAGGAACCGATGATAGCGGCGCACTGACCTCAGCAGCTGAGGCATGTTGGCCTCTGGAATACACAACGACAGCTCGCCGGCCTCTGGAACACATGACAAAGGTGCACCGGCCTCTGGAAGACATGACGAAGGCTCGCCAGCCTCTGGAAAACATGCACGGTGGTGCAGTGGTTAGCACTGTTGCCTTACAGCTAGAAGGTTCCTGGTTCGAATCCCCAGGTTGGCAGGGGTTGGAACCTTTCTGTGTGGAGTTTGCATGTTCTCCCTGTGCTGCGTGGGTTTACTCCGGGGGCTCCGGTTTCCTCCCACAATCCAAAGACATGCATGTAAGGTTAATTGGCTGTTCTAAATTGTCCCTAGATATCTCTTTCCTATAGGCCCTTAGAATAGAGGGTTAGTATTAGTGAAAGCGCTTTGAGTGGTCTTTGTGACTAGAAAAGCGCTATATAAGTGCAGGTTAGTTAGTTAGTTAGACAATGGCATGTCAGCCTCTGGAACAAAATGACAAAGGGTCGCCGGACTCTGGAACAAATGGCAGATGTGCACCAGCCTCTGGAATAAGTGGCGGGTGCACACCGGCCTCTGGAGCAAACAACGGATGCACACTGGCCTCTGGAACAAACGGCTGGAGCGTACTCACTTCAGGCACTGATGGTTGGAGCATGCTGAGCTTAGGAACAGATAACAATGGCGTGCCGCATTCGGGGACAGATGACAGCAGCTTGCTGAGCTCAGCGGCAGGTGTTTGTGGTGCGCTGAATATGAGAACAGGTGTCAGTGGTGCACTGACCTCAGAAACAGTCAGTGGAGACACGCCAGTCTCAGAAACAGATGGTGGAGGTGCACTGGTCTTAGGAACAGATGGTGGCTGGGGAGTGCTGACCATCAGGGAGGGCTTCTGAGGTGTGAGAGCGTCTGACCTAGATGCTTGGAAAGCCTTCCTTGCTGCAGCCACTGCAGATGAAGGAGAAAGGCAGGGAGTGTGTGGACATACAGCAGCAAATGTATTACTGTTGGTGTGCTAGTCTTTCTGTGCCAACAGCGCAGGTAGTTATTGTGCATGTGAGTGTGGTACCTTTTCCCCAAGGGCCGAGGGCTGAAGAGGGAGTGTGAGGCTGGTGAGGTAGATGTCCCAGAGGGGGGGCAGAGGGGCAACGATGATCTTGCTGGCTGCTTTCACTGTGCGTTGTAGTGTCTTCCGGCAGGAGGTGGTGCAGCTTCCCTACCACACCATGATGCAGCTGGTGAGGATGCTCTCACCAGTGCCCTGGTAGAATGAGCACATGATGGGGGGTGGGACTTGTGCTCTGCTCAGTTTGAGGAGGAAATGGAGGAGAGTTTGGGCCTTCTTGGGCAGTGATGTGGTGTTGTTGGACCATTATTATGTATAATTGTCACATGAGCTTGTATTTCAAACTCTGTTCTCATCCAACCCGCTGCAAAACAAAAAGAGATTTTTGAAAGACAGATGCAAGGGGCCATCTGCAATGTACTGCATCGGCAGTCAGTGTAAATCCTGGGTGATACACCTCACTTGTGTCTTTGAAACACCCCGCCCCTGTCTCTGATACACAACACTTGTGTTTCTGATACACCCCACCCCTGTCTCTGATACACCACACTCGTGTCTCTGCTACACCACACTTGTGTTTCTGAAACACCATACCCCTGCCTCTGATACACCCCACCCGTCTCTGATGATAATTTGTTTGAACATTTAAACTCGAAGTTTAAGACAGTTTATGCTTGCTTGCTTAGACTGGCTATGACAGAAAAACCAAACTGCTAACATTAGCATGACATCAACCACCGTTCTCAGCCGTGACGAAAGAGGGGGTGTGGGGCTCTTCAGAATTTAAAGAAACAGACTTAGGTGGGAAATGGTGCTGTAGTATTTAATCCCTGAGGTCTTTGGACCAGATGTCATTCTGGTAAGCATGTAAGCATGTAGAAACGTCAGTCCAAACATGTCGAGGTGAAAGAAACATCTTCTCATCTATGTCTGATACAACAGTGAAGTAATAAGTGTGGAAACACTGTTGATGTTCATATTTGATGCAGTGACTCAGAACTTCCTGCAGGAGGCGATATTTCTACATTAGATGTATTATGAAGTTTATTCTACTGCTATATCTGATTTACTCCTTCTCTTTCTCCTCCTCCACCTTCTCACAGCCCACAGTCTCTACTTCCCCCCTCCTCCTCCTGCTGCTTCTATCTCCCATCAGGAGGAGGTGAACATCTTCCCTCTGGAGACCTATCTGACTGAGCCCAGACGTCTGGAGACCAGGAGGCTCCGCTCCTTCTCCTCACCGCCTGACGCCAGACGGCCATGTTCCTTCACCTCCTCCTCTTACGACGACCAGCCTCCTCCTCCTCCTCCACCACCTTATTCTCCTCCTCCTGTTGATCAGCAGGTGAGTCAGTGTTGTTTTAGTGACTCCCTCTGGTCACTGTGAAAACTACAGCTGCAGTTACCATGGCGACCACCAGGGGAAATCAAATAGGATCAAAATTAACAACTTTTTTCTCATAAATATAATTGTTTTTCCTTCAAAATTGTGTTTTTTTATTATGCATTTGTAATTTTGACTCATTTGACTCACTTAGATTTATCCCCCTATGAATCTGTGGATTTATGCTGACTCAGCATGAAAGTTCATGAGTTGATACACTGACGAGGAATTAATTATTTATATGTTGATATACTGACTGAAGCTACATGTCCACCTAGGCGTCTGATGATGGAAACTCCTCGCGCCTTGTCCACATTGGGATTTGTCAGGAATGTGAAAGGGGCCTAATCCGGCAAGCGTCATGAGCCCAATACTCCGTAGTTGCAAACTACACAGAGAGTATTACTGTCTGTTCAGAGAACTTTGGCCAGTTTTCAAGCAATATTTTCACCTACCAAAGTGCAGTTTGATGAGCTTTTTCTGTCTACCCCAAACTGTTCGGCTCTCCTTGACCTGCACAGCCTGCATATTATTGGTCGCCGCGACTCCTGGTGGGTGAGCTGTTCTAGTCTGTTCACGACGACTTCCAAAGGTTAAACTCTTGCCCATATCTTCAAAACTAAAAAGTGAAACATTTTTCTAAAAATGGTCGAGGCGAGAAATAAATGTCTATTTGCCAAATATGTGTTTACTTTTTACTAACAACCACTATATTGTTAAGGAGTGAGGCGTATGACCCAGTTGTGCATCCAGTGCACAACCTCCCCCTTAACTGTGGCAGGAACAAACAACCAGCCCAGTGGACCCCCCCTCCATCACCCCCAGGGTCTGGGTCGGTGACCTGGGCCTCCAGTACCTTGTGTTCGATCGCTCATGTGAGAGCTCCCATGATGACAGAGCCCGGGAGGATAGTGTCTTTCTTGGGGGTTGTGGAGTCAGAGGTGAACTGCCTGGAGAGTGCATCAGGTTTGGTGTTTTTTGACCCTGGCCTGTAGGTAATGGAGAAGCTGAAGCAGCCGAGGAACAACACCCATCTGGCCTGGTGGGAGTTCAGCTGTTTAGCTGTCTTGATGTATTCCAAGTTCTTGTGGTTGGTCAAGACCAAGAACAGTTGGGCCGACCCCTCCAGCCAGTGCCACCATTCCTGGAGTGATACCTTTACGGCCAACAGCTCCCGGTTGCCGATCGTGTAGTTTCTCTCAGCAGTGGAAAGGCACTGAGAGAAGAACGTGCAAGGGAGGACCTTGTGATGTGTGGCTGAGGGCAATGACAGGACGGCCCCAGCCTCCAATGTCCGAAGCATCCACCTTGACGATAAATTGGCGCTTGGGGTCGAGTTGCATCAGGATGGGTGCCTTAGTGAATCTGGTCTTCAAAAGTGAGAAGGTGGCCTCTGCTTCACCAGATCAGGAAAAGGGGACTTTGGTGGATGTCAGATGCATGAGTGGGGAGACAACTGAACTGTAATTACAGATAAATCTGCTATAAAATTTGGCGAAACCTAAAAACTGCTGGAGATGTTTTCTGGAGGCTGGTGTGGGCCAATCAGTGACTGTCTGAATTTTTTTGGGGTCAGGTTCTAGTCTGCCTTCAGAAATTATGAAGCCCAGAAATGAGATTGTAGTGGTGTGGAACTCACACTTCTCTGCCTTTACAAATAGCTGTTTTTCCAGAAGCCGCTGGAGCACCCACCACATGCGGATCTTGTGTTGTGCCAGGGTGTGAGAAAAAATCAGAATGTCATCCAAATAAACAAACACAAAAGAACCCAGAAAATCCCACAGGACGTCATTAATCAGGTGCTGGAAAATTGCTGGGGCATTGGTGAGGCCAAAGGGTGTAACCAAGTACTCAAAATGGCCGGTAGGGGTATGGAATGCTGTCTTCCATTCATCTCCCTCCCGGATTCGAGCCAGATGATAGGCATTTCTGACGTTCAGCTTGGAGTAGATGGTGGAACCCTGGAGTTGATCAAAGGCAGAGTTAATGAGAGGCAGAGCATATTTGTGTCATGAATCCGGGTTTGGAGGTCAAACCCGATTCTGACTCATCGTGCTTTGACCTAGTTTCCTCCTGACAGCTCAGGAACGCCCCCTCCTCCTGTCAAGCTCCGTCAGCTGCATTGTCTGGTGCTCACACACATACACACACCCACATGCGCACACACACATGCACGCGCTCCATTCACTCTCATTTCACACACTCTCACACCTGGTGTTAATCAGTCCTGCCCACGCATTTTCACACCGGCAATCTCTTTCCTCGTTAGCTTCTGGAGTATATGTTTGCTGCGCCGGAGGAAAGAGATTGTCGGGGCATTCACCCTCGTTCATAGCAGCAACCTCTCCGTGAATGACGTTCCACTCCCTTCACGTACTCAGCCCGACATCTGCAGACGATCTATTCCTGGGTGTTCACGGCTGGCTCAGCTTCTACCCCTTTTCCACAGAACTGCTTGGTTTCGCCCCGGATTAGCTCCAGCTCAGTAAGTGTTTTTCCTCGCCTTTTCTCCTGTGCTCTGCAGCCCTGCGGCACGAGGCCATGCGCCTTCCCTTTTGTGCTTTACGCAGCCCTGCGGCACGAGGCTCGATTAGACCAGGCTGTTGAGCATTCGGCACCCTGCTTGATTGGTGGTCAAACCTTGCCATTACACCTCTCTGTATTTCTGTCATCAAACTAAACTGTATTTGGTTATAACTGGACTTGTTTGACATGGTTTAGGACCCAGGAGACAGACACTGACACGGGCAGATAGTGACAATAATCTTTATTTGAGAGTGAGAGAGTGTAGTGCGAGTGTGAGTGCGTGGATAGTGTTCTGGTCACTGGAGCTGAGCGTCCTGGACGGAGACCCGGCAACCCTGGAACATACAAGCAGAAACAATTACTTTTGTCCCACACTTGTGACAAGCTACAAGTAGAGAGGCTTACTTGGGTGCAGCACAGGTTTCGTCCTGCTGAGATCTAGCGGCCGTGCAACGTGGAGGTGAAGGTGTTCGTGAACGTGCTGGGGATTCCACCCGTGGCTGTGACAAGGGCAGTCCTTCTGAAGACACCGGCTGCGACTCCACAGACCGGGACGATGATAATCCTGACGATGACGAGGTGAGTGATTCCACAGAACGTGGTGACGATGATATAGCTGATGCTGATGACAGTGACTCCACTGATAGCGGTGGCCAATACTCCTGCAACTGATACAATAGCAGTTCTGGAATCTGAGGAGCAAGACGTACCGGTAGACGTGGTGGTAGCGAAGCGCTACGTGTGCATGATGGCGTTACCCCGTCAGCTGGGGACGCAGGTCCGCCGCCAAGGAGGTCCACCTGTGCACAGGGGTATAGACAAGGGGTTGAGTAGCAGATTGTTCTCTTACTTGGCTGACTCTGATGAGAGGTCCTTGAAGAAGCAAGAGAAGTTCTTGACGAGACAAGAGAAGTTCCAGACGAGACGAGAGAGAATCCTGACGAGGCCAGAGAGCGGAGTTCAGGCTCATTCTCCGACGAGGAGGACAGACGACTCCATGCCGGGCTGTCAGCGACGCTGGCTTTTAACAGCCGTTGATTACCACCTGTTGGTCTGTGCGCAGCTGGGGTTGATGACGCCAATGATGGCCCAGAGGCCGCCATGACAGTACTCCCCCCTCTAGCAGTGCCTCCAGGCACCTGCCCAATCCTACCTGGATTCGCCCGATGGAAATCGCGAATCAGCTGTTTATCCAGGATCAACGCTGGGCGAATCCAAGAACGATCCTCCGGTCCAAAGCCCTCCCAGTCCACCAAATACTGAAGACCATGACCCCGCCTGCGGACATCCAGGATGGCAGTCACCCCCCAAGCCGGATGGCCATCGATCATCCTCGGGGGTGCGGGAGCCGCGGGAGCAGGGCACAGGGGATCAGAGACGTACGGTTTGACCTGGGAGACATGAAAGGTGGGGCAGATACGCATCGAAGAGGGGAGAGACAAGCGCACAGACACAGGATTAATAACACGATTAATGGTGTAGGGGCCAATGAAGCGCTTAGTGAGCTTACGTTTTTCGGCCGGTACACCAATATTCCGGGTTGACAACCAGACCTTCTGACCCACCTTATAGTCTGGGGCGGGTCTCCTATGCCGGTTAGCCACCTGGATATTGCGTTTAGTAGTTTTCAGCAAGGCTTGACGGGCGAGGAGCCAAACTCGCCGGCAGTGCTTGATATGTGCCTGGACCGAAGGAACCGCTACCTCCTTTTCCTCCTCCGGGAACAGCGGAGGATCAAACCCACATGATGCCTTGAACAGGGAGACGCCCGTAGCCGTGGAGATCGTGGCGTTGTGAGCGTACTCAATCCAAGGCAGGAACTTGCTCCAGGAGGATGAGCAGGAGGAGATGACACAGCGAAGGGCGGCCTCCAGCTCCTGATTAGCCCACTCGCACTGGCCATTGCTCTGAGGGTGATAACCAGAGGAGAGGCTGGCTGTGGCTCCCAGTGCTGCACAGAAAGCCTTCCAAACTTGTGATACAAACTGAGGTCCTCGATCTGACACAATATCAGCAGGGATGCCATGAAGACGGACCACATGTTGCACAAGGAGATCCGCAGTTTCCTGGGCCGAAGGCAAACCCCGAAGTGGCACAAAATGGGCTGCCTTCGAGAACCGGTCCACGATGGTTAAAACCGTGGTGTAGTCATCTGAAGTGGGTAAACCAGTCACAAAGTCCATCGCTACATGAGACCAGGGGCGTGAAGGAACCGGCAACGGATGTAGCAGGCCCGCCGGGGGGGATGATGTTGTCTTCCCGGTGGCGCACTGAGCGCAGGCCCAGATGTAACCTACAACGTCCTTCCGTAACCCTGGCCACCAGAAGGTCCTTTGGAGGAGATCCACGGTCCGACCCACTCCAGGATGACAAGCCAACTTGGAAGCGTGACCCCACTCAATCACCTTGCCTCGGATAGCGCGTGGAACAAACAAGTGGCCCGGCCCCCCCCCCCCCCGGGATCCGGCTCGGTCTTCTGAGCCTGGCGAACCGTCTTGCAGATTCCCCAGGACAGGGCGCCCACGACGCAGGAAGGCGGCAGGATAGGGGTCTCCTGGTCCTCAGAGGATGGTGTGTCAAACTGCCGTGAGAGGGCATCCGGCTTACCGTTCTTGCTTCCCGGCCGGTACGTGATGGTAAAGTTAAAACGGCCGAAGAAGAGGGACCAGCGCGCCTGGCGTGCATTCAGGCGCTTAGCCGTCCTGAGGTACTCCAGGTTACGGTGATCAGTCCAAACCACGAACGGCTGAGCAGCCCCCTCCAGCCAATGTCTCCATTCCTCCAAGGCGAGTTTCACTGCCAGTAACTCCCTGTCTCCGATGCTGTAGTTCTTCTCTGCAGGGGTGAGACGGTGAGAGAAAAAAGCACAAGGGCGAATCTTACCGTCCTCCGGAGATCGTTGGGAGAGTACTGCTCCAACTCCCGAATCAGAAGCGTCCACCTCCACCAAGCACTGCAGCTTTGGGTCCACCTGAGTAAGGACTCGGGCCGAGGCGAACTCCCTCTTGAGCTTCTCAAACGTTCCGGCTGCCTCCTTACTCCAGCAAAACGGGGTCTTAGGGGAGGTGAGAGCAGTCAAAGGACGGGCAATATTACCAAAATTTGGCACGAACCTCCTATAAAAGTTAGCAAACCCCAGGAAACCTTGAAGCTGCTTTCTGGAGGTGGGTGCAGGCCAATCCACAACCGCCTTGACCTTGGCGGGGTCAGGGAGCACCTGGTTCCGAGCAATAATAAATCCAAGGAAGGAGGTTTGATCAGTGTGGAACTCACATTTCTCAGCCTTGACGAACAGCTGGTTCTCCAGGAGGCGCTGTAATACCCTGCGGACATGCACCCGATGTTCCCCTAGTGTGCGGGAGAAGATGAGAATATCATCAAGATAAACAAAGACAAACGAGTTCAGAAAATCCCGTAGCACATCATTTATCAAACGCTGGAAGACGGCTGGAGCGTTAGTTAACCCAAACGGCATTACCAGATACTCAAAATGTCCGCTGGGGGTCCGGAAGGCCGTCTTCCACTCATCTCCTTCCCTTATGCGCACTAGATGGTAAGCATTCCTAAGGTCCAGTTTAGTAAACCAGGATGCCCCCTGGAGGGAGTCAAAAGCAGTGTTCATCAAGGGCAGAGTATATTTGTCTTTAACTGTTATTTCATTCAGTCCCCGGAAGTCGATGCAGGGGCGTAGTGAACCGTCCTTTTTTCCAACAAAAAAAAATCCAGCACCCACTGCCGAAGACGACGGGCGGATGATACCAGAGGCCAAGGACTCCTTGATGTACGTGTCCATGGCCTCGCGCTCCGGGGCTGATAGGCTGTAAAGGCGGCTAGCAGGAAGAGGGGCCCCAGCCTTCAGGTTGATCGCGCAGTCATACGGACGATGGGGGGGTAAGGACAATGCCCGAGACTTGCTAAATACTTGCCCCAAATCGTGATAGACCTCTGGCACCTTGGACAAATCCGGTGGGGATGAATCAGGCAGAGGCACCTTAACGGATGGGGCGTACGCCGCTGATTGGAGGCAGGCGCTAAGACAAAACGTACTCCATGCCGTTACTCTCCCAGCTTGCCAGTCAATGGTGGGGTTATGTAGGCGCAGCCAGGGGTACCCCAGAATAACGGGCGAAGAAGAAACGGGCAGCACTAGAAACTGAATTTCCTCCCTGTGGTTTCCCGATACAATAATTGACACGGGGGCCGTCTGATGGTCTATGGTGGTCAAAGATGCCTTAGACAGTGTGATCAGTTTGACAGGGGGGTCTAGAGTCTGACAGCTAAGGCCCATTCGGGTTGCCAGGTCTCTAGAAATGAAATTTTGCTCAGCTCCAGAATCTACTAACGCTAGTGTGGAGTGTTCTGTGTGTGTGTGGATAAGTCTAAGAGGTAATCGACAACAAGTAAGGGGTTCTTCTGAGTTCTTGCCCGTGAATCCCCCTACTGCGATCCACGGGCCTTCCCTTTTAACTTATTGGGACATTCGAACACCCCATGTGACTCTTTCCCACAATAGAAACAAAGGCCCTGATCCCTGCGGCGTTGTTTCTCAGCTGCTGACACTTTAGACCGGCCAATGATCATGGCTTCCTGATCCGGGGATTCCTCTGACGCGGGTAAAGCGAGAAGAGGAGAGTTAGGGACGCGAGGGCGGGGTTTAACCGAACGGGAAGTAGTACGCCGTTCAGCCGCCCGCTCCCTTAATCTGCTATCAAGACTAACCGCTAGGGCAATTAAATCCTGCAAATTGTCTGGTTTGTCCCGTGCCGCTAACTCATCCTTTAGCTCGTCGTTCAGACTACGTGGGAAAATACCACATAATGATGGCTCCCCCCACCCAATCTCTGCAGCCAGGACCCGGAAGTCAATAGCGTAATCAGCAGCTGATCTCTTTCCCTGCTGTAAGCTCAGCAGCCGTTCTGTCAACACCTCACCCCTATCAGTATGATCAAACACAGACATAAACTCTGACACAAACTCCTGGTAAGAAAGCAGGGGATAGCTTGGTTTAGCCATGATTGAATACGCCCAGTCTAAAGCTCTTCCTGCCAGCAAATTTATGACATAGCCAATCCGACCAGAATCATGAGTGAAGTCCCCCGGAACGCGCCGAAAAACTGACTCACATTGTAACAGGAATCCTCGGGCTTCTCCGAGTTTTCCGCTGAACCGGGCAGGTGTGGGAATAGGGGTGAGGCGAGAGGGCGAGGAGGTGTTAGCTTGTCCAGACGCTAAGCCTGCAGGGGCT
Source organism: Pholidichthys leucotaenia (assembly GCA_020510985.1). Lineage (NCBI taxonomy): Eukaryota > Metazoa > Chordata > Actinopteri > Cichliformes > Pholidichthyidae > Pholidichthys > Pholidichthys leucotaenia. Next base: position 250,031,389 of record CM035844.1, on the reverse strand, counting down.
GGGATATTTGCGGTGGGGGAAAGCGTCTGGTGTCCTTCCAGACGATCCAGCCGACCGTTAATTAAAGTTAGTTGATTTAAGATTACCGTCTGCTGGTGAGCTAATAAATCTACCCGGGCGCTAAGAGTGTTGATTAGGCGCGACAGTGAGCTGCCCGCTGGGTCAATGTGACGGAGTCGTACTGACATGGTTTAGGACCCAGGAGACAGACACTGACACGGGCAGATAGTGACAATAATCTTTATTTGAGAGTGAGAGAGTGTAGTGCGAGTGTGAGTGCGTGGATAGTGTTCTGGTCACTGGAGCTGAGCACCCTGGACGGAGACCCGGCAACCCTGGAACATACAAGCAGAAACAATTACTTTTGTCCCACACTTGTGACAAGCTACAAGTAGAGAGGCTTACTTGGGTGCAGCACAGGTTTCGTCCTGCTGAGATCCAGCGGCCGTGCAACGTGGAGGTGAAGGTGTCCGTGAACATGCTGGGGATTCCACCCGTGGCTGTGACAAGGGCAGTCCTTCTGAAGACACCGGCTGCGACTCCACAGACCGGGACGATGATAATCCTGACGATGACGAGGTGAGTGATTCCACAGAACGTGGTGACGATGATATAGCTGATGCTGATGACAGTGACTCCACTGATAGCGGTGGCCAATACTCCTGCAACTGATACAATAGCAGTTCTGGAATCTGAGGAGCAAGACGTACCGGTAGACGTGGTGGTAGCGAAGCGCTACGTGTGCGTGATGGCGTTACCCCGTCAGCTGGGGACGCAGGTCCGCCGCCAAGGAGGTCCACCTGTGCACAGGGGTATAGACAAGGGGTTGAGTAGCAGATTGTTCTCTTACTTGGCTGACTCTGATGAGAGGTCCTTAAAGAAGCAAGAGAAGTTCTCGACGAGACAAGAGAAGTTCCAGACGAGACGAGAGAGAATCCTGACGAGGCCAGAGAGCGGAGTTCAGGCTCATTCTCCGACGAGGAGGACAGACGACTCTGTGCCGGGCTGTCAGCAACGCTGGCTTTTAACAGCCGTTGATTACCACCTGTTGGTCTGTGCGCAGCTGGGGTTGATGACGCCAATGACGGCCCAGAGGCCGCCATGACATTGTTATTTCATTGGGTTGTTAATAAAGTGCACCATCTACTCTTGCAATTGGGTTATTCATTCTCTCTCTCGTGCGCTGAGCCATGACGCACGGTTTATGACAATTTGTCCTTGACAGTAATGTTGTTGAGTTCCCGGAAATTGATACAAAGGCAGAGTGACCCAAACTTTCTTACCCATAAAAAAAATGCTGGCTCCCATCGCAGATGAAGAAGACTGAATGACACCAGCGCTTATGGACTCTTTGATATATTTATCCATGGCCTACCTTTCGGGGGCTGACGGCTATGCAGGCGACTGGACAACGCCCCCAGTTGGAGCTCAATGGCACAATCATAGGGTCGGTGAGGAAGGAGTGACAACGCTTTGGACATACAAAACACGGGTGCCAGATCATGTAGATAGAGGGTAGGTTGGTCAAATTGGGGGTTCAATAGTAGGGGGTAGAGTGGGGATGTGAGGGGAACAGGCGGCTGACTGGAGACAGGTGGGCAGGCAAAATGGACTCCAGGATCTTATAGTCCCCCTACCCCAGTCAATGGTTGGATTCTGAAATCTTAACCATGGGTAGCCTAGGACTATGGGTGAAGTGGAAATGGGGAGAACAAAAAACACTATAACATGGTTATGACAGCTCAAGTAGGTTCATTTTGTTTTCTTTGAATTATTTACCTTTTGTTCTTATTCAAGACAAAAATAGAAAGGAGATGTTTTTACCTTCTTTACATGTTTCGACTGTCACTGCAGCCTTCATCAGAAGTGTCAGCTGATTGCTGCGAGGTGTCATTTTATCAGCTGACTTTCGTAGGCGGGGCAAGCCCAGCAGACCTATCAGATCCACCGAGCCGGCCCCACTTTCCGCCGTCCGATGGTCTCTGTAGAATGTAGTCCCAGGTGTGGGAAAGCATAAAGGCCCCCTCATCCTGTTTCATGCTGTCTTTTCCCCGCTTCCTGATTTCTGTGGCCTCCTTGATCCAGCGTTTGTGTCTGTTGCTCTCCGATCCAATAATTGTTGCGTTGTCCCAGTCCATGATGTGATTATTTCTTTTGCAGTGATCTGATATTGCTGATTTTAATGTTTCTTGTTCTGCCTTTTCTTGTTGTGATCTTGTGAGTCGTCCTTGTGTTTCCTTCTCACATTCCTTCAGGTGTTCTTTTTTCCTTGTGGTGAATGATCTTCCAGTTTCTCCGATGTAGGTTTTGTTGCATGATCTGCATGATATTTCATATGTTATGGTGCATTTTTTGCCTTGTTCTATTCTGTCCTTGGGGTGTACTAATAACTGTCTTAATTTTTTGTGTGGTTTTACTGCTGTGTTTATTTTGTATTTTTTCATGATCCTTTGAATTGGTTCCGTGATCCGTCGTATGTATGGTATAGTTATGGTGTCCTTGTTTTTGATTTCGGCTTTTGTTCTGTGTCTTGTTTCCTGTTTGTTTTCTTTGTTTTTGACTTGCCGTTTCCCTTTGTTTATAGTCCATACTGGATATTGGCAGCGTATAAGTGCATGTTTTATGTGATTTTCCTCATCTTGTCTGTCTTCTTGGTCTGTGATGATGGTGGCCCGTTCATATAACGTCCTGGCAACTGATAGTCTGTGTGCTGTGAGGTGTTCTGATGTCCATAGTAGGTATTGATCCGTGTGGGCTGGTTTCCTGTAGACTGTGATTTTTATATTGCCGTCATTGTTGTGGTGGATTTTCATGTCCAGAAAGGCTATGGTGCCATTTTCTTCCTCTTCATGTGTGAATTTTATGTTCCCAGTGCTGTCCGTGCTGTTCAGATGGTCAGTGAGTTCTTGTATGTGTCCTTTTTTTTATTTTCTCCAATATGTCGTCCACGTATCTCTTACAGAGGGTGGGTTTATATTGTATGGATGCTGTGTTGATGGCTTTGTTTTCCAGATCCTCCATGAAAAAACTGCTCATAATGGTTGACAGTGGGTCTCCCATTGCAAATCCTTCTTTTTGTCTGTAGATTTTTTTTCTCTGTATTGAAAATAGGTGGATTTTGCAAGAAATTGTAAAAGTTCAGATATGTCGTCAACTGTGAGTTTGGTGCATCTTTTAAGGGTTCTGTCATTCCTGAGGCGTTCTTGCACTATGTGTAGTGTGACATCAATAGGGGTCCTTGTGAATAATGAAATGACATCATGTAAAATGAGGATCTCGTCTGATTCTATTTTCATATTTTTGAATTCTTGTGCCGGCTCTTTTGAGTTTTTGCAGTGGAAATCTGATAGTCCAAGGAGGGGTTTGATGAGTTCATCCAACTGATCCGATACTGTCTATTATTGGTCGCAGTGGTATGTCCTTCTTATGTATTTTTGGGGTTCCGTAGATTCGGGGGGTGATGCTGGCTGTGGGTATCAGGTGTTCATCATGGACTGGGACAATGCAAAAATTATTGGCTCGGAGAGCAACAAACACAAATGCTGGATCAAGGAGGCCATAGAAATCAGGAAGCGGGGAAAAGACAGCATGAATCGGGATGAGGGGGCCTTTATGCTTTCCCACACCTGGGACTACATTCTCCAGAGACCATCGGACAGCGGAAAGTGGAGCCGGCTCGGTGGATTTGACAAGTCTGTCAAATCCACCGCCTACGAAAGTCAGCTGATAAAATGACACCTCACAGCAGTCAGCTGACACTTCTGATGAAGACTGCAGTGACACTTGACACGATTTAATATTTGAAATAGTTAAATCGTTTAAAAGTAAAACATCTACGGACTGTGATGGTATTGACATGCTTTTAGTCAAAACTATCATTGAATGCTTAGTGAAACCACTGACGTATATCTGTAACCTGTCTCTCCAAACAGGTATATTTCCCAATGCAATGAAAATAGCTAAAGTAATTCCGATATACAAGATGGGTGACAGAGGAGAATTTTCAAACTATAGACCTATTTCACTATTGCTGCAATTTTCAAAGATACTCGAAAAAATATTCTGTGAGAGAATTGACAACTTCATACTGAAGAATAATTTACTGTGTGAGCAGCAATATGGGTTCAGACACAAGAGGACAACTGCATTTGCTCTAATGGAATTTATAGAAAAAATATCAACTGCCGTTGAAAATAAAGAGTATTCAGTTGGGGTATTCTTGGATCTTAAAAAAGCATTTGATACAGTGGATCATAATTTATTATTAAAGAAACTACAAAATTATGGTATTAGAGGGGTAGCACTGTCCTGGTTATGTAGTTACTTAAAGAATAGATATCAGTATGTATGTGTTGGTAACAAAAACTCAAAATTACTGAAGGTTACTTGTGGAGTCCCACAGGGTTCAGTTTTGGGGCCATTGTTATTCAATATGTATATAAATGATACTGTATATGTAAAGTTTCAGAAAAAATGGATTTAATATTGTTTGCCACCAGTGAGTTTTGCGATGATGGTTTATTAACACACAAGACGAGACAGGACAAGACTGTGAGCCGCTCTCGGCAAAAACACACATAAATCAATACATGGGCTCGCAGGGCTAACCCCAGCCACTACGAGCTAAACTGTGGCATGGCAAAGACACAAACCTGACATGAAGGTCAAAACGACGCTCTGACAAGGCTTGACAAAGTGTTGAAAATCTGACAAGATGTTGACAATACTCCTGCAACATTACTGTCACTAGTGCCCGCTTTATGAAGGCGAACACTAACGAGCAGTAATGACACACAGCTGACCAGCCTTGACAGGCGGAAGCCCCACTGAGCACCTTCACAATTAGAGCCCGGTGAGGCCAGAATACAACCCACAGCTGTCAAGGCCGGCAGCGAGTTGAACTTAGCCCGAGCGCGATCAGAACCCAGCGCTCAGGTCGTAACAGTACCCTCCCTCCGAGGGCGGGCTCAGAACGCCCCAAGGACTACCCTGCCCCCACCCCCCACCCCCCAGGGTGGGTGGCTGGGGGCAGGAGCGGAGGGAGAGAGACCAAACCCAGAAACAAAACAGTTACAAGAAAAACGACATACAGGACAATGACCAGAAAAACTACTCAGATTAAATCAAGAAAATGCACATGGGGAAAAACAAAAAAACCAGAACTACCGGATCAGAAATACTAAACACGAGACAAAGACAACATACCAAATATTCAAAAAATCAGACAAAATACAGAGAAAAACAAGGCAACAGTCGAACATAACACATGCTAGGGCAACTGCAAGACATAACCAAGCACAAAATACACAGGACAGCAAGGACGAGAAAAAAACTAAACAAAACAGAACAATCACTGTGACGAATCAACCAGAAAAACCACTACCCCCCGACAATTTATGCTGACCGGCGGAGATCAAGTGCCACAGGAACAGTTCAGGTGGTCTCCCCGCATCCAACAGCCGGCGGGTGGTCTTAGGATCCGGAGCATGACCAGGCGGCTCACCAGAGTCCAACGCCCAGCACGTCCGCGCCTCCGTTGGTCGAACCAGGTCGCCCGAAAACACACACAACACGTCGGGTGGCTGACCCGAGGCGCCGAACCGGTGAAACAGTTCCTCAGGCGGCCGACCCGTGTCCCTCAGCCACCAGTCCTGGGGAAAAACAGCCCGCGGCAGCCTCCCTGACGAGGACAAAACTCGGGAGAGCCGGGACGAGCGAACAGGAGCCCCCACGGCTCCCGACGATGAAGCACAGGGGCGGTGACTCAGGGGGGACAGATGACCAGGATGAGCCTGTAATCCGTTCAGCGGTGAAAGGTCTGCAGCTCCTCCCCCGTCCGCGGACCACGCTGGTGCTGCACCTCCGCTGGACCCTGATTGGGTCCCAGCTGCACCCACGTCGGGCCCCGATTGGGCCAGAACCGCACCCGCAGTGGACCCCGATCGAGCCTCCAGTGCACCCACGTTGGACCCCGATTGGGCCAGATCCGCACCTGCAGTGGATCCCGATTGGACCTCCGGTGCACCCACGTTGGACCCCGATTGGGTCAGAACCGCACCCGCGGTGGACCCAGATTGGGCCTCTGGTGCACCCACGTTGGACCTGGATTGGGCCAGAACCGCACCCACGGCGAACCCCGATTGGGCCAACGACGCACCCACGTCGGACCCCGATTGGGCCACAGCAGCCTCCACGACGGACCCCGACTGGGTCGGTGCAGCTCCGCTGATGATCTCCACCCCCGAACCTGGGACCTTCAACCCAGTGACTCCGACTCGTTCCACGCCGGCGACACTGCAACAAGGCTCAGAAACAAGAAAACCGGGATCAGAATCACCGGTAGCAACAGAACCCAGCGAGATGAGCTCGGGCGCAGCAGGCGGCTGCTCCTCACTCGCCTCCCCGAGAGGCAGGCAAAAATACTCCAACACAGGGGACAGAGACACCAGAGGGAGCACTTGCCTGCACTCGGGTTCTGTTGCCACCCAGGACTCCGACGATCCAGGTTCAGGGCGGCGACTCTTGTCAGCAGGCTCCAACTCAGCTGCGTCGGGCTCCGCAGCTGGCAGGATGGCAGCTGCAACCTGAGGTTCCTCCTGCACTGCTGTCCACGCCGATGACCCGTATGGCGTGGGGGCAGGGGACCCTCGACCCACTGGCTCGGACCGCTCCGGCGAGGAGACCCGGGGACGCTTCTTCGTCGGCTCAAGCTCCAGGCCGCAGTCCGCTTTTCTCCTCAGTCCACGACGTGGCTGCAGGGCCGGATCCAGGCTTTCCAGCACTGCAGGCCCCCTCTTCATCCGACGACGTTGACCTGGCGTCGCGGACCGCTCGACAGGGGGGAACACAGAGGCAGCAGGTTTAGTTACATTCTCTACAGCAGGTGGAGGGAGCTCGGAGGGCTGCGAACCCTGAACTCCGCCCCCAGGAGTCAGACAAGGCAGATTATAATCAAGATGTAATAAATTATCATGCACTTGCCTTTCTCCCACGGCAGAGATGGTTCCTGCTGTAGGGGACGTTGTTCCTCCTTCTCCCCACTGGATGGTGACAGAGGGCTCCCTGTATGGACGAGGTGGGGCTGCTCTCGGCGGTAGGTCCAGCAGCCGGGGATTCTGCTGAGGGTGACCTGGGCCGTTGCGCCGACGTCGTTGTCGGCCCCCAGACAGCGCGCACTCCTGGACCAGCTCCAGGATGGGAACGGGACTCCAACGCGGGGAGCGAGGATGCCTCCTCCTCTGCTTCCTGCTTTCTTCCTCCTCCAGCCCACAAAGTATCTCGCGCTGCGTAGCGAGTTCTTCCCTCCTCATAATCACCTCAGGGTGATCGTCATAATCGAGGGGAAGATTGTCCAGGAGATCCTCAGCGCAGTCCAGGTGCCAGCGTATGTCGCTGGGAGTGTCGTACAGCGTAGCGGTGAATAGAGTACCGTCCACATACTCCAGAGCCTCGGCTAGCTTTCTGCCCAGGCGCCGACCGCGGCCCCTGGATGACGGCATTCTCCCAGCAATAGACACCCAGACAGGGAAGAACAACAGTCTAATTAAGGCACAAACTCATGGTGAAAAGACGTCTCGGTGTAGCATCTCCGTTCAGACGTCCTGGCAGGAGTATACTGTCATGCGGTGATCCTCGCGGATCACCATAAGATGCCAAGAGTCCACCAGTGAGTTTTGCGATGATGGTTTATTAACACACAAGACGAGACAGGACAAGACTGTGAGCCGCTCTCGGCAAAAACACACATAAATCAATACATGGGCTCGCAGGGCTAACCCCAGCCACTACGAGCTAAACTGTGACATGGCAAAGACACGAACCTGACATGAAGGTCAAAACGACGCTCTGACAAGGCTTGACAAAGTGTTGACAATCTGACAAGATGTTGACAATACTCCTGCAACATTACTGTCGCAAGTGCTTGCTTTATGAAGGTGAACACTAACGAGCAGTAATGACACACAGCTGACCAGCCTTGACAGGCGGAAGCCCCACCGAGCACCTTCACAATAAGAGCCCGGTGAGGCCAGAATACAACCCACAGCTGTCAAGGCCGGCAGCGAGTTGAACTTAGCCCGAGTGCGATCAGAACCCAGCGCTCGGGTCGTAACAGAAACAATATCATTTCAGAGGAACATGTATATTTCAAAAACCTTCAGTGAGAACTACCACCAAGCAACACTGTTTCAGTGCAAGGAGTCAGATTATGGAACGATTTTGGACCTGAATTAAAATCATGTACAACGCTTGGACAATTTAAACAAAAACTAAAGGAAGAAATACTACAAACATACATATAAGATGACATGTAAAATCACATAAGGATTATCATATCCAGTCTGTGTTGTGCTGTTGCTTAATTTTGTTTTGTCACATTTTGTCTTAGCTTTGTTTTGATTTGTAATCACTTTTATTATTTTTTTTTCCTTTGAATTCTTAGATGGAACATGGGTGGGCAATATAAGCTGCGGCTTCCGCCATCACCCCTTCTGGATAACTTATGTTGAATTGTATAATCCGAGGAGTTATTGTTTAATTTGACCTTGTTGGATTTTTTTTCACCTTGATATATTGTTTTGTTCCTTTCTTTTAATCTTTTAATCTAATCTGTCCAAAATAAAGATAAGATAAGATAAGTCTTTAATTAGTCCCACAATGGGGAAATTCCAGGATTGCAACAGCACAGGGATAGCAACACTCAGAGCAACAATCAAGAAGACAAGAAAAACAAGAGCAGCGAATATACATATGTACATATAAATATATAAATATATAAACACACAGTGCAGAGCATTGTAGCTAGATGGAATAAACAGCATAACCGTCTACTTAGTTATCCTACATTTAATTCATATTTTGTGGACTCTGTGGAAGAATTAACAAAAAACTTTGTGCTGCCAAATGTGCTCAACAACACAAAATCAATACTTTCAACAGTTTCTTTTCACATCGATGAGGTAAATGAGGAGTTAATTGCTGGTATTGTTAAAACACTGTCAAACTCAAAAACTAATGATATCTACAATATGAGCACTTCCTTTCTCAAAATGCACAGCAAAATATTAATCAAACCACTGACTCATCTCATTAATCTCTCCATTAGGTCTAGTACATTTCCATCTGGTTGGAAAAAAGCTGTTGTCATACCAATTTATAAATCAGGCAGTAAAGACGATATATGCAATTACCGCCCAATCTCTATTTTACCAGTCCTGTCTAAGGTTCTTGAAAAAGTTGTAGCTACACAGCTGATAGACTATTTACAAGACAGTCAACTTCTTCATCCACATCAGTTTGGTTTTAGACCAGGATACTCCACAGAAACAGCAAATTGTTGCCTTATTGAAAATGTCAAACAGTCCTTGGACAGGGGTAATGTGGTAGGGGCTGTTTTTCTAGATCTCAAAAAGGCTTTCGATACGGTACCACAGTAAACCACAGTTTGCTTTTATCCAAAATGGTATCTTTTAACTTCTCTCCAGATACATTAGAATGGTTTGCATCTTATCTCCAGAATAGAGAACAGTGTGTAAAAGTTCACCAGGATAAATCCTCATTTTTAAACAACCGTATGGATATCACACAAGGGTCCATTCTTGGTCCTTTACTTTTCAGCATTTTTATTAATGACTTGCCACTACACTGCTCAGCTGCAACATGTCAGCTTTATGCAGATGATGCAGTTATTTACACAGCTGCCAAGACTCCAGCACAGGCTGCAGATGTACTGTCTACAAGTATGGTTGATGTCCAAGAGTGGCTCTTCCAGAACCATCTATTGCTGAACCTTCAGAAAACAGTTTCAATGTGCTTTTCAATCAAAAAATGTAACCTGCAACATTTTAAAGTTAATATACATGATCAAGACATCAGTTTAGTTACAGAATTCAAATATCTTGGCATTGTACTAGATCCTCAATTCAAATTTAATCTTCATATAAAGAAAATTTCAAAAACAGTAAAAAAAAAAAAATCTGAACTGCTTTAAATTAATTAGATATTACATACCATACCAAGCAGCTGTACTGTATATGCATTCAATGGTTTTTTCTCATATATCATACTGTTTGACAGTCTGGGCTCAAGCAGCTCCTTCCACAATAAAACATATAGATTCATTATATAATCAAACTCTAAAAATCTTGGATAAAAAGCCCATTAGGTGGCATCACTGTTATATTTTAAAAAAATACAATCTATTGAGTTTTGAGAGTTTCATTGACCTCTGTTTTCTGAAATTAATTTTCAAATGTTTCCATAAATCAGCGCCAGAGCCACTTGCTGGTTTCATCCAAAGACAGGACAGCAGCAGAGCCACCAGGAGTTCTGTTAACAATAACTGTAAAATATTCCACCGCAGAACCACATTTGGACAAACAGCTTTCTCTATAAAGGGCAGTCATATCTGGAACACAATGCCAAATGAAATTAAAATAATAACCGACTTTAAAACATTTACTACAAAGGTTAAAAACTGGCTGAAAAATAAACAAGAATGTACCCATGTATGAAATGATTGTCTGCAGGGTGAGAGTGAATGAAGGGAAGGAATGAATGTGTTTGTTTATAGTGAGTGACGAAGGGAGGGAGGCCTGAAATAGGCAAATGTGAACCCGGTTTTTATATTGTGTGTATATTGTGTAATCTTGTTTGCATTGATGTATGTGGTTATTCTGTTTTCATTTTTTCTTTTCCTTATCCTTCTTTCTTTTTACCTGTTTCTTCTTTCTAAAGCCCATCCAGGGACAAGAGTTGCAAATTAGCTAATAGCTATACACTCTTTGTGCAACACATTAGACTGATTGTCATTTGATTAATTGTCTATGTTTATTGCACTGTCCCTGTCAAATAAACAAATAAAATAAATAAAAAAACATAGCATGAATATGTACCCATACATATTGTCACCCTCCGTAGCGACTGATATTGTCCTAGTTGTATACTGGAGGGGACCATTTGTATAAGTCTGTTGCGTCCTTTGCATTCAATACTATTAGGTCGTCACGTTTTTTTGCTATCTCTGCGAGCAGCCCTGCTTAGGTTATACAGTCTGACAGCCGTAGGTAGGAAGGACCTGCGAAACCGCTCAGTTGCGCACCTAGGATGATGTAGTCTACTGCTAAATGAGCTCCTCAGTGCGTTCAGTATGTCCTGCATAGGGTGGGACTCGGACTCCAGCAGAGATGACAGTTTAGCCACCATCCTTCTCTCTCTTATCTCCTCCACTGGGTCAAGGCGCTGCCCCAGGACAGAGCTAGCTTTCTTGATCAGTTTGTTCAGTCTCTTCCTATCGGCTGCTGTAATGCCACTGCCCCAGCAGACCACTCCAAAACTGATGGCTGATGCAACCACCGTGTCGTAGAATGTCTTCAGCAGCACCCCTTGTACACCAAAAGTCCTGAGTCTCCTCAGTAGGAGCAGCCTGTGCTGTCCCTTCTCGTAGAGTGCGTCGGTATTGTGTGACCAGTCTAGTTTATTGTTCAGGCTGACGATCGCAGAGTCGTCAGAGAACTTCTGTAGATGGCAGTGTGTTGTGTTGTGTGAGAAGTCCGCAGTATAAAGGGTGAACAGGAAGGGAGCCAAAACCGTTCCCTGGGGGGCCCCCGTGCTACCGATGATCGTGTCGGACACACAGTCCCGGGTTCTCACAAACTGTGGCCGGTTAGTGAGGTAGTCCAGGATCCATGATGACAGGTGCTGGACCACCCCTGCGCACAGCAGCTTGTCCTTCAGGATCATCGGTTGGATGGTGTTGAAAGCACTGGAAAAGTCAAAGAACATGATCCTCACAGCATTCCCGGGCTTCTCCAGGTGGGACAGAGAACGGTGAAGGAGGAAGATCACTGCATCCTCCACCCCAATGCCATGCTGGTAGGTGAAATGGAGTGGATCCATCGCTGGTCCCACCAGGGGGCGGAGGTGAGCAAGGAGCAGTCTCTCCAGGGTCTTCATCATGTGAGACGTCAGGGCCACTGGTCTGTAGCTGTTCAGGTCTTTGGAGTGGGAAGTCTTTGGTACAGGTACCACACAAGATGTTTTCCACAGCTGTGGTACCCTCCCCAGCTTCAGGCTCAGGTTGAAGATGAGCTCCACAATCCCACACAGCTGGTCTGCGCAGGACTTGAGGAGTTTTGCGCTGATGCCGTCCGGTCCCAACGCCCTCCTCGCCTTGATCTTACTCAGCTCCATCCTCACCTGGGTCTTAGTGAGGGTCATGCTGGGGGGCTGTGTGTTGGGAGTGGGGGGGGGTGTTGGTGGAGTGGGGTGTGGACAGCAGGACTCGATGTCTTTAGAGGCAGCAGTGGTTGTTGTGCAGTCGGGGGGGAGGGCGGTTGGTCAAACCTATTAAAAAACAGGTTCAGATTGTTCGCCCACTCCCTGCCCCCCGTGGCCTTGGGGGAGGTATTCTGGATCACAGAGATGGTTTTAAGGTTTCTCCAGACCCCGCCGATGTCGCTCTGTTGTAGCTTGTCCTCCATCTTCTTTCTGAAGCTGTCCTTGCCTTCTCTGATCTTCCTCCTCAGCTCCCTCTGTACGGACTTCAGCATCTCCCTGTTCCTCGACCTGAAGATCCTCTTCTTCTCTCTCAGAAGTGTTTTTATCTCAGGGTTGATCCAGGGTTTGTTGTTCGAGCAACACCGTATGGTCTTGGTGGGTACGGTGTTGTCCACACAGTAGCTGAAGTAGTCCGTGATGGTGTGAGTGAGGCCATCGATGTCCTCACCATGTGGATCACAGAGCTGCTCCCAGGCAGTGGTTTCAAAACAGTCCTTTAGAGCGTCCATCGCCTCCTCAGACCATAACTTCACTGTGCGCATGACCGGAGGTTGTCTGTACACTAGGGGTTTGTAAACCGGCAGGAGATGAACCAAGTTGTGATCCGATCTCCCGAGTGGGGGGAGTGGTGATGAGGTGTACGCCTCCTTAGTGTTTGCGTAGAATAAGTCCAGTGTTTTATTGTCTCTAGTGTGGCATGTGACATACTGGGTGAACGTGGGTACAATGGGAGACAGTGAAATGTGGTTGAAATCGCCTGAGATGAGGAGAAGATCATCTGGGTGTTCTGTCTGCAGCCTGCCAGTTACTGAGTGGATGACGTCACGCGCTGTCCCAGCGTTCGCTGTCGGATTTGCATAAATAACAATGCAGATCACGTGTGAGTATTCCCTCGGGAGATATGTAGGCCACATGCTAACAGCTAGCAACTCAATGCCTTTGTTGCAGTGCTGTTGTTTAACCGTGGTATGTCCCGGTCTGCACCAGATGTTATTGACATACATTATCACTCCACCGCCCCTTGCCTTCCCACTGTCTGGTGTTCGGTCTGCCCGTATTGCGTGGAAACCCTCCAGTTCAATGTTAGCATCTGTTGCTAGTTCTGTTAGCCATGTCTCCATGAATAGCATTAGACTACTCTCCCTGTATATGCTATCGTAGCGGGAGATAGCCACTAGCTCATCTGTTTTCCTGAGTAGCAATCATACATTCCCCATAATCACAGATGGGAGGGTTCCGCCGGACCGGCGGCGCCACACGAGTTGGCTGCCTTTTGCAACTGCCTTTTTCTTATCTTCCTTCTTCTTTCTACACCTTTCACTCTATATATATATCACGGACACACAGATCGCCCCAAGGGTCTCCTGAGTCGGCGGACGGAGCCACTGTTTGCAGCGGGGGACGATACAGCAGGGAAGAGCTAGCTAGCTGGCTAGCTAGCTCCAACCGCCACCCGGTGCTAACGGAGAAGCTCGACATGCCGAGGAACTGTAGCGAAAACGACGTGGGTGCCGGGCTGGAGTTTAGGCGGCGTGCAAGAAATATAAGACAGAATAATAAAGAGCGATGGCAAGAACCAAGCAGACCGCCCGTAAATCTACTGGAGGAAAAAGCCCCCCAGGAAGCAGCTAGCCACCAAGGCTGCTCGAAAAAAGCGCTCCGGCCACCGGCGGAGTGAAGAAGCCTCAACGTTACAGGCCCGGTACCGTGGCTCTGAGAGAGATCCGTCGCTACCAGAAATCCACGGAGCTGCTCATCCGTAGGCTGCCCTTCCAGCGCCTGGTGAGGGAGATTGCTCAGGACTTCAAGACCGACCTGCGCTTCCAGAGCTCCGCCGTCATGGCTCTGCAGGAGGCCAGCGAGGCCTACCTGGTGGGTCTCTTTGTGGACACCAACCTGTGCGCCATCCATGCCAAGAGGGTCACCACCATCATGCCCAAAGACATCCAGCTGGCCCGCCGCACCCGCGGAGGGAGAGAGAGCTTAGACTTTCTGCTGCACATTCACCAACCACAATGCTCCGCACTGTGTGTCTATATATACAGTATATATATATATATATATATATATATACTCACCGGCCACTTTATTAGGTACACCTGTCCAACTGCTCGTTAACACTTAATTTCTAATCAGCCAATCACATGGCGGCAACTCAGCGCATTTAGGCATGTAGACATGGTCAAGACAATCTCCTGCAGTTCAAACCGAGCATCAGTATGGGGAAGAAAGGTGATTTGAGTGACTTTGAACGTGGCATGGTTGTTGGTGCCAGAAGGGCTGGTCTGAGTATTTCAGAAACTGCTGATCTACTGGGATTTTCACGCACAACCATCTCTAGGGTTTACAGAGAATGGTCCGAAAAAGAAAAAATATCCAGTGAGCGGCAGTTCTGTGGGCGGAAATGCCTTGTTGATGCCAGAGGTCAGAGGAGAATGGCTAGACTGGTTCGAGCTGATAGAAAGGCAACAGTGACTCAAATAACCACCCGTTACAACCAAGGTAGGCAGAAGAGCATCTCTGAACGCACAGTACGTCGAACTTTGAGGCAGATGGGCTACAGCAGCAGAAGACCACGCTGGGTGCCACTCCTTTCAGCTAAGAACAGGAAACTGAGGCTACAATTTGCACAAGCTCATCGAAATTGGACAATAGAAGATTGGAAAAACGTTGCCTGGTCTGATGAGTCTCGATTTCTGCTGCGACATTCGGATGGTAGGGTCAGAATTTGGCGTCAACAACATGAAAGCATGGATCCATCCTGCCTTGTATCAATGGTTCAGGCTGGTGGTGGTGGTGTAATGGTGTGGGGAATATTTTCTTGGCACTCTTTGGGCCCCTTGGTACCAATTGAGCATCGTTGCAACGCTACAGCCTACCTGAGTATTGTTGCTGACCATGTCCATCCCTTTATCACCACAATGTACCCAACTTCTGATGGCTACTTTCAGCAGGATAATGCGCCATGTCATAAAGCTGGAATCATCTCAGACTGGTTTCTTGAACATGACAATGAGTTCACTGTACTCAAATGGCCTCCACAGTCACCAGATCTCAATCCAATAGAGCATCTTTGGGATGTGGTGGAACGGGAGATTCGCATCATGGATGTGCAGCCGACAAATCTGCGCCAACTGTGTGATGCCATCATGTCAATATGGACCAAACTCTCTGAGGAATGCTTCCAGCACCTTGTTGACTCTATGCCACGAAGAATTGAGGCAGTTCTGAAGGCAAAAGGGGGTCCAACCCGTTACTAGCATGGTGTACCTAATAAAGTGGCCGGTGAGTATATATATATATATATATATATATATATTTATAGTAATATGTACATATGTATACCAGCTGTTCTTGTTTTTTTCTTGCCTTCTGATTGTTGCTCTGAGTGTTGCTATCCCTGTGCTGTTGCAATCCTGGAATTTCCCCATTGTGGGACTAATAAAGGCTTATCTTATCTTATCTTATCTTACCTTATATTCCTCGCCCGTCGTCTTATTCCAGCACGACACCCACGTTGTTTTCGTCTTATATCTCCCGGTATATCGAGTTTTTGTGTTAGCATCGTGGGCCGGTTAAGTGCTAACAGCTGGTCTCTATTGTACTGCCTCCTACAAGAAACAGAGGATCCATCCGCTGGGTCAGGAGACATTTGGGAGATCTACGTGTCTGTGATGGATCAAGGTATCGCCGAAACAGAAAGATGAGCAAGAGAGCCAGATAGTAAATAGAAATTGGAAGAAATTGATCCGCTGTTGCAAAAAGGCAGCCTACTCGTGTGGCACCGGAAGTAGTATAGGTTGTCTATAATATAGGGAAGTTCCCCAACCGGAAATAGTACACCTAGTAGTATTTATATAAAGATTCATTCATGACATTCGAAACATGTAAAGAAGGTAAAAACATCTCCTGACTATTTTTGTCTTTAATAAGAACAAAAGGTAAATTTAAAAAAGAAAAAAAAAGCATGGTTATGAGCACAGTTTGTTGAGAGATCTGACTCATCTCTTGGCCAGATAGAGTAATTGCACCAATGGGCTGCTGAAGCTTCTAGCAGGGAATTTTTAATTGGGTTGCCAGGCCCTCAGAAATAAAATCTGTTCGGCCCCTGAGTCAGCACCAAGCTCGTGTGAGCATGCTGACCCCAAGACAGCATGTTGGCGGCGCAGCATGTTGGCGGCGCAGCTGAAGGCGCCGAAGGTGAGGCAAGAGAGGAGAGCTACATGCTAGGCCAAAGGCTCGCTCCAGCCGGCCACTGCTACCCAGTCTCTTAATGGCAAACGTTCATTCCTTGGAAAATAAGCTAGACAAACTAAGAGCAAGGATTGAAGACCAGCGGGAGACAAGACAGTGCTGTGCCCTAATTTCCTCCAAGACCTGGCTTTCAGACAGAGTCCCGGAGAGCGCGATTCAGCTACAGACCCACTCAACACACCGGGCGTACAGAACAGGAGACTCTGGTAAGACGAGGTGTGTGTGTGTGTGTGTGTGTGTGTGTGTGTGTGTGTGTGTGTGTGTGTGTGTGTGTGTGTGTGTGTGTATGTGTGTGTTTATAAACCACTTGTGGTGTGGAGATGTACAAACCGTCTACAAGCACTGCTCTCCCGACGTGGAGTTTTTACTGCCGAAATGCCATCCCTATTATCTACCGAGGGAATTTACCGCTGTGTTTTTGGCCACTGTATGCATTTGTCCACAGAGCAACTACACAGTAGCGCTAAACAAACTCCATGACATCATCAGCGCAGTAGAGACGAAGCATCCTGATGCTGTTTTTATTGTTGCTGGCAACTTTAACCAGTGCAATTCACAGAGTGTACTCACCAAATATTACCAGCATGTGGACATTCCCACCCACGATGAAAGCACATTGGATCATGTTTATTCCAACATACATGACGCCTAAAGAGTGGCACCCCATCCCCACTTTGGACAGTCAGATCACATCTCACTGTTTATGTACCCGGCCTCCAGACAAAAGCTGAAACAAACAAACCCTATTATGAACCAACTTAAGTGCTGGACCCCAAGAGACTGAGCACCCTGAAAGACTGTTTTGTCTGCACGGAATGGGATGTGTTTAAAGCTGCAGCCACCAGAGAGGACTCTTCTGTAAACATACAGGATTATGCTGAATGCGTGACTGGGTACATCAGCACGTGTGTTGATACCATCGTACCCACCATACAAGTCAGGAAGTTCCCCAACCAGAAGCCCTGGGTCAACAGTCAGGTACGTCATACGCTGCGTGCTTGCTCTCATGCATTTAAATCAGGCTGTGAAGTCGAGTACAAAGCTGCAAAGTATGGACTGAGAAAGGCTACAACAGGGGTGTCCAACCATGTGCCATGGAGAGCCAAGACCCTGCAGGTTTTCTCTTCTACCCAGTCTCTTCAGCAGGTGTTTTCACTTATCAGCAATCAGTGGGAAGAAGTTCACTGAAATCTGCTGTTGAAGACACTGGTTGGAGGTAAAACCTGCAGGGTCTTGGCTCTCCATGGCACATGGTTGGACACCCCTGGGCTACAACAACAGCCAAGAGGCAGTACGGAGAAAAGCTGGACAGCCTCTACTCCACTCCTGACCCGGGGCACATGTGGCAAGGCCTGCAACACATCACAAACTACAAGAGGACCAACAGCATCACCACTAGCTCTACAGACAGCCTGCTGGATGATCTCAACATCTTTTACATCCGCTTCGAGACCACCAGCCACAGCACAGAGAAGAGACACACACTCACGCACCCCCCCACCCACCCCCACTGTGGGAAGAATCTGATTGATTTTATCTCTGATGGATGAAATTTTATTATTGAAAAAGTTCATAAAGTCCTGACTAGTAAGCTCTAAGGGAATGCTAGGATTGACAGAGTCCTGACTCTTTGTCAACCTGGCTACAGTGCTGAAAAGAAACCTGGGATTATTCTTGTTCTCTTCTATTAATGCAGAATAATAACTCGTTCTAGCTTTTCTAAGAGATTTTTTAAAAATTAAAAGATGATTTCTCCAAGCTAAATAGATTTCATCTAAATTAGTGGAGCGCCATTTTCTTTCTAATTGACGAGTCTTCTGTTTTAAGCTATGAGTTTCTGTGTTGAACCAAGGAGTTAGAAATCTCTGATTAGACTTTTTCTTTTTTAAGGGGGCCACCAAGTCTAGAGTCTGATGCAGAGAAGCTGTAACACTATCCACCATGTTATCAATTACAGAAGGAGCAAGCTGTCTATAGCTTATTTCCGTTGTGTTGACACATGGCATAGAAGAAACAATCTGCATAAATTTGGTAACAGCATCATCTGAGAGGCATCTACTGTAATGATATTTTTCTTTAGGAGCCAAATAGTCAGAAATAGTAAAATCAAAGGTTAACAGACAATGGTCTGACAGTACAGGGTTATGAGGAGACACTACAAGATTTTCTATTTCTATGCCATATGTCAGAACAAGGTCCAACGTATGGTGGAGATAATGAGTAGAATTTCCTACTTTCTGAGAAAACCCAATCGAGTCTAATATTGAATTAAATGCCACATTAAGGCAGTCACTATCTACATCCACATGTATATTAAAGTCTCCTACTATAATTATTCTATCAGATTTTAGCACTAAATCAGCTAAGAAATCAGCAAATTCGGATAAAAATTCTGAGTAGGTTGATGGGGGACGATAAACTATGGCAAATAAAATTGGGTATAACCTAAAATTGCTAAAGTGCCCAATACTGAGGACCAGGCCCTCAAAGGAATTATAACATGTTTTTTGCTTTACATTAACTAGTAATTTGGAATGGTAAATTGTTGCTACTCCTCCTCCACGACCAGAACTTCTGGGATTTTGACAGTTTAAATAACCAGAGGGAGTTGATTCATTTAAACCAACATAATCCTCTTGCCCTAACCAAGTCTCTGTAAGGGAAATTAAATCAATCTGATGATCAATTAACAGATCATGGACTAACAGAGACTTGGGAGTTAGAGACCTAATATTTAATAAACCACATTTAATTTTTAAATTATGAGGAGGAACAGAGTCCAAATCATGAAATTTAGAGGCTTTATGTTTAATTTGAGTTTTACCAATATTTTGCTTAATCACTTTGGGATGCTTATATATTATATTTTTATTTACTTTGGAGGGAGCAATGATGGGGAAGACAGGGGCTAAGTTGAGGGGTGGCGGATGAAGAGGAGCTGCAGAGAGGTGTGTAAGACTGCGACTCTGCTTCCTGGTCCCAACTTTGAGTTTTCAAGGTTTTGGAAATTTGGATAAAAAAGATGCCAGATTGTTGGATAAATGAGAAGCACCATCCAAAGTGGGATGAATGCTGTCTCGTCTCATAAGACCAGGTTTTCCCCAAAATGAGCTCCAATTGTCAATGTAGCCCATGTTGTTTGCAGGACACCACACAGACAGTCAGCGGTTCAAGGATGACAAGCGGCTAAACATGTCATCACTGGTCAGATTGAGGAGGGGCCCAGAGAATACTACAGTGGCAGACATCGTTTTTGCAAAGTCACACACCGATTCTACATTAAGTTTTGTGACTTCCGACTGCCGGAGACGGATGTCATTAATGCCAGCGTGAATAACAATTGTGGAGTATTTACAGTTACTTTTAGCCAGCATTTTCAAATTTGACTCGATGTCGCCTGCTCTGGCCCCAGGAATGCATTTGACTATGGCCGCTGGAGTCTCTAGGTTCACGTTTCTGACTACAGAGTCGCCAATGATCAGAGTTTTTTCCTCAGCGGGTGTGTCGCTGAGCGGGGAAAAACGATTAGAAACGTGAACAGGTTGGTAGTGTACCGGGGCTTTGTGACTAGGCTTCCTTCTCACCGTCACCCACCCAGTCTCCTCGCTGCTGAGGAGAGCCGGAGGACCGCTAAGGGAGTTAGCTATGCTAGCTAGCTCCGCTGCAGCTAAGAGGCGTCCGTCAAGAGTAACTGGCGCATACGATGTTTCAATGCAGCGGAGCCGGGATTCCAAATCAGACAACCTCGCCTCGAGCGCCTCAAAAAGACAACATTTATTACATTTACCGTTATCACTAAAAGAGGCAGAGGTGTAGCTAAACATCTGACAGAGAGAGCACACCAGAGGAGGAGAGGAAGGAGAGCTAGTAGCCATTGCTAGTGGCTAACCCAAAAGCTCAGGAGAGTGAGGAGAGCAAACCACACAGACAGACAGCAAAACAGGAAGTGACGATACATTACCACAAGGAAGTGACGATCCAATGCATCCAATCCCATGCAATCCAATCTGGCAACCTCTTTCACAGAAGGGAGAGTAGCTGGGAGCACGTGAAGGGGCTCCACGCTGGGATAGCAGGATGCCAAGGGGAGAAGTGCTGTGATACTGCAGGGGAGTTTCCTGGGGGATAGTTGGAGACAGGCTGGCCAGACCTGAGCACTGGGGAGTGAGAGTGAAAAGCAGTGATGACAAATGTTGGTAAGTCGACTTACATGGGGAAGTGAGGGTGTGCACAGTCCAAGACATCCAAATCCAATCAGAGAGGCTGTTTTCAAAATCTAGAGGCAGACCAGGGTCAGAGGACAGCAGATAAATAATGGTGGGCAGACAATTCCAATCCAGAATACAGTCTCTGGGTCTAGGACAAGCAAAGGTCAAAAGCACAGCAAAGCAAGATGAAACATAGATTTTGAGCTCAGAGAGGATATGGCTGTGTGCAGGATAACGTCACCAGACAGAGTGAAGGGAAAGCGACCTATTTAAAGGGCCTCTCTGATTGGCAGCAGGTGGTGAACAAAGCTGCAGGGAGTGAGCCTAATCAGAGGGAGAGAGGGAGACAGAGTACACACAGGAACCATTACATATTTTAAAAGTTCAGCATGAGCTCCGGAAAGCAATCGGCTCCACACACCTGATCCTCATTTGCGTATTATGGATCTGAGCAGGGATTTAGGAGGAGGAGCAACGGGTACCTCCAAGCAACGGCTCGAGATTCTTGACGCTATGCTACCAGAGTGCATGTGGGGTGTGCTACATACACAACGGATGGGAAGCATTAAAACGCATGCCTAGGTGGACACGTAGCTTTAGCATTAGCTATAGTGTTAACATGCTTACTCAGCATTAATTATTCATTTGCTAGCATGCTGACTCAGCATCAATATTCAAACTCATCAGCATTAATAATTAAGCAATATTACACAAGAAGAAGTACGGTATCAATGAATACGCATTAAGCCCAATTCATAGTGGCAAAAACATGCTGGTATGCGAGCGAGCACAGTGGACACATTCGTGCACAAACCCTACGCAGAGGGTGAGCACTGACCAGGTGCATGCAGGCCCCAAAACGTGACCATGCATACAAGAACACAGTGGTCGCAGTGAACTGCACATCCTGCCATCCCAGACGGGGAAGTATTGGAGAGCGTAAACAGAAGTGCATGTGTTTCGCTATTAAAACTTGTTTTTCTTGTAACCTTCAAATAAACTTTGTGCATTCTTCTACTATGAAGTGGCTCGTCTGTCAGTTTTTCACCCAGAACACCAAAACAGTAAATTACGTATAATCCTACCTGTTTCGTTGCTTTGTGTTTCTCCGTAGCTTATGACAGCAGCTGCTACAGGTGTGATTTGGAGCTGGGGAAAATTATTTCAGTCACTTTATGGTAAATACAGAAGTGGACAAAATTGTTGGTACCCCTCTGTTAATGAAAAAAACCCCCACAATGGTCACAGAAATAACTTGAATCTGACAAAAGTGGTAATAAATAAAAATTCTATGAAAATTAACCAATGAAAATCAGACAATGCTTTTGTATTGTGGTTCAATAGAATTATTTTAAAAAACAAACTCATGAAACAGGCCTGGACAAAAATGATGGTACCCTTAACTTAATATTTTGCTGCACAACCTTTTGAGGCAATCACTGCAATCAAACGATTTCTGTAACTGTCAATGAGACTTCTGCACCTCTCAGCAGCTATTTTGGCCCACTCCTCATGAGCAAACTGCTCCAGTTGTCTCAGGTTTGAAGGGTGCCTTCTCCAGATGGCATGTTTCAGCTCCTTCCACAGATGTTCAATAGGATTTACATCAGGGCTCATAGAAGGCCACTTTAGAATAGTCCAATGTTTCACTCTTAGCCATTCTTGGGTGTTTTTAGCTGTGTGTTTTGGGTCATTATCCTGTTGCAAGACCCATGATCTGCGATTGAGACCAAGCTGTCTGACACTGGGCAGCACATTTCTCTCTAGAATACTTTGATAGTCTTGAGATTTCATTGTACCCTGCACACATTCAAGACACCCTGTGCCAGATGCAGCAAAGCAGGACCAGAACATAACAGAACCTCCTCCATGTTTCACAGTAGGGACAGTGTTCTTTTCTTGGTATGCTTCATTTTTGCGTCTGTGAACATAGAGCTGATGTACCTTGCCAAAAAGTTCCAGTTTTGTCTCGTCTGTCCATAGGACATTCTCCCAGAAGCTTTGTGGCTTGTCAACATGCAGTTTGGCAAATTCCAGTCTGGCTTTTTTATGATTTGTTTTCAACAGTGGTGTCCTCCTTGGTCGTCTCCCATGAAGTCCACTTTGACTCAAACAACGATGGATGGTGCAATCTGACACTGATGTACCTTGACCTTGGAGTTCACCATGAATGTGTTTAGAGGATGTTCTGGGCTCGTTTGTTACCATTCTTATTATCCGTCTCCTCCTGCGGCCACGTCCAGGGAGGTTGGCTGCAGTCCTGTGGATCTTAAATTTCTGAATAATATGTGCAACTGTAGTCACAGGAACATCAAGCTGCTTGGAGATGGTCTTATAGCCTTTACCTTGAACATGCTTGTCTATAATTTTCTTTCTAATCTCCTGAGACAACTCTCTCCTTTGCTGCCTCTGGTCCATGTTCAGTGTGGTACACACCATGTCACCAAACAGCACAGTGACTACTTGTCACCCTTTAAATAGGCCGACTGACTGATTACAAGTTTGTAGACACCTGTGATGTTAATTAGAGGACACATCTTTGTTGAACATGTCCCTATGGTCACATTATTTTCAATCTTTTCTAGGGGTGCCATCATTTTTGTCCAGGCCTGTTTCATGAGTTTGTTTTTAAAATAATTCTGTTGAACCACAATTCAAAAGCATTGTCTGATTTTCATTGGTTAATTTTCATGGAATTTTTATTTATTACCACTTTTGTCAGATTCAAGTTATTTCTGTGGCCATTGTGGGTTTTTCTTTCATTAACAGAGGGGTACCAACAATTTTGTCCACGTCTGTATATATCTAAGACATTTAATCCACAGATTACTAAGTTTAAAAAAAAAACACACCACCGAGCTCTTCTTTTGTGCTTCTATTGCAGCTGTTAAAATGTTTAAATTAATTTTCACTGCACATGTGCAAAATGCAGCTGCTGAACGGTAGCTACAGTGGCTCAAAAATAACTCTGAATATTGCCGTATATGCAAACACAGTCGACAGAACGCAAACATTATCCCCCTCAGAGGGACTCTGCACAGTCCTTTAGATGTATCACACCTGTAGTTACAATATTCATGATACCGTATCACCTCAAATGTAATATTGTTTTTATACAACAGTTCCAGCAAGCACAATTTATTAAATAACAGCAATACTGGACAAAATATTGTGATTTGTTTATTTAACCAGTTATTTTGTGCAGCTGGGAAAAAAATAGTCCCTTCTAAATGTAGACAGTAACTGTTGCTAAACATCTCAATTAGCATGAAGATGTCTATTGTCATTTCACACACATATAAACAAATTGTCAAGTACAAAAATAATAAGTGTTTATAAAACATACCGGTCACATGTTGATTTGGTACTGCAAAAGGGCCAAGATCAAAATGTGGCCAGTGCCGGTGGCTAGTTAGCATGCTAGTGATTTGACTTTGGCACACTTCACTTGCTTTTTCTTGGCATTTTTAGATGAAACAAAGAGTCCATCACCTCAAAGGTATTGCCACTTGTTAATTGAGACAATAAATCCAACTCTAGCACTGCCTATTTTTTTAAACAGACATGAACTAGCTTAATGATGCTAATACAAGGGCAGACTTTGTAAACGCAAAAGTTTTTTTCAAGAGGGTGGGACTTCCGGGTCACAGATGTATAATTCTTTTCAAACTGCCCCTCACTGTGGAAATTAGGGTATCCAACACAGTACTGGAATTGTCAAGTCTGCAGAGTTTACAGTAAACTACTGTTAGTAATTAACGGTTACTGGAACACCTTTGAAGCAGCATGATACATTTCCACTGAAACGGAGTGCAATTATCATGGATTTTAATAACTCCTGGAATCCCTATTGTCCAGTCAAATTGCTCGGTCAGAACTAACTTGTATAATCATAAAAAAAACACATTAAACTAAATGTTTACAATCCTGATGAATGATTGATATCTATTTGACTATCTTCGATTGTTTCCAGTAGCCTGGCACTGCAGGAGGGTAAATTTACTCAGGTAAAAAGAAACCAACCGGAAATCGATTTCAAAATAAGAGACAAAAGGTAAAGTTTGACAGAATTCCTTTTTTTTTTTTTTAGATTTTCTTTGGAAGGCCATGTACATGGTGTGTAAAGAAAAATAATACAAGTTAGCTTGTTGTACATATGGTGAATATACTGTCGTGTTATTAAAACACTGCGTGAGTCCAACTGTAGTTTTTAACGTCACTTTTATTGCACCAAATGTCAACCTCGCTGCTAGTCTGTCACTTTCCCGCCAGTCGCCTTCGTGACATCATCCCTGCGCGACTTTGTAGTTCTTTCTAAATAACTCAATTACACCACATCTCCCCTTTCTAGTATCAATGGGTAGACTGCCATTGATTCAACAGACCTTAGAGGATTATTCTGCCTCTGTGGCTGGAAGATCTGGTCCTACCTAATTCCATTCACACACACAACAGTCACACTGCAGTTTACCCTTAGCACTGAACAATATCTGCAAAATCAAGTACAATACTTCCATCCTAAACCCTGTACTGTTCTGTCCTCACTCTAAACTCTGAACTTGAACATTTACATTGAAAAGAGTGCAAAATCAGAAAAATAGTGCAATACATTTGCAGCCTTTTTTTTCACTATTATTTTCAAAAGTTCAATCTTCATAATTGTTTATAAGTCCAACCGGGTTGGTTTTACAACCGCTCTCCCAGACCTGGTTCTAAGAGTAGGAGTAGATGGTGGTTCAGGAACGTTCTGCTGTGATGATGTTGCTGTCGGTTGTTCTGCTGAAGGTTGTTCTGGAACACCTTCCGGGAACTGCTCTGCTGCAGCACTGTTGCTCTGCTCCGATGAGGAGTTCCAGGGGATGAGATGACGACGGTTTCGCCTGATGGTCCCATGGGGTCCCTCCACCAGATAAGAGCGCGGTGTGGTGTGATTTCCGATGACAGCACCTGCTGCTCCTTGATCGGTCACCCACACATCCTGTCCTGGAGTGAGTCTGTTGAGATGCTTTGCACGGTGTCTCAGGTTGTAGCGTTGTGCATCCTTTGTTTTCCTCTTCCCTTCGTTCAGCATAACAGCATTTCTATCCGGAAGAGCAGGACTCAACAACGCAGGAAGAATAGGCACAGTTGTACGAAGCCGCCTTCCCATGAGCAGTTGAGCTGGGCTATACCCATTTTGGAGAGGGGTAGCCCTGTAGGCCAGTAAAGCAAGATAGGGGTCATCTGACTTCTTCAAAAGCCCCTTCACTGTCTGCACTGCACGTTCCGCTTCAGCATTGCCCTGGGGATATTTTGGGCTGCTGGTTACATGCTGGAACCCGTACAGCTTTGCAAATGCTGCAAAAGCTGCTCCAGAGAATTGTGGCCCGTTGTCTGTCACCAGGGTCTCACAGATTCCATGACGTGCAAAGATTGACTTAAGGTGGTGGATCACATCATTAGATCTTGTGGGAGTTAGCAGGGCAATCTCCACATATCTTGACATGTAGTCCACTACTAGCAAGTAGGTCTTGCTCCCTAACATGAACAAGTCTGCTCCCAACTTCTGCCATGGTCTGTCTGGGTATGGTGTCGGCATTAGTGGCTCCCTGTGGTTTTGTCTCTCCTGACAGCATGCTCTGCAGTTGAGAACCAACTCATTCAGCTGCTGACTCAACCCCGGCCACCATACTGACTGTCGTGCCCGTTCTCTACACTTAACCACACCCTGGTGTCCTTCGTGCAGCTTAGCGAGAACATCATTTCTCATGGTTGAGGGTATGACGAGCCTTTCTCCCTTTAGCAGTAGACCATCCTGGACAGTAAGGAATGCTCTGTCAGTCCAGTATAGCTTGAGTGCAGGTTCATTTATGCCATGAGCTGGCCAGCCTTCTGCACACAGCTGCATCACTCGAGCACACACACTGTCCCTCTGCAGCTGCTCTCTCAGCTCCTCCAGATAAGCAGTGCTTGCAGGTAGGTTCTCCATCACCATATCCACGTAGATATTTGTGTCCTCGAACAGCTCTTTGTCAGCTGGTGTCCCTTTTCTTGTGACAGCCACTCGCGACAATGTATCAGCTGTCCACAGGCACTTCCCTGGCACATGAGATATGGAGTAGGAATAGCGCATAAGATGCATTCGAAAGCGTTGTATCCGAGGGGGTAGAACATCCAGTGCTTGAGACCCCAGGAGACTCAGGAGAGGCTTGTGATCTGTCTCCAACTGGAAGTGTCTTCCAATGAGGAAATTGCTGAACCTCTCGCAAGCCCAGGTCAGGCTCAAAGCCTCCTTTTCCACTTGTGCATATCTCTGCTCGGTAGGCGTGAGAGACCGCGACATGAAGGCTACTGGTCTCCACTCTTCACCCCAGTTTTGTAGCAGGACTCCTCCAAGTCCGTAAGACGATGCATCTGCCGTAACTTTGCATTCTCTGTTAGGATCATATACGGCTAGCACTGGTGGCGACGTCAGGGCATCCTTTAAGTCCTGGAAGGATTTAGCCTGGTCAGCGCCCCACACCCAGCAGTTCTTCTTTGAAAGGAGATCTCTGAGGGCTTTATCCCTCTCAGCTAGCTGCGGGATAAACTTGCCTAGCTGGTTTACCATTCCAATGAAAGATCTTAGTTCACTCACTGTTTTTGGCTCAGGCATTTCCCTCACAGCCTCCGTCTTGCTCGGGTCTGGACTGATGTCGCTGGCGGAGATCACGTGGCCTAGGAAGGTCACCTCAGACTTTGACAGATCACACTTGCCAATGTTAAGTGTGATACCTGCCTTCTGAATCTTTCTTAGCACGGTATGCAGGCGAGCATCATGCTCCTCTTGCGTGCGACCCCACACCAGCACGTCGTCAATGTGACAAACCACGCCTTCGACCCCTTCTGTGACCTCCGTCACCATTCTGTTCTGAAAGTGTTCAGGGGCGGACGCAATGCCAAAAGGTAGCCGTTTGAAATAATAGGGTCCAAAGGGCGTGATGAACGTTGTCAGTTTCGCTGAATCTTCTGTCAATGGGATTTGCCAAAACCCCATATTTGCATCCAGCTTACTAAATATTTTGGCTCCAGCCAGCCTCCCAAGTGTTTCCTCTACTGATGGTAGAATGAACTTCTCTCTACACACGGACTCATTGAGGTTAGTGAGGTCGACACATATTCGCACAAGATCCATCTTGTTCTTTCTGGGCACTACCACGATGCCAGCACACCAGTCTGTAGGCTCCTCAATTCTGCATATCACCCCGAGGCTTTCCATGCGGGACAGCTCTTGCTTGACTTTGTCCATTAGTGGCAATGGGATCCTCCTTGGTGTCTTGAGTGAAAATGGTTTGGCACCTGGTTTGAGCTTGATGGCATATGCCTGGCGCACCTCACCTAGTCCACTGAATAGTTTTGGATAGTTCTCCTTTAATGTCTCTATAGTGACACTGTCAAGGCGTACAACAAGCCCTAGTCTGCAGCTCACAGACCTCCCTAGCAGGGCAGTGTGCACATAACGGACAACATACACTTCCTCCATCTCCTCTTTCTCACCAATTCTCAACAACAGCTTGGCAACGCCCACAACATCAAGTGGCCTCCTCCCTGGTCCCAGGAGCGGCTTAGGTGCTTTGTGGAGCGCAGGTGGGTTTTCTCTGAGTATTTTCTGGAACACAGCATGTGGCAAAACTGTGACATCAGCACCCGTGTCAATTTTGAATGTCATGCTGCTGTCATGAATGTCAATGTTGACCATCCAAGGATCACCGTCTGTTGTAACACTGCCAAGGAAGATGGCATCCTCATCCTCTTCCACCTCAAGTACAGATTTTACGGTCTTGCACACACGTTTATAGTGACCCTTTCTCCCACAAGCATGACAGTTCACTTCATTTGCAGGGCACTCCCATTTTGAATGTGATGGAGAGCTGCCACATTTATGACATTTTAACTGTGTCCCCTTTTCCTTGCTGTTCTGAGTACTGTGTGGTCTGTGAGCATGCTGAGGTTTGTTTTTAGCAGGCTTGCTACTTCCCTTGAACACTCTATCAACAGACATTGCCTCACTTGCCTGAGTTCTGGTGTCTCCTCTCAGAGAAGCTTGCTGCTTTTTCACCTCCTCACTCTGCCGTGCCATCCTGATTGCCTTCTCCAAAGTCAACTCTGCATCTAGCTGCATGCGTTCAGACAGCCTCTTGTCTAACAGACCGACGACGAGTCTGTCCCGAAGTAGCTCATCATGCAGCACACCATAATTGCAGTGTTCAGCCAGCGCATATAGTGCAGTGACAAAAGAATCTGCTGTCTCACTTTCTCTCTGTTTTCGCAGGTTGAATTTGGCACGTTCATAAATTACATCTTTTTTAACCACAAAGAAGCTTTGAAAGCCGTCACGCACCGCTTCATACGAGCTGCGTTGAGCATCAGTCAGAGCCAGCCCACGTAAAACATCATCCGCCTCATCTCCCATGCAATATATCAGAGTATTAACCTGATTCTCTTCAGAGCTTGCATTCGGGTTACTTGCCAGGCGAAATCTGTCGAATCTCCGGATCCATTTGGCCCACTGCTGCGGCTTAGAAAAGTCGAAGGGCTCCGGCGGCTGGATGTTGAACGTAGCGCACGGACCCGCTGCCACAGTGGCTCCTGGAGCGGTTGCTAACCCTCCATTTGCATCTTCGTCTCCACTCATCGCGTCCGCAAACTCCCCTCTCTTCCTCCGCAGTGTACAAACGATCCTTTTCTTTCCGGGCTTACCTCTCTACGTTAACTACAGGACTTCTGACACCATGTCGTGTTATTAAAACACTGCGTGAGTCCAACTGTAGTTTTTAACGTCACTTTTATTGCACCAAATGTCAACCTCGCTGCTAGTCTGTCACTTTCCCGCCAGTCGCCTTCGTGACGTCATCCCTGCGCGACTTTGTAGTTCTTTCTAAATAACTCAATTACACCACAATACAAAGTGCTGATGTATGGACGAAGACATGGTTACCTCTTGGCAGATCAATAACATTTAGCCTGCGCCACTAGTCAGCGGTTGTATTTATATGTGTCCAGAGAAGGTCCCATGCTGAAGGTCTATCCCCCAACTCTCTCTTCAGTCTATTGAGCATCCGTTCCTGTGATGCTGTCTCCACCATCGCTTCTATCCATTCTCTCACTGTTCGATTAAACCAACCACAACAACTGAAAAATCCATTTTTGAAATGTTTGGCATTTGCGATCCCCCAGCAAACTAAGAGCAGGAGTCATAGGAATTTTTGAACCATACCATCCAGACAGTAACGATAAAATTCTAACCCAAAATGCTCTTATCTGAGAACAATCCCAGAGACAATGCAAAAATGTTCCCATTGTAGTTTGACATTTCCAACATAAATTATTTTTTGCCAGTTTCATTCTATACAATCTCAATGGGGTATGGTAATACCTATACAATATTTTATACTGAGTAAACTTCCCTTTAGCATCTTTCACAAGTTTTCCACATTCTTCCACAATTCCACACCATCTGTCATCACCAATTTCCGCTCCTAAATCTTTCTGCCAAAGCCTTTTCATATTGGTACAGTCATTACTTATAAAGTTATTAGTGGTTTTGTAAAACTGTGAAGCTGTGTGGCGCTTCAGTGGCAGGTCAAAAAAGGAAATAAAACTGTTATCAACCCTTTTGTGAAAAAATTTGGACACCCCTTCAAACATTCAGTTCTTTATTAAGAAATGTTCACATATCTATGTCTAACCTTGCTTTTGTTTTTATTTGCATTTTTTAACATTTATTTTAGCTGTTGTAAATGGGAATGAATGTGAGGGTGTCCTAAACAAGATGGGGGGGGGGGTCCTAATTTATTCCTCACTATTTGTTAAAAAGTTGTTAAAATTTGATAAAAGACTTTAATTCATTTTTAATTGTTTAGTTGTATTACGTGAATATCCCAGCATTTTTCACATTGGTATTAAATATCCATATGTCCATATGTCCAAATATGTAAAAAAAAAAAAAAACACCACACACACAGGCTTATATAGGACATCCTAATTTTTTCATGACTGTACCTCCAAAATTGACCCTTGCCCTCTAAGCCATATCGGCAAATTAAATTTCCATAAGACAAGAATATTCCATCACTATATAGGTCTCCTATAGTACGTATGCCACTGGAACGCTGCTGCCCCCAGTATATAGTCGTCTTCTCAATGCGGATTGCAGGATCATTCCACAATGATGAATACTTCTCAACATACATTGACAGCTTATACATTCTATGATGTTTATCCCAGACATCTCTTGCATGACTGAGGATGGGATTTTTTTAGATTCCCTGGATTTTGAGAGAACATATCAGAGACAGTGAATGGAGAACACAGTTCTGACTGTATAACCAGCCCATTCTGTCCACAGACTTCCAGTGTTTTGACAATTTGGCTAATTCAAATGATAAGCAGCACAATCTAGGACTGGGCAGGCCTGGCCTCCTTTCTCCTTAGGGGCATACCATTTACTTAATCTAATTCTTGATCTTTTTCCTTCCCACAAAAAATGTTTAACTATGTTTTCATACTTCTTAAAAGTTATGTCTGGTATTCTAATTGATAGCATTGTAACAATATAGTTAAACTGAGGGGCTATCACCATCTTTATAATGCTTATTTTACCCCATACTCTGAGTTTAATCTTTTCCCATTTACTTAAGTTTGTTTTCATTTTTTGCAGCAAAGGATTAAAAATTAACTGAATATTCCCTCCAAGTCCTGACTCAGTTTTATCCCTAGATACTTCATTCCTTCTGGAATCAACTTGAAGTTAAATTTCTTCAACATATGAGAGTAACAACTTTTTGAAACTGGCATAGCCTCTGATTTATTCCAATTAATTGTATAACCTGATAATTTTGAAAAGGATTGTGTAGTGTCCATTAAATGCAGTAGAGAGGTCATTGGGTTTGTTATGGCAGCCAAAATATCATCTGCATAAAGTAGTAGTTTATGTTCTGTGCTACCTCCGTCAACCCCTTGAATATGTGGATTAATTCTAATGGCTATGGCTAACATTTCCCAAAAAATTATAAACAGCAGCGGACTTAAAGAACAGCCTTGTTGTGTCCCTCTAGAAAGCGTAAAAAAGGAAGCTATTACTCCATTTGTCATTACTGCAGCTTTAGGCTCTTTCTACAATGCTCTCACCCATTTAATAAAACCAGGTCCAATTCCAAAAGGTGACAAGATAGAGAAAAGAAATTCCCATTCCACCTTATGGAAAGCCTTCTCAGCGTCTAAGGAAAAGGCAGCTATAGGGACATCTTCTGATTGACTCAGCCGTATCAGATGGAACAGTGCTCTTATGTTATCAGAAGATGATGTATTTTTCACAAAACCCACTGGGTTAGGAGGAATAATACTTGGTAGTACCTTTTGTAATCCATAAAATATTTTTAAAAACTGCAACCCTTCCCCCTTCAAACTTTCGAATTTATGATACAATTACAAATGAGTGCTTAAAAAGCTCCATTATGGTATTAAAGCACTGTAATTATACAATAGCTTAATTACATTTACTCGTACTTCTGCATAGAATAGAATATCATGATTGATAATTTATTTCCAAAAACTGTAAGCTATATTTATCAAAATTAAAGAAAAAAATAAACATGAAATATTTCATTTCATGCATAATAAATATGAGATATATTGAGTTTGTCTTTTTAAATTAAATAATAAAAAATCATATGAGTTTGTGAGCTGAAACAATGCATTTATTATTTTAGAAATTGTAAATTTACAATAACATTTTAAAAGTGATGATTCCAAAAACATGAATTTGCCGTAAATGCAAAATGTATGATAAAAATATGCTTACATGATTTAAAAATAATAATATTGTCTTTAAACTGTAAAAACTTTAAACTTTATTTATTTATATACAGTCGTGAAAAAATTAGGACACCCTGTATAAGTCTGTGTTTTGTTTTGTTTTTAACATATTTGGACATATGGATATTTAACATCAATGTGAAAATACTGGGAGATTCAAGTAAGACAATTAAACAATTAAAAATGAATTAAAGACCTTTTTCCAAATTTTCTGTAAAATGTAATTCTAAACAAATAGTGAAGAATAAATTGGGACACCCCCCATCTTTTTAGGACACCCCTACAGTCATTCCCTCTTACAATGGCTAAAATAAATGTTAAAAAATGCAAATAAAAACAAAAACAAGCTTAGACATAGATATGTGAACATTTCTTAATAAACAACTGAATA
The DNA here is from genome assembly GCA_020510985.1 of Pholidichthys leucotaenia. NCBI lineage: Eukaryota > Metazoa > Chordata > Actinopteri > Cichliformes > Pholidichthyidae > Pholidichthys > Pholidichthys leucotaenia. The sequence goes on along the minus strand of CM035844.1, from coordinate 249,998,425 downwards.
TTTAAAGGGGTGTCCAAATTTTTTCACATGACTGCAGCAGCTTTCATACAACAAAGTGCAGCTCAAAGTGCTTTACAGTTAAAAAAACAGTTCCAGATAAAACACCAAACAATAAAAAGACAGAGAGCCCTCCCCGAGCCCTCCCCCATCCCCACTCTTGTCCAAGACATCCATCCACCTGACCCCCAACCCACCCCAGAGCCCACTTCCTCCCACCCTGTCCCCCCCCCCTTTCCCCAGTAATAATAGGCATAGTTAAAACATGGCTGAGGACTGAGAACCAGAGTGAGGACACGTCAACATAGGGGGACCGTCAGCACCAGGAGCCGATCTCAGCCCACAGCTGCAGAGACTCCGCCACAGGGGCCACCCCGGCCCACGCAGACAGAGGAGTCCACACCACAACCAACAGGCTGTGACTGGACCCCCCATCCCACCACCACAGCAGCATCCCCACCACCAGAGCCAATCACAGCTCCAAGTGCTGAGAGCCCCCCAATGAGGAAACACTAGAGCTGAAAATAACTTAAGATAAAATAAAATACAATAGAATACAATAAGAATCAGAGAAAGATCACGAATAATAATAAATTAAAAAAAGAATAAAATGGTTAAAGGAATAATAATGTTGTTTTTGCCCAAAAACATCAGGGCCCTCTGCAGCTCTGAGGTCCTCTGCAGGCCGTTCCACAGACGTGGACTGAAAAACTGGAACAATGCCTCATCGTGGGCTTTTGACTGAACTTTAGGAATCATTAAAAGGCCAGTACCAGAGGACCTCAGGGTCGACAAGGGACGGTATGGTGAAAACAGATCAAATAAATAAGAGGATCAAGACCATTAAGAGTTTTATAAACTAATAAAAGAACTTATCGATTCTATAACTCACAGGGAGCCAATGCAGCGATTCTAAAACTGGCATAATATGCTCTCTCTTTCTGGTCCCCGTCAGCACACGGGCTGCTGAATTCTGTAATAATTATAAGTTACTGATCACCTTTTTAGGAAGACAACAAAGGAGAGCATTGCAATAATCAATACGAAGGGAAATAAAAGCATGCATTAGCATCTCTGTGTTTTCTCAACAGAGAAACGGGCGGACTCTGGCTATATTCTTTCAATGATAAAATCCAGATTTTAAAATATTATTAACATGTGGAATAAAACTAAGCTCAGAGTCAATAATAACACCAAGGTTTTTAATTTGTTTTGATGGAATAAGAGATAATGTTTGTAATTTTGGTAAAAGTTTCTCTCTCTGAACTTCAGGACCAATAACTAAAACTTCAGTTTTGTCCTGGTTGAGCTGTAGGAAATTCTTTGCCATCTAGGACTTAATGTCTAAAATACAGTTAAAAAGGACATCAATTGGTGCTGGGTCATCAGGAGACAGGGAAATGTAAAGCTGGGTATCATCAGCATAACTGTGGAAACTAATTCCGTGTCTCCTGATGGCATTGCCTACTGGCAGCATTGTATCTCTTTGATGAGGAGTGTTCACCCAGTGTGACATAAAATTCTCTGTCAGTGAGGTAGGCTTTAAACCAGCTAAAAACAGGGCCTGACAGGCCAATCATATTGCGCAATCTGTTTAAAAGAATATCATGGTCTACTGTGTCAAATGCAGTGCTTAGATCCAATAAGACCAGGATCGAGAGCATGCTCTTGTCCATGATGATTCTAAGATCATTTAGAACCTTGATTGGGGCTGTCTCAGTACTGTGATTTGACCAAAAACCAGACCAAAATGTTTTATATAAATCATGAGTTTTCATAAAATCATTTAACTGGTTAAAAACTACTTTCTCTAAAATTTTACTTAAAAATGGCAGGTTGGACACTGGTCTGTAACTGTTCAGTACTTCAGTGTCTAAATTATTTCTCTTCAGAACAGGTGTGACAATGGCTGTCTTAAAAGCACGAGGAAAAACTCCTGTCTGAAGAGAATAATTTAAAATGTTCAAAACATCATTAACTAAAAAGCTACAAATGGATTAAAAAAATGATGTAGGAATTGGATCTAAAAGACAGGTTGCTGGTTTTAACTGGGAGATAACTTTCTCCAGCATCTTAATATCAACCAGGTCAAAACTGCCCAGTGTTTCCACACATAAAAACAAAGGTTCAACTGTATTAAAAGCAGAAGGTTGTAATAGACTAATCGCTGACCTTATAGTTTCTATTTTACTGCTGAAGTGAGCTGTAAATTCCTCACATTTGGAGTCTGTAGACATCCTGCTAGACATGTTAAAAACCAGGTTGATTAGCTGATCAATTACTGAAAAAAAGAGTTTTGGGGTTATTGTGATTATTGTTGATGAGTCTGGAAAAATGTGCTTGTCTTGCTTCTTTTATTGCTTTATTGTAGGTGGTAAGTTGATTTTTTAAAATTTGGAGGTTAATTTCTAATTTGTTTTTTCTCCATTTTATTTCAGCAGCTCGACATTTCTGTTTTAGTTGTTTAATTTCTTCAGTTCTCCAGGGTGGGGTTGGATTAGTGGAAAGCTTTTTTGTTTTAAAAGGAGCTACTGTGTGGAGTGTCTTTTCCAATTTTCTGTTAAAACCATCCACAATAAGATGACAAGATGAGGCTAAAATGTCAGCAGGAATGTCACTAAAAAAACTCGATAAATTCAGCAGCCACCTCAGCAGTGAGATGGCGCCTCTTCACAGTGCGATCTGGGATAAAATCATCACTCTGTTTAAAACAATTGATAATAAAAAAAATATGCAAAAATGATCAGAGATGGCTAAATCTAAAATAGAGGTGATGTGTGTTGGCAGGCCTGAGGTGATGACTAAGTCCAGAGTGTGACCTTTAAGATGGGTAGGTTGTGAGATATGTTGGGTGAAATTCATACAGTTAAGAACATTTAAAAAAAACAGCTGCAAGAGAGTCTGATTCATTATGAATGGGTAAGTTAAAATCACCTAAAATAACAATCTCTCACGGCTGGCCCTCACGAGCCAGCATAAGATGCTACAAACCAGTTAAGTTGCACTTAGTTTATTTATAGGTCAAGGCTAGGATAAGGTAGCTAGCCGCATGGGCTAAGGAGCAAGATTAATCATAGAGATTAATGACGGCTGAGACGAGGAACGCTCGCTCACCGTGAAGCCAGAATGACAACACCTGCTGTCAAAGCCTGACAGATGATGTATAACCCGAGCGCGGACAAAGTAGCGCTCGGAATATGACAGGACCCCCCCCCCCCTCAAGGCGAACTCCCGGTCACCTATAACATCCACACACCCCCACCCCACCCCAGGGCGGGTGGATGGGAAAGCAGGCAGAGGGGGGACAGGATCAACCTCACAGAAAAAGATACGACAAATTACCACACAAATCACAATGACGAAAAGGCAGGGGCAGAAAAACAAACAGGGGGTAAATACACGGGGGGGGGGAGAGAGAAACAAAAAAAAACTGTACATGAACGCAAATCACAAAAAAAACAGCTTAACAAAGTACAAATGACGTCACAAAACTCGATACCGGACCATTACAGAGGAAGAGAAAAAAGAAAGGGAAAAAAAACTAAACTCATGAATTAGCAGCAAATCCAAAAAAAAAAAAAACATCAGTGATGAACCAAACACAGACGTGGCTGAACTAGTACTTAACCATTCAAAAAAGCTGCTGCACGTGATAAACCAAAACACCGAATGAAGCATTTCCCACATATTTTACAAGACTAAAGCTTCTCTCCTGTGTGAATTCTCGTGTCCCAAAAATGCTCATGATGTCCATCCATCGAACACATTAAAGATTAGAGGTCCGAGGGGTCCAAAGCAGAGTGAATAAACAGAAGAATTGATAATACTTCTTTCTCCAAAATTTATGCTTACAGTAAAGCCTCAGAAATTTAAAGAACAATTCATTCACAACAAAAGAACCTTAGTCCTGAAAATAAAGATCTACAGAGTTTCCTGGGCTACAGCACCTCAGCTGTGGGTTCTGCTGAAGTGACCATCACCTTAAAACAGTAAGAGTGCTGGTATTATCTAATCAGAAGAGAAAAAAAATCTACTCTAAAGATTCCTTGATCCGAGACACAATAAACAGACAACATTCTACTAACTCAAAAATGTGCGAATTGACATGACAAGGGTACATACATTCACAAAATAGGGGTAATATAAACGATGTTCAAAATAACTAAAATAGACCCAAAAATTGAAGGAAAATGCTAAGGAAATCAAATAAATTTGGTTGTCTTCAACGCCAAAAGGTCAAACAAGAGAAAAAAAAAAAAACTCAGTGTAAAAACAAGACTGAATGGAGGAGAAAAAAAAAACTAGAGGCCAAGTCACACATCGGAGTACCACATGAGATCCTGTCTGTGGAGTATTACAGTCCAAAAAAACCCCAAAACACAGAAATTACTGAGCGGCAAAAGGAAGGGGAAAAAAAACCCACACCAGGATGACAGTCATAATATACTGTTCAGGGGGCCTCCCAGCCTGCAGCATCCAAACCGCTAACAGGGGCAGCGGAACGTGTTCAGGTGGCCTACCCGAATCCCGGGCCGAGGATGACCATGCCTCTGGCGGCCGGACCAGGGCGCCAAATGTACAGTTCTGCTTATCGGGAGGCCGGCCCCGGACGCCAAACGGGAAGAGCAGGTTTCCAGGTGGTCGACCCGCATCAACCTGCCAACAAGACGACTGGAGAGAGATCGGCAACGGTCTTCCAACGGCGGGGGAAAGCCAGGGCGAACCAGGCCAACTACGATTAATTCCCGCGGTTCCAGATGCGGGGGAGGGAGAAACATGACGAGGGTAGGGGATTAATTGGAGATTATTTGGCGGTGGATCTGCAGCACCATCTCCGGATCCCACCCAAACAGAAACTGGCAGGACCGGAACCAATCCGGTAGGGAATCCTGACTGGACCGATGCTGCACCCATGGCGGGCCTGGATTGGGCCAAAATCCCTCTGGGGACGAATTTTGACTGAGCCGATGCTACAGCTGCGTCAGACCCCGATTGGGTCTGAACCACCTCGGTGACGAACACTGATTCCACCGATGCTGCACCCGCGTCGGACCCCAATTGGGTCTGAACCACCTCGGAGACGAACTCTGATTGGGTTGACGCTGCACCCGCGTCGGACCCTGATTGGGTCTGAACCACTTTGGTGACGAACTCCGACTGAGCGGAAGCTGCACCCGCGTCGGACCCCAATTGGGTCTGAACCACTTCGGAAACGAACTCTGACTCCGCCGACGCTGCACCCGCGTCAGACCCCGATTGGGTCAGAACCCCTTTGACGACGAATTCAGATTGGACCGGCGCTGCACCCACACTGGACCCCAACTGGGTCAGGGCCACACCAGTACCGACCTCCAACTCCGAACCCGGAACCTCCAGCACAGTGATAGGGGCCTGCTCTGCACCGGCGATCTTGGAGGAGGGCTCAGAAGAAAAAGGAGAAGAAGAAGAACCGGGATCAGGAACACCGGCAGCGTCAGAACCCGGCGAGACAAGCTCAGATGCAGTGGACGGCTGCACCCAGCTCGCCTCCCCAAGACACAGGCAAAAATGCTCAATAATAGAAAAAACAAAGACAACACTGAGCACTTGCCTGATCTCAAGTTCGGACGCCGTCCAGGACTTCGACGATCCGGGCTCAGACGGGAGGAGGTCGTCTTCTGGCTCCCATTCAGTCGTGTCGTCATCTGCCTCTGGCAAAGAGGCTTCTGCAGCCTGAGGACCCTCCGGCGCCATTGTCCACGCTGGCAACTCATATGGCGTGGTAGCGGGGGGCTCCTGGCCCGCTAGGTCGGACTGCCCATCCGTGGAAACCCGTCGGCGCAGGCTCCAAACAGTAGTCCGATCCTCTCCTCCGTCCTTGATGTGGCTGTGGGGCTGGGATCTTCAGCTCCAGGACCGCAGGCCCCCTCCTCAACTGATGACGCTCGGCTGACATCAAAAAACGCTCAGCGGGGGGAGACACAGAGGCAGCGGGTTTAGTAATTACTTCAGCAGGTGGTAGAGGCTCCGGGGGCTGCGAACCCCGAACCTCACCCCCAGGAGTCAGACAAGACAAATCACTATTAGGGGGAAAAGAGTGAACTTGTACTCGCCTGTCTCCCGGAGGGAAGATGGAGCCTGCTGCAGGGAACGTTGCTCCTTCCTCTCCCCGTCGGATGGTGGCAGAGGGCTCCCTGGAAGGAAGAGGGGGGGCCACTCGAGATGGAATCGCCGCGGGGCTCGCCGGAGCAGAACTCCTCATACACCCAGCAGCTGGAGAAGGCGTCGGAGATGAGGGGGCGACAGCCGAGTCGGGCTGGGCACGACGCGCTGACGGGACAGCGGGGAAAGACGGCCCGGGGAGAGAGGCTGTGGGGGTTCCCTCCTGGTGAGACGCTGAAGAGACAGCTGTCGGGTTGAAGGGGTCAGTCCAGTGAACCGCAGTAGGATCCGGACGGGATTCTTGCTGAGAATGTCTCTGGCCGCGACGCCGACGTCTTCGACGGGCCACAGGTGGTGCGAACTCCTGGACTGGATCGAGGAAGGGATCAGGATCCCAAAGCGGGCAGCGGGGATGCCGTCTCCTCTGCCTCAGAGCTTCTTCTTCCTCGTATATCCAGAGTACCTTGCGATGGGCGGCGATCTTAAGTCTCCTCGCTTCGACTTCTGGGTGGTCGGTGTAGCGGGGGACAGTTGGCCGAGCACCCTCTCAGCACAGTCCAGGTAACAGCGTACTTTGGGAGGATAGTCGCGGTAAGCGGAGGCGATGATGGTTTCATCGACTTCCTCCAGCACCTCGGTCAGCTGGGGGCTGAGACCCTGAGTGCGACCCCTCCGCACTGGCATAATTCCAGTACACCGTACCCAGACAGGAAGGAGCAGAGTTCTCCTGGATGCAACTTTACTGTGAACGGCGTCTCCTTCTGGCGGTTGCCTACTGTCACGGCTGGCCCTCACGAGCCAGCATAAGACGCCACAAACCAGTTAAGTTGCACTTAGTTTATTTATAGGTCAAGGCTAGGACAAGGTAGCTAGCCGCGTGGGCTAAGCAGGAAGAGCAATCATAGCACTACAGAGATTAATGACGGCTGAGATGAGGAACGCTCGCTCACCGTTAGACAAGGAAGAAGGCAAGGAATACACACGATAATGGCGACGATAAACACACTTACATCATGGATGAACATAGAGAGAATGTAGACGGGAATGTTGACGAGAATGTAGACGAGGCAACCGCAAGATGCAGTCGCTGGTGCCGGCATTTAAAGCCGGCTGCTCACGATTGCAAATGCAGCGCAGCTGCTCAGACTCTGACAGCGGAGAATTCCCAAGTGTTTGACCAATCAGAGCCCGGGAAGCCAGAATGACAACACCTGCTGTCAAAGCCTGACAGGGATGACAAGTGCGGACAAAGTAGCACTCGGGTTATGACATAATCTGATTGTATTTGCTGTGAATAATGGAGAGAATTTGTGAAAAATCAGAAATAAAAGATGAGCAGTGTTTGGGAAGCCTGTAAACACACATACAGAATATAGGAGGACTGCTAAAAACAAAGGAGTGGTGTTCAAAAGAGGGATAAGAAATACTAACTAACTAACTAACTAACTAACCTGCACTTATATAGCGCTTTTCTAGTCACAAAGACCACTCAAAGCGCTTTCACTAGTACTAACCCTCTATTCTAAGGGCCTATAGGAGACAGATATCTAGGGACAATTTAGAACAACCAATTAACCTAACATGCATGTCTTTGGATTGTGGAAGGAAACCGGAGCCCCCGGAGTAAATTCAACAATGATGATAAAAATAAAATCTATTAGAAAAGCAATCATAGCTAGGAGGGGATGCTTCTAGAAGAACTGATGGTCCATCTGTGCCCAGCCACGTCTCACATAAAAACAAACAGTCAAGATCATCCTCCAAAATCAAGTCATTGATAATAAAAGACTTACTGGATAGTGACCTGACATTTAAAAATGCCATTTTGAGGGGTGTGCTATTGGGTGGTGTGTGTATGTGTGTGTGTGTACTTGTATGAGGTCATTGCGGTTAACAGAGGGTACAGAGGATTTGTGATAGTGGGTATTTGACCTGGGCATGGTTATAACTGGGATTAGCGGTACTGAAATACTTTGCAAGCAGTTTCATGAAATAATCAGTCAGAAAACAACTCATACCGGCTCGGACGTCGCCGGGGTTAACAAGGTCAGGAGTTCCTGGCAGCAGAAGGTGAAGGACAGAGCTGCGTGAAGGAATCTGATCAGACCTAAATGAAACAGTCATTGTCACCCCCGACGGACTGCTATGATGATGATGATGATTATATGTGCTGTGTGAGTGAGGAGGAGAAATGGTGTGTCAGGAAGACTTACAGGAGAGCAGAGTCAGATCAGTGTTTGTAGATAAAAGACGTGCTCCATCTCGAGAGGGGTGGAGGCCATCGGGTCTAAAAAGTTCTGGCTTATTGAGAAAGGCAGCAAAATTGTCCACAAAGGGGATGCCTTTATTGCTGCAGTAGTCTTTCAGCCAGATGTGAAGCTGTCGCAGGCGGCTGAACTTCACGTCACTAAAATGAGGCGGAGGAAGTGGCCCAGAAATGACCACCTGCTTCTACATGTCCAGCAGGCAGTCAGCGAGGTGGACAAACTCCTGTTTCAGAGTCTCAGACTGCTGCTTCTTCAGGTCATTTGTGCCCACATACACAACGATTGTAGGAGCGGATGGATGAGTCTGAACCAGGTGCAGAGCTGCAGATGTAATGTCTGTTACACAGGTTCCTGGGTAGCAGAAGGTCTGTCCACCACGGACCACCACATGCTGGACCATGGAGGTGCCCACTATAAGCACCACTGGAGAGTCCCATGCCTATGTGGAGGCAGGAGGCCGGTGGTCCCGGCGAGCAACAATGGTGGAGGGGCCAGGAGTGGCCATGACAGTAACAGCAGCCACAGTAGCACCGGAGGGAGCCTTTGGTGGTCGGGCTGACAGACACTCTGTGCTGGAGGTAGCAGGGGAGCCCTGAGGGTGAGCTGGAACTTGTGCTGCACCGGATGCAGCAGGGGAGCCTTGGCAGGTAGCTGAACGGCTGTGGAAGTTGGCCCAGCTCTCGGTGCTGTCCAGCAGCTGCTTCTCGGCGGGAACCACAGCCTCAGCAGCAGCGATAACAGAAGTCATCATCTGAGCAGGTGGAGAAGAGTGGTGCTCAGCGGCGTCATCCAGGATCTGAAATTTATTGCTCAGCTGCAGAGTGTCCGATGAAGATGAAGGCTCAGGGAGGGAGTGTCTGGCATGGCATTTGCTCTTTTTAACTGGCACCCATGGCTCCGAGTTGTATGGAGCTGCGCAAGCTTGGGACTTGGGCTTAGCTCCCAGGAAGGGCCAAATGTCATCGTTCAGTACTGGGATGTTGGCTGAAATGATGGAGTTTCCACCGGCGGTGGCAGATTCAGACAAGGGCAGAGTGACACTGCCCTCCGATCCACATCCACAGCACTCGGCAGGGCAACAGGCGGCTCCTCTGCCACAGGACTCGGAGTGGAGCACTGCGAGATGTTTCGCTTGCATGGTGGCAATAGACAAAAATTCCAAGATCGTGTCATCTTTGTCCCTAAGGTGCTGCTGAAGTCATCTGATGTCCTCTTTTGGCTGTGAGTACTCTGGCAGGCAAACTTTACAAACCACCATGGTGCTGTCAGCTGTTAGCGTGTGTTAGCCAAGCTAACAACAAGCCCAGTGAACAGTAATCAGATGGTTTGGTCTGGTTTGGTTGGGTTTCACACTGCTCCTTTTCCAAGTTAACTAAATAACTTTACTTGTGTCTTGTCACAAGTAACAACCACTACAATTTAAATACAATAGAAGGGAAGACCCTTTACCTCAGTCAGTCTCAGGTCTGTGAATCCAGACAATGACTGGATGGTGTTCGGCCTGGCTCAACCAGGAGCTGGTCTAGCTGCTGGTGCTGCTGCTGGTGTTCGGCCTGGCTCATCGGGCAGTCTGGTGAAGGGCACCAGCGGCAGCAACGGTAACAAAATCCAGTCAAAGCACAGGAAAGCAAGTCTTGCTGTTACTCAGTCTGAAGAGAGACCATGGAACCGCAGATGTGAGGAGTCCACAGATGCAGAGCAGCAAAAATGTAGCTGGTATTCACAGCCTGAGAGGAGGCTGAAGAGACGACTCCTTCAGATATCTACTTCCAAGGGCCGTCCATCGCATGCAGCTGTCTGTCCTTCAGGTTTGTTGAATGTTCAATGTCACTTCAAATTTCAACTGTTAAAACTTAAAAGCCAAAGATGGAAAAGTAATAAAAACAGCTGAGCTCAAACTGACCCAGCTGCCAAACAGGAAACAGGAAGCTTAAAATAAATCACAATTTATTATAAATATTCTGAGAAATTTATAACAGAAAGTCTGAATTTTGCTATTAATAAACTTGATAATTAGTTTATAATAAACATTTTACTTATGCATTATAAAAATCTAATTTATTATTAAAATATGACACATTAACAATAAAACTCAAATGCATCTAAAAAAAAGTCAAATTAAACAAAGTGTTACAAAAGCATTGTAAAAAACATCCATAATTTATTAAAATCTGGGAAATTTATAGCAAAACCCAAAATTTAAACAACCATTTCTATATATACAAAATAAACATTTACATTTTAAAGTCAGAAACTTTATGAAAAAAAATACATTTTATCACTAACAAAATTATAGTTTTTTTTAATTCTGAAATTTATGTATTTAAAAATGATCCCGATGAATCTTCCAAAATTATTTCGTTTCTCTGTTATTAGTTTACAGAATAATTTCAAATAAATTAAAACAGCTTCAGACTTTGAACATTTGCAGATTTAAAGTTAAATTTGAAGTTTTATTTTCTAAATCCCTGTGTCGTTGAGATGAGCTTTTATTATGAAAGTCCATCCCGGATGTACTTTCCGGTACTCCGCTGCCTCTCCTCCTGTCCTCCCGGTGACCAAACGGAGCGACAGCATCGTCGGAGCGGTTACCGACATCAGCGGCTCCTCCGGCCGGATGGAGCCGTGAGGGAGGCGCCGAGACCCGGTTAAACGCGGAGAGGAGGCCCGGGAGGGGAACCGGAGGAGACGTTAACGGGTTTAATGAACGGAGACGGGCAGGTGGGTGGTGATGACGTCACAGCCGTGTCACCGGTGATTCGGCAGCTTGAAAATGAATCATTAAAAGTAAAAATATTGACTTCTTAAACAAATGTCTTTAAACCGAAGCGATGTGACTGCCGTGGGAAACCAAGCTGAGACAGAAAAAGCCCCAGTTGGACCGGTACCGGTTAGTCACGTGATCACCGGTGATGCTGCTGCTGGGAGGCCCGAATGGTTTTCTGTCCCAAATTTATCACATTTCTGACAGATTTATCAGATAAATTCACGTTTATATGAGATTAATCTTTATTGATCAGGTGATGAATGACAGGAAATGTTTGATTTTCTAAAGTTGGCAGCCAATCACAGGCAAGTCTTCCATGAGTTTATCCAAAATTAAGGCCTTAAATCTCCTTTAAAAAGACAATTACCCTTAAATCGTCATCTCAAAGGTGTTAAATTCCTCAGATGTGATCAACATATCAGCTGGTTTATGATGTTTATGGATGACATCAGCAGAATTTTGCTCAGTGTGGAGTTTCTCTCTGAGGATTTTAACTAAAGTAAAATCGGTCAACACTGGGCGCTAATTGGTAACTTTTTATTGTAAAAACAGGTTTTTCCTCATAAATTTTTTAAGACTTTTTATTCTACATGCTACGTTTTTCTTCAGATTTTATATTTTTTTGGCTGAAATTTCATCTTTTTCCTCATAAATTTGTGATGTTTTAATTTTTTGTCTTTTGTATACTTTATTAATGCCAGAGGGAAATGACAGGGCATCACCTGGATGAGGCAGCCGCGGTGCAGCGCCAGTCTCTTCACCGTTCACACATTCACACCTAGGGCCACCTAACCTGCAGGTTTTTGGCCTGTGGGAGGAAGCCGGAGTACCCGGGGTAAACCCACGCAGACACGGGGAGAACATGCAAACTCCACACAAAAGGGTCACCAATGGTCAGGGGGTGGGATCGAACCCCTGGCCTTCTTACTGTGCTGCCACAGTGCTAACCACTGCACTGCCGACCTGCCCAATTGTGTCATTTCTTACAAATTTTCAAAAAATTTGCAACATTTTCTTGTAAATTTGTGTTTCGGATAGAATAGAATAGAATCAGTTTTATTGTCATTGTACAGTAGTACAGCACAACGAAATTGTGGGTGCTCCACCAGGCTACTGCGCAATAAAGTAAGAGAGAAGAATTTGAAATAAAACAGTTACAGAACACACGATTAAACGTACGACAAAAGTAAAAATGCAAGTAGCCCACAGGTATATACACAAGTACGGTCCATCCTGGGTATGACGTTAAACTGCATCTGGGCGAGGGGGTCTGTTGGACTAGGAGGATGATGGAGTGCCTCTTAACCCTCGCTGATACTCCCAGGTGTCCCTTGGGCAAGGACTAGTACCTGTTAGCCTCCCTTACCAGGGTTACGGTAAAACTCTCCAACAACTTTGTGCGTCATAATCCCCTAAGGGGACCAAGGGTTAAAGTGGTTCCAAGCACCCCCTTGCTGAACATATGAGGTGACTAATGGGGCAACTTGTTTGCCATGAGTTACGACCCGTGTCAGTGGAGGAAGAGAGCCTGGTTCTTGAGGAATGTGTCTTGCTGCGGGTTTCACAAGTCCAACACAGTGCTTTGGCTCCTACTTCACTTAGACGGGAGGTTGAAAGGGCCCAGTCCAATCAATCGGCTTGTCAGGGTCTACTCTGGGATGTCTTTTGGCAGTATAACATCTCCTAATCCCAGAAACCTATAGCGGAGGGTCAGTTGAGGAATTTGCACTTTTGTGCTTTATTGCTCGAGTATACCATCCCTGTATTCCTGTGCATAACCTGCAGAAAGTCCGCGGCTCTGTGCATCCCCTTGTAGGGCTCCGAGGAGGGTGGGGAGCAGGGATGATGAATCATAGTCTATAAAGTATGGCTACTAAACAAACCCCTAAAAAACAAATGTTGGAAGACGATGTGGATGACCCAGGAATTAGCAGGATGGCTGTTTTAAATGGTGATAATTGGCCGAGGCTTATTGCTTTAGAGTTGCTCTCATCAGATAAGCCTCTTTCTAAGCTGTCCCCTTTTGCTGTACAGAAAGGAATTTCAGGTATTGCAGGGTCACTTAAGAATGTTAAAAATCTGAGGTCTGGCCAGATTTTGGTGGAATGCTTAAAGAAATCCCATTCTGAAAATCTGTTGCGGTGTAATGTGCTGGCTGGTGTTCCAATGAATGCTTTTCCTCACCCTTCTCTAAATAGCTGCAAAGTTGTGATTCGTACTCGAGAACTCCACGATATGGAAGAGGATGAAATAGCCTCAGAACTGCAACAACAAGGAGTAACACATGTGAAGAGGATAACCATTAAAAAAGATGACCGAACAGGAAAAACTGGCACTTACATTCTAACGTTCAACTGGCATCAACTCCCAGAAAGAATCCAAATAGGATACCTGAGTGTAACTGTTGATACCTTTATTCCAAACCCACTGAGATGTTTTAACTGCCAAAAGTTTGGTCATGGTTCTGCAGGATGTAGGAATAAACTAGAAAAGCACTCGGAAAGCGCAGACCTCCGCCAAGCGCCACAGTTCCCCCCCATACAGTGTTTGTGTGTACGTTTTCAGATTCCTTGAGCATGAAAACATATGACTAGCAATTGGATTCACAATGATTATTTGTTTATTTGACAGGGACAGTGCAATAAACAGACAATTAATCAATGACAATCAATCTGATAGTGACAGGATTAGTGGTTCAGTAGAAAAAGCATTGCATCCTTGGCGGAGGTAATAAACTGAAGTGTTGCTGTTGTGTCCATCTCCTCCACTGACGGATGCAGATTGGGTAGACAGGTTGCCGTGGGTTTTATATTATATTGGGGTTGCGCTCCGCGGCAAAAGAGAATTTAGAAGCTTCCCCGGCAGAGAGCTCGTTTTTGCGCAGCGCCTATGGCTGGCCGGGGAATTTCTGCCAAATAATCCGGCGGCGGACAGCTGCCCGTGTCAGGTTTTGCAGCTGCGCGCAAACACAGGCACGCTGGCGGGCCCAGGCCACCAGTGTTTTCCGCGTGCTTTTGTGCCTAAAACGTTGAAGAACGCGGAGTTTGTGTTGGTCAGACACGACGACCAGCGCCCTCCATTGCGCCTGCGCACATGTTGAAAATGGCTGTATGTCACAGTGTTAAAAAAATGCTTTAAAAAATTCCTGTATCCAGACGGTGATGCGGATCATCCCCAAAATTTAATCAGTTCTTCCTTGTACCATTTGCAACAACGCCTGAAAGTTTCATTGAAATCCGTCCAAAAGTTTTTGAGTTATCTTGCTAACCAACAGACAGACAGACAGACAGACAAACAGACAGACAGACAGACAAACCCCGGCAAAAACATAACCTCCTCCTGGCCTTTTCGGCCTGGCGGAGGTAATCAGTCTGCTGCAAATGTGGAGAGGAAGGGCACGAGTTGGCCTGCACAACACCTCCCAAATGTAGTAACTGTTTAGGCAATCATGCAGCATCATCGAAGGAATGTCCTTGTTGGATCAAGGAAAAAGAAATTCAAACTGTCAAATGTACTAAGAAAATTAGCTACAGTGAGGTACGTAAACTGGTAGAAGGTTTCCCAAAATACAAATTCCAGCAGATTTTCTTCTCTGTTGTGAAACCTAAGATGCAGCCTGCTGAGTGCCAGACAGATCTGACATGGTTAACTAAAGATAAACCCTCATTATTAAGTAGTATTAAAAATTCCGGAGTCCCAGTTAAAAGTAAAACGAGCACTCAAAGCCTGACTACAATAAGTCAACCCTTAAGTCAAAGTCTAAGCAGGTCCGCAGAACAAAACCAATTATCAAAAGAAAAGAAAAAATCCAGCTCCTCTACTCAGGCAAAATCAAGCCAAGAAAATAAATTGCAAAAGAATGGGAATCCAGAAGGTGCAGAAATGTCTGAAGTCACGACTTTCCATAGTTGCAGCCCCTCCCCCAAAAGCAAGCATAAGGAGCGTGCTTTTGTTTTACCTACCTGATGGTGGGTAGCCACATTATCCAGTGGAACTGCCGTGGTTTTAAGGCCAATTTCTCTGAAGTGCAGCGTTTAGCTGCTAGTTTTAATCCCCTTGCTTTTTGCCTTCAAGAAACTCTTCTGCTATCAAGCAACCCCATGTCTCTGAAACATTGTATTATGTATAATACATATGGTCCAAATGCGCATCGTCCATCTGGTGGTTCAACAATTTTAGTAAGGAATGACCTAATTCACAGCCACTTGGCTTTAGTCTCCAACTTACAAGCAGTGGCAGTTCGTTTAATTTTGCATAAAGCAATATCCTTATGCTCTGTCTATCGTCGTCGCCGGCCTCCGTCGGTCTATGATGACCATGGAAGAGAATCCTAAACGTCTACTCTGCTGGAACAGCCCTGCCTGTGGCTGAACAGTCCGATGCGCACCAGTGTTCTACCTTCCAGCGTTGGGCGTTGGTAGGATTCAAGCCTGGGCAGGAAGATATGGAGGACAAGATGTTACCCATGCAGCATGTCCCCCCTCTCCACGTCACTGATGAATCCAAAGGAACAGCAGGGCTGCTATAGTTTGGCACCAGCGCCGTCGCAGGAGCTGCCAGAACGATGTTGAGCACAACAGAGAACTGCCTTAGGGGCTCCGACTCTGGATTTTTCCTCAGGGTTGACTCCCGAAGCCTTTCCCGTGACCGGGTGTGCCGCAAGGCAGCGGAGGTTTGAAATCAGGGTTTACCTTCCCCTAGATGGGCTACCTTCCCAGGTTGACGAGCCACCATCTACCCGAAGCATCTGGTTTTAAGGCGCCAGAGATCTGCCCTCGCCCCTTCAACTATTAGTAAAAGCAGTTCCGCCGGGCTTAGAGACTAAACCACACAGGCAGGCTAGGAGTTGGACTTAGTTGTCAGAGGCTTTTCGAGACACACGCCGTAAGGAGCATTTTATGAGTACTGGGAGCTTAACCCCAGTGCCGCTCCTGGCTATGACAACCTTGGAACCGCTCTGTCTATATACCACCAGATATGATTGTGACACCAGAAAATCTTAATGACCTTCATAATCAATTGCCATCCCCATACATCCTTATGGGTGATTTTAATGGTCATTATCCTCTGTGGGGTGGAATTTGCTCAAATGCAAAAGGCAAGCTACTGGGGGATTTTATTGCTAAAAATGATCTATGTTTTTGGAACGATGGGTCTCACACATACCTCCACCCAGGACATGGAACCTATACTGCAATTGACCTATCTATATGTGATCCTGAGCTAGTGCTGGAATTCTCGTGGCGGGTCTTGGATGATCTTTGTGGAAGTGACCACTTTCCACTAATATTGACGTCTACAGAAGTGGATGTGCAATCAAGAACTCTGCGGTGGCAACTCAAAAAAGCAAACTGGCCTTCCTTTGTTTCTCTGTGCAAAGAGAAATTCAGCCAAAAACCTCAACCACACTGTCACTCTGTTCAGAGCTTTGCTCAAACCTTAATTACAATTGCAGATAAGACTGTCCCAAAAACATCAGCAAAGCCACATCATAGGTCCAACCCATGGTTCAACGATGACTGCAAAAAGGCCATTGAGGCAAGGAAAAAAGCAGAGAGGGTGTTCAATAAACATCCAACAACAGAAAACCTGACCAGATTTAAAATCTGTCGAGCTGAAGCACGCAGGATCATCAGTGAAGCAAAGAGACAGAGCTGGAGGGAGTTTGTATCAAGCCTCACATCCAACACATCTACCAAAAAGATCTGGGATTTAATCAGAAAGATGAAGGGTAAGGAGAATGGACTTCAAATACAGCATATTATTCGTCAGGGTAATCTGCTGACAACAAAATATGAAATAGCTAATCAACTAGCAAAATCGTTTGAGAAGAATTCATTTATTGGAAACTGTCGTCCTGAGTTCCAAATCATACAAGCACAAGAAGAACAAAAAGAAATAAACTTTTCTTCAGATAACTCAGAACCATACAACCAAGATTTCACTATGGAAGAACTTTTGTTCTCAGTAAGGAACTCTCATGACTCTGCTGTGGGGCCAGATAAAATTCATTATCAGTTTTTAAAACACTTACCCCCCAGTGCACTATCTATTCCCTTGATGGTTTTTAACAACATCTGGAAATCAGGCAGTATTCCTGAAAGCTGGAAAGAGGCAGTAGTTATACCCGTTCCAAAACCCGGGAAAGATCATACAGATACCAACAGCTACCGTCCAATAGCTCTGACAAGTTGCCTCTGTAAAACCATGGAAAGAATGGTAAACAATCGCCTTGTGTGAGTGCTTGAGTCTGAAGGCCTTTTAACTGATTACCAGTGTGGCTTCAGACTTGGTAAAACCACTTTAGACCACCTTATCAGATTAGAGGCCTATATAAGATAAGATAAGCCTTTATTAGTCCCACAATGGGGAAATTCCAGGATGGTTTTATTGGAAAAGATCATGTAGTTGCTGTATTTTTTGATTTAGAAAAAGCACATGACACAACATGGAAATATGGTATTTTAAGAGACCTACATAGCATAGGTTTTAGGGGACATTTGCCCTTTTTCATTTCAAACTTTTTGTCCAGTAGACACTTCAGAGTCCGAGTAGGAGATACCCTTTCAGAGCCCCATGTGCAAGAACAAGGAGTCCCCCAGGGAAGCATCCTCTCGGTTACTCTTTTTAGCGTTAAGATTAATAGTGTAGTTGGTGGTCTTAGACCAAATACCTTTTGTAGTCTTTATGTAGATGACCTCTGTATTTGCTACAGGGGGAAAGACATGAGCACAATCGAAAAGCAACTACAGCTGTGCATAAACAAGATTAATAGGTGGTCAGTCAGTAATGGTTTTAAATTTTCAAAAACAAAAACTGTCTGCATGCACTTTTGCCTGCTGCGGTCTCTTCACCTCGACCCTGAGCTTTTCATAGATGGAGAAGCTGTCAAGGTGGTAAAAGAAACCAAATTCCTTGGACTTATTTTTGATAATAAGCTGTCTTTTATTCCACATATAAAATTTCTACGATTCAGATGTTTTAAAGCCATAGATATTGTTAAAGTTTTGGCTAAAACTAAATGGGGTGTGGACTCTACTGTGCTGCTGCGTCTCTATAGAGCACTTGTAAGATCTCGGTTAGAGTATGGGAGCATAGTTTATGGATCAGCAAGGAAATCGTTCTTGAGGACACTGAAAACTGTCCATCACCACGGGCTAAGGCTTGCCTTGGGGGCTTTCAGAACCCCTCCTGTTTAAAAGTTTGTATGTTGAAGCAAACGAGCCTTCACTTCACAACAGGCGCCTGAAACTGGCTCTCCAGTATATGGATAAACTTAAAGCTGACCATAGAAATCCAGCCTACTCTGCAGTTTTTCACCCTCGATTTTTGCAGATGTATAAGGTCAGACCTAAGAACATCACTCCGTTTGGAGTCTGTATAGAACCTCACCTGGTAAAATTAAACCCCGATATGAGCAACGTAACACAGACACAGTTTTGTCCCATTCCTCCATGGAGTTTGATGAAACCCAATATCATTCTGGATCTGAGCTAAAACAAAGACACTCACCCAGATGTGGACCAGCAGCAGACCTTGGGCATAAAATGTTGTTTTCCTCACCATGTTTCCATATACTCTGATGGATCTAAAGTAGATGGTTCAGTCTCAGCTTCAACTGTCACTGGGCACAATCAGCATGGTTTGCGGATTCCCAAACAATGTTCAATTTTTACAGCAGGGGCTCTTGTATTGCTTCTAGCATTGGGACACATTGAGAGAACCAAACAACAGAGCTCCTTAATTTTTACTGACTCCAGATCCTGTCTTCAGGCACTTGGGTTTTTAAAGACTGATCACCCCATTATTGTCCAGATTTTAGAGAAACTAGTTTTTTTTACAGAAACATAATGTTAATATCATCTTCTGTTGGATCCCCAGCCATGATGGCCTGTCAGGTAACAAGTAGGCAGACGATGCTGCCAAGAGAGCCCTTACCCAAGAAGTCACTCAATGCCAGATCCCAGCCTCAGACCTCAGGCCTCTAATGACCTCCTATATTTTAAAGAAGTGGCAGACTGAATGGGACACATGCACTGCAAATAAACTGCATGATATTAAACCTGCCATAAGCCATAGACATTTGCATCACTTTCAAAACCGACATGATGAGGTAGTGTACACTAGATGCTGTATTGGCCACTCAAGGCTTACGCACAGCTTTTTATTAAAAGGTGAAGCCCCACCATCTTGTCAGTTCTGCAGAGGTTTTTTTAATCAGTAAAGCACATTTTACTTGACTGTCCTGCTCTCATGACAACAAGACAACATTTTTATACTCAAAAGTCACTGAAGGATATTTACCTCCGCCAGGCCGAAAAGGCCAGGAGGAGGTTATGTTTTTGCCGGGGTTTGTCTGTCTGTCTGTTTGTTTGTCTGTCTGTCTGTCTGTTGGTTAGCAAGATAACTCAAAAACTTTTGGACGGATTTCGATGAAACTTTCAGGCGTTGTTGCAAATGGTTCAAGGAAGAACTAATTAAATTTTGGGGATGATCCGCATCACCGTCTGGATACAGGAATTTTTTAAAGTATTTTTTTAACACTGTGACATACAGCCATTTTCAACATGTGCGCAGGCGCAATGGAGGGCGCTGGTCGTCGTGTCTGACCAACACAAACTCCGCGTTCTTCAACGTTTTAGGCACAAAAGCATGTGGAAAACACTGGTGGCCTGGGCCCGCCAGCGTGCCTGTGTTTGCGTGCAGCTGCAAAACCTGACACGGGCAGCTGTCCGCCACGGGATTATTTGGCAGAAATTCCCCGGCCAGCAATAGGCGCTGCGCATTTGGCAGAAATTCCCCAGCCAGCCATAGGCGCTGTGCAAAAACGAGCTCTCTGCCGGGGAAGCTTCTAAATTCTCTTTTGCCGCGGAGCGCAACCCCAATATAATATAATATAAAACCCACGGCAACCTGTCTACCCAATCTGCATCCGTCAGTGGAGGAGATGGACACAACAGCAACACTTCAGTTTATTACCTCCGCCAAGGATGCAATGCTTTTGCTACTGAACCACTAATCCTGTCACTATCAGATTGATTGTCATTGATTAATTGTCTGTTTATTGCACTGTCCCTGTCAAATAAACAAATAATCATTGTGAATCCAATTGCTAGTCATATGTTTTCATGCTCAAGGAATCTGAAAACGTACACACAAACACTGTATGGGGGGAACTGTGGCGCTTGGCGGAGGTCTGCGCTTTCCGAGTGCTTTTCTAGTTTTAATAAGGCACCACCAAAGAAAATATTAGGGTTTTTAGCACATGTGTATCTGAAGCCCATCCATCCATCTTCTACCGCTTTCCCAGAGGTCTGGGTCGCGGAGGCAGCAGTTGAGAATCCCAGACTTCCCTCTCCCCAGCCACCTGCTCCAGCTCTTCAGAGAAGATACCAAGGCATTCCCAGACCAGCTGGGAGACCGAGTCCTGGGTCTCCCCCGAGGTCTCCTCCCGGTGGGACGTGCCCGAAACACCTCAAGTGGGAGGCGTCCAGGAGGCATCCTAATCAGATGCCCAAACCACCTCAACTGACTCCTTTCAATGTGGAGGAGCAGCGGTTCTACTCTGAGCCTCTCCTGGATGACTGAGCTCCTCACCCTATCTCTGAGGGTGAGTCCAGCAATCCTATGGAGAAAGCTCATTTCAGCCGCTTGTATCCGCGATCTCGTTCTTTCGGTCATTACCCAAAGCTCGTGACCATAGGTGAGAGTAGGAACGTAGATTGACCGGTAAATCAACAGCTTTGCCTTAGAACTAAGCTCCCTCTTCACCACAACAGACCGGTACAATGTCCGCATCACTGCAGATGCTGCTCCGATCCGTCTGTCAATCTCTCGCTCCATTTTCCCCTCACTCATGAATAAAACCCCAAGATACTTAAACTCCTCCTTATTGAAGACCAGGCTCCTCTGATGGCAATAGAGGGATATCAGATATTTCATATTAACAGATCTCAAAAAAAGGGTGGTGGTGTTGCACTGTATATTGATGACCTGTATAGGTGTAAGCTTGTAAATGGAATGTCCTTTGCACTACCAGGGATTTTGGAATGCGTTACTGTTGAGATTGACCAAGATAAAACAAAAAATCTAATTATAAGTTGTATATATAGAACGCCGGGAACTTGCATTGAGACATTCAGAGATAAATTAGTCGAGCTGTACAATAATATTACTAGTAAGAAAATGGTAGTAATTTGTGGAGATTTCAATATTGATTTACTAAATCCATATCAACAAAATGTAATTACAGAGTTCATGAATTCTATGTACAGCATGAGTCTATATCCCACAATGACACATCCCAGTAGAATCATAGTCCACACTGCTACACTTATTGACAACCTGTTTGTTAATATTATTGATAAGAAAATAGAAAGTGGATTATTGATAAATGATATAAGTGACCATTTGCCAACCTTTGCACTTATCCATGGCCACACGAGGGCCAATACAGAAAACATTTTGAAATCGTTCAGATACAAATCACAAAATGCAATCAGTTCTTTTAAAGAAGACTTGCTGAAGCAAGACTGGACAGAAGTCTATGTATCAGATGTAAATGAAGCCTATGACACATTTATAAACATTGTAACCACTCTTTATGAAAAAAATTAACCATTAGTAAAGAAAAAGCTTAAACATAAATTTGCCGATAAGCCATGGTTAACCAAAGGGTTACAAAAGGCGTGTAAAAAAAAAAAAAAAAAATTCATTATATAAAGCTTTTCTAAAGAAAAGGACAAAAGAAGCAGAGCAGCGGTATAAAACATACAAAAATAAGTTAACATATATACTGTAATAAGATGTAGTAAGAGAGACTATTACAGTAAAGAACTGGAGAAAAACAGAGACAATATTAAAAATACATGGACAATACTTAATAATATTCTTGGAAATAAAAACAGAAATACAAGCTACCCAACCAATTTTTCAAAAAATAATAAAACGACTCAGAGTATGAATGCTGCTTCACCTGCAGATGAATTTAATAACTTTTTTGTTAACATTGGTCCTAATTTGGCTCGAGAAATACCCATTATGGCACCCACAGGTGATACAATAAGCAAAAACACTGTTATAAAAGACTTCATTTTCATAAAGAACACAGACGAGAGAGAGGTCATTGAAATTGTTAAATCGTTTAAAAGTAAAACATCTACGGACTGTGAAGGTATTGACATGCTCTTAGTCAAAACTATTATTGAATGCTTAGTGAAACCACTGACGTATATCTGTAACCTGTCTCTCCAAACAGGTATATTTCCCAATGCAATGAAAATAGCTAAAGTAATTCCGATATACAAGACGGGTGACAGAGGGGAACTTTCAAACTATAGACCAATTTCACTATTGCCGCAATTTTCCAGCATACTTGAAAAAATATTCTGTGAGAGAATTGACAACTTCATACTGAAGAATAATTTATTGTGTGAGCAGCAATATGGGTTCAGACACAAGAGGACAACTGCATTTGCTCTAATGGAATTTATAGAAAAAATATCAACTGCCATTGAAAATAAAGAGTATTCAGTTGGGGTATTCCTGGATCTTAAAAAAGAATTTGATACAGTGGATCATAATTTATTATTAAAGAAACTACAAAATTGTGGTATTAGGGGGGTAGCACTGTCCTGGTTATGTAGTTACTTAAAGAATAGATATCACTATGTATGTGTTGGTAACAAAAACTCACAGTTACTGAAGGTTACTTGTGGAGTCCCACAGGGTTCAGTTTTGGGGCCATTGTTATTCAATATGTATATAAATGATATATGTAAAGTTTCAGAAAAAATGGATTTAATATTGTTTGCCGATGACACTAATCTATTATGCAGTGGAAGCAATTTGGAACAACTTTTGGATACACTCGGAAAGGAATTAGGAAAGCTTAAACTGTGATTTGATTCAAACAAATTAACGCTCAATTTAAGTAAGACAAAATTTATAGTTTTTAACAACCATCACAACAACTTAGTATCTAAACTCAGTGTAAATGGTGTAGAGATTGAAATGGTACCCGAAACTAAATTTCTTGGAGTAATAATTGATAATAAACTGTGTTGGAAGTCACATATTAATTATATTAAAGGTAAAATATCCAAATCAATTGCAATACTACACAGAGTGAAATATTTGCTGAATCAACCCACATTATATACCTTGTATCATTCATTAATACTCCCATACATGACATATTGTACTGAAGTATGGGGAAATACATATAAAACAAACATATATCCAGTCTTTATGCTTCAGAAGAGAGCTATTAGAATAATGAACAAAGCTGCTTACAGGGAACCAACAAACCCACTTTTTCTTTTAAAAGCTCTCAAGTTGAAAGATCTGGTTGACTTTAAAACTGCAGTAATAATGTTTAAAGTGAAGAATCTATCACTGCCCACAAATATCCAAAAGTTGTTCCAAATAAGGGAGAAACAATATCATTTCAGAGGAACATGTAGATTTCAAAAACCTTCAGTGAGAACTACCACCAAGCAACACTGTGTTTCAGTGCAAGGAGTCAGACTGTGGAACGATTTTGGACCTGAATTAAAATCATGTACAACGCTTGGACAATTTAAACAAAAACTAAAGGAAGAAATACTCCAAATATATATACAAGATGACATGTAAAATCACATAAAGATTGTCATATCCAGTCTGCGTTGTGTTGTTGCTTAGTTTTCACATTTTGTCTTAGCTTTGTTCTGAATTGTAATCGCTCTTGTTTTGTTTTTCTTTTGAATTCTTGGATGGCACATGGGTGGGCAATATAAGCTGCGGCTTCAGCCATCACCCATTTCGGATAACTTATGTTGAACTGTATAATCAGAGGAGTTATTGTCTAATTTGACCTTGTTGGATTTTCTTTCCCCCTTTGTTATATTATTCAGTTTCTTTTAATCTGTACTTTTAATCTATCCGAAATAAATAAAGATCCATTCATTCATTCCTCCACTTGGGGCAGGAGCCTGTCCCCAACCCAGAGAGGACAATTCACCTTTTTCCAGCTGAGGACCATGGACTCGGACTTGGAGGTGCTGATTCATCCCAGCCGCTTCACACTCAGCGGCAAACTGTCCCAGCAAGACCTGTAGGTCATTGCTGGATGAAGCCAACAGGACAACATCATCTGCAAACAACAGAGATGAGATCCTGTGGTCACCAAGCATGACACCCTCCATTCCCTGGCTGCGCCTAGAAATCCTGTCCAAAAAAACTATGAACAGGATCGGTGACAAAGGGCAGCCCTGGTGGAGTCCAACTCTCACTGGGAATGACTCCGACCGAGTGTTGGCAATATGAACCAAACTCTCACAATGGTCGTACAGAGACCGAATAGCTCGTAATAACAAGCCCGATACCCCATACTCCCGAAGCACCCCCCCACAAAAAAACCACGAGGGACGCGGTCAAATGCCTTCTCCAAGTCCACAAAACACATGTAAACTGGTTGGGCAAACTCCCACGAACCCTCAAGAATTTTAAAGTGCTGGTCCAATGTGCCACGGCCAGGACGAAAACCACATTGCTCCTCCTGAATCTGAGGTCCAACCAACGGCCGAACTCTCCTCTCCAGTACTTTGGTATAGACCTTCCCAGGGAGGCTGAGGAGTGTGATCCCTCTAAAGTTGGAGCACACCCTCCGGTCCCCTTTTTTGAATCTGAAGCCTTTTTTGAATCTGCATCTGAAGCATCTTATTTAATTTTTCTATTTTATTGTATCTACTTATGTATCTTGCTGAATTTATTTCTTCTTTCATTTATCATACTGTCGCTATATCATTTTTAACTCAATTTTCTTATTAGTTCTAATTTTGCCATGAAATAGCCATAGATGTTGACATGGCACTAAACAAGAACACTCACTCACTCACACAGGTATGGTAGTGGCTTCACTGCTGCAGAACACATAAAATGGCCCAAGGATTATGGAGAATATGTACAGTCATGATTTCATGGATGGGTCAGTATACATGAAAGTGAGGAGTGCAAAGACAGGTGAGTTCTAGTGATAATTAAAAGGTCCTCAGTTCTGAGCATGTGAACGTTCAGAGGGAGGGGGGTGGGGCCTCTGACTGTTAGCAGTCCGGATGGTCCAGGGGAAGAAACTGTCAGTCTGGAGGTGTGGGACCGGATCGATCTGAACCATCGTCCAGAGGGAAGCAGGTCAAACAGGTGGTGGGTGGAATGTGAGGGGTCTCCTGTGATGGCCTTGATCCTTCTGAGACAGGAGGATCTGGAGATGTTGTCCAGGGAGGGCAGAGGGCCGCTGATAATTTTTGGGTGGTGTTGATGACCTTCTGAACAGCCTTCCTGTTCTCGGCCGTGGAGCTGGCATACCACACACCCAGACAGCAGGTGAGCACGCTCTCCACTGAGCAGCGATAGAAGGCCAGCAGCAGCTTCTGGTCCAGGTTGTTCTTCCTCAGGACACGGAGGAAGTGCAGCCACTGCTGGGCTTTCTTCACCAGGGCCTTGGTGTTGGCAGTCCAGGAGAGGTCAGAATAGATGAGGGTGCCCAGGAACCTGAAGGCAGGGATGTTTTCCACGCAGTTGCCATTCATGGGGGGGTGGTCCTGTCTGTTTTTCCTGAAGCCCAGAATGAATTCTTTGTTTTTTTGGACATTCAGTTTCAGGTTGTTTGCTTGGCACCACAACAGCAGATTTTCTACCTCCGCCCTGTATGCCTTCTCATTGTCGTCGGTCACTCATGTATTTTGGACTTTTTTCCTTCTGTGTGGCAGCATCAGCCTGTGTGGAAAGCAGTGCTGTAGTGTTTAAACTTTAGAATGGTTTTCCTCTTAACTGTCTAATAGAAGTTTTTCAGTAACTGTTGGTTCTTTTATCTTGAAGTCTGTTGCTTTAACTTGTGGGGTGCTTCAGGGCTTTATTCTGGGTCCTCTTTTGTTTGCTATTTATATGCTTCCCTTGGGTTTTATTTTAAACAAATTTAAAGGTGTCTCATCATTTTTATGCAGATGATATCCAGCTGTACCCTTTTCTTTTAAACCACACTCTTAATTTTAAACTTATTCATGATTGGCTGTTTGAGATCAAGGGGTGGCTGAGCAGGGGCGTAGCAAGATTTTCAAAAGTGTAGGTGTTGTGGTTCAGCCAACGGGGTGTTTAATACCCGTGGTCTTTAAAACCATGGTCTTCATCATTACTTATGTATTTACAGGACAAAGGATCAATGACAAAAAAGAAGACAGCTTCCACTGAAAAATAAATTGCTGAAAATACATACTGTATATCTTTGCAAAAATCTGAAAAAAGGCTTTTCTTTCAATAAATAAAATATTAAACCTCCATTTACATAAGTAAATCATTTAAAAAATTTAAAAAAAAACTTTCCAAGAAAAATGTTAGTTTACAAGCAAAACTTCACTAATTGGTGAGAAAATTGGGCAATTATGAGTGAAAAAAAAAAACTCAAAATGCTCTAGAAAATTGGCATTTTTTTCTTGTAAATGTGTGGCTGTATTGTTGTAAATTTATGACTTTTTCTTGGAAATGTGGAGTTTTTTCAGCATTTGGAAGTTGTGTATTTTTTTCACAAAAGTGTAACTTTTTTCTCATAAATCTGGGACTTTATTATATTTTTACACCTTTGTTCTTGCAAATTAGTCCTGAAATTACATTCATATCATATACTATGTTTATGAACAGGCCCTTGTTAAAAACTAAATCACCAATTGCGTGTAAAAACTCTCCAGGAGGGCACTTCAGGGGGAAAAGGTGCAGTCCAAGAGCATCACCTAAGCCCTATCTGTGCACGTGCCTGTGGGCGTACTGAACTGATGGCAGGTAACAGGCACCCGAGTTCTCTGCTCCTTGCTCGACCATTTCATCGTCATCTCCCTCACTCTGTTCTTCTCGTCTGCCCTTTCCTTCCCCTTCTCTGTCCTCACTACTGGCCACATCCTCACATCATGTGAGGTGTGTCTGTGAGCTACATACACCCTAACCCAAACATTTACCATGAAATTGGGAATTTTATACATACACACACACACACACACACACACACACACACACACACACACACACAAGCACAGGTGCACCTTGGATGGAAAGAAGCAGCACCTATGACACAGACACACACACGGCCGTTCTTCCTTCAATAGGCCGCTTTCACAAACTGTAACTAAAAAAACTGTATGTAGTTATTTTAATCCTGAATTTATTTCATTGCTCACCTGTGAAGCTTTCAACTTGACTTTCAGGAGCACAAATCAGGCGGTCACAGTCAAAGCCGCTCACCAGTGTCCTGTTTCAAGGAACAGGAGAGGGACAGAGAGAGCAGCGAGGCCAGAGAAACTGTGGGTGTTAACCCTGAAAACAGCCACATCCTCCACGGGTGCCACGCCCGTGGGCTTGAGGAACAACGTTCTTCAAGTTAACAGTGATAAAACTGAGGTCCTCATTGTAGCAGTGGACAGGATTGCTCCAAAGGTGTTGGATGGTATCGGGCCACATGTACGACTGATGTTAAAAATCTCGGAGTTATTTTTGATCAGCCATGTCTTTTGATAAATATGTGAAGTCGTTAACTAAGCCGTGTTTTTACCACCTCTGAAATATCTCGAAAATGAGGTCGTTGGTCTGACAGAATCAGCTGGAAACTATGATGCGTGCCTTTGACCCTTCACGTCTGGACTACTGTAATGCTCTTTTCACATGTTTGAACTAGAAAAGCACTCGGAGAGCGTAGACTTCCACCAAGCACCACAGTTCCCCCATACAGTGTTTGTGTGTACGTTTTCCGATTCCTTGACCATGAAAACATATGACTAGCAACTGGATTGACAATGATAGGATTAGTGGTTTAGTAGTTATTCACGAAAATGGCATTTTGCATAATGGCGGTTTTCTTGTGGACGGTGATCCGGATCACCACCAAAATCTAATCATCTGTAGGATACCTCATTTCTGACAATCTGTGAAAATTTCATGAAAATCCGTCCATAACTTTTTGAGTTATCTTGCTAAAAAACAAACAAACAAACAAACAGACAAACCAACGCCGATGATCACATAACCTCCCCCTTTGGTGGAGGTAATAAGTCTTCTATAGATCACTTAGTCAGTCCAGAATGCTGCTGCTCGTCTCCTAACTCCATCTAGTAGGTTCTATCATAGAACGCTCATTCTATCCTCCCTGCATTGGCTTCCCATTAATTTTACAATTGAATTTAAAATTCTTGTTTTTACCTATAAAGCCATTCATGGTGAGGCTCCTCCTCTTATTTCTGACCTGCTGCATCCATCCTGTCCGAGCAGGTCTCTCAGGTCTTCAAGTCAGAACCTTCTGTAGTACCAACAGCTAAACTCAGACCAAAGGTGACAGAGCCTTGCAGCTGTGGCACCGACTTCATGGACCTGCCTACCCCTCATTCTGCACCCTCACTTGTTCATTTTAAGAAGCAGTTAAAACCATCTTTGTGCTTTGGCGTTTTATTAATCCTCGGCTGGTTCTACATTGTTCTTCTGTCTTTTATTGTTTACTGGTTTTTATTTTTATTGTCTTTCATTTATTTACTGTTTGATTTTATGGAAAGCACTTTGTGACCCTGTCTGTGAAAAGCGCTCGACAAATAAACTTATAATAAACGTATCATTACTGAGCCCACAAATGTTCCATTAACACCTCTGTGTCACCATGGTGATGAAGGAGCAAACAGAGGTTCATTAGAACTGCCAGCTCTTCAAATTTAAGGTGATTTGTTAAACCTTCAGGTTATTGATTGATAATTTTGCTCTGATTTCTTTCAGGAGACAGTCACTGACGGGATGTCGGAGCAGCCTGAGGACGCTGGTGAGACTTCCTGTTTTGATTTTTTACAGTGACCACAGACATGTTTTTTTTTTTTGATAAACTTTGGTGATAGAAGTCAGTGTTTTTTTTCGAAAGCGAAATACAGAATAATGATTATTACTTTAACTAACAGCAATAATGAGAACAAGTAGCGACAAAGAGGCCAAAGTCCTCCTCCACAGGAGTTCTCCTCTCCCACAGAATCTAGTATGGCAGAGCTGTCTGAAATGCCTCATTTTGATTTTCCCACTGAGCCTCGGAGCTAGCATAGCTACAGTACAGCTAGCTGAGCTAGTGTGGTGGGTTTTCTTCTGTCCTCTGAAAGAATTTCTCAATGAAAAACTTATAAAAATATAGATTTATTTACATGATGAAAGGCAGTCAGCTTGGATACAATAGGGTCCTCTGTCCATGGACATAAGCAAACCCCAGACAGTAACAGTACCAAAGTTATATAGGAAAGTGGGTGTTTCTGCTGAACTCAGCCTCACAATCTCTGTAACCTGATCAGACTGAGCACACACACTCCTCACTGTTAGCCAGTACAGTGGCGGCTCTTCCAGCGGGGGATGTCCATCAAAGGGAGCTGCATTGATGGCTTGGAGCCCGACAGATGGATGTCGGTTTTAGCCCTTTTCCTCCGGACACCGGTGCAGCGGTGGCTGTTTGGGCAACAGATGCTTGCCAGACCGAGCCGTGTTGACGATTTGTGGCCCAGCAGCTGGACACTGATGCAGCAGCGGCCCATCCAGAGGAGGCTGACGTCGGTCAATTCTCCAAAGACACCGGTGATATCAACGCACAGAAGTTTTCCCCAGACGCTGGTGCAGCAGCAGCCCATCCGGAGGGGAATGGCATCTGTGAAGTCGCCCGGGATGCCGGTGACATCGACATAGGAAAAATTATTACAACAAGACTCAAACTGCATAAGCCTGGTAAGACTGTTACAAAACAGGATGGGTATGGGATGAAAACAGTGGCTGAAAAACAACAATCTACTAAAATGTTTCAAAACTGTAAATCATACCAAGGTATTGTGGGATCCAACTATGAAACCTAAAGGCTTTTTTAGAGGTTATCTCAATATTAGGAGCACTGTCTGTAAAACAGAACAAATACAACAACTACTGACCAATTCAAATCTTGACTACCTATGCCTCTCAGAAACCTGGTTAACCCCAACAACACCTCCAGCTGTTTTCAATGTACCAGGGTACAACACCTATAGACAAGACAGAAAAGATGGCAGGGGAGGAGGGGTCAGGATTTATTCAATTCAATTCAACTTTATTTATATAGCACCATTTCACAACAGTCATCTCATTGCACTTTCAACTGTAGGGGGGACCCCCACAGTTGCAGAAAGACCCCAGCAATCAGGCGATCCCCTGTGAGCAAGCACTTGGCGACGGTGGAGAGGAAAAACTCCCTTTTAACAGGAAGAAACCTCCAGCAGAAACAGGCTCAGGGAGGGGCAGTCATCTGCTGTGACTGGCTGGGGGGTGAGGGGACAGAGAAGAAGAAAAGAACAGACATGTAGAGAGCAAACAGCACGATGGGGACTCAATCTATGGGAGAGAACAAACAGATGTTAATGACCAGCAAAAAAAAAATATTTCATTGAGAGTGAAGAAAGGAGTGAGGCCCAGTGCATTATTGGAGGTCCCCCAGCTGACTAAACCTATTAGCAGCATAACTAAGGGAGGATTCAGAAACACATGATCCCTCCCTAATTGTAGGCTATATCAAAAAGGTAGGTTTTAGTCCTATTCTTAAAAACAGAGATCGAGTCTGACTCCCGAATCCAGATTGGCAGCTGGTTCCACAGGAGAGGAGCTTGATAACTGAAGGCTCTGCCTCCCATTGTACTTAGATTCTAGGTGTTACAAGTAATCCTGCATTTTGGGAGCGTAGTGCTCTGTTAGGATAATACGGTAGTATCAGATCTTTTAAATAAAAAGAAGCCTGACTGTTTAGAGCTTTGTAAGTAAGAAGAAGGATTTTAAACTTAATTCTAAACTCTATGGGAAGCCAATGAAGGGAGGCCAGAACCGGAGAGATATGATCTCTCTTTCTAGTACCTGTTAAAACTCTTGCTGCAGCATTTTGGATCAGCTGAAGACTTTTTAAAGATGTTTTAGGACAGCCTGATAATAAAGAATTACAATAATCTAATCTCCAGCTAACAAAAGCGTGGATCAGTTTCTCAGCATCACTCTGAGACAAGATGCTCCTAATCTTGGCAATATTACGCAAATGATAGAAGGCAGTCTTAGAAACAAATTTAATATGTGAATTGAAGGACAGATCTTGATCAAAAATAATTCCCAAGTTCCTCACAGAGCTATTAAGAGAAAGAGTAACCGCATCCAAACTGAAAGTTTGATTTGGAAAGGTATTTCTAAGGTTTTTTGGACCAACAAGAAAGACTTCAGTCTTATCTGAATTTAATAGCAGGAAATTACGAGTCATCCAAGCTTTGATTTCCTTAAGACAGGCTTCCAACTTGGCTAATTTATTACTATCATCTGGCTTCATTGACAGGTATAATTGTGTATCATCTGCATAACAATGAAAATGTATACAGTGCTTTCTAATAATGTTGCCTAACGGAAGCATATATAAACTAAAAAGAGTAGGGCCTAGCACAGATCCCTGTGGAACTCCATGACTAAGCTTTGAGTTGAAAGAAAACTCATTATTGACATGAACAAACTGGAACCTATCAGATAAATAAGATCTAAACCACTGCAACAAAGTTCCATTAAGTCCAACATAGTGTTATAATCTATCAAGTAGAATATTATGATCGATAGTATCAAAAGCTGCACTAAGGTCTAAAAGGACAAGTACAGAAACCAGTCCATTATCAGATGTGATGAGGAGGTCGTTAGTGACCTTCGCTAAGGCTGTTTCAGTACTATGATGGATTGTCAACCCAGATTGAAACTCTTCAAGTAAACCATTTCCCTGCAGGTGGTCAAATAATTGCGTAGCAACAACTCTTTCTAAGATTTTTGAAATGAAAGGGAGATTAGAGATTGGTCTATAGTTAGCTAAAGCTCCTGGATCTAGCGTTGGCTTTTTGAGTAAGGGTTTAATTACAGCCGTTTTAAAAGCCTGTGGTACATGGCCTAAAGTTAATGAAGAATTGATTATATAAGATAAGATAAGATAAGCCTTTATTAGTCCCACAATGGGGAAATTCCAGGATTGCAACAGCACAGGGATAGCAACACTCAGAGCAACAATCAGAAGGCAAGAAAAAAAAAAAGAAGAGCAGCTAATATACATATGTACATATTACTATAAATATTTATATATATATATATATATATATATATATATATATATATATATATATATATACACAGACACAGTGCAGAGCATTGTAGCTGGATGGAATAAATATATAAGTATATAAACACACAGTGCGGAGCATTGTAGCTAGATGGAATAAATATATAGATATATAAACACACCCAGTGCGGAGCATTGTAGCTAGATGGAATAAATATGTAAATATATAAACACATACAGTGCAGAGCATTGTTGCTAGATGGGATGAAACAGCACAACCGTTTACTTAGTTATCCTACATGGTATGATTATGTACCCAAACATATTCTTACCCTCCATAGCGACCGGTATTTTCCTAGTTGTATGCCGGAGGGGACCGTTGTGTAAGTCTATTGCATCTTTTGCATTCAAAACTATTAGGTTGTTACGTCTTTTTGCTATCTCTGCGAGCAGCCCTGCTTAGGTTGTACAGTCTGACAGCCGTTGGTAGGAAGGACCTGCGAAACCTCTCGGTTGTGCATCTGGGATGATGTAGTCTGCTGCTAAATGAGCTCCTCAGTGCATTCAGTATGTCCTGCATAGGGTGGAACTCGGACTCCAGCTATATGACTATATGAAGAATAAAGCTACCAATAAGTGGGAAGACTTCTTTAAATAACCTGGTAGGAATAGGGTCTAAAAGACAAGTTGAAGGTTTGGATGAGGAAACTATTTTGTCTAACTCACAAAGGTCGATTGGAGTAAACTCATCAAGACAGACATCAGTTGAAGGAGTTGTAGTAGTTACACTATTTAAGTTAACTGTGGGAAGAATCTGATTGATTTTATCTCTGATGGATGAGATTTTATTATTGAAAAAGTTCATAAAGTCCTGACTAGTAAGCTCTAAGGGAATGCTAGGATTGACAGAGTCCTGACTCTTTGTCAACCTGGCTACAGTGCTGAAAAGAAACCTGGGATTATTCTTGTTCTCTTCTATTAATGCAGAATAATAACTCGTTCTAGCTTTTCTAAGAGATTTTTTATAAATTAAAAGATGATTTCTCCAAGCTAAATAGATTTCATCTAAATTAGTGGAGCGCCATTTTCTTTCTAATTGACGAGTCTTCTGTTTTAAGTTACGAGTTTCTGTGTTGAACCAAGGAGTTAGAAATCTCTGATTAGACTTTTTCTTTTTTAAGGGGGCCATCAAGTCTAGAGTCTGATGCAGAGAAGCTGTAACACGATCCACCATGTTATCAATTACAGAAGGAGCAAGCTGTCTATAGCTTATTTCCGTTGTGTTGACACATGGCATAGAGGAAACAATCTGCATAAATTTGGTAACAGCATCATCTGAGAGGCATCTACTGTAATAATATTTTTCTTTAGGAGCCAAATAGTCAGAAATAGTAAAATCAAAGGTTAACAGACAATGGTCTGACAGTACAGGGTTATGAGGAGACACTACCAGATTTTCTATTTCTATGCCATATGTCAGAACAAGGTCGAACGTATGGTGGAGATAATTAGTAGAATTTCCTACTTTCTGAGAAAACCCAATCGAGTCTAATATTGAATTAAATGCCACATTAAGGCAGTCACTATCTACATCTACATGTATATTAAAGTCCCCTACTATAATTATTCTATCTGATTTCAGCACTAAATCAGCTAAGAAATCAGCAAATTCGGATAAAAATTCAAATTTGCTGAATTTGCTGATTTATGTAAAGGATGGTTGTCAGTGACAGGATTGGTCACTGATCCTGTTCATGATTTTTATGGACAGGATTTCTAGGCACAGCCAGGGAACGGAGGGTGTCATGCGTGGTGACCACAGGATCTCATTTCTGCTGTTTGGATATGATGTTGTCCTGTTGGCTTCATCCAGCAATGATTTACAGGTCTTTGCTGGGATGCTTTGCTGCTGAGTGTGAAGCGGCTGAGATTAGAATCAGCACCTCCTAGTCCAAGTCCATGGTCCTCAGCTGGAAAATGGTGGATTGTCCTCTCTGGGATGGAGACAAGCTCCTGCCCCAAGTGGAGGAGTTTAAGTATCTCAGAGTCTCATTCATGAGTGAGGGGAAAATGGAGCAAGAGACTGACGGACAGATTGGAGCAGCATCAGCAGTGATGCAGATGTTGTACTGGTCTATTGTGGTGAAGAGGGAGCTCAGCTCTAAAGCAAAGCTGTTGATTTACCAGTCATTCTACGTTCCTACCCTCACCTATGGTCATGAGCTTTGGGTAATGACCAAAAGAACGAGATCACGGATACAAGCGGCTGAAATGAGCTTTCTCCGTAGGATCGCTGGACTCACCCTCAGAGTTAGGGTGAGGAGCTCAGTCATCCAGGAGAGGCTCAGAGTAGAACCGCTGCTCCTCCACATTGAAAGGAGCCAGTTGAGGTGGAATGGGCATCTGATCAGGATGCCTCCTAGACGCCTCCCTCTTGAGGTGTTTCGGGCACGTCCCACTGGGAGGAGACCCCGCGGCAGACCCAGGACTCGGTGGAGAGACTATGTCTCCCAGCTGGTCTAGGAACGCCCTGGTATCCTCTCTGAAGAGAGCAGGTGGCTGGGGAGAGGGAAGTCTGGGCTTCTCTGCTTGAACTGCTGCCTCTGTGACCCGGACCTCCGGAAAAGTGGTAGAAGATAGATGGATGGATGGATGATTATCAGCGTACACAACTTGGTGTTGCTGAAAATACGCTGGAATGTGTTGAAGTTAAAGTTGTACTATCACCTGAAATGTCTTTTGCTTTGATTGTGATCCATCGACCTCCATCCTCTAAGGACACTTTCTTTAATTGTTTATCAAATGTACTGAAACTGTTTGGCAGCAAAGACTTAATCCTCATGGGTGATTTCAACTTAAATTGGCTTTGTAAAACACGGAGACAGAAATTAAAGGATGTCACCACTAAGTTTCATATGGATCAGATGATCAGTAACCCAACTAGAATAACCCGTTCATCTCAAACTCTCCTTGATTTGATTTTTACCAACAAACCTGACCGCAGAACAAAAAAATACAATCTAATTACTGGTATGTCTGACTCACATTAGTAGTATGCAAATTGTCAAAATCACGATACATAAAGCCTACTGATGGTGGAAAATATATCTGGTACATACCAAAGACAATCAGAATTATCTGAAAATGAGTTGCAGCACATAAAGTGGAATGAAATAAATAGTGATACAAACTGAACAGATGTGAAAATATATCAACAATCAAAGAAATAATCTCAGAATATAAAATAACACTAAGCACAAGAGAAAACAGGATCTACCTTGGCTGAATGAAAAATGGACTCATGACAAAAAGGGATTTAGCTCTTAAAAAATGGCTAAAAACTGATTTAAGTAAAGATGGACTGATTTTTAAAACCCTCAGAAATGAAGTCATCATGCAGCTCCGTAAAGCAAAAGCAAATTTCTTCTTAGACATAATCAAAAATGCAAAAGGGAACAACAAAAAACTGTGGAAATGTATTGATAAACTCGCAGGAAAAAATGCAAAAAAAGTGAAGTCATACAACTCAGTTTGAATGGAAAACTTCACTCAGATAGCTTAGCTGTAGCCAGCAGTTTTAATGAGTATTTTATCAAATCTGTACAAGAACTGGTCTGGATTTTACCCAACCATACCTGCACCAATCATCACTATCACTCTATAAAAGCAAGAAATCTCTCTGTGTGTGTCTGTCTGTGTGTGTGTGTGTGTGTGTGTGTGTGTGTGTCTGTCTGTCTGTCACGTTCATAGGACGACATAGGATGTCCTATGAACTCAGGCATCATAGGACACATAGACAAATGTGTCTTTATGATGTCATATAAAGACAAATGTGTCTTTATGATGTCATATAAAGACAAATGTGTCTTTATGATGTCAAAAAGGCCATCAGACAACTCCCGATGCCTATATGATGGCACATAGACAAATGTGTCTTTATGATGTCATATACATCAAGCCTGCCTTCATGTCTTTATGATGTCACATACAGTGACAGACATCAGGCAACATGTCTTTATGATGTCATATACATCAAGGCTGCCTTCATGTCTTTATGATGTCACAGACAGTGAGTCCATGCCGGAAAGCCTCCTTTTGCTCAGATCTATTTTCATGATCCTGTCCATGAACTGGAATTACGATGCACCTAGCCCTCAACCAGTGGTCTGAACGAAGAAGAAGAATGCCCACCAGATGGAGAGCAATAGAATGAGGAGAACTGCTGCACCTCAGAAAGGATGCCGTGAACATGAAACACCTCAGCTTCCACCAGTACACCACAGGCATGACTGCGAACAACACAGTCATCTGAAACAAGAGGAGACCCTTCAGCAACGGGCATGCAGAAATACTTGCTTATACTTGGTTTCTACGGGCATGGACGGGTATGCATGGGTATGTACTAGTTTAAAATAAATCATGAAACTGATCTAAACCTTAAATCCACAAATGAGGTAAAGCTTAACAAAATATTATCATCTTTATCAAGTTCCAGAGCTAAGGATATTCATAGTCTAGACACTATTCCTGAAAAAACATAAAGATACTTTAACAATTCCAATTACAGAACTAATAAATCAATCAATACATGAAAATATCTTTCCTGATGCATTGAAACCTGCCATTGTAACCCCCATACACAAAGCCAGAGACAAACAGGAAATTAGTAATTAGAGGGCGATAAGTATACTTCCTGTTTTGTCAAAAGTCAATGAAAAGGTGGTAGTATAGCACCTTGGGGGAGTCAGATTATTTAGCATCTCAGACAAGAGACAGTGGATAAGCATGGGAGAACAATGCTCAGGAGGTTCCTGGCGAGATAGCAGGAAGGAGTCAAGGACGTAGGGGGTTGAATGCAGTGTAATGCAAATGTCATGTTGTGTGTGGGAAAATGCCATGAAACTTGTGAGGAGAGATTTGGGGTAAAAGGAGAGTGCCTGCTGAAATGAGTCAGTCTGTTCTGTGCTTGAGAGATGTGAAGTGTGTAATAAACTGTGTGCCATGAGTCGGCCTCTTATTTCACACACTCCATATTAGTAGACTAACGGGTAGAACAGCTCGAATCTGCCCAGCTGCTGCATCTTATGCAGTTTGATTTCAGGCTGAACCACTCAACGGAAACTCAGTGTTTCCTCTGGCTTAAAGACTTTGGCACGGCGGCAACATATTTTTCCGGGGGGAACATACACACACACATATGTATGAATATGTTAATTTTATACTATTTATTTCTTTTTTTAATTTTGCACAGTAACTTTGCATATAATAATAATAATGCATCAGATTTATATAGCGCTTTATCATAGACACTCAAAGACGCTTTTTACAGATACATTATTCATTCACTCCAGACAGACAACAGTAGTGGTAAGCTACTATCGTAGCCACAGCTGCCCTGGGGCAAACTGACAAAAACGTGGCTGCCAGTCCGGGCCAACGGCCTCTCCGGCCACCACTGAACATTTATACACATTCATACCCAGTGTTATGGACACTGGAGGCAAGGTGGATAAAGTGTCTTGCCCAGGGACACAACAGCAGGATATCTGGGGAGAGCGGGATTCAAACCACTAACCATCCGGTTATTGGACGACCCACTCTACCTTCTGAGCCACTGCCGTGCATATGGAACTTACAATTTGAAGGACTGTACAACCAAGGCTTGAATGTTGGAATATTGGGCCAGTTGGGGTCCCACCCAGACGTCCTGTGTTTGGACTTTTTACTGGCATCATCCTTCTCTCCTCCCTCTGCTCTCACCTCTCCTGGACCCTCTGCCTGAACACTTTCCTCTCCTTGGCTCCTCTCTTCTGTCTCATCTTGCCCTCTCTGAGCTAATTCAGCTTCTCTCTCTGCCTATGGTGGTACACAAACAGGTTAGAAAATATCAAGTGTCATGTAAATTAAAGGAGGCAACCAAAAATTTCTAGTTAAGGGTACAAAGAGCAGCCACTTAAAACTTGAGTAATTACTTCAGTCTTTAAGGTTTGAGGTTTTTCTCCAAAATTTATAACAATTTTCTTGTAGTTTTCTACTTTTCTCTGTCAATTTATCTAAATTTGAAACCATTTTCCTCAAATTTGTAATTTCCTCTTGTAAATTGACTTTTCTTGTACATTTGAAACTTTATTATAAATTTGTGGATTATTTTATGGCTTATTTTTGTCGGTTTTTTTAAATAAAAGTACTGTTTTTTTAAATAAATTTGAAACAGACTGGTAATTTTTTTTTTTTACCTTTTCCTTATAACAATTTATATTTTAGACCATAACTTTGCAGTCAGAACAGAACAATAATTTAACTCTCATTACAGAGAAAAACATATTAATAAAATTGTATTTAATGATTTAAATTAACTTAAAATGACCAAGGATGCTGTTATTTCTGTTATATTTGTATATATTTATTTATTTATTAATTTTTTTTAGAAACCTCCTCACTACCAAGAAAAACCTCCCTTATTTTGAAATCCAAATGCTGGCACGTTTAGTTTGTCTGAAGGCTGCTGATGGATTAAAGTCATTGTGAATTTTGGTCATCTTAACCTGCCAGGTACATAATTGGGAACATAATATTGTAGTGGCTGGTGAAATACATCCTCAGCAATTCATCAGTCCTCCTTGCCTTTCCCTTCATATGAAGCCGGCTGCATTTGAATTCTAACCACATCTCTTAGCTAA
Source organism: Pholidichthys leucotaenia (assembly GCA_020510985.1). Lineage (NCBI taxonomy): Eukaryota > Metazoa > Chordata > Actinopteri > Cichliformes > Pholidichthyidae > Pholidichthys > Pholidichthys leucotaenia. Next base: position 249,959,449 of record CM035844.1, on the reverse strand, counting down.
GCCACTCTTCCATTGTTGCTCCCATTTCCATCGGGTTAAAACCATGATAAATGCCTCCAGTGCTTACATACCTCTTCTGATTTTTTTTTTCTGCATTTAAAGTACTTTAATAAACTCATGCTTCTGTCAGACAGACAAACCTTATTATGCTGCACTTCCCCTCTAGTCCGCCTTGGTCCGCGTACACTTTGGACGAGCCCGGCATGCACGTGGCACTATACATGCTCACTTTTTTCATCTACCCAGGCCAAGCGGTTGACGCATGCACACAACCATCATTTGTAGTTTCACTCTCACCTGATAGGTAGCGCCTATAGGCACAGGATTTTCACCAACAAAGAAACGGCGGACTTCTTTACAAAGTTTCTCTCAAATAGAGTCCATCGTTTCTGCTGACTTCCCGGTTTTCACTCCTTTTCCATGAAGATGCTCCTGCCGCTAGCGAGCCACTGACTGGAAAGCTCGCGTGGGCGGGGCGCTTCTAAACTGCGCGCGGATGACGGCCATGCGCGTTGTTCGTGTGCGCGCTTGCGGAAAGTCATTGCTTCATGTATTTTTCTTAAATTCATATCTCCTTGTTGGCGGGGCAGTAATATTTCTGGCGAGGCAGCCTGCCACCGAGAAATGTTACCAGAGGAAACTCTGGAAACTGCATGTTGTTACTTTATTGAAACAAGTAAAGAAAATCTAGACAAAGGGGGGTGGTGGTGGTGGTAGGAGCCATCTTTTTAGACTTGCATAAAGCCTTTGATACTGTCAATCACTCAGTCCTTCTTTCTAAACTATCAGAATATAAACGGTTCATGAATACCCTTAGCTGGTTAAAATCTTATCTGTCTGGTCACACCCAGTGTGTGCGCATAAATAATACTGTATCCCAATCAATTTTCGGCCCACTGCTGTTTACTTTGAATATTGATGATTTGCCATCAGTATGTGAAAATGACATAAAAATTCAGATGTATGCAGATGACACAGTTATCTACACACATGGGAAGGATGCCAAACAAGTGGCTGACAAGTTAATGATAGCAATGGAGAAAGTGTCAAAATGGCTTTATCAACCATGCCTCGCTCTGAACGTAGGGAAAACAGCTACCATGTACTTTATCAGCAAACAAAATCATATGCACTATCTGACTATAACTGTAAATGGAGCAAATATGAAGACCCTGGAGAGGCTGCTCCTCACCCACCTCTGCCAGTGATGGATCCACTTCAGTTAGCCTACCAGCATAGATAGATGTACTTTATTGATCCCAAACTGGGAAATTACAGAATGGTACAGCATGGCATCGGGGTGGAGGATGCAGTGATCTTCCTCCTACATCGTTCCCTGTCCCACCTGGAGAAGCCTGGGACCACCGTGGGGATCACATTCTTTGATTTCTCCAGTGTTTTCAACAACATCCAACCAGTGATCTTGAGGGACAAGCTGCTGAGCACAGGGGTGGACCAGCACCTGTCATCATGGATCCTGGACTATCTCACAAACCGACCACAGTTTGTGAGAACCCAAGACTGGGTGTCTGACACCATCATCTGCAGCACGGGGGCCCCCAGGGAACAGTTCTTGCTCCCTTCCCAAAGTTCACCCTCTACACTGCTGACTTTTCACACAACACACCACACTGCCATCTAGAGAAGTTCTCTGATGACTCTGCAATCGTCTGCCTCATCCCTGATGGGGATGATGTGGAGTACAGAGGACTGGTCCAGGACTTTGTGGACTGGTGCCTACGGAACTGCCTCCAGATCATCCATCCATCCATCCATCTTCTACCGCTTTTCCGGAGGTCCGGGTCGCGGAGGCAGCAGTTCAAGCAGAGAAGCCCAGACTTCCCTCTCCCCAGCCACCTGCTCCAGCTCTTCAGAGGGGATACCAAGGCGTTCCCAGACCAGCTGGGAGACATAGTCTCTCCACCGAGTCCTGGGTCTGCCCCGGGGTCTCCTCCCAGTGGGACGTGCCTGAAACACCTCAAGTGGGAGGCGTCCAGGAGGCATCCTAATCAGATGCCCATACCACCTCAACTGACTCCTTTCAATGTGGAGGAGCAGCGGTTCTTTCTTTCTAAACTGGCCTCCAGATCAATGTGAGGAAAACTAAGGAACTGGTGGTGGGCTGCCGCAGGCGAGGACAACCCTCCACAGCACCAGTAAGCATTGAGGGAACAGACATTGAGATGGTGACATCTTATAAGTACCTGGGTATTCACCTGAACAATAAACTGGACTGGTCGCACAACATCAACGCGCTCTACAAGAAGGGGCAGTGCAGGCTGTTCTTCCTGAGGAGGCTCTGGTCTTTTGGTGTACAAGAGACACTTCTGAATACCTTCTACGATTCGGTGGTGGCATCAGCCATCACATTTGGAGTAGTCTGCTGAAGGATTGGCATCACAGCGGCCAACAGGAAGAGACTGAACAGGCTGATCAAAAAAGCTAGCTCTGTACTGGGGCGACACCTTGACCCAGTGGAGGAGATAGGAGAGAGGAGGATGGTGGCTAAGCTGTCATCTCTGCTTGAGTCCAAGTCCCACCCCATGCAGGACACGCTGAACACACTGAGGAGCTCGTTTAGCGGTAGGCTGTGCCATCCTAGGTGCATAATGGAGAGGTTCCGCAGATCCTTCCTATCTACGGCTGTCAGACTTTATAACCTAACCAGCGCTGCTCATAGAGGTCATATTAAATGTACTGAACATAACAACTTTGCAGAATAGAGCTCATCCACTTCAATACACATATTAGGGGAGACCTGAACCATGTTGAACCAAGTAACGAACTGAACTTTATTAAGTCACAGATTATACAATCCCAAGGGCCAAATCCCACATCACATTTCCCCCCTTTGCAAAACGTGAAAAGCCCCACAGAAAATCCATCACTCTTCTCAAACAACTGTCGTGTTCTTCTTGCGACGTGTCGTGGACCACGATGTCATCCAGGTACACCACTAAACCTCTGAGGCCGGCCAGAATTTTGGACATAATCTTCTGAAAGCAGCTTGGCACTGAGCTCAGACCAAAAGGCATGCGGGTGTACCTGAAAATATCCATGTGGGTCACGAATGCCATCAGGCCCCCTGCTGGCTGGATGGCGGGGCACCTGCAGATAACCCTGGTGGAGATCCAACTTCGTGAACACTCTTGAGCCGCTGAACATTGCGGTGAGTTCCTCCATCGTGGGGAGTGGGTATTTGTCTGGGATGATCACTTTATTAACCATCCTGAGGTCCTGCATGGCCAAATGCCGCCTGTCTTCTTCTTGGCCACCACAATGTTCGAAATCCACGGCGAGGCATCCACTTTCTCGATGATGCCGCTTTAAGCAGTTTATTCAGTTCCGCCGTGACGTCTTCCTGCAGGGCGAGGGGAAGCCACCGTAATGGTTGGATCTTGGGCGTCACACTTGGGTCGATGAGCGGGCAGTGGTAGAACGCTTTAATACATCCTAGGCCCACGAACAACGCCGGCCAGCAGACATGCCATTCGGGGGACACCGTCAGCACCATTGAGCCCGTTGGGTCCGTGATGGAGAATCCTAATTCGCCCAGCCGTTCAGTTCCCAGCAAGTCAGCCCCCTGGCACAAAACCTGGAAGGTAAATGCGGGAATAGTCCTTGACCCACATGTTACTGAGAAGCTGACAGTGCCCGCCATGTCAATTTTAGCATGACCATACCCAAACATTTTCACTGCCCCGCTTCAATGAGTTTGCCTGGGAAAAGTCTTTTCAATGTGGTCATGCTCAGTATGAATTTACTAGCTCCCGAGTCCACCATAAGCGGCACATCGCCCCCGTCTAGCTGCAAGACGTGCCACTTTAACGGTCCCTTCTTGATGTCTGCCACACACACCAGTGTCATGCTTTCGGGCACCGCAGCTGTTGGTTTACTAGCGGTGGTGCAGACCCTGGCCCAGTGATTAGAACGGCCACATATCTCGCACTTTTCCCCTCTGGCTGGGCAAGTGGACGTGCCCGCCCGGTGATGTGGATAGCCACAGCCACCACACAGACCCCAAGCTCCCGCTCCTGCCCGTTCCACAGTCCACCGCCTTTTGGGGGTCCGCCCTGAAGGATTAGCTGTGCTGCTAGCAGCCTGACATGGAGGGGAAGTTTGGGTGGCTAGGTTCTCTTTAGTTAGCACTTGTAGACCTAGCTGGGCAGTGGATTTAATCTGGCTGGTCAATTCAGACACTTGCTTCTTGAGACTTGCAAATATATGGTTGGTCTTTAAAATTATCCATGGTTCTGCACCCCTGCCCCTTAAAACTTCTGTGTACCTGACTTCTGAACAAAATACCAGAATAACAAGAACTTCCTCTAGGTGGCATTGTTGCATCCCCCTACGTAAAACTGCTTTTGGACAATCAGCCTTCTCATACAAAGTTATAACAGAATGGAACAAGCTCCCCACTGCTTTGAAGACCAGAACAAATTACAGAGACTTTTCCACAGAGACTAAAACATGGATTTTAAATAATCAAGCCTGCCAGCATTGATTTTCTCCCTTAAATGGGATTTGAAATTGTACTTTTAAATTGTTTTTATGTGTGCCGTCTCTCTTATCTTTTTACCTTTTAAACTTACTCGGTGCTTGTTTCAGGGTCAACAGTTTCTGAAACCTGATCTGAACTGCTTCCTATATGTGCTGTTTTTTCCTTTAACCACTTGCGCTCCGTTGTTCCGCGGGCGGGCAAGTCTCTGCGTCCTATGACGCACGAGGGCGCACGAGAGCGCGCTCGTGCGCATGACTCATGATAAGGATATTGATGGTGATGGTGTAGGTGGTGTGCCCTCCAAGCGCCACTGAAAAAAAAATCTGCAAACACAGCCGCGAACAGATTAGTTCATCTGATTGACCTCTCATTCGACTAATAAGAGCCTTGAATTGGGTTTCTGAAACCTTGACGAACCAATGAATGAAAACCTAGGAAGGAGGACCCGCCTCCCAACGCTTTGAATGCAGTGAGCCAATTGAAGCAGAGAAGTTCGTGAGCTGTTTTTTTTTAAGGCTGGGTGAAGACTGACTGCTGGAGCGGATCAAAAAAGGACACAGGAAGAGCTCCACAGACCCAGCAGCGTGGAGACCATCCACAAATGCAACCTGTGTGACAGGGAGTGCCATTCGTGGATCGGCATGTTCGGCCCCAGGCGGTGCTTATTTTGTATTGGTTCCAGCAGAGTAGACGTTATGATTTCTTCCATGGTCATTATAGACCAACGGAGGCTGACGACGAAGGCTGAGTGACACACACGCCTTCGCCAGTCTTTTTTTTTAATTACTACTGTTATTTGTTTTGAAAAATCGTTCGCCAAAAACCGCAATCATGGAAGCACAAAACCACAATAATGGAATTATGTTTTGATCGAGTCACGAGACCAGAACCAGAGCGGACCAGCGTCGCGTTCGTCTGACAATGAGAAAGAGAAGTTCGCCAAGACTCCGCTGTGAAGAGGTAAGGTGTTATAAGCTAAATTATTCTCTATCCCTGAAAATTGTAATCCAAAATGACTTTTGACCGATCAGTAAATTACAGCTGTGCGGTTCACGAAGTCTGGAGTTCGTGCACCGCGGTACAAGGGGGTTGCTCGCAGTGTACAGGCTGTGAACGCCCCCCCACCCCCGCTATTCTTCTGCAGCGAGGGGGGGGGGAGCCGCGGTGACTGCACTGCTGTGCTACATCACCACATAAGGCTAATCCGTTGTGTAGCGATGGCTAAAGTCCATCCTCCCTAGCGAGCGGGGGAGGGGGGGCAACCCCCCCCCACACACACACAGTAGCGGGGGGGGGGGGGAGCCGCTGTGACAGCGTTGCTGTGGAAACATGCAACGAGTGTAATCTCATGTAGCGAGGGCCGAACTCTGTCCTTGATAGCGGGGGGGGGCGACCCCCCCCCACACACACACACACAGACACAGCCCTGAGTGTGACCTTTCCTTTGAGCCTAAAATGAAGCTTCTACATTGAATCATTCTAAAGTTACAGACGTTTTTCCAAACTGTGCCATTTGGCACAATTTGGCACAGTTCCAAAACGCCTGGGAACAGCCTGAGAACAAAGCTGTGTAAAATATTCATTTTTTGTGGTATTGTTACCAAATTTGGATCTCAGCTGGATAACACTTGGTTCTACATTTCTGTTGCATTTTCCAGCCGGATCGGACAGCTGTGTGTTATTTACAAGCATTTGTATCCAAAAAAACACTGTGTCCAAATTTTTTTTCTTCAAGTTCAGTATGTTTAGATGACTGTAACTCAGTGGCCGGAGCACGTAGAGAGATTATGTTTTTTTTGCCAAAAAATTCAAAGTGTTTTCTTTTAAATGAGACCAACCCCATGAAGATGCTGCAAAGGGTTGAATAACAGCTTTCGATTTACTTTGGGCACGTTTTTTTTTGGCATTTTTAGGAAAATTGCCCGGAGTGCAAGTGGTTAATATCATCCTACTTGCCTCAGGGACTACAGATGGAAATTAGTGAGAACGCTATAATCTGGTACAGAGCATCTTTACCCTGTGTTCAAGGTTTTTTTCTGTACATTGTCCCTGACAAATAAACCATTAAACTAAAACTATAACTATTCACTAGATGTCAGTCAGTCTGGATAAACATGACATAATGGTGTTTCAAGTCATAGTGACCCAGCAGGATTATTTCATTCTCAGACTATTAACGTTATCATAAAATATCCATGTTATATCTTTAACATTCAAGGTACCTTCAGAATTCAACCTCACTAGCCAGTTAGCTCAGCTCTTCTCAGTAAATTCTAGTCACCCCACTAGACATCCATGGTCCCTGATCATTAATCAGTCCACAGTCCAGAATAGAGCTCACCTCATTCTAGAATATTTTACTTTTTCCTGGAATGCCTTGGATGATTGAAGTTAGCTCAGCAAAGCAAACCAGCTCATCTATGGATTTTATGTTTCTTTGTTTTAAATTATAGTCATCGCGGTAGACCAGCTCATTCATTATTCCACAGGTGATTGCACATTCTGGTTTATTCTGTTGTATTTTGGCTGTGATAACTGGGTAGATTGGGTCAGCAGTGTTAGGTTGGGTGTGCAGCCACATCTAGCAGAGGTTGCCCTGTTCTAGGTAGACGGATAGACCAGCCTGGTAGCATTAGCTTAGCTTGGGGCCAGCGTCTGTTTTACATCTGTGATCCCAGCTGGATGACCGGCCAACACGTGACCATCAATGTCAGGGATGGGCAACTTGGGTGGTAGTGAGGGCCACAAAATGTTTCCTCACTTCTCGAGGACCAGATTTACATGCAAGCCTTCCGTGTGTGTGTGTGTGGGGGGGATATTTTCTTCAAAGTCAAGAAAAAGTTTCACAATTAAAACTGAAATGCAAATGAAAATAATGAACTAAAACTGCTGATAAAATTACATCATGACCTAATTTTTAAAACTCTCGCCATCAAAATGATGAGGAAAGAGAAATTTTAGATGATAGTTACCAAAAAAAAAGCCAAGAAGAAAAGGAAACATGACGAGGCTTAGCTTGCTCTTGGATTCATTGAGTAGGAGAGAAATAGCTGTTCATGTACGCATTGGCTATATTCACGACGGTCGTGCATATAAACACAAGTTTTTACTCATAATAGGAAAAACAATCTAGAATAGGTTGTTACTTTGCACATAAAAACAAGGAAAAAAGTTGTAAACGTGTGTAGGTGGGCTTGGTAATTGTCTGGCTCCCCAGAATGGGGAATAAAAAAAAAAAGTTTAAGAGCCACTGGTATAAATGGACAAAAAATCAGCAGATTACAACTACAGTCTGAACTTTTATTGCTGACATGGAATTGAAATGGTGTTAGTTCTTCAGCCGTGCTCTTTAGAAAGAAACCTCAAAGCTTTGAATCTTTTTTTGAACAATTAGAAGGAAAACCTCTGAGCTCCATGAGGCTTCACCTGCCAAACAAGAACAAATGCTACAGCTCCTCAGCCTATTAATGCAGTCTCAGCATGCAAAACATACCTTACAGCACATACTCCAGTGCACACTGCTCTTTCTATATCTCTGTGGCTCCCTCTCTCTTGCTCTCTTGCTGGACCACTCACACAGAGCACACCTAGGTTTCGATTAGAGCTCCCTCTGCTGGTGGACTCTGTAACTGCATTTAAGAATGCAGTTCCAAATACAGTCAAATGTGATATAAATAAATAATTGATTTTTGGAAATGGACTGGTGGGCCGCAGTGGATGAGGGTGGGGGCCATATGTGGCCCAAGGGCTGCCAGTTGCCCATCCCTGATCTATGTCATTCAAAAGCTTTTTTTTCGCTAATTTTATCATAATTTATTAAACTAGATGAAAAGTTTTTATTTGCATTTCTTAATATTGGTTTATCATCTGTTCTCAGTATCAATAAAGATTGAATTTGCATCCTGAATAACTCCTCCTCCTCCTCCTCCTCCAGTCTGTGAAGAGCGTGACATATACATGCGTTTCATGAAGTGTCACAAATGTTATGACATCATCCCAACCAGCTCCAAACTGGTCGTCTTTGACACATCCTTACAGGTAGGACTCTGTCTAATAATATGATAATTGATTTCATAATAAGGTAGTTAATTAATCAGTCATTCAGGATTCAGATCAGTAATGTACGATTCCAGATGACACAGCTGATTAATTATTATTGAGGCCACGATCAGAGTTAATTATCGCTAACAATCAGTTGATTATGGTTTCCAGGTGAAGAAGGCCTTCTTTGCTCTGGTGGCCAATGGCGTCAGAGCTGCTCCGCTGTGGGAGAGCAAGAAGCAAAGCTTTGTGGGTAAGAGTGTGTGCGCCTGTCCTGGTTTTTATGACGTGGTGGGGACATGGGGGTCAGTCTACATCTGTAGAGATCCTGGTCCAGGTTCATGTCCTGGTCCAGGTTCAGTATTTAACTCTGTAGTCCTTAAGTGTTTCCTGACACTGAAATGTTGTTCAAACGTTTTTTTTGTATTTTTGTGTTTTCAGGAATGTTGACGATCACTGATTTTATCAACATTCTCACCAGATACTACAAATCACCCATGGTAACACAACTGAATACACAATAACACATACCAATACGCAAAATAACACAGAAATATGCACGCAATTACACACTGGAATAGAAAAAGTTTCAAATGTGTGTGTCCATCATCAGGTTCAGATCTACGAGCTGGAGGAACACAAGATAGAGACGTGGAGAGGTACACAACCTGTGTGTTAGCGTGTGTTAGCATATAAATGTCAAACACAAACAACACAAACATGCCCCATGGTACAGATGATATTGGTCAGCTGAATGGAGATGTTCTAATAATCTTTAATCACGGTGTCTGTTGTTAATGTTTTATGATTATACACTACCAAAGTGGTGGTCTAGTTGATAAAGCATCCGCCCCACAACCGGGAGGTTGGGGGTTCAAGTCCTAGCAAGGTCATAAGAAAGACCATATAAAAATGGTGCTTCCCACCTTCTAGCTTGATGCTCAGCATAATAGAATGGGGGAAGAAGTTGTTTGTGGCGGCGCCTTGCAGCGACCCCTCTGATTCTAGATGTGATTAACAGTGTAGATTGGAGAAACATAATTTTGTTCTACTGTACATGATTGGCTGTATGAACTGAATGACAATAAAAGTTGGCTTCTTCTTCTACTCACAAAAGTTAGGGATATTTGGCTTTTGGGTGAAATTTATGGAAAATGTAAAAAGTTCAAGCTACAGTGATATAATATCATGAAACTAGGGCATTTAAGTAGAAGCATGCAATGATAATTTCTTCATGTTATACAATGTATTGAAACAAAAGCCAACAACAATGGTGGCTATACCACACCAAAAATGTCAGTGTCTCAATAACTTATCCTGTGCCCTTGAGCATCAATTACAGCTTGACAACGAAGTCTCATGCTGTTCACAAGTCGACTTATTGTTTGCTGAGGCATGGCATTCCACTCTTCTTGAAGGGCGGCCCTCAGGTCATTGAGGTTGTGGGATGCAGGGTTACGAGCCTCGACATGGCAACTCAGCTGACCCGTTAGGTTCTCCATGAGATTCAGGTCTGGAGAAAGTGCAGGCCACTCCATTTGAGGTACCCCAGCCTCCAGCAGCAATTCCCTAATGATGCAACCTCAATGAGCTGGAGCATTGTCGTCCATGAAGATGAAATTAGGCCTGTGTTGTTCATGCAGGGACACAATGACTGGATTAATGATGTTATTCAGGTAGTATCGGCTTGCCACTGTACCATTCACAAGGTGTAGGGCAGTTCTGTATTGACTAGACACACCTGCCCAGACTGTAACACCACCACCAAAGGCTCGTCTGGTGACAACAGTGGCTGATGCATAGCGCTCTCCTTGACGTCTCCAACACCGTTGGCAGCCATCATTTCTGCTCAACGTGAATTGACTTTCATCAGAGAACAGCACTGAGGCCCACTGGTCCCTTGTCCAAAGTAAATGCTCCTGGCCCATGCAAGACGATGACGTCTGTGCCTGATGGTGTGGTCAGGTACCCTTGCAGGTCATCTAGCATGCAGACCACGCTGATGTAAGCAGTTTTGAATGGTCTGATGTGACACTTGGGTGCCTCTCACCTCCCTTAAATGTGCCTGCAGTTGAGTGGCATTCATCAACCAGTTCCAGCCACTGTTCACAATGAAGCGGTCATCAGCGTGGGATGTGGCCAAAGGACATCCACTTCTACCGTATGTCTTTCTGTGACTCTTCCAGTCTCTCTGTATCTCTGTTGCAGCCTGCTGATGACACTATGTGACACTCTAAGCTCAGTGACAACTTCCCTCTGAGAACATGACTCTGTAGTCAGAAACGTGAACCTAGAGACTCCAGCGGCCATAGTCAAATGCATTCCTGGGGCCAGAGCAGGCGACATCGAGTCAAATTTGAAAATGCTGGCTAAAAGTAACTGTAAATACTCCACAATTGTTATTCACGCTGGTATTAATGGCATCCGTCTCCGGCAGTCGGAAGTCACGAAACTTAATGTAGAATCGGTGTGTGACTTTGCAAAAACGATGTCTGCCACTGTAGTATTCTCTGGGCCCCTCCCCAATCTGACCAGTGATGACATGTTTAGCCGCTCGTCATCCTTTAACCACTGGCTGTCTGTGTGATGCCCTGCAAATGACGTGAGCTACATTGACAATTGGAGCTCATTTTAGGGAAAACGTGGTATTATTAGACGAGACAGCATTCATATCCCACTTTGGATGGTGCGTCTCATTTTTTTTTTCCGGTTCCGGTTCCGCCGGACCGGCGGCGCCACACGAGTGGGCTGCCTGTTGCAACAGCCTTTTTTTTTTTATCTTCCTTCTTCTTTCTACACCTTTCACTCTGTATATATATCACGGACGCACGGATCGCCCCGGGGGTCTCCCGGGTCGGCGGACGGAGCCACGGTTTGCAGCGGGAGACGTTACAGCGGGGAGGAGCTAGTGCTAGCTAGCACTTGGCCGCCGCCCGGTGCTAATGGGAAACTCGACATACCGGGAGCTGAAGCGAAAACGACGCGGGTGCCGGGCTGGAGTTTAGGCGGCGTGAAAGAAATATAAGACAGAATAATAAAGAGCGATGGCAAGAACCAAGCAGACCGCCCGTAAAATCTACTGGAGGAAGAAGCCCCCCAGGAGACAGCTAGCCACCAGGGCTGCTCGGAGAGGCGCTCCGGCCACCGGCAGAGTGAAGAAGCCTCGCCGTCACAGGCCCGTGGCTCTGAGAGAGATCCGTCGCTGCCAGAAATCCACGGAGCTGCTCATCCGTAAGCTGCCCGTCCAGCGCCTGGTGAGGGAGATCGCTCAGGACTTCAAGACCGTCCTGCGTTTCCTGAGCTTCGCCGTCATGGCTCTGCAGGAGACCAGCGAGGCCCACCTGGTGGTCTCTTCTTCGCTAAGGGGGTCACCATCATGCCCAAAGACTTTCCAGCTGGCCCGCTGCATCCGCGGAGAGAGAACTTAGACTTTCTGCTGCACATTCACCAGCCATAATGCTCTGCACTGTGTGTCTATATATATATATACATTTATAGTAATATAGACATATGTTTACTAGATGTTGTTTTTTCTTGCCTTCTGATTGTTGCTCTGAGTGTTGCTATCCCTATGCTGTTGCAATCCTGGAATTTCCCCATTGTGGGACTAATAAAGGCTTATCTTATCTTATCTTATCTTATTTATCTAACAATCTGACATCTTTTTTATCCAAATTTCCAAAACCTTGACAACTCAGAGTTGGGACCAGGAAGCAGAGTCGCAGTCTTACACGCCTCTCTGCAGCTCCTCTTCATCCGCCACCCCTCAACTTAGCCCCCGTCTTCCCCATCAGAGAATCATTGTCTGCTCCCTCCAAAGTAAATAAAAATATAATATATAAGCATCCCAAAGTGATTAAGCAAAATATTGGTAAAACTCAAATTAAACATAAAGCCTCTAAATTGAATGATTTGGCCTCTGTTCCTCCTCATAATTTAAAAATTAAATGTGGTTTGTTAAATATTAGGTCTCTAACTCCCAAGTCTCTGTTAGTCCATGATCTGTTAATTGATCATTAGATTGATTTAATATCCCTTACAGAGACTTGGTTAGGGCAAGAGGATTATGTTGGTTTAAATGAATCAACTCCCTCTGGTTATTTAAACTGTCAAAATCCCAGAAGTTCTGGTCGTGGAGGAGGAGTAGCAACAATTTACCATTCCAAACTATTAGTTAATGTAAAGCAAAAAACATGTTATAATTCCTTTGAGGGCCTGGTCCTCAGTGTTGGGCACTTTAGCAATTTTAGGTTAAACCCAATTTTATTTGCCATAGTTTATCGTCCCCCATCAACCTACTCAGAATTTTTATCCGAATTTGCTGATTTCTTAGCTGATTTAGTGCTGAAATCTGATAGAATAATTATAGTAGGGGACTTTAATATCAGAATCAGAATGAGATTTATTGCCATTGTTCATGTAGTACACAAACTAGGAATTTGTCTCGGTGCAATGCTGCAACATTAAACATGGAGTAGCACTAAAGATAAAAAACTATGCATGCAATAAAAGGTAGAATAAGAATAAGTAATACTAATCTATGCAATTTTTAAATATATTAACAAGCAGCAGATATTGTGGAGATCCACATAGTGCAGTCGGTAGTGCAAAAAGAAAACAGTGATAATTGTCATAAGTCCGGTTGAGCTGCTGTACATAGTGCACGAGAGTCTAATAAGTCACTTAGTGTTCAGCAGTCTGATGGCAGAGGGGAAGAAGCTGTTCATGTAGCGGGAGGTTTTAGTCTGAATGGACCGAAGTCTTCTGCCTGAGGGGAGGGGGGCAAACAGTGCGTGTCCAGGGTGTGAAGGGTCGGCTATGATCCGACCTGCACGCCTCTGGGTCCTGGAGATGTACAGGTCCTGGAGGGATGGGAGCTTGCAGCCGATCACCTTCTCAGCAGCGCGCACAATGCGCTGCAGTCTTAGTCTGTCCCTGGCGGTGGCTCCTGCGTACCACACGGTGATGGAGGTGGTGAGGATGGACTCGATGATGGCCATGTAGAACTGCACCAACATCTTGGTGGGCAGCTTGAGCTTCCTCAGCTGCCGCAGGAAGAACATCCTCTGCTGGGCCTTTTTGATGAGGGAGCTGATGGTCGGCTCCCACTTGAGGTCCCGGGTGATGGTGGTGCCCAGGAAGCGGAAGGAATCCGCAGTAGTGATGGGAGAGTCTGTGAGGGTAAGGGGGGGCAGAGGGGCTGTGACTTTTCTGAAGTCCACGATCATCTCCACTGTCTTCAGAGCGTTCAGCTGCAGGTTGTTGTGGCTGCACCAGGACGCCAGCCGAGCCACCTCTCTCCTGTAGACGGACTCATCGCCGTTGGAGATGAGCCCAATGAGGGTGGTGTCGTCCGTAAACTTGATCAGCTTGACAGACTGGTGGCTGGAGCTGCAGGAGTTGGTGTACAGGGAGAAGAGCAGGGGGAAAGTACACAGCCCTGGGGTGATCCGGTGCTGATGCTTACAGAGTCCGAGACAGTCTTTCCCAGCCGCACATGCTGCCTCCGGTCCGTCAGGAAGTCGGTGATCCACCTGCAGAGGGAGTCAGGCACGTTGAGCAGGGACAGCTTGTCCTGGAGCAGAGCGGGGCGGATGGTATTGAATGCAGAGCTGAAGTCCACAAACAGGATCCTGACGTAGGTTCCCGGGGAGTCCAGGTGCTGCAGGATGGAGTGGAGGGCCAGGTTGACTGCGTCGTCCACAGACCTGTTGGCTCTGTAGGCGAACTGCAGCGGGTCCAGGAGGGGAGTGGTGATGGTCCTGAGGTGGGGCAGGACCAGGCGCTCAAAGGACTTCATGACTACAGAGGTGAGCGCTACAGGTCTGTAGTCGTTAAGTCCAGTGATCCGTGGCTTCTTGGGGACAGGGACGATGGTAGAGGTTTTGAGGCAGGCCGGCACGTGGCATGACTTCAGGGAGGTGTTAAAAATGTCTGTGAAGACAGGAGTCAGCTCCTCCGCACAGTGTCTCAGGGTGGAGGGAGACACGCCGTCCAGACCGGGGGCCTTGCGTGGGTTCAGTCTGGAGAACTGTCTGTGCACGTCCTGCTCACTGATGGCAAGGGCGGGGGGGGGCGCCTTTGATGAAGTGGGGACCATGGAGGCAGTGGCGCTGGGGGGAGGGGGGAGTTGGACACAGCTGACGAGGTGTCAAAACGGGCATAGTGTTGGGACAGTCTTTGACAAAGGGCTTTGTCATCCTGTCCCTTAGAAGCCTGAGGCCGATAGCTGGTGATTTGCCTCAGTCCTCTCCACACAGAAGCACAGTTGTTAGCAGTGAACTGCTGCTGGAGTCTCTCAGAATACACAGATTTAGCTCTCCTCAGCTCTCTGCTAAACCGGTATTTGGCCTCCTTGTAGCAGTCCCTGTCTCCACTTTTCAACGCTGCTTCCTTCTCCTTCCTGATCTGTCTGAGCTTAGCTGTGAACCAGGGCTTGTCGTTGGAGTAACTCACCCTGGTGCGGGATGGAAGAATGCACTCCTCACAAAAGTGGATATATGAGGTCACAGTGTCCGTGTACTCATCCAGATCATGCGTGGCTCCTTTAAACATGTCCTACATGTCCTACATCCACATGTCATACATGTGGATGTAGATAGTGACTGCCTTAATGTGGCATTTAATTCAATATTAGACTCGATTGGGTTTTCTCAGAAAGTAGGAAATTCTACTCATTACCTCCACCATACATTGGACCTTGTTCTGACATATGGCATAGAAATAGAAAATCTTGTAGTGTCTCCTCATAACCCTGTACTGTCAGACCATTGTCTGTTAACCTTTGATTTTACTATTTCTGACTATTTGGCTCCTAAAGAAAAATATTACTACAGTAGATGCCTCTCAGATGATGCTGTTACCAAATTTATGCAGATTGTTTCCTCTATGCCATGTGTCAACACAACGGAAATAAGCTATAGACATCTTGCTCCTTCTGTAATTGATAACATGGTGGATAGTGTTACAGCTTCTCTGCATCAGACTCTAGACTTGATGGCCCCCTTAAAAAAGAAAAAGTCTAATCAGAGATTTCTAACTCCTTGGTTCAACACAGAAACTCGTAGCTTAAAACAGAAGACTCGTCAATTAGAAAGAAAATGGCGCTCCACTAATTTAGATGAAATCTATTTAGCTTGGAGAAATCATCTTTTAATTTATAAAAAATCTCTTAGAAAAGCTAGAACGAGTTATTATTCTGCACTGATAGAAGAGAACAAGAATAATCCCAGGTTTCTTTTCAGCACTGTAGCCAGGTCGACAAGGAGTCAGGACTCTGTCAATCCTAGCATCCCCTTAGAGCTTACTAGTCAGGACTTTATGAACTTTTTCAATAATAAAATTTCATCCATCAGAGATAAAATCAATCAGATTCTTCCCACAGTTAACTTAAATAGCGTAACTACTACAACTCCTTCAATTGATGTCTGTCTTGATGAGTTTACTCCAATCGACCTTTGTGAGTTAGACAAAATAGTTTCCTCATCCAAACCTTCAACTTGTCTTTTAGACCCTATTCCTACCAGGTTATTTAAAGAAGTCTTCCCACTTATTGGTAGCTTTATTCTTCATATAATCAATTCTTCATTAACTTTAGGCCATGTACCGCAGGCTTTTAAAACGGCTGTAATTAAATCCTTACTCAAAAAGCCAACGCTAGATCCAGGAGCTTTAGCTAACTATAGACCAATCTCTAATCTCCCTTTCATTTCAAAAATCTTAGAAAGAGTTGTTGCTACGCAATTATTTGACCACCTGCAGGGAAATGGTTTACTTGAAGAGTTTCAATCTGGGTTTAGAATCCATCATAGTACTGAAACAGCCTTAGCGAAGGTCACTAACGACCTCCTGATCGCATCTGATAATGGACTGGTTTCTGTACTTGTCCTTTTAGACCTTAGTGCAGCTTTTGATACTATCGATCATAATATTCTACTTGATAGATTATAACACTATGTTGGACTTAATGGAACTTTGTTGCAGTGGTTTAGATCTTATTTATCTGATAGGTTCCAGTTTGTTCATGTCAATAATGAGTTTTCTTTCAACTCAAAGCTTAGTCATGGAGTTCCACAGGGATCTGTGCTAGGCCCTACTCTTTTTAGTTTATATATGCTTCCGTTAGGCAACATTATTAGAAAGCACTGTATACATTTTCATTGTTATGCAGATGATACACAATTATACCTGTCAATGAAGCCAGATGATAGTAATAAATTAGCCAAGTTGGAAGCCTGTCTTAAGGAAATCAAAGCTTGGATGACTCGTAATTTCCTGCTGTTAAATTCAGATAAGACTGAAGTCATTCTTGTTGGTCCAAAAAACCTTAGAAATACCTTTCCAAATCAAACTTTCAGTTTGGATGCGGTTACTCTTTCTCTTAATAGCTCTGTGAGGAACTTTGGAATTATTTTTGATCAAGATCTGTCCTTCAATTCACATATTAAATTTGTTTCTAAGACTGCCTTCTATCATTTGCGTAATATTGCCAAGATTAGGAGCATCTTGTCTCAGAGTGATGCTGAGAAACTGATCCACGCTTTTGTTAGCTGGAGATTAGATTATTGTAATTCTTTATTATCAGGCTGTCCTAAAACATCTTTAAAAAGTCTTCAGCTGATCCAAAAGGCTGCAGCAAGAGTCTTAACAGGTACTAGAAAGAGAGATCATATCTCTCCGGTTCTGGCCTCCCTTCATTGGCTTCCCATAGAGTTTAGAATTAAGTTTAAAATCCTTCTTCTTACTTACAAAGCTCTAAACAATCAGGCTCCTTTTTATTTAAAAGATCTGATACTACCATATTATCCTAACAGAGCACTACGCTCCCAAAATGCAGGATTACTTGTAATACCTAGAATCTCCAAAAGTACAATGGGAGGCAGAGCCTTCAGTTATCAAGCTCCTCTCCTGTGGAACCAGCTGCCAATCTGGATTCGGGAGTCAGACTCGATCTCTGTTTTTAAGAATAGGGCTAAAACCTACCTTTTTGATATAGCCTACAATTAGGGAGGGATCATGTGTTTCTGAACCCTCCCTTAGTTATGCTGCTAATAGGTTTAGTCAGCCGGGGGACCTCCAATAATGCACTGGGCCTCACTCCTTTCTTCACTCTCAATGAAATATTTTTTTTTGCTGGTCATTAACATCTGTTTGTTCTCTCCCATAGATTGAGTCCCCATCGTGCTGTTTGCTCTCTACATGTCTGTTCTTTTCATCTTCTCTGTCCCCTCACCCCCCAGCCAGTCGCAACAGATGACTGCCCCTCCCTGAGCCTGGTTCTGCTGGAGGTTTCTTCCTGTTAAAAGGGAGTTTTTCCTGTCCACCGTCGCCAAGTGCTTGCTCACAGGGGATCGCCTGATTGCTGGGGTCTTTCTGCAACTGTGGGGGTTCCCCCTACAGTTGATAGTGCTATGAGATGACTGTTGTTGTGAAATGGCGCTATATAAATAAAGCTGAATTGAATTGAATTGAATTGAATTGAACATCCTGTTTGAAGCCTCACAATGGCGAGGTACTCTTGATCAGTTGTTAGGTGTTGTCTTGTTCTCATGATGTCAAAATGTGAACAACATGATGAAGAGGACTGTTTAAATTCCAATTCTAACTGAACCAGAACATTTATTGCTCAATTCATGGATCAAAAACCTGTTGTGAATTTTGGTGTTAAAAACCTTGTTAGAGAACTGCAAGTTATGTAAAAAGTACTGAAACAGTGAACAGTTGGGCATGTGCATTCAAAAGGTTAGAGAAGACAAATCTACCTACGGGTACAAAATAAGTAATAAAAAAAAAGGCCAAATTAAGTTCACCTGTAAAGGTTATAGTGCATTTTAGGTGATCCTGAATTTTCACCCGAAAGCCAAATATCCCTAACTTTTAGTGAGTAGTGTATGTAATTATAATACTGTATTGTGTATCTAAGCTCTAGTTTGAAATGAGGCAGTCCTCAAAACCCAGACCTTCATGACACGGCTGTTCCACCTGGCTCCTTAAAAGCCACCATGTCGGCTCCATATCTCTAAATGCCATGTCTGTTTCCAGTAGATGAGCTGAAGTTAGATTTATCATCCCAGTTAACTAACAGTAATACCTGTGTGTAGATAGGCTCTTCATTTCTTCTGAAGATGCCAAGAAGAAGTGGGCAAAGTGCAGAAAATCAAACAGAAAGAGCTGTTAGCCACTGGTGACCACTAACCACAACAAATTGGATGAGCAGAAGTTGGATTTATCTGCATTAGCCTGTTGGGAATTTTGCTATTAAGCACCTTGTTAGAGAACAGCAAGTTATGTAAAAAGTCCTGAAACAGTGAACAGTTAGATATGGGCATTCGAAAGGTTAGAGAAGGTAAAATTAAGTTCACCTGTAAAAGTTATACTGCACTCCAACCGGAGTGGTGGCCTAGTTGATAGAGTATCCGCCCCACAGCCAGGAGGTTGGGGGTTCAAGTCCCGGCCGGGTCATACCAAAGACCGTGTAAAAGTGGTACTTCCTGCCTTCTAGCTTGGTGCTCAGCCTAATAGAATGGGGGAAAGAGAAGTTGTTTGTGGAGATGCCTTGCATGGCAGAGACCCCTCTGATTCTACATGTGAGTAACATTGTAGATAGGAGAAACGTAATTTCATTCTGTTAGCTCGAGTAGGTTCGTTTTGTCTTCTTTTAATTATTTACCTTTTGTTCTTAGTAAAGACAAAAATAGAAAGGAGATGTCTTTACCTTCTTTACATGTTTCGACTGTGCACTGCAGCCTTCGTCAGAAGTGTCAGCTGATTGCTGCAAGGTGTCATTTTATCAGCTGACTTTCGTTGGCGGGGCCAGCCCAGCAGACCTGTCAAATTCACCGAGCCGGCCCCACTTTCCACCGTCCGATGGTCTCTGGAGAATGTGGTCCCAGGTGTGGGAAAGCATAAAGGCCCCCTCATCCCGGTTCATGCTATGTTTTCCCCGCTTCCTGATCTCTATGGCCTCCTTGATCCAGCGTTTGTGTCTGTTGCTCTCCAATCCAATAATTTTTGCATTGTCCCAGTCCATGATGTGATTATTTCTTTTGCAGTGATCTGATATTGCTGATTTTAATGTTGCTCGTTCTGCTTTTTCTTTTTGTGATCTTGTGAGTCGTCCTTGTGTTTCCTTCTCACATTCCTTCTGGTGTTCTTTTTTCCTTGTGGTGAATGATCTTCCGGTTTCTCCAATATAGGTTTTGTTGCATGATATTTCATATATTACATTGCATTTTTTTGTCTTGTTCTATTCTGTCCTTGGGGTGTGCTAATAACTGTCTTATTTTTCTGTGTGGTTTTACTGCTGTGTTTTTGTATTTTTTCATGATCCTTTGAATTGGTTCTGTTATCCCTTGTATGTATGGTATAGTTATGGTGTCCTTGTTTTTGATTTCGGCTTTTGTTCTGTGTCTTGTTTTCTAATTGTTTTCTTTGTTTTTGACTTGCCGTTTCCCTTTGTTTATGGCCCATACTTGATATCGGCAGCGTATGAGTGCATGTTTTATGTGGTTTTCCTCCTCCTGTCTGTCTTCTTGGTCTGTCATAATGGTGGCCCGTTTGTATAACGTCCTGACAACTGATAGTTTGTGTGCTGTGGGGTGTTCTGATGTCCATAGTAGGTATTGATCCGTGTTGGTTGGTTGCAAAGAAAACTGCTGATAAAATGACACTTTGCAGCAGTCAGCTGACACTTCTGATGAAGGCTGCAGTGAACAGTCGAAACATGTAAAGAAGGTAAACACATCTCCTTTCTATTTTTGTCTTTAATAAGAACAAAAGGTAAATAATTTCATTCTGCTGTTCATGATTGGTTGTATGGACTGAATGACAACAGAGATGGCTTGTTCTTCTTCATTGTTTATATACTGTACATACTTTTCCCAAGTCCATCGGTCTGGTCTCTTTAGTCCAGATCCTGTTAGCTCATTAGCTAGTGCTTGATTATAAAAAAAACAAAAAACAAAAGTGGAGATACCAATGTCTTTGCTGCTGTCTTATTATGGCCATCTTCTGGTGAAGTAAGCATCAGAAGCATGAGTTATGTTGGTAGATTTTAGTCTTGCGTTGGGGTAACTTATTGCTAAAATTAAAAGCTACTAGGGCTAACTATTACCCCAACAGCACACATACATACCATGTTTGATGTCTATCCAATGTGCAGACAACCTCTATAAGATATATTCTTGATGTAAACTTTCCAAGGTTATTACTGCTAGTATGATTTTCTAGGCCATGCTAAGCTAGTGTTAATGGGAGTGTGTTGATTGGTGTGGTGTTGATCACATGACCCTCATGTGTCCTCAGAGTTGTACCTTCAGGAGACCTTCAAGCCTCTGGTCCACATCTCACCTGACGCCAGGTACACAGGGGTCCTTTGAAGTCACATAATCATGAATGTGTGTGTATGGGGGAGGCGTGAACATGAGTCCTCTGAAGTCACATTGTCAAGTTAGATTTGAATTTTCTTCCCAGCTCCTGCCCAAACTTGAAAAAGGCCTGGATTTTCCCAAAGGACATGCAGGACAATGCACTCTTTTCTCAGTTTTATTTTACTTTTCTCAAAAGGGATGATAGAGAGGTAGATAACCTTCAAAGATAAAGAATTCACAATTATTCAAATTATATTTTACATCAAATATTTTCACCATCTTTGCTTTATAATTGTTCTAAATTTTAAATTCATCAAATTAATAATGGTTATTCTACTTCAAAACAAAGTAAATTATTGCATAACTCAAATTAATTAATCATCAATCAAAATCAAGCTAAATTAGACACCCATAGTAAAACTCACTTTAAATTTCAAGCAAAAGTCAGGTGTTCCACTGGTGTCTGGTTGAGTCCATGAGCTGAAACTATTAGTGCCACATGGCCAATAAACTTTTCCTTGGAATGCTGAAGGCAGCTGTTTCTCATACTCTGATGAAGGACTGCTCACAGGTACTCCTTTCAAAACAGTCCCCACAGAAACAGCTCAGCTCATTTGGTTCCAATTTTTTCCACCTTGAATTCTTGTTTTAAACCAAGGCTGACATGACACACATAAACATGAATGTGTGTATTGGAGGTATTTTTAGTCCAACTTTGTCACTGAATAATTTATCACAGCTGAAAATTCACTGCAGAGAAGACTAAAAATAGACCGGAGGAGGAGATCTTGGAAATGAGGATCATCTTTCTCTTTGTCTGTGTCTCTGCCAGTATCTTTGAAGCGGTCCACTCCCTGATCAAGAACAAAATCCACCGTCTGCCCGTCATTGATCCAGTCAGCGGGAACGCTCTCTACATCCTCACGCACAAGAGGATCCTCAAGTTCCTGCAGCTCTTTGTGAGTTCAGATGTTCACGTTTCTGACGTCTCAGTCACAAAAAATAAAAACAAAAAAGCACCACCCACAAAAACATCTGCTGTAGGCTCATGTTTACTTTAAATGTGTGACTTTTTCTCAGCCAAAGTCACAAGCTGATGGTGTAGAGGAGCAGCAGAACACGTTTTAGACCGCTGGTTTACAGTTTTTTCAAATGACCTGCTCAGATGTTTCACTGCTCCCCCTGGTGGACAGACTGATGATCACATGTGGGTGGAGTTGTGTGTCTCAACTGAGCCTCTGTTGTGTGTTTCAGGTGTGTGAGATGCCCATGCCGGCCTTCATGAACCAGACTCTAGAAGATCTCTCCGTGGGAACCTACTCCAACATCGCCTTCATCCACCCCGACACGCCACTCATCACCGCCCTCTCCGTCTTCACTCACCGACGTGTCTCTGCGCTGCCCGTCGTCGATCACAACGGTAACCATGACAATTGCTACCATCTTGAGTTTCCCAGCCTTGGAGTGATTGTGGACACAGTTCCCAAAAGTCTTAGTGAAGTGTCTGTGATATGCTTTGGTCAGAATACCCACAGCAGCATTTTCCACCCGCAGCGACCCGTTTCAGTGCACGTTCCTTTAAATGCTAATGAGCCCCAGGTCAGGCATTGGTTTGCTTTCTACTGGATGACCATGAAAACCGGTACTACCTGTCTCATGGGTCAGGCCGTCGGTGACTCAACCGGCAACCCTGCAGAACTAAAAACAATATCTGTCACAGGTCTGTGGTGGACCACTCCCAGTTACAGAGGGTGAGACTGGACATCCTGGCAGATAAGCACATCTGTCGCAAGGTCTGTGGTGGACTTTTGCCAGTTGGTGTATCGTGACATGCACTACACAAAGAGCAGAGATAAACAAACCTATCATCTGGTCAGTCACAGCAACAGAAACTGGAGTCAGTTTGTCTTGGCCTGTCCTTGCCACTGATAATACCTCTATCTGCCAAGAATGTGCCGCTAGTCCAGCAAAAGCTAGCGATACTCAAATATTTTGCAAGCAGTTTCATAAAATGGTCAGTCAGAAAGCAACTCATACTGCCTGGGATGTCGCCTGGGTTAACAAGGCCAGGAGTTCCTGGCAGCGGAGGGTGAAGGACAGAGCTGTGTGGAGGAATCTGATCAGACCAGAATGAAACAGTCACTGCCCCCGACAGACTGCTATGATGATGAGCCCCAGGTACCCACCCCCCCACTCACTCTTTCATCACCTCTGAGATCTGTTGGTGTGTTCCTAAACCGGCAAAGCTGAAAGGAGCTACTGCAGTTGTATGGTGTCTGTCGTCCATCTGTCGGGCCACATTTTACAGGAATCACTTCTCCTCCTAGTCAAGTCCTCCAATTCTCACCAAACTCACACACAATGATCATCTAGTAGGTCTGCATTAGGTCAAGGTCATGGTCAAAGGTCAGGAGACCTGAGCACTCTCGGTGTGATTTCGTCATATCAGCATGAGCCTCTCCATCATTGCCAGTCTGGTTTGCTGCTGGGGTAGAGTGAGCCTCTTGTAGCCTGAGATCACATTGTGGCGTTCCTAAAGTCAGAATCCCCCCCACACCTAGGTCAGAAGGATCGTCAGTCAAAACCTTACATAGGCAGATAAACAAGAAAAATGTACCTCCACTTTATTTCTTCCCTCCAATTTTTGAAGAGGCATTCCTCCTTATATTAGTGTTATATTGTGAAATGGCACATTATTGTGAAGTGCTGTGTGGTGACGTGCACTTCCCGTCACATCACTGCACTGCCCTATATAAGGCAGAGGGCATCCATATTGCGGCCTCTTTGAGCGGTGCCCTCTGTCAGGTGCCTGCTGTGTAACCGCTGTTCTTTATCCATCAATAAAGCTGTGTTAATATATAAAGCTGGAGACCGCAGACAAGCTAGCTTCGAAGCTTAACTGGCGCTAGTCACAGTGGTCGCTGGAGCCACCCGCCCGCGGCAAATGTTGCGGACTTGGATAGCGAGGATAGCTTGGACAACAATACTACGGAAGCCAGTGCTGCCAGATGCTGGTCTGCCCCGGGAAAACCCCTGTGCAAGGGTTGTGGGTCTGCAACGCACCGCAATAAGGCTAAGGACTGCCTGGCGAGGGGAGCATGTTGTAGCAGATGTGGACGCTTGAACCATGATGCTAGAGTGTATTGTGTATCCGAACTAGAGAGCCCACAGAAGAAATCACTCCGCCCGCCTCCGACGACCATCCATATGGTGTTCCCCAGCGCAAATGGGTACACGTTTTGCACAGTGGAATTGGATGGCATGAAAGTGCCGGTGCTGCTCGACACAGGAGCGGAGGGGTCATTGCTGAATTGGGCCATGGTGAGGAAGTTTTTTCCCCCACTACAGGATTGAACGTAACCTGGCGCTGTTGTATGGTTATGGAGGTGGCAGGCTGTGCACGGTTGGGACTTTGGAGTTAACAGTCCGATACAAGTCTACGAAGATGGTCGACTTCACGTTCCACGTGACAGCGTGAGGCGATAACATAATGGGCTGTGATTTGTTTTACGGACTGGGTTTTGCCATAAAAGATGATGCCGGGACTGAATGGTTGGGTTGTGGCCAATGGAACCCTCCGGTTTTGGCTCCAGGTGATGAGGCTGGATGGAAGTCAGTGTCAGTGGTAAGGAAGTGGGGCTCCATCATCCGGGAGATTAGCCATCATCCCAGAGATCTGCTGCTTCCAAGGGCGCGCTTGCTGAGGGGCTGCCCTGGGCCCCCCCATGCCGGGTCTACTCCTCCTACCTGAGGAACAGTGCTGTAAATATTAAAGTGTCTATAGTTCTTGTGTTCTAATGTATGTATGTTATGGTATGGGATTATTTTGTGTATTTTGTTTAGTTTAGGAGCACAGCGTGTAGTTTTAGTTTATGTATGAACTTTTATTTACACCATGTTCCACATTATTATGCAAGTAGGATTTTAGTGTCAAACATTCAATTTTTTGTTTTTCAGTTAAACTCATGGATGGTATTGTCTCAGGGCTCTTTGGATCACTGATATCAATCTCTGACACCTGTCATAATTAGTTTGCCAGGTGAGCCCAATTAAAGGAAAACTACTTAAGAAGGATGTTCCACATATTATTAAGCATGCCACAGGTTTCAAGCAATATGGGAAAGAAAAAGGATCTCCCTGCTGCTGAAAAGCGTCAAATAGTGCAATGCCTTGCACAAGGTATGAAAACATTAGATATTTTACAAAAACTCAAGTGTGATTATCGTACTGTGAAGAAATTTGTGGCTGCTTCAGAGCACAGACTGGTTCATGCAGATAAAGGCTTAATGAGGAAGGTTTTTGCCAGACAAATTCATCACATTAAGAGACCAGCTGCTAAAATGCCATTACAAAGCAGCAAACAGGTATTTGAAGCTGCTGGTGCCTCTGGAGTCCCACAAACCTTAAAGTATAGGATCCTCCAGAAGCTTGCAATTCTGCATAAACATTATTCGGCCACCCCGAACCAATGCTCACAAGCAGAAATGGTTGTAGTGGGCCCAAAAATACATGAAGACTAATTTTCAAATAGTACTGTTTACTGATGAGCGCCAGGCAACCCTGGATGGTCCAGATGGATGGAGTAGTGTATGGTTGGTGGATGACCACCATGTCCTAACAAGGCTGTGATGTCAGCAAGGAGGTAGCGGAGTCATGTTTTAGACCGGAATCATGAGGAAAGAGCTAGTAGGCCCCTTTAGCGTCCCTGAAGATATGAAAATGACCTTGGCAAAGTATATAGAGTTTCTGACTGACCACTTTCTTCCATGGTACAAAAAGAAGAACTGTGCCTTCAGTAGCAAAATTATCTTCATGCATGACAATGCACCATCTCATGCTGCAAAGAATACCTCTGTGTCACTGGCTGCTATATACTTAAAAGGAGAGAAACTCATGGTGTGGCCCCCATCCTCCCCTGACCTCAACCCTATTGAGAACCTTTGGAGCATCCTCAAGCAAAAGTTCTATGAAGGTGGGAGGCAATTCACATCAAAACAGCAGCTGTGGGAGGCTATTCTGACATCTTGCAAGGAATTTCAAACAAAAACTCTCCAAAAACTCACAAGTTCAATGGATGCAAAAATTGTGGAAGGCTATATCAAAGAAGGGGTCCTATGTTAATATGTAACTTGGCCGGTTAAGATGTTTTTGATTGAAATAGCATTTGATTTCAGTAAATATGACCTACTAATGCTGCAAATTCAACAAATGACCATTTTCAGTTCTTCACAGCCTGTCATGATTTGCCCCTCAGGGCAGAGAAAGACAGACCCAGACGCTGACTGAAATTAGTGGCATTTATTAACAAAACATAAAGCTCCAAGGTGCATGAACGCAAAATTCCAAACAGGCAACAGGGTAAACTTACAGATCAGGTAGCAGAAAAACTCACCAGAGCAGGGTTAGGGCTCTGGTGGCGAGGAGAAGGTATTATTAAGAGTGCCGCAAGAATGAAATTAAAATGCACTCCTCAAATGGGGTCAGAACAAATAAAACAAGTGATGACAGGTGATTGGTGAGCGGTAACAATGATTAATGATTGGGATCAGCTGCGAAGTAATGAGAGGAGAGCACCCGGCTGACAGCTGACAGGGCTACGCCCACATGGAGTACCAACCAGGAAAAGCCCTGAGAGCTATCAACCACAATAATAAGGAATGGAAGAATAAAATATAAATAAGAACAAACTGAGAAATAGATACCAATTGATGCATAATCACAACACAGTAAAACTAGGACATAAACAGGAAAATAAAAAAGACATGCAGGGATAACAAAAATCAAAAGGCACAAAAATACAACAAATATATAAATACAGAGAAAAAGCCACAAGACTGAGCCTGGCAAAACCTCCAGTGCTCAGCTTGTGACAACAACCAATAAAATGTTTTGAAAGTCTGTTGTGCATAGTAATTTGGAGCAGTGCATTTTGAGTTTTTTTATTTTTGAAAAAAAAATACTTATCAATGGAAAGTTTGTTCAATAAAAATTGAATTATGCTCTCACAGTTGATGACTTGAAAATTATACTGACTGTCATTTACATCAACTATTTAGGAAAATCAGAGACATGTATTATTTGCGTTGTGGAGAGAGGAATGAGCAGGCGAGGCAGTGAGCTGGATCAGAGTAGACTTTATTCTCTCTCTCTCCATCAGTCAACAAGAAGACTAACCCAGGTCACTGGCATCTCTCTTTTATACCTTACATCCTCGCCTAGTGACCTGGGGGGTTCACGTTACAATACATACACTTACAATTACAGTCCCCTTTGTCACCCAGCCCGTCGGTGCATTATTATGCTGTCCGGAGGAGAATGCGTATTATCATGCGGTCCTATGGAGAAAACCACAGTCTGTCCTGCATATCCGTTTAACAGCCTTTAAGTGTCTCCTCCGGTGCCATTCAGTCTGAGTGGAGAATGTAATATCTAGGTCCCCCACAGCGTAATAATTTGGAACGCTGTGTAGACATGGGCGGTAGACTAATACACCCCGCTGTGCGGGCTGTACGGTAGTCCACCTGTCAGCCCTATTTTAGGTTATTTTGTGTGAATGTGTTAGGTCATTTCAGTACATTGTTTTTCGTTATTTTAGTGCGTGGTTCGGCTCCCAAATTTGGGGGGGTCTAATTGTGTGTATGGTTTTGGACTTTCTAAAGGGGCGGGAGAATGTTATATTGTGAAAAGGCACATTATTGTGAAGTGCGGTGTAGTGATGTGTGTTATGCATGTAATAACTGAGACGTGAGTCGTCTTATGCCAAGCAACGAACTGAACTTTATTATCAACAGGCAAAAACATATATAGTGGCTGCAGCCCGCCTGATGTCACCATATTGTGCATACAGTGCTAGCTACGGCAAGCCTCCAGGGCCAAACCCTCACACAACACCCCCCCCCCTTTTAGAAAAGTCCAAAACCACACATACAATTGAAACCGTTCCCAAATTTGGGACCTGAATCACGCACTAACATAAATGGAACTCACATTCACACAGAATAACTAAAATACGGCTGACGGGTGGACTACCATGCAGCCCGCATGGCGGGGTGGATTATTTTTCCACCCATAACTAAAAAAAAAAGTTCATTGTCAAACTAAAATTGTACGCTGTGCTCCTAAAGAAAATGCACGTAACAATTCCATTTCATAACATTTCTACTAATACCAGAGCTTTAATACACCACGTTCCAAATTATTATACAAATGATATTTCTCTGTTTTAGCTAAACAGTCGATGCAAATGACAGTCAGTATAATTTTCAAGTCATCAACCATTAGAGCATAATTCAAATTTTATTGAACAAGCCTCCCAATGATAACTATTTTTTTGCAAAAATTAAAAAACTCAAAATCCATTGTTCCAAATTATTATGCACAACAGAGTTTCAAAACATTATATTGGTTGTATAGAACTGAAAATGGTCATTTGTTGAATTTGCAGCATTAGGAGGTCATATTTACTGAAATCAAAAGCTATTTAAATCAAAAACATTTTAACAGGCCAAGTTACATGTTAACATGAGACCCCTTCTTTGATATAACTTTCACAGTTCTTGCATACAGTGGGGCAAAAAAGTATTTAGTCAGCCACTTAAAAGATGAGAGAGGTCTCCAATTTTCATCATAGGTATACCTCAACTATGAGAGACAAAATGAGAAAAAAAAAATCAAGAAAATCACATTGAAGGATTTTTAATGAATTAATTGGTAAATTCCTCAGTAAAATAAGTATTTGGTCACCTACAAACAAGCAAGGTTTCTGGCTCTCACAGACCTGTAACTTCTTCTTTAAGAGGCTCCTCTGTCCTCCACTCGTTACCTGTATTAATGGCACCTGTTTGAACTCATTATCAGTATAAAAGACACCTGTCCACAACCTCAAACAGTCAGACTCCAAACTCCACTATGGCCAAGATCAAAGAGCTGTCAAAGGACACCAGAAACAAAATTGTAGACCTGCACCAGGCTGGGAAGACTGAATCTGCAATAGGTAAGCAGCTTGGTGTGAAGAAATCAACTGTGGGAGCAATTATTAGAAAATGGAAGACATACAAGGACCGGAGTGGTGGCTCAGTTGGTAGAGCATCCGCCCCACACCCGGGAGGCAGGGGTTCAAATCCTGGCCAGGTCATACCAAAGACCATATAAAAATGGTACTTTCTGCCTTCTAGCGTGGTGCTCCGCATAATGGAACGGGGAAAGTAAAGTTACGCACAGAGCTACCAGAGGACTGACCCCCCACCTGTAGCTTTCACTACTTACAGTAGCTGTGTGGCCTAGGGTCAGAGAAACGGAGATAGGCGCAGCCCCATACACCATCATGGTGTGAAGGGAATTAACTAACTAACTAAGACATACAAGACCACTGATAATCTCCCTCGATCTGGGGCTCCATGCAAGATCTCACCCCATGGGGTCAAAATGATCACGAGAACGGTGAGCAAAAATCCCAGAGCCACACAGGGGGACCTAGTGAATGACCTGCAGAGAGCTGGGACCAAAGTAACAAAGGCTACATCAGTAACACACTACGCCGCCAGGGACTCAAATCCTGCAGTGCCAGATGTGTCCCCCTGCTTAAGCCAGTACATGTCCAGGCCCGTCTGAAGTTTGCTAGAGAGCATTTGGATGATCCAGAAGAGGATTGGGAGAATGTCATATGGTAAGGTGAAACCAAAATAGAACTTTTTGGTAAAAACTCAACTTGTCGTGTTTGAAGGAGAAAGAACTCCATACCTACTGTGAAGCATGGGGGTGAAAACATCATACTTTGGGTCTGTTTTTCTGCAAAGGGACCAGGATGACTGATCCGTGTAAAGGAAAGAATGAATGGGGCCATGTATCGTGAGATTTTGAGTGAAAACCTCCTTCCATCAGCAAGGGCATTGAAGATGAAACATGGCTGGGTCTTTCAGCATGACAATGATCCCAAACACACCGCCTGGGAAATGAAGGAGTGGCTTCGTAAGAAGCATTTCAAAGTCCTGGAGTGGCCTAGCCAGTCTCCAGATCTCAACCCCATAGAAAATCTTTGGAGGGAGTTGAAAGTCCGTGTTGCCTAGCGACAGCCCCAAAACATCACTGCTCTAGAGGAGATCTGCATGGAGGAATGGGCCAAAATACCAGCACCAGTGTGTGAAAACCTTGTGAAGACTTAGAGAAAATGTTTGACCTCTGTCATTGCCAACAAAAGGTATATAACAAAGTATTGAGATGAACTTTTGTTATTGACCAAATACTTATTTTACCGAGGAATTTACCAATTAATTCATTAAAAATCCTTCAATGTGATTTTCTGGATTTTTTTTTTCTCATTTTGTCTCTCATAGTTGAGGTATACCTATGAAGAAAATTGGAGACCTCTCTCATCTTTTAAGTGGGAGAACTTACACAATTGGTGGCTGACTAAATACTTTTTTCCCCACTGTACATTGAACTTGTGAGTTTTTGGAGAGTTTCTGCTTGAATTTCTTTGCAAGATATCAGAATAGCCTCCCACAGCTGCTGTTTTGATGTGAACTGCCTCCCACCTTCATAGGTCTTTTGCTTGAGGATGCTCCAAAGGTTCTCAATAGGGTTGAGATCAGGGGAGGATGGAGGCCACACCATGAGTTTCTCTCCTTTTATGCCTCTAGCAGCCAATGACACAGAGGTATTCTTTGCAGCATGAGATGGTGCATTGTCATGCATGAAGATAATTTTGCTACTGAAGGCACTGTTCTTCTTTTTGTACTATGGAAGAAAGTGGTCAGTCAGAAACTCTATATACTTTGCCGAGGTCATTTTCACACCTTCAGGGACCATAAAGGGGCCGACCAGCTCTTTCCCCATGATTCTGGCCTAAAACATGACTCCGCCACCTCCTTGCTGATGCTGCAGCCTTGTTGGGACATGGTGGCCATCCACCAACCATCCACTACTCCATCCATCTGGACCATCCAGGGTTGCACGGCATTCATCAGTAAACAATACTGTTTGAAAATTAGTCTTCATGTATTTCTGAGCCGATTGCAGCCGTTTCTGCTTGTGAGCATTGGTTAGGGGTGACCGAATAGTAGGTTTATGCACAACTGCAAACATCAGGAGGATCCTACACCTTGAGGTTCATGGGACTCCAGAAGCACCAGCAGCTTCAAATACCTGTTTGCTGTTCTGTAATGGCATTTTAGCAGCTGCTCTCTTAATCTGATGAATTTGTCTGGCAGAAACCTTCCTCATTCTGCCTTTATCTGCACAAACTCATCTGTGGCTGATTCAGAGCACAAATTTCTTCACAGTACGATGATCATGCTTAAGTTTTGGTAAAATATCTAATGTTTTCATACCTTATCCAAGGCATTGCACTATTTGACACTTTTAGGCAGCAGAGAGATCCTTTTTCTTTCCCATATTGCTTGAAACCTGTCATGAATCCGGGTTTTGAGGCCAAACCCGATTCTGATTCATGGTAATGCTTTGACCTAGTTTCCTACTGACAGCTTGGGCACACCCCCTCTTCCTGTCAAGCTCCGTCAGCTGCACTCACTGGCACACACACACACACACACACACACACACACACACACACACACACACGCTGCATTCACTCTGTCACATGCGCTCTCACACACCTGTTTCCAATCAGTCTGGCCCACGCATTCACACACCGGCAATGTCTTTCCTCGTTAGCGTTTGGAGTATTTGGTTACCACCGCTGAGGAAGGAGGTTGTCAGGACATTCCCCTTCCTACGTGGCAGCGTTTCCCTTTACGTAAGGTCATTCACTCCCAGCGTTCTACCCAGCCTGACATTGCAAGACGATCCATACCTTGGTGTTTTGGCTGGTCCACTTCTCTACCTCTGCCTCCAGGCTGCACGGCGTGCCCCGAATTAACTCCAGACCTGTAAGTGTTCTTAGCCTTTCTCCCATGCTAGCAGGCCTGCAGCATTAGGCTGCTCGCCTTTCCTGTTTCGTGCATTACGCAGCCCTGTAGCACCAGGCTTCATATTCACCAGGCTGTTGAGTATTCGGCAGGCACCCTGTGTCCTTGGTGGCGAACTCGGTCATTACATCTCCCCATGTACTGTGTGGTTGACTGAACTGTATGTGGTGTTAGTTGGATCTGTTACGTTGGTGAACTTTAATAAACACAGCACTCTCTACTCCTGCGACTGGGTTTTTCATTCTCTCCCTCGTGCACCATGTAATGGCGCACAGGGGTTTATGACAGAAACCTGTGGCATGCTTAATAATGTGAAACGTCCTTCTTTAATTGGGCTCACCTGGCAAACTAATTATGACAGGTGTCAGAGATTGATATCAGTGATCCAAAGAGCCCTGAGACACAATACCATCCATGAGTTTAATTGAAAAACAAAAAATTGAATGTTTATCACACTAAAATCCTATTTGTATAATAATTTGGAATGCAGTGTATATATATACTATTTACAAAAAAAACCCTGGAACTTGCATGGGGGTTCAGGGCAGCCCTTCAGCAGGCGCACCCCTGGAGACTGCAGGAGCGATGGCCAGTCCTCTGGACGGCGGGGCCTGGATCCCGCACCGCCATCACCGACTGCCGCTCTCATCCAGCTCCATCACCAGAAGCCTCTTCCAGGACATGCCGTGGCTCGTTGGCATGCCTCGCCGACCCATCCGACAGCTGAAGATAAGCTGCACCCAGCTTAGCCACGATGCACAGGTGTCCCGCTGGCTGCCGTCTGGCCCGTATTTGCCATGGACGTTCCTCTCCCGAGGCCATTGCAGCAGTCGCTATCGTAGCTGCAGATCCTCCATCCATCTGCGGCCAAGTACTGGGGGCATCTGGGTCTAACACATCGGTGCCATGCGCAGACGCTTCACCATCGCACTCGATGGCTCCCTCCGCCATTTCCTGAGCACCGGGACTGAGACCCCCCTGCGTCGAACCTGAGCAAAACTGGTCCTGCTTGACCGCCATGGTGCCCATTAGCCCTTTGTGCTGTTCGCTGCCAGTGTCCGTCTCCGACTGCGGCTCATCTCAGGTAGAGAAGCAGTCCGGTACCTCCTCTCTGTCATCCGAGGTGCTCCGCGCCGCACGCTGTGTTCATGCCCAGTCACCGCTGCCGTTTTTTAGGGCTCTCAGCCTTCTCGTGCTCCCCCTCCCGCTGCTCCCACTCTGGCTGCAGGGAAAACTGGGCTGAGTTTGTTTGTTTGTTGCTCACCCTCCGTGCTGTGGTCACTCTTAGTGCTGTGCTCTTCGGCTGGCTTGTCGTTCCCGATGGACAGGGGCCCCCTCTCTTGTGGCTCTGATTCCACCGTTTTAGCGAACTTGTAGCTTGTAGTTTCTAGCTTCTGTGTTTGGCGCCCACCAAGCTCCATGGCTAATTTCTCCGTTGCTACCAGCTAGGCTGTTAGCTCCCCTGGGCTAGCTAGCTTAGCGTCTTTTGGTGCCAACAGCCATTCAACCCACAGCTTTGTGCTCCGTGTGTGTCCAGCAAAGTAGTCAGCAAGCAGCCCGACAGCATCTGTATAAGACCGTCTCCCCTAACGTGTGGAAAATTTTCTGACCTTCTATGCCGAGATTGTGAACCAGAAGTGCTCACTTCCATACTCCGTCGATTTTACCCAGGCCAATCGCCGCAATGTACCCCTCAAACGTGGCCAACCAGCAAGGCCACACAATTGCTGGTTCTCCTGGATACTGCAGAAACAGCCATAGAGGTGCCCTGCACGCCTCCATAGTTTGTCCTCATTGCCAAAATGTTATGTATGTAATAACTGAGACGTGAGTCGTCTTATGCCAAGCAACAAACTGAACTTTATTACCAACAGGCAAAAACATACATATACAGGGGCTGCAGCCCGCATGACGTCACCATGTTGTGTGTCCGGCGCTGGCTACGGCAAGCCTCCAGGGCCAAATCCACACACAACAACGTGCACTTCCCGTCATGTCGCTGCACCACCCTATATAAGGCAGAGGGCATCCATATTGCAGCCTCTTTGACCTGTGCCCTCTGCCGGGTGCCTGCCGTGTTACCGCTGTTCTTTATCAATCAATCAATCAACTTTATTTATAAAGCACTTTAAAAGCAACACTCGCTACACAAAGTGCTGTACAGCAAGAGAACATAAAAGCAGGGCAGTAACACAAAGGGTGCTAACACAAGAACCACAGTAAAAATAAATAAATAAATAAATTCGTAAATAAAATAGGTAAAATAAATAAAAATCCATTTCATTCAATAAAATCAATGTCTCATACTGGGTTGAAGGCCAGGGAGTAAAAATGTGTTTTAAGATGTGTTTTAAAAATGGACAGAGAAGGTGCTTGTCTGATGTCCAGGGGTAAATCATTCCATAATCTGGGGGCCATGATTGAAAAGGCTCTGTCCCCTCTGAGCTTGCGCATCGCCTTTGGTACCTCCAAAAGCAGCTGTTCAGCTGACCTAAGGGACCGGGTGGGACCGTAGGGATGCAGAAGCTCAGAGAGGTAAGGTGGAGCAAGACCATTCAAGGATTTAAAAGCAAATAAAAGAATTTTAAAGTGAACTCTAAAATACACGGGCAGCCAGTGGAGTGAAGCTAAGATGGGTGTGATGTGATCTCTTCCACGTGTACCTGTTAAAAGACGAGCAGTGGCGTTTTGAACCAGCTGCTGACGGGAAAGAGATGACTGGCTGACACCGGCGTAAAGTGCGTTACAGTAATCCAGCCGAGATGAAATAAAAGCGTGGATTACTGTTTCCAGGTGTGGTCTAGAGAGAATGGGTTTTACTTTTGCTAAACGCCTTAGATGAAAGAAGCTGGATTTTACCACAGAACGAATCTGCGTGTCTAATTTAAAAATCGTCCATGATAAAACCAAGGTTCCTAGCTGTGGATTTAACATAAGGAGTAAGGGGGCCCAAGTATACAGGAAGGGACTCACAGGGGGGACTAGGTCCAAACGCCATCACTTCGGTCTTCTTATCATTAAAATGTAGGAAGTTTAGGGCCATCCAAGACTTTATGTCTTCAATGCGCGCCAGGAGTGAGTTTACTGATGAGGCAGCTTTTTGTTTTAGAGGGACATAAATCTGACAGTCATCAGCATACAGGTTATCCATCAATGAAGCTATGTTCATCCAGACATCTTGCCTCATCCTTCACCCAGGTATTTTACCATACATAACAGTTAGCATTCTGCAACTACTAGCACCACAGCTAACTTGTAGCTAGTTTTTCTGTGGGCCTTTCATCTTTGTGTCAGTGTTGCCTTTTGGGACCTTTAAAAACTCTTAAGAGGAGGTCTGTGACATCTGCTGGTGATGGACCAGGGAAAGAATGGGACCACCACCATGTGGCTGAGGCTAATGTTTGCTGGTTAGCTTCCAGACACAGTGTAAACTAGCTGCTGTAAATATAGATGAATGTGACAGTGTAAGCCCAGATAATGCATCATTGGCTATAGAGGTCTGTGGTCTGAGTGATTGCTAAGATATGACGCATAGGGTATAATCGGCCAGAAATAGCCCTGAATGAGCTAACTGCTATCTGTGGCTAACTGCTGGTAGAGGAGTATGATAAGCTATAGTAATAGGACAGTATAGTACTATTAGTACTATACTGTATATACTATACTATATACTATTATATTATATTATTATATACAGTTTGCAGATGACACCACGGTGGTGGGACTTATTCAGAGGGATGAGGAATCAATGTACAGGAAAGAAGTGAGAGACCTGGAGGGCTGGTGCAGGGAGAACAATCTGGTGCTCAACGTGGACAAAACGAAGGAGATGATTATCGACTTCCGGCGGTCACAGCCTGAGCACGTCCCCCTCAGCATCGGCGGAGAGAGTGGAGAACATCAAGTTCCTCAGAGTGCAGATCTCGCAGGACCTGACCTGGAGCAAGAATTCCTTGGAGATCAGGAAGCGGGCTCAGCAGAGACTACACTTCTTGAGGAAACTCAAACAGGCCTCTCTCCCCATCTGCATCCTCAGGACCTTCTACAGAGGCGTGGTGGAGAGTGTTCTGACGTACTGCATTGCTACATGGTACTCCAGCTGCAGTATGTCAGACAAAAAAGCCCTGCAGAGGATAGTCAAGGGGGCGGAGAGGGTAATTGGAGTCTCCCTCCCCTCTGTCCAAGAACTTTTTCAGAACCGTTGTAGGAGCAGGGCACTGAACATTGTCACGGACCGTTCTCATCCTCTGCATAAACACTTTGAACTTCTTCCATCTGGTAAACGATTCCGGAGCATCAGAGGCAGAACCACCAGACTGATCAACAGCTTCCTCCCACAAGCTGTCAGGATGCTGAACAGCTGACCCGGAATCTCTCATACACACTACTGCACCTATGGACATTTTGTATATTATAGTTACTTATTCTTTTTCCCCAAGTATGTCTCAGGGATGGGGGGGTGGGGGTGGGGGGTGGAGCTATGTGGGAGTGTGTCTTAATCATGCTGCTTCTTATATGGATGCCGAGAGAAACACAATTTCATCTTGCCTGCACTACAGTTGTATGTACAGCAATATGACAATAAAGTTTGATTTGATTATATCAGGGGTCACCAACGCGGTGCCCGCGGGCACCAAGTTGCCCGCAAGGACCACATGAGTCGCCCGCAGGCCTGTTCTAAAAATAGCACAACTCGCAAGTGAGCTGCGTCTAAGATGTAATTTTTTCTGCCGCTATTTTTTAAAATCACACTTGCATTTATATAGATTTTAAAATGACAATGTCTTAAAAATAAAAAAAATGAAAATATGTTTATTATACGTAAAGTTAAGGTGAACTCTGACCTAGTTCAAAGGTCAGTATTGTGCGCATGACAAAACCTTAGCGCTTGTGGAGAGTAAGCTAGCGGCCAGTGAAGATGGTGAGCGGAGTGCAGTTTCCTAGCCCCAAAACATGGCAAAAAAAATTCAAAGTGAGCGGGAGGAAGAGTTCTTTTTTTACTACTGTGAAAGGAAGTTGCATGTGTTTCATTTGCGGGGCGACTGTTGCGACGGCGTTGCGGCACTATGTGGAGCGACACTTCACTCCGCGTCATGAAACTGCTTTCCACTCTCAGTGCTTGTTTAGCTTCTTCTCATGAAAGGACAGTGCTGGTTATTACTCAAGCATGATTCTTGGCAAGAACTGTATGAATATAATTCCAGTGAAGAAGAACACACAAAAGTGTGTTTATTAAATGTAACAGATTTTGAGCAGAATTGCAGCAGATTTGTTCAGTTAAAAATGTGATAAGATTTATTTAATATGAAAGTTGATTTTTCTTAAATGTTGCATAACTTTTTCAAACATGGTTCAACATAGTTCATGAATTAAAAGGGTTTAGTTTTTTATGGTTAAAAGGGACTGGTGAAAACTGGACATTTTTTTAATGAAATGTAGAAGTGAGCATCTGAACAATTGCTGAGATTAATAAAAATAAAGTGTTGAATATTGATCTTGTCTGTTACCCACTCTAAGTTATTGATAATTATTTATTTATGTGTGTGTGTGTATATATATATATACAATTTGTTATTTTAGAGGAGTGTGTCAAGTTGGTGCCCTTCACATGACTCGATACCCATGAAGTAGCTCTTGGTTTCAAAAAGGTTGGTGACCCCTGTATTATATAGTATAGTAAAAAAAAGCTAAAATAAAATCCAAGAATGAGATTAATGGCCAAGTACTTGTTGCGTCTAAAATACCTTAAACCCCAGTTCTTTGATACGACAGCCAAATAATCAGACTGAGAGATGAAGTATACTTTCACTTAATTTACTGAAAGTGAGATATGGATACAAGCAGCGCTGGAACACAACTCTTTAGGCAATTCCCCATGAGTGTGCTGCCCAAACAGTGAGCCCTATAGTTTTGATAAGCTTAACCACTCCCTCATGCAAGAGGGAGGGGTTTTACCTCATTGGATCAGTACACTTCCGCTTATGTGGCAGCTGTGCTGTGTGCAGAACTGATTCTAACTGATTTCAGCAAATGAATTATAGGGTGTAAACTAAACTCTGTAGTGTAGTGTGTGAAGCTAGCAGATAAAGAAGTGTGAGAAAGACAGAGCAATCATGTCATTTTACCAACATACTGGTAGATGATCTGGCTGGCATTATGGATGTTGAATGGGGTGAGTGAGGCTAATTCAGCCAGCCTGTCTGCCACAAAAACTATACCAAAATAAGTGAGAATATTGCCTGAAACTCAGATATATGGTTGAGTGTGTATTAAAGAACCAGCTGGAAACACGTGGGTCTAGTTGGAGAGTAGAATGTGTAGACAGTAGCTACAGAAACTGTCATCGCACTACTAAGCTAACTACACTAGAGGCCCTTTGGACTGACTTAGTCCTCCTGTGTGTCTGCAGGTAAAGTGGTGGACATCTATTCCAAGTTTGACGTCATTGTGAGTACACCTCTGTCTGGTATTGGGAACAGTATGGACTTTTTGTCAGATTTAAGTCTATTTTTAAGTTTTTGACAAAATCCCAGCAACACACATACATCGGGCCAACGTTGGAAAGTTTACATTGAGAATACATCTTATTGAGGTCGTTGCACATTGGCAAGACACTAGCTAGACCCGACGTCTGTAAACTTTGTACGTTGGGCCGCCATACGAGGTGGGGCTGAAAAGTTCAACGGCTGATCATGATGCAGTGGTCAAATGTGGTTATTTTTCACCATAGTCTCCCCTTCAGTCCACACATTTCTTCCATCGGTGTTGGAACTCTGCGGTAGAAATCTCAACCACATTTGGTCACATTTGACCACTGCATCATGGTCAGCCTCTGAACTTTTCAGCCTCCCTTGTATATGTGCTGTTGGGGAATTTTCTTAACCTTTATTTTCCCTTTTGTGCTAGTATTTTCCCAGATGATGCCATTTTAGTGTTGAAGTTAGTGTTTATGCTTCAAACTTGTTATTTCGCATTTTCAGATCAAATTCTCCTACTTTAAGCTATTTTTGCACTTTTGCCAATGTTGGCCACATTTTCACCATTTTCTGTTTTTATGCTAGTGTTGTTTAACCTTGTATTTTATTTTTATTTAACCTTTATTTTACCAGGAGGAGAAAAAACTCATTGAGATCAAAGATCTCTTGTATTTAGCATTATGAGGCTAGCTTAGTTAAATTTTAAACTACTTCTGCTTTTATGCTAATTTGTGCACATTTAAGCTAACCTTTTATAGCTTGAATATTTTACTCAGCTTGTTTATATCCAGCTTCTTCCAACTTTAAGCTATTTTCCATCTTATATGGTAAACTGTGTATGTCGCCAATCTGCGACATAATCCCTAGTGGTCAACAGTGGTAAAGATATTTTCCAATAAAATATTCAGATCAGATGTCAGAACTTTCCAAGGCTATAACTTGAAAGTGGTAAGAGATAATGGCTTACTGTCAATTAGAAAGATGTAGAATATGATCCAAAGTTTCAGATAGGAGTAAATTTATGCATCTAATTTGCATATAAACAAACAAAGACATTTGTCACTTACCGCTGGCAAGGCAGCGTCCTTTTGCGGCATTCTGGTCATAATTTTGTCCTCTCCCGGTCATTTTAGCTTTCTGTCCTACATCCAGAAACTGTTGTTGATTATTCCACCGTAATTTCGGTTTTATTCCGTGGCAAATTTATCTTATATGGCGATTGCTCTACAGTCACATGGCGCTCCAGGTGCCGGCAGGTGAAATCAACAAGCTTCACACTTCCTGTGTTATAAGAACATGTAAACATCTACCTTGACAAGCTAAATAATCTGTTTTTAGAATCATTGTTGGCAAATTCGGGACCAAATCCTCTGAATTTGCTCTCCATCTGTGATCGTGTATGTCCACAACGATGGCTGCCGTCCATTTTGTGTTGTAATCTCAAACAAGAAGAAGAAGAAGAAGAAGAAGAAGAAGAAGAAGAACAAATCCTCAGTTCAGATGGGAAATGTTTGGCACGTTATGAGTTGACAGGCGCAGCGCTGCGCTCTGCCACTAGGGGCACAAAAAAAAATCACACGGTTTAAAGGTTAATTTTCTAAAACTTTAGTATGCTATGCTTTAGTATGCTTCTTTTATGCCAACTTTGTTCAAATGTAGCTCATTTTAGCTTTTAAGCTGGTATTTTTATGCTATCTTTCCCCAACTTCAAACTAATTGACCTTTTAAGCTGCTTTTAGTCTTTTTTTTTATTTCAAACATGTAAACAAAGAAAATAACAAGATAAAATGGAAATTTTAAAAAAGAAACATTGTAGACAAAAGATCTTCAACATTTTTCTATCAAATCAAACCAGCAGTGGATGTTTGAAAAGGAGTAGGATGAAGTTTAAAAGAACTTCCTAGTTCTACCCCCTTTTACAGCTTTTTTAAAAAAATGAAACTCAAATATTAGTCACTCATATCAGTGACTTCAGTCATTAACAAACCAGAGAAGAAACACTGCACACACCATCAAAAAATGACAGCAATAATAGTAATAATCAATACAATATTCATGAGAGCCGTGCATTCAGGCCCAGAAAACATCAGTCCAACATAAATCTTATAAGTCCATTTCATAGCTGTTCAATATGTGATTTTTAAAGAGTATTTTAAATCTGGTGAGTGACCAACAGGTCTTCATTTCATCAGTAAAATTATTCCATAATTGAACTCCTTTGGTTGAGATTCACTGATATCTTGCAGTAGTTCTTACTTGTGGTTTTTTGAATAAAAGTAGCCCCTTAGTTCATGATGGGTTTCTCTTGAGTGAAACATCCCTGGGAAACTGTCAGGTAGTTGTTGCTGTTTTACTTTGAGCTGTTTTAAAATCCACAAAGTCTTTAAATTTGAGTGTTTTTAATTTGATGAAGAGTGGGTTTGATGGTGCTTTACAGCTGGATTTATTGACTATTCTTATTGCTCTCTTTTGAAGGATGAATATTGGGTTTGTGTTGGTTTTATGTGTGCTAGCCCACACTTCCATACAGTAGATGATGTGTAGAAGGATGAAGGAGCAGTACAACATATACAATGTTACTGATTTTTAAAAATCTTGGCATTTATAGAGTATTGCAACTGTTTTGGATATTTTAGTTCTTATATAATTTTTTATGTGGTTTCCAATTTAATTTATTATCTATTAATATTCCAAGAAATTTTATTTCAGCAACTCTCAAATTCTACATTATTTATCATGATTTTCTTATTCAAATCAGTTCTACAATTCCCAAAGATAATGTTTTTTTGTTTTACTTATGTTCTGTATTAGTTTACAGTATTTGCAGCAAACCAAATCTTCCTTCATTCCTTCATCTTCTTCCGCTTAATCCTTTTCGGGTCGCGGGGGTGCTGGAGCCTATCCCAGCATCTTTGGGCGAGAGGCAGGGTACACCCTGGACAGATCGCCAGTCCATCGCAGGGCCAACACAGAGAGACAGACAACCATTCACTCTCACAGTCAGACCTAAGGACAATTTAGAATCCCCAGTTCTGATGCCAATTTTAATTCCATTTCTACACTATCCAAGAGTGTTTCCAAATTATGACCACGGCAAAATAAATTTGTATCATCAGCAAATAAAATAGTTTTCAAAGATTTTGAGACTTCACATAATTTATTGATATATAAACTGAATAATTCCAAGGTTGGTTGGTTCCAAGGTTGTCATAGCCAGGAGCGGCACTGGGGTTAAGCTCCCAGTGCTCATAAAATGCTCCTTATGGTGTGTGTCTCGAAAAGCCTCTGACAACTAAGTCCAACTCCTAGCCTGCCCGTGTGGTTTAGTCTCTAAGCCCGGCGGAACTGCTTTTACTAATAGGAGAAGGGGTGAGAGCGGATCTCTGGCGCCTTAAAACCAGATGCTTCGGGTAAATGGTGGCTCATCAACCTGGGAAGGTAGCCCATCTAAGGGAAGGTAAACCCTGATTTCAAACCTCCGCTGCCTTGCGGCACACCCGGTCACGGGAAAGGCTTCGGGAGTCAACCCTGAGGAAAAATCCGGAGTCGGAGCCCCTAAGGCAGTTCTCTGTTGTGCTCAACTTCATTCTGGCAGCTCCTGCGACGGCGCTGGTGCCAAACTGTAGCAGCCCTGCTGTTCCTTTGGATTCATCAGTGACGTGGAGAGGG
The DNA here is from genome assembly GCA_020510985.1 of Pholidichthys leucotaenia. NCBI lineage: Eukaryota > Metazoa > Chordata > Actinopteri > Cichliformes > Pholidichthyidae > Pholidichthys > Pholidichthys leucotaenia. The sequence continues at coordinate 249,917,469 of CM035844.1, read as the reverse complement.
GGGACATGCTGCATGGGCAACATCTTGTCCTCCATATCTTCCTGCCCAGGCTTGAATCCTACCAATGCCCAACTCTGGAAGGTAGAACACCGGATCACTGGAGAGGACACTCCAGCTTCACCTTTGGTGTAGACAAAACACGGGGAATGACAGTTACCGGTTATAAGCCACTGCTCAATTGGCGTAGAGCGTGGCGCCAGGGGTTGTTCCTGACGGTGGGAGGGATCATCGGATCTCACTGGACAGCTACCGCCCACCTCAAGCTGGGCAGCCCCCAGTCAATAAGGTGTTGTCCCGCCACAGCTTGCTTTCCTCATTGGGTGCATGGGGATGAGGAGAGGTCCGAACAGCAGGCTGAGAACCTTTGCACCAGGCAAGACAATAAAACAAAAGAGACCAACTCTAAAACTGAGAACTTGGAATGTCCGCACTATGATGACAGGACTCGCTGCTAACCTCAAGGACATCAACGACACCAGGAAGACTGCCATCATCAATAATGAGCTGAAGAGACTGGGAGTGGATATCGCCACTCTCCAGGAAACACGGTTGGCTGACGCAGACACACTGAGAGAGAAGGACTACACGTTCTACTGGCAGGGAAAGGGCAGTGACGAACACAGGGAACGTGGAGTGGGCTTCGCAGTGAAGAACACCTTGCTGAAGATGGTGGAACCGGGCAGCAATGGCTCTGCACGACTCCTCACCCTCCGCCTCAACACCACTCAAGGCCCAGTCACCCTCGTCAGTGTGTATGCCTCAACACTGACAGCCACACCAGAGGCAAAAGACGAGTTCTACGAGAATCTCGCAACAACTGTCAGGATCATCCCCAACTCTGAACAACTCATTCTCCTTGGAGACTTCAATGCCAGAGTGGGTGCTGACCACGACTCCTGTCCCTCCTGTCTTGGACCATTTGGCGTGGGCAGAATGAATGACAACGGACAGCGGCTGCTCGAGTTCTGCACATATCACGATCTGTGCATCACAAACTCGTTCTTCAAGACCAAGCCCCAACACAAGGTTTCCTGGCGACATCTGCACTCAAAGCACTGGCACCAGCTGGACTTGATCCTGACCAGGCACACCTCACTGAAGAACGTGCTAATCACCCGTTCGTTCCAGAGTGCAGATTGCGACACAGACCATTCATTGGTGTGTTGCAAGGTCAAGCTGCAGCTGAAGAAATTCCATCGTGCTAGACAGCCTGGAAAGGCACTGATTGACACCAGCAAGATGGCCCAACCAGAACTTGTTGAGCAGTTTGCCTCCACCTTTGAGAAGGAGCTTGGTGTACCACAAGAAGGAGAATCTGCAAAGCAGAAGTGGGAAGAGCTGCGAAACACCATCCACCGCACAGCCTTGGCTACCTTTGGGAGGAAGACCTCGAAGTCACAGGACTGGTTTGATGCCAAGTTGACCGAGATGACCCCCGTCATTGAAGCCAAGCGCTCAGCACTTGCTGAGTACAAGAAGTACCCAAACGAGAAGAATCTCCAAATTCTCAGGGCTGCGAGAAGCAAAGTTCAGCAGACTGCTCGGCGCTGTGCCAACGAGTACTGGACTCAGCTCAGCCAAGACATTCAAACCGCTGCCATAACAGGGAACATCCGTGGTATGTACGATGGCATCAAGAAAGCACTTGGTCCGGCTCAGAGCAAGACGGCCCCCCTCAAATCCTCCACTGGGGAGATGATCACAGAAAAGAACAAGCAGATGGAGAGATGGGTGGAACACTACTCCGACCTCTACTCCAGACAGAACACCGTGACACCGTCAGCCCTTGATGCCATCAACTGCCTGCCATCCATGGACGAACTTGACGCCGAGCCAACCATCGACGAACTCAGCAAGGCCATTGATAGCTTGGCTGCTGGCAAGGCACCCGGCAACGACGGCATACCCCCCGACCTGATCAAGCACTGCAAGACCGCCCTACTGCTGACATTGCATGACGTCCTCTGCCAGTGCTGGAAGGAAGGTGCCGTACCACAGGACATGAGGGACGCCAAGATCATCACCCTCTACAAAAACAAAGGGGAGAGAAGCGACTGCAACAACTACAGGGGCATCTCCCTCCTCAGCGTTGTTGGCAAAGTCTACGCATGAGTTGTTCTCATTCGTCTACAGAAGCTTGCCGAACGTGTCTACCCCAAGTCTCAGTGTGGCTTCCGCGCTGAGCGATCAACGGTAGACATGATATTCTCCATCCGCCAACTCCAGGAGAAATGCAGAGAACAGAACATGCCCCTGTACATCGCCTTCATCGACCTCACCAAAGCGTTCGATCTGGTCAGCAGAATGGGCCTTTTCAAGATCCTGCCAAAGATAGGATGCCCACCAAAGTTGCAAAGCCTCATCGAATCGTTTCACACCAACATGCAGGGGATAGTGCAGCATGACGGCAACATCTCAGAGCCATTCAACATACGCAGCAGAGTGAAACAGGGTTGTGTACTTGTGCCAACCCTCTTTGGGATTTTCTTTGCTATGCTTATGAGGCATGCCTTCAGCACAGCAACAGAGGGAATCTACCTGCACACAAGATCTGACGGCAGGCTTTTCAACCTCGCCCGCCTGAAAGCCAGAACCAAAGTACACAAGGCTCTAATCAGAGACATGCTGTTGGCAGACGACGCTGCAGTCGCAACCCACACACAGCAGGAGCTTCAGACCCTGATGGACCGCTTCTCCCAGGCATGCGAGGACTTCGGGCTTACCATCAGCCTGAAGAAGACTAACGTCTTGGTGCAAGGCACGGAAGCACCACCAACCATCACCATCGACGACTACGAGCTGGAGGTCATGAATCAGTTCACCTACCTGGGGTCCACGATCAGCAACAGCCTTTCCCTTGATGCAGAGATCGACAAGAGGATTGGAAAATCAGCCTTCACACTCGCTCGCCTCACCACACGAGTGTGGGAGAATCCCAAACTCTCTGTCAAGACGAAGATGGCAGTGTACAACGCCTGCGTTATCAGCACACTGCTCTATGGGAGTGAGATGTGGACAACATACGCCCGGCAGGAAAAGAGACTGAACTCCTTCCACTTGCGCTGCATTCGCCACATCCTGGACATATCCTGGCAAGACAAAGTGCCCAACACAGAAGTTCTGTCCCGCGCCGGCCTTCCCTCCATGTTCACTCTTCTCAGGCAGCGCAGGCTCCACTGGCTAGGCCACATTCACCGTATGGAGGATGGCAGAATCCCCAAAGACGTCCTCTACGGAGAACTGGCGACTGGCAGGAGAGACGTTGGCCGCCCACAGCTGCGCTTTAGAGACGTCTGCAAGAGAGACATGAGGGCCCTGGAGATCAACACAGAGCGCTGGGTGGACCTTGCAACGGACTGCTCCAAATGGAGAGGCACCCTGACCAGACAGCTCAAGGCGGGTGAAGAGAGACTGACTGCTGCAGCAGATGAAAAAAGGACCCGCAGGAAGAACCGGCACAGACCCAGCAGCACGGAGACCACCCACAAGTGCGACCTGTGTGACAGGGACTGCCATTCGCGCATCAGCCTGTTCAGCCACAGTCAGTGCTGTTCCAGCAGAGTAGATGTTTAGGATTCTCTTCCATGGTCATCATAGACCGACGGAGGCCGACGACGACGAATGGTCCCAACACTGACCCTTGAGGGACCCCACACATAACTCAATAATTTTGATTTTTTTGTTGTTTAATTCTGCATAGGCACTGCCCCCGACCTCCACGCAATGTTGCAGAGTCGTGTCAACCATGACAGCCCAACAACATCCAGGGCCTTGAGGTACTCGGGGCGAATCTCGTCCACCCCCGGGGCCCGGCCACCAAGGAGATTTTTAACCACCTTGGCGACCTCAGCCCCTGTGATAGGCGAGTCATCCCCCTCGTCCCCAAACCCTGCTTCCTCTGTGGAAGGTGTATCAGTGGGATTGATGAGATCCTCAAAGTATTGCTTCCACCGCCCGACGATATCCCCAGTCAAAGTCAACAGTGTCCCATCCGCACCATACACAGTGTGGACAGGGAGCTGCTTTCCCCTTCTGAGGCGCCGGACAGTTTGCCAGAATCTCTTCGAGGCCGACCGAAAGTCTTGTTCCATGGCCTCACCGAACTCCTCCCATACCCGGGTTTTTGCTTCAGCAACCACCCGAGCTGCACTCCGCTTGGCCTGCCGGTACACCTCAGCTGCTTCGGGAGTCCCACAAGCCAACCAAGCTTGATAGGATTCCTTCTTCAGCTTAATGGCCCCCCTCACCACTGGTGTCCACCATTTGGTTCGGGGGTTGCCACCACGAGATGCACCGACCACCTTGCGGCCGCAGCTCTGGGCCGCCGCTTCAACAACAGAGGTGGAGAACATGGCCCATTCAGACTCCATGTCTCCAGACTCCCTCGGAATGTGGTTGAAGTTCTTCCGGAGGTGGGAGTTGAAGACCTCCCGAACAGAGGCCTCAGCCAGACGTTCCCAGCACACCCTCACTATACGTTTGGGTCTACCAGGTCTGAATGGCTTCCTCCCCTGCCATCGGATCCAACTCACCACCAGGTGGTGATCAGTTGACAGCTCTGCACCTCTCTTTGCCCGGGTGTCCAAGACATATGGTCGCAGGTCTGATGACACCATAACAAAATCGATCATCGACCTGCGACCTAGGGTGTCCTGGTGCCAAGTGCACATATGGACACCCTTATGCCTGAACATGGTGTTCGTTATGGACAAACTGTGGTTAGCACAGAAGTCCAGTAACTGAACACCACTCGGGTTCAGATCGGGCAGGCTGTTCCTCCCAATCACCCCCCTCCAGGTTTCACTGACGCTGCCCACGTGCGCATTGAAGTCCCCCAGTAGGACAATGTAGTCTCCAAGCGGAGCACCCTCCAGCACCCCAGTTTGGCATGGCAAACTGGGGTGGTGGTTCCTCTCTTCAAAAAAGGGGACCGGAGGGTGTGCTCCAACTTTAGAGGGATCACACTCCTCAGCCTTCCTGGGAAGGTCTATGCCATGGTACTGGAGAGGAGAGTCCAGCCGTTGGTCGAACCTCGGATTCAGGAGGAGCAATGTGGTTTTTGTCCTGGCCGTGGCACATCGGACCAGCTCTTTACCCTCTCGAGAATTCTTGAGGGTATGTGGGAGTTTGCCCAACCAGTTTACATGTGTTTTTTGGACTTGGAGAAGGCATTTGACCGCGTCCCTCGTGGTTTTTTGTGGGGGGTGCTTCGGGAGTATGGGGTATCGGGCTTGTTGTTACAAGCTATTCGGTGTCTGTACGACTGTTGTGAGAGTTTGGTTCATATTGCCAACACTCGGTTGGAGTCATTCCCAGTGAGGGTGGGACTCCGCCAGGGCTGCCCTTTGTCACCGATCCTGTTCATAATTTTTATGGACAGGATTTCTAGGCGCAGCCAGGGAATGGAGGGTGTCATGCTTGGTGACCACAGGATCTCATCTCTGTTGTTTGCAGATGATGTTGTCCTATTGGCTTCATCCAGCAATGACCTACAGCTCTTGCCGGGACGGTTTGCCGCTGAGTGTGAAGTGGCTGGGATGAGAATCAGCACCTCCAAGTCTGAGTCCATGGTCCTCGGCCGGAAAAAGGTGGATTGTCCTCTCTGGGTTGGGGACAGGCTCCTGCCCCAAGTGGAGGAGTTTAAGTATCTTGGGGTCTGGTTCACGAGTGAGGGGAAAATGGAGCGAGAGATTGACAGACGGATTGGAGCAGCATCTGCAGTGATGCGGACGTTGTACCGGTCTGTTGTGGTGAAGAGGGAGCTTAGTTCTAAAGCAAAGCTGTCGATTTACCAGTCAATCTACGTTCCTACCCTCACCTATGGTCACGAGCTTTGGGTAATGACCAAAAGAACAAGATCGCGGATACAAGCGGCTGAAATGAGCTTTCTCCATAGGATTGCTGGACTCACCCTCAGAGATAGGGTGAGGAGCTCAGTCATCCGGGAGAGGCTCAGAGTAGAACTGCTGCTCCTCCACATTGAAAGGAGTCAGTTGAGGTGGTATGGGCATCTGATTAGGATGCCTCCTGGACGCCTCCCACTTGAGGTGTTTTGGGCACGTCCCACTGGGAGGAGACCCCGGGGCAGACCCAGGACTCGATGGAGAGACTGTCTCCCAGCTGGTCTGGGAACGCCTTGGTATCCTCTCTGGAGAGCTGGAGCAGGTGTCTGGGGAGAGGGAAGTCTGGGCTTCTCTGCTTGAACTGCTGCCTCCGCGACCCGGACCTCCGGAAAAGCGGTAGAAGATGGATGGATGGATGGATAATTCTGCATACTGATATCTATCATGTAGGTAGCAGGTTAGCCAGGATAAAGCAATTCCTCTGACTCCATATCTTTGTAGTTTTTTTAATAGCAATCCATGGCCTACTGTATCAAATGCTTTTTTAATTCCAGAAATATTGCGACTGCATGCTCCTTGTTTTCAATTGTTGCTGTAATTTCCTCTACAAAATCAATAAGTGCATTTGATGTCATCCTATTTACCCTGAATCTATATTGTTGGTCATACAGTATTTTATGCTTCATGATGAATTCTTCTAACCTTTGAAAGAATATTTTTTTCCAGTATTTTTGAAAATTGTGGGAGCATGGAAATGGGGCTGTAGTTTGTGCTTACATGTCTTCAGTTTTATATATTGGTATGACCTTGGCTATTTTCATTTTACCTGGGAATAAGTCTTAAAAACAAACTTTAAGTTTTGATCTATTTCTACTTTTAAATTGAAGCTCTTTCAGATTTTCAGCTAAAATGTTCGAAGTTTGTTTTTCTTTTACCATTTTTGAGAAGACCCTCAACTGTGCTGTTCTGTGTTAACCCTTTTTAAAGGACCTAGTCTGTCTAATTGTGTTAATATTTCTGCATAGAACCTGGCAGCGGAGAAGACCTACAACAACCTGGATGTGACGGTGACTCAGGCTCTCAGACATCGGTCTCAGTACTTTGAAGGAGTTATGAAGTGTAACAAGATGGAAACGCTGGAGACCATCATGGACCGAATAGTCAAGGCTGAGGTGGGCATGTGTCTTCTGACTTTGTGCAGCTTGTAAACATTTTATTATGAAATGTGCCACAAAGTTGCTTTGTTGTAGGCTGTCATGTCCACAGTTTGAAGAAAGACAAACCACAGATTAAATAAAGTATTCCCTTTCATCAGTTGTTTTTTCTTACTACAATTACTTACTACTAAAGCGCTTTGAGTGGTCTGTGTGACTAGAAAAGCGCTATATAAGTGCAGGTTAGTTAGTAGTTAGTGGTAATTATACTGAATTTACCTGTTACAAAATGATCTGAACATAGAGTCTTGATATTTAGAGGGTAATACAGTGTCCCATCCTCATTCTCTCTGAGTAGCACTCAGCCATTTATCACTTTGTTCAGGCTCTAAATGTCTCTTTGGCAGCTTAAAAAATGACCCTGGTTTGTCTTTCTTCAAAGTGTTGTTATCACAGCCTACAGTGACAGTTTTTTTGGCGTATTTCACAGCAAAAATATTAATTTGATTGGAACTCCCCTCTCACTCACAGTGTGTGTAAAGTGTTGCTAGGTGTTTGTTTTTATCAACTGTGACATCATGCCACAGTTGAGAATTAACCACATGGCGGAACCATAAGCCAGTGTACTCCTAGTCCTGGTCCTGAGCCCAGATAAATGGGGAGGGTCACATCAGACGGGGCACCTGGCATAAAATATTTTCCAAACCAAATATGTGGATCATCTCAAAGGAAATTTTCATACCAGATCAATCAGGGAATGGGTTACCAAGGACTACAGCTGAGGCTGGTGACCATCCCCACAGCACACATATGGCTGGGGGGCTGAAAAGTTCATAGTGGTCGAATTTGACCAAATGTAGTTTATTTTTCAACTGTAGGGATCCAAGTGCGGCAACACCGATGGAAGAAGTGTGTGGACCTAAGGGGAGACTATGTTGAAAAATAAACCATATTTGGCCAAATTTGACCACTATGAGCTTTTCAGCCCCCGTATGTCTGCCCTGCATCTGCCAAATGTACAAAGTTTGCATCATTGGCTAGACGCCGCTGATGTATAGCCAATATCTTGCCACTGTTCAAACGACCTCTATAAGATGTATTCCCAATGCAAATTTGCTGACATTGGCCCAACATATGTGTGCTGTTAGGACAGCAGGGTACCGGTGGAAATTAGACTGCTAGTGGTCGAACAGGTAAGAGTAGGGACTTCAAATGTAGGGACTATAACTGGTACACTGACAGGAAGTCAGGAGTGGCAGAGAACTACCCGAGGGTAGTGCAGGACATATACACCACGTTCCAAAATAGTCAATGCAAATGACAGTCAGTATAAGTTAAGTCATCAACCGTTAGAGCATACCGGAGTGGTGGCTCAGTTGGTAGAGCATCCGCCCCACACCCGGGAGGCAGGGGTTCAAATCCCGGCCGGGTCATGCCGAAGACCATATAAAAGTGGAACTTCCTGCCGTCCAGCTTGGTGCTCAGCAATAATGGAATGGAGGAGGGAAATTTGTGGCGGCGCCTTGCATGGCAGCGGCCCTCTGATTCTGCACTTGGGGTGTGTGTGATTAACACTGTAGATAGGTAAAACACAATTTCGTTCTACTGTACATGATTGGTTGTACAGTTGAATGACAATAAGGGTGATTTAATTTAATTTAATAATTCAAATTTTATTGAAGAATCCTCCCAATGATAACTATTTTTTACAAAAATGAAAAAACTCAAAATGCACTGTTTCAAATTATTATGCACAACAGAGTTTAAAAACATTTTATTTGTTGTAAAGAACTGAAAATGGTCATTTGTTGAATTTGCAGCATGAGGAGGTCCTAGTTACTGAAATCATAAGCTATTTCAATCAAAAACATCTTAACAGGCCATTACATGTGAACATAGGACCCATTCTTTGATATAACCTTCACAATTCTTGCATCCATTGAACTTGTGAGTTTTTGGAGAGTTTTTGCTTGAATTTCCTTGCAAGATATCAGAATAGCCTCCCACAGCTGCTGTTTTGATGTGGCTTGCCTCCCACCCTCATAGATCTTTTGCTTGAGGATGCTCCAAAGGTTCTCAATAGGGTTGAGGTCAGGGGTGGATGAGGGCCACACCATGAGTTTCTCTCCTTTTATGCCCATAGCAGCCAATGACACAGAGGTATTCTTTGCAGCATGAGATGGTGCATTGTCATGCATGAAGATAATTTTGCTACTGAAGGCACATACCTTCTTTTTGTACCATGGAAGAAAGTGGTCTGTCAGAAACTATATATACTTTGCCAAGGTCATTTTCACACCTTCAGTGACCCTAAAGGAGCCAACCAGCTCTCGCCCCATGATTCTGGCCCAAAACATGACTCCATCACCTCCTTGCTGATGCTGCAGCCTTGTTGGGACATGGTGGCCATCCACCAACCGTCTATTACTACATCCATCTGAACCATCCAAGGTTGCACGGCACTCATCAGTAAACAATACTGTTTGAAAATTGTGTCTTCATGTATTTCTGGGCCCACTGCAACCGTTTCTGCTTGTGAGCATTGGTTGGTGAAGAGGGCTAAATCTGTGTATTCAGAGAGACTCCAGCAGCAGTTCACTGCTAATGATTCGGCTTCCGTGTGGAGAGGACTGAGGCAAATCACCAACTATCGGCCTCAGGCTCCTAAAGGTCAGGATGACAAAGCCCTTTGTCAAAGACTGTCCCAACACTATGCCCGTTTTGACACCTCGTCATCTGTGTCCAACTCCCCCCCTCCCTCCAGCTCCACAGCCTCCACAATCCCTACTTCAATAAAGGCACCCCCCTCCTCCTCCCCCCCCCCTGCCCTTATCATCAGTGAGCAGGACGTGCTCAAACAGTTCTCCAGACTGAACCCGCGCAAGGCCCCCGGCCCGGACGGCGTGTCTCCCTCCACCCTGAGACACTGTGCGAAACAGCTGGCTCCTGTCTTCACAGACATTTTTAACACCTCCCTTAAGTTATGCCACGTGCCGTCCTGCCTCAAATCCTCCACCATCATCCCTGTCCCCAAGAAGCCACGGATCACTGGACTTAATGACTACAGACCTGTAGCGCTCACCTCTGTAGTCATGAAGTCCTTTGAGCGCCTGGTCCTGCCCCACCTCAAGTCCATCACCACCCCTCTCCTGGATCCGTTGCAGTTTGCCTACCGAGCCAACAGGTCTGTAGACGACGCAGTCAACCTGGCCCTCCACTCCATCCTGCAGCACCTGGACTCCCCGGGAACCTACGCCAGGATCCTGTTTGTGGACTTCAGCTCCGCATTCAACACCATCCACCCCGCTCTGCTCCGGGACAAGCTGTCCCTGCTCAACGTGCCTGACTCCCTCTGCAGGTGGATCACCGACTTCCTGACGGACCGGAGGCAGCATGTGCGGCTGGGAAAGACTGTCTCAGACTCTACTAGCATCAGCACCGGATCACCCCAGGGCTGTGTACTTTCCCCCCTACTCTTCTCCCTTTACACCAACTCCTGCACCTCCAGCCACCAGTCAGTCAAGTTGATCAAGTTTGCGGACGACACCACCCTCATCGGGCTCATCTCCAACGGCGACGAGTCCGCCTACAGGAGAGAGGTGGCCCAGCTGGCGTCCTGGTGCAACAATAACAACCTGCAGCTGAACGCTCTGAAGACAGTGGAGATGATTGTAGACTTCAGGAAAGTCACTACCCCTCTGCCCCCCCTCACCCTCTCAGGCTCTCCCATCACCACTGCTGATTCCTTCCGCTTCCTAGGCACAACCATCACCAGGGACCTCAAATGGGAGCCGACCATCAGCTCACTCATCAAAAAAGCCCAGCAGAGGATGTTCTTCCTGCGGCAGCTGAGGAAGCTCAAGCTACCCACCAAGATGTTAGTGCAGTTCTACACAGCCATCATCGAGTCCATCCTCACCACCTCCATAACCGTGTGGTACGCAGGAGCCACTGCCAGGGACAGACTAAGGCTGCAGCGCGTCGTGCGCACTGCTGAGAAGGTGATCGGCTGCAAGCTCCCATCTCTCCAGGATCTGTACATCTCCAGGACCCGGAGGCGTGCTGGCCGGATCATAGCCGATCCCTCACACCCTGGTCACGTACTGTTTGCCCCCCTCCCCTCTGGTAGAAGACTTCGGTCCATCCAGACTAAAACCTCCCGTCACATGAACAGCTTCTTCCCCTCTGCCATCAGACTGCTGAACACTAAGTGACTTATTGACTCTCGTGCACTATGTACAGCAGCTCAACCAGACTCATGTCAATCATCACTGTTTTCTTCCTGCATTACCGACTGCACTATATAGTTCTCCACAGTATCTGCTGCTCGCTAATATATTTTAACTGCTGACCAGTATCACTTACTCTTATTCTACACTTTATTGCATGTATAGTTTATTTCTTTTATCTTATCATGTTTAATGTTGCAGCATTGCACCGAGACAAATTCCTAGTTTGTGTACTACATGAACAATGGCAATAAACCTGATTCTGATTCTGATTCTGGTGGTGGCAGAATAGTAGGTTTATGCACAACTGCAAGCCTCTGGAGGATCCTACACCTTGAGGTTCGTGGGACTCCAGAGGCACCAGTAGCTTCAAATACCTGTTTGCTGCTTTGTAATGGAATTTTAGCAGCTGCTCTCTTAATCTGATGAATTTGTCTGGCAGAAGCCTTCCTCATTATGCCTTTATCTGCACAAACCCATCTGTGCTTTGAATCAGCCGCAAATTTCTTCACAGTACGATGATCACGCTTAAGTTTTTGTGAAATATCTAATGTTTTCATACCTTGTACAAAGCATTGCACTATTTGATGCTTTTCAGAGTCATCCCCCATAAACACACCTACAAACTGTCTTTACTTGGTCTGCACCCCACCATCTGTGACTGGCTATTGGACTTTCTGACTGGCAGGCCCCATTCTGTCAGGATGGGTAACAGGACCTCAGCCAGCATCATCACAAACACAGGTGTCCAACAGGGTTGTGTTCTTAGCCCCATCCTCTACAGCCTCTTCACCCATGACTGTGTTGCATCCCACAAGGACAATATCATCTTAAAGTTTGCAGATGATACAGCAGTGATAGGACGCATCACTGGTGGTAATGAAGCATCCTACAGGAGGGAGATGGCCAACCTGGTGTCATGGTGTGAGGACACCAACCTCACCTTCAACACAGTCAAGATGAAGGAGATGATAGTGGGCATGAGGAAGGGGAGAAGGAGACCCTATCGGCTGCTGTTCATCCGGAAGCTTGAGGTGGAGAGGGTGAGCAGCTTTGAATACCTGGGCATCCACATCAGCGAGGACCTTACGTGGACACACAACACCACAGAGCTGGTTAAGAGAGCTCAACTGCAGCTGTACTTTCTGAGGAGGCTGAAGAAGTTTGGCATGTCCCCCAAGATCCTCAACAACTTCTACAGCTGCATCATCGAGAGCATCTTAAACCAACTGCATCACTGCGTGGTACGGCAGCACTACTTCTTTGGACCACAAATGCCTGCAGAGAGTTGTGAAGACAGCTGAGAAGATCATCAAGACTCCACTCCCCTCTCTGCAGAGCATCTACCACCGCAGAGTCCAAAGGAGGGCTGACACCGTCTTCCAGGACCCCACCCATCCCCAGCACAGACTGTTCACACTTCTACCCTCAGACCCGAGGTACAGAAGTGTGAAATGCATGACATCCAGACTAAAAAACTCCTGAATAAATAAACTCCGTACACAGCTTTGCAAATAGGAATTTACACACTGGTTGCTAAATTTGCACATTGCTCACTTGCACAGTGTACATAGTCTCACTCCATCTCATGTCCATATTATCTCTGCTGCTAAGTTATCACTGTACAGTCTACTGGGTATTATCATTACAGAGAAATTCTCACACTGGGTGCTAATTTGTTCATTGTTCATTTGCACATTGCTCATTTGCACACTGTACATAGGCTTATGCTATCTCAGGTTCATATCATCTCTGATATTAATATACCATTGTCCACTATAGTCATCCAGTGAATTTTCAATTTTCATTCTTGTTTCCTATAGTTTAACTGCTTTAACTGTCCTAAATGCTGAATGTGTGTTATTCGTACTCATTAGTATTAGTACTTAGTATTAAGGTGTGTTTAAGGTGTCCTAATTGCCTTTTGTGTGTTATTAGTATTCATTAGTATTAGGTGTGTTATTACCTTATTAGTATTGATGTGTACCTATTACCTTGGCATTCGTTCAGAGAGCAGAGTAAGAATTTCATTGCTCAGGAAATGTTGCATTTCTTAACCGTGCACATGATAGTAAAGCCTTTGAATCTTGAATCTTTCAGCAGCAGAGAGATCCTTTTTCTTTCCCATATTGCTTGAAACCTGTGGCATGCTTAATAATGTGGAACAGCCTTCTGAAGTAGTTTTTCTTTAATTGGGCTCACCTGGCAAACTAATGACAGGTGTCTGAGATTGATATCAATCAATCAATCAACTTTATTTATAAAGCACTTTAAAAGCAACACTCGCTACACAAAGTGCTGTACAGCAAGAGAGCATAAAAGCAGGGCACTAACACAAAGGGTGCTAACACAAGAACCACAGTAAAAAAAAAAAATTCATAAATAAAATAAAAGGTAAAATCAATAAAAATCCATTTCATTCAATAAAATCAATGTCTCATACTGGGTTGAAGGCCAGGGAGTAAAAATGTGTTTTAAGGTGTGTTTTAAAAATGGACAGTGAAGGTGCTTGTCTGATGTCCAGGGGTAAATCATTCCATAACCTGGGGGCCATGATCGAAAAGGCTCTGTCCCCTCTGAGCTTGCGCCTCGCCTTTGGTACCTCCAAAAGCAGCTGTTCAGCTGACCTAAGGGACCGGGTGGGAGCGTAGGGATGCAGAAGCTCAGAGAGGTAAGGGGGGGCAAGACCTTTCAAGGATTTAAAAACAAATAAAAGAATTTTAAAATGAACTCTAAAATACACGGGCAGCCAGTGGAGTGAAGCTAAGATGGGTGTGATGTGATCTCTTCCACGTGTACCTGTTAAAAGACGAGCAGCGGCGTTTTGAACCAGCTGCAGACGGGAAAGAGATGACTGGCTGACACCGGCGTAAAGTGCGTTACAGTAATCCAGCCGAGATGAAATAAAAGCACGGATTACTGTTTCCAGGTGTGGTCTTAGAGAGAATGGGTTTTACTTTTGCTAAACGCCTTAGATGAAAGAAGCTGGATTTTACCACAGAACGAATCTGCGTGTCTAATTTAAAATCATTGTCCATGATAAAACCAAGGTTCCTAGCTGTGGATTTAACATAAGGAGTAAGGGGGCCCAAATATACAGGAAGGGACTCACAGGGGGGACTAGGTCCAAACACCATCACTTTGATCTTCTTATCATTAAAATTTAGGAAGTTTAGGGCCATCCAAGACTTTATGTCTTCAATGCACGCCAGGAGTGAGTTTACTGATGAGGCAGCTTTTTGTTTTAGAGGGACATAAATCTGACAGTCATCAGCGTACAGGTGGAAAGAGATACCATGCTTTTTAAAAATGGAACCCAGTGGAAGTATGTACAGAGAAAAAAGCATGGGCCCTAGAATTGACCCCTGTGGGACCCCGTAAGGCAGAGGAGCAGAAGAGGATTCAAACCCAGACATGCTAACTTTAAAAGTCCTGTCTGACAGTGGGTTCGATCCCAGCCCCCGACCAACAGTGATCTGTGTGGAGTTTGCATGTTCTCCCCGTGTTGCGTGGGTTTACTCCGGGATTTCTCCGGTTTCCTCCCACATGCCAAAAACATGCATGTTAGGTTAATTGGCTGTTCTAAATTGTCCCTAGATATTTGTTTCCTATAGGCCCTTAGAATAGAGGGTTAGTATTAATGAAAGCGCTTTGAGTGGTCTTTGTGACTAGAAAAGCGCTATATAAGTGCAGGTTAGTTAGTTAGTTAGATGGGCTCTAAACCAGTTGAGAGCAGTACCACAAATGCCCACTAGGTGCTGCAAATGGGAAATTAAAACATGATGGCCCACTGTGTCAAAGGCAGCAGTTAAATCAAGCAGCACAAGAACAGCATATTCACCTGAATCACATGCCAAGAGAATCATTAAAAACTCTTAACAAGGCTGTCTCTGTGCTATGAAGAGCTTTGAAACCAGATTGAAAAATCTCCAAAATACCGTGTTCATCCAGAAAACATTTCAGCTGCATATAGACAATTCTCTCTAAAATTTTTGAGAGAAATGGCAGCTTGGAAATAGGCCTAAAATTTGCCAACATGGTATGATCGAGACCAGGTTTCTTAATCAAGGGCTGCACTACTGCATGTTTAAAATTAGCAGGAACTACACCAGATGACGATGATGATCAAGATGGTGAGAACTGACTGGCCTATACTGGGAAGCACCTCTTTAAAAAGTCTAGGAGGGACAGCATCACAGGGAGACCCTGAGGGCTTAATGTGGCCAACCCTGTCCTCTAACAATGACAGAGTCACAGGTTCAAACTGATCAAAAACAGCAGAACAAGGGACAGAGACAGAGGGATCAGAGGCAGGAGGTGAGATGAGAGCCCTGGTGGTGGCCACCTTATCAATAAAAAAGTTCATCAAATCATTGCATAACTCAGAGGAGGCTCCAAACAGTCAGTCTGTGGGGTGTTGAGAACAGAGTCAATAGTGTTAAATAAAACACGCTGATTATGACAATGAGATAAAACAATATTAGCAAAATATTTGCTTTTTTCCTGCTTGACAGTGTTTTGATACTGATGCCAGCAGTCTTTTAAAACCTGCAGTGACACCTGCAGTTTGTCCTTCTTCCATCTGCGTTCAGCTCTGCACCACTCCTGTCTGACTGCACCAGTTCTGTCATTGAACCACGGCTCAGGTTTGGATCGAGGCTGCTTGGTTTTCAGTGGAGCCACAGAGTCCAAGATGGTTTGGCAGGAGGAGTGAAACCAGGAGCTGAGTTCCTCCACAGATGAGATGAAACCAGGAGGGACACAGAGCTGGTCAAAGACAGCGGAGAACCGACCGGCAGTGGAAGGGTTAAAAACCCGGCAGCGCTGAGCAGCAGTGCGAGTTTTAACTGCAGCGCGTGACAGATCAGCCTCAAATAATACAGGCAGATGGTCAGACAACACAGTGTCACAGATTTCTAAATTAACAACAGACAGGCCAGACGAGAGGACAAGATCTACCGTGTGTCCGTGCTCGTGAGTAGCGCCAGTCACGGACTGCACCAGATTTAGATAATCAATGAGATTTAAAGTCTTTCACCAACGGCTTATCAGGACAACACACATGTATGTTAAAATCTCCAACGATAAGAACACGATCATAATTTGTAACAATACCAGCCAAGAAAATGTCAAAGTCATTTAAAAAGTCCTTATTATATTTGGGTGGTCTGGATATGACAGCACACAGTACAGGGTTTATTCAACCCACCTCAAAGAAAGTCAGTTCAAAGCTGGAGAATGGAGAAGGTAAAAAGCACTGCTGACATTTATAGTCATTTCTGTAAACAGCTGCTGTTCCTCCTCCTCGTCCCGTTGTCCGTGGGGAATTAAAATAACAGTAACCTAGGGGTAAAACTTCGGACAGAGCAGAGAGTTCACCCACAGTCTTCCAGGTCTCCACAACGAAAAAGAAATCCAGTTCCCGTGAGCTGATGAAATCCTTCAGGATGTAAGTTTTATTTGCCAGTGATCTGGCGTTTACCAGGCCAATCCGGGCTGGAGCTGCAGCTGGAGCTGGAGCTGGAGCCTGGGCCTCAGCAGAACAGGAAACGTGCTGCAGCGGTCTCAGGTGCCAGGGATTTACCCCACGCTGGCGAGGCCTGGGAGAGTAGCAGCGCCGGGGCTGGATCACCTCACCAAGGCCAGTCACAGGGACCAGGCAGGCATCAGCAGGATCCAGGGAAAACCAGGACACAGAAACCCGGGAACATAATCCGCCCGGAGTCCGGGGAACAGAGAAGATATGCTCACCAGCCGACCGCTGCGTTTCCCACGGCGACGGTGAGGCATCTGCCTCTGCCTTCGCTCGGAGAGAGGGGCTGAGGCCTGATACAGGTAAGGCGGTATATCTGACAGGAGCGGAGGCTTCTGTCCATCATAGTCAGACGAAATAAGATCCTCGGCAGAAAGTCTAAGATCCAACAATGTTTGGCGGTCGTACACAAGTAAGGACTTGATTTCTTGAACGTCAATGGTTAAAAACAGTAAAAAAAACAAGCAAAGCTGTCAGAGACAGACGGTCAGCCCCATACACTGGCGCCATCTTGTCTCACCTCATATCAGTGATTCAAAGAGCCCTGAGACACACCACCATCCATGAGTTTAATTGAAAAAGAAAAAATTGAATGTTTATGACACTAAAATCCTCTTTGCATAATAATTTGTTATGCAGTGTATTATATATTATTTTACAAGGCTAATCATAGAATATCAGAATATCATTAATGCCTGAACGCCTCAAACAGACACTTCATGTTTAATCACATCTGTGTTTGTTATTGTGTGTGTTGTTATTGGTGTGTGTGTGTGTGTGTGTGTGTGTGTGTGTGTGTGTGTGTGTGTGTAGGTGCACAGGCTGGTTGTCGTCGATGAAGAATCTCGTATCGTTGGGATCGTTTCTCTGTCGGACATCCTGCAGGCGCTGGTACTGACGCCCGCAGGTACACACTCTAACACACAGTAACACAAAATAACAGACTATGACACACACACAATATATATGTCGTATTAAACAACTCTGATTTGTGCACCACCAATGCCAGTTAATGAGAACTCGTCATGTGAACCAGAGTTCATTAAAGAATTAACTGCTTTGGGAGGAGAAATGCTGCCACATCTGTGAGAAAACCCCCCCACAAAATTTCAACAAAAACATTCATCTGCATCTGGATCAGGTTGCTTCTGTTCAGATTTTCCTTTTGTGTGACAGAAATAACACTTTTTACTCTTCTGAATAGAATGAGGATTTTCAGCAAAAACCTTTAAAACCCTCAAGATTTCAGAGATGATATCTCAGTTATGCTTCATCCTACAATCTTCATTTTTGGTTGAAATCATAAAAAATTCTTCCACCACATACCATGAGTGTTTGTCATGTGAGCACAGCTTTCTGAGAGAATCTCACTTTTCAAAGTCGCAGGGTTGAGTGTAGTTTGCACCTCCGGAAAAGCCAAACTTTCTGTCTTTCTCTCATGATAGTGTCCTGAAGTTTTGCCTCACAGGCATAATTTTTATATCATCTTCTACCGCTTTCCCGGAGGTCTGGGTCACAGAGGCAGCAGTTCAAGCAGAGAAGCCCAGACTTCCCTCTCCCCGGCCACCTGCTCCAGCTCTTCAGAGAGGATACCAAGGCGTTCCCAGACCAGCTGGAAGACATAGTCTCTCCAGCGAGTCCTGGGTCTGCCCCGGGGTCTCCTGACAATGGGACATGCCCGAAACACCTCAATTGGAAGGTGTCCAGGAGGCACCCTGATCAGATGCCCATACCACCTCAACTGACTCCTTTCAATGTGGAGGAGCAGCGGTTCTACTCTGAGCCTCTCCTGGATGACTGAGCTCCTCACCCTATCTCTGAGGGTGAGTCCAGCAATCCTACAGAGAAAGCTCATTTCAGCCGCTTGTATCCGCGAACTCATTCTTTCGGTCATTACCCAAAGCTCGTGACCATAGGTGAGAGTAGGAACGTAGATTGACTGGTAAATCGACAGCTTTGCCTTAGAACTAAGCTCCCTCTTCACTACAACAGACCGGCACAACATCCGCATCACTGAAGATGCTGTTCCAACCCGTCCGTCAATCTCTCCCTCCATTCTCCCCTCACTCGTGAATAAGACCCCAAGATACTTAAACTCCTCCACTTGGGGCAGGAGCCTGTCCCCAACCCAGAGAGGACAATCCACCTTTTTTCCGGCTGAGGACCATGGACTCGGGACTTGGAGGTGCTGATTCTCACCCCAGCTGCTTCACACTCAGCGGCAAACCGTCCCAGCAAGAACTGTAGGTCATTGCTGGATGAAGCCAACAGGACAACATCATCTGCAAACAACAGAGATGAGATCCTGTGGTCACCAAGCATGACGCCCTCCATTCCCTGGCTGCGCCTAGAAATCCTGTCCATAAAAATTATGAACAGGATCGGTGACAAAGGGCAGCCCTGGCGGAGTCCCACCCTCACTGGGAATGAGTCCGATCGAGTGTTGGTAATATGAACCAAACTCTCACAACGGTCGTACAGAGACCGAATAGCTCATAACAACAAGCCCAATACCCCATACTCCCGAAGCACCCCCCACAAAAAGCCACGAGGGACACGGTCGAATGCCTTCTCCAAGTCCACAAAACACACGTAAACTGGTTGGGCAAACTCCCACGAACCCTCGAGAGGGTAAAGAGCTGGTCCGATGTGCCACGGCCAGGATGAAAACCACATTGCTCCTCCTGAATCCGAGGTTCGACCAACGGCCGGACTATCCTCTCCAGTACCTTGGCATAGACCTTCCCAGGGAGGCGGAGGAGTGTGATCCCTCTAAAGTTGGAGCACACCCTCCAGTCCCCTTTTTTGAATAGAGGAACCACCACCCCAGCTCGTGGTGGGGGGTTTGCGTGCCCCAGTGATCCCAGGAGCTATGTTTTCCGGAGCAATTTGCCTCTGATAGGGTCACCCAAGACAAACCTGGGTGAAGAGCCAGACTAAGAACGATCCAACAGACTCTCATGATAAATACTAATCAAATCAAATCAACCTTTATTGTCATGTTGCTGTACATACAACTGTAGTGCAGGCAAGATGAAATTGCGTTTCTCTCGGCATCCATATAAGTAAAAAGAACATAATTTAAGACACACTTACACACCCCCTCACCCCCCACCCCAACACAGCCATTCACCCATCCCTGAGACGTACTTGAGAACTAACTAGAACTATAATATACAAATAATATACATAATGTCCATAAGGTGCAGTAGTATGTATGAAAGATTCCGGATCAGCTGTTCAGCATCCTAACAGCTTGTGGAAGGAAGCTGTTAATCAGTCTGGTGGTTCTGCCTCTGATGCTCCGGAATCATTTGCCAGATGGCAGAAATTCAGAGTGTTTATGCAGAGGGTGAGAGAGGTCCTTGACAATGTTCAGTGCCCTGCTCCTACAACGGCTCTGAAAAAGTTCTTGGATAGAGGGGAGGAAAACTCCAATTACCCTCTCAGCTCCCTTAACTATCCTCTGCAGGGCTTTTCTGTCTGACATACTGCAGCTGGAGTACCATGTAGCAATGCAGTACGTCAGAACACTCTCCACCACACCTCTGTAGAAGGTCCTGAGGATGCAGATGGGGAGAGAGTCTTGTTTGAGTTTCCTCAAGAAGTGCAGTCTCTGCTGGGCCCGCTTCCTGATCCCCAAGGAATTCTTGCTCCAGGTCAAGTCCTGCGAGATCTGCACTCTGAGGAACTTGATGTTCTCCACTCTCTCCACCAAACGGCCGCCGATGCAGAGAGGGACGTGTTCAGGCCGTGACCGCCGGAAGTCGATAATCATCTCCTTCGTTTTGTCCATGTTGAGCACCAGATTGTTCTCCCTGCACCAGCCCTCCAGGTCTCTCACTTCTTCCCTGTACATTGATTCCTCATCCCTCTGAATAAGTCCCACCACTGTGGTGTCGTCTGCAAACTTAATAATCTGGCTCCCCTAGTGTCTGGATACACAGTCATGTGTTAGAAGTGTAAACAACAGTGGACTGAGTACGCAGCCTTGAGGGGATCCAGTGCTCAGTGTGATAGAGTTGGAGATGTTGTTTCCAACACGAACAGACTGAGGTCTCTCGGTCACAAAGTCCAGGATCCAGAGACATGTGGCGGTGTTCAGACCGAGAAGGAGTAATTTCTCCATCAGTCTCTGAGGAATAATGGTGTTGAATGCTGAACTGAAATCAATGTACAGGAGTCTGGCGTAGGTGTCTTTCTGATCCAGGTGGGTGATGACAGAGTGCTGGGTGGTGACTATAGCATCCTCCGTGGAGCGGTTTGAACAATATGCAAACTGGAGCGGGTCAGGTGATGCAGGGAGGCAGGCTGTGATGTGTGGTTTGACAAGCCGTTCAAAACACTTCATCACAATTGGTGTCAGTGCAACAGGACGATAGTCATTCAGACAGGACACAACTGGTTTCTTTGCCGCCGGTACTATGGTAGAGGTCTTAAAGCATCTGGGAACGATGGCCTGACTCAGGGAGATGTTATAAATGTCAGTCAGGACATCCGCCAACTCGCTCGCGCAGACTCGGAGCACACGTCCCGGGATGTTGTCCGGACCTGTTGTCCGGACCTGCAGCTTTACGTGGGTTGACCCTGATTAGGGTCCTCCATGTGTCTGCTGCGTTGATGATGATAGCTGGCCCAACAGATGGTGGAGATGGGCCAGCCCTCCCTCTGATTGTTGGGTTTGATGCTTCAAAACGTGCAAAGAAGTTGTTGACCCTGTCTGGAAGCGAAGCGTCGTCATCATCAACTCCCTGCCTAGACTTATAATCAGTCAGCGCCCAAACTCCCTGCCACATCCATTTGGTGTTCCTAGTGTCACAGAGGTGTCCCTGGATTTTCTCCGCATAGGCGCGCTTCACCGTCTTAATTCCCTTTGAGAGCGCAGATCTGGCTGAGCGGAGGGCAATCCTGTCCTCCGCTCTGAAGGCTGCATCTCTGGCTGTGAGCAGCGAGCGCACCTCTGCAGTCATCCAGGGTTTATAGTTGCCCTGTGCAGTGAAGGTCTTCACTATAGTGACATCCCCTGTGCACTTCGCGATGTAGCTGGTGACCGTTTCAGCATACTCCTCCACATCTGTCTTGTCTCCCTGGGAGGCTGCTATTTTGAAGACCTCCCAGTCTGTGTGCAGAAAACAGTCCTGAAGTGCCGAGGCTGCACCCTCTGGCCAAATCCTGATTTGTTTCTCTACTGGCCTGCTGCGCTTCAGTAGAGGTTTGTAGGCAGGCACCAGCATCACGGATAGGTGGTCAGAATGGCCGAGGTGGGGGCGATATGTTGCCTTATAAGCATCTGGGAAGTTTGTGTACACCAAGTCCAACATATTCTCTCCTCTGGTCTTAAAGTCCACACATTGTTTTAACTTGGGGAGCACAGTCTTTTAACTGGTGTGGTTGAAATCCCCCGCAACCACCACAAAACTGTCCGGATGTGAAGTTTGAAATTCACTACTAGATCAAGGATTCAGTGTACCCCACCCAGTATGGGGTTACCGGGGTCCCACCCTGGAGCCAGGCCTGGGGGAGGGGCTTGATGGCTAGCATCTGGTGGCCGGGTTTTCACCCATGGGACCCAGCTGGGCTCAGCCCGAAGGAGTTACATGGGTCCGCCCTCCAGTGGGCTCACCACCTGCAGGAGGGATCATGGGGGTCCGGTGCTATGTGGATCAGGTGGTGGTCAAAGGCAGAGACCTTGGCGGACTGATCCCAAGCTTTCTAAATTTTTACATCAGTAGGCAAGAAATGTCTTTTTTCTCACAGTTGCACTTTTATATCCACAGGAACCTTTGGTTTTTGACGTAGCCCCAGTCAAAGTCTGTTTCTAAAACCCTGTTTAAATGCTGAGGATAGGAATTTTGTACGGTGGCCCAGAGAGCTCATCAAAATGCAAAAGACAAAGCACAACGGTAAAAGCTGCAACACAAATACATGGAATCTGTGTGTGTGTGTGTGTGTGTGTGTGTGTGTGTGTGTGTGTGTGTGTGTGTGTGTGTGTGTGTGTGCATAGGTCTGGGGAGGAAAGAGTCTCTGACCCCTCAGGTTCTGGAACCAGAGCAGACTGTATGTCCATCTGGACCAGAACAGGAGCAGGACCGGGAGAACCATGAGGAGCAGGAGAACCAGGAGAACCATGAGGAGCAGGAGACTCAGGAGGACCAGAAGAATGAGGAGAACCAGGTAGACCAGAAGGAGCAGGGAGAGCAGGGACTGGAACCTGAGACTGAGAGTAAACCTGAACCTGACCAGGAGATTGAAGCAGATCCTTGCCACCAGGGGGAGACAGAGGGAGGAGCAGGAGAGGAGGAGATGGAGGAAGAGAAACATGGAGAAACAATAGAGGGGGAGACAAAGGAGGTGTGTTGGGGGGAGGGGGGAAAAGAGGAGGAGCAGGAGGTGGAGAAAGAGGAGGAGCCTGCAGGGACTGGAGGGGAGGAGGAGGCGTAACATCATCTTCTCGTCTTCTGACTTCATGACTCGTTGGCTGTGTCTCAATTCAGGTCCTGCAGCCTCACAGACACCAGCCCTGGGGGCCAGAGAACTCACAGGTTGGTAGGCTGGTATATGGCTGTTCGATGAGATGGTCTAGTCTTTGGAGGGCGTATGTTCGCGTGACCACACTCTACCCTGTTGCCTAGCAACCATGACAGCGTCACTTGAGGGTTTTTTGCTGACATTTTTGACAGAGAGAGAACTTTATTTTTATCTTTATTGTTGTATTTTCTTTACCTTTTACTGGAGAATCTTCATCAGACAGACAGAAGACCATGACAGATAAAACCAGACTTTAACTCATGTTAAAGTCAGCAGGTAAAATTGAGGTCAATTAAAACCACAAAAAATTAATTTTTATTACTTTAAATACACACATGGACAAAATTGTTGGTACCCCTCTGTTAATGAAAGAAAAACCCACAATGGTCACAGAAATAACTTGAATCTGACAAAAGTGGTAATAAATAAAAATTCTATGAAAATTAACCAATGAAAATCAGACAATGCTTTTGATTTGTGGTTCAACAGAATTATTTTAAAAAAACAAACTCATGAAACAGGCCTGGACAAAAATGATGGTACCCCTAGAAAAGATTGAAAATAATGTGACCATAGGGACATGTTCAACCAAGATGTGTCCTCTAATGAACATCACAGGTGTCTACAAACTTGTAATCAGTCAGTCGGCCTATTTAAAGGGTGACAAGTAGTCACTGTGCTGTTTGGTGACATGGTGTGTACCACACTAAACATGGACCAGAGGAAGCAAAGGAGAGAGTTGTCTCAGGAGATTAGAAAGAAAATTATAGACAAGCATGTTAAAGGTAAAGGCTATAAGACCATCTCCAAGCAGCTTGATGTTCCTGTGACTACAGTTGCACATATTTTTCAGAAATTTAAGATCCACGGGACTGTAGCAAACCTCCCTGGACGTGGCCGCAGGAGGAAACTTGATGAAAAATGGAAGAGACGGATAATACGAATGGTAACAAAAGAGCCCAAAACAACCTCTAAACACATTCATGGTGAACTCCAAGGTCAAGGTACATCAGTGTCAGATCGCACTATCCGTCGTTGTTTGAGCCAAAGTGGACTTCATGGGAGACGACCAAGGAGGACACCACTGTTGAAAACAAATCATAAAAAAGCCAGACTGGAATTTGCCAAACTGCACGTTGACAAGCCACAAAGCTTCTGGGAGAATGTCCTATGGACAGACGAGACAAAACTGGAACTTTTTGGCAAGGCACATCAGCTCTATGTTCACAGACGCAAAAATGAAGCATACCAAGAAAAGAACACTGTCCCTACTGTGAAACATGGAGGAGGTTCTGTTATGTTCTGGGGTTGCTTTGCTGCATCTGGCACAGGGTGCCTTGAATCTGTGCAGGGTACAATGAAATCTCAAGACTATCAAGGTATTCTAGAGAGAAATGTGCTGCCCAGTGTCAGACAGCTTGGTCTCAGTTGCAGGTCATGGGTCTTGCAACAGGATAATGACCCAAAACACACAGCTAAAAACACCCAAGAATGGCTAAGAGCGAAACATTGGACTATTCTAAAGTGGCCTTCTATGAGCCCTGATGTAAATCCTATTGAACATCTGTGGAAGGAGCTGAAACATGCCGTGTGGAGAAGGCACCCTTCAAACCTGAGACAACTGGAGTAGTTTGCTCATGAGGAGTGGGCCAAAATAGCTGCTGAGAGGTGCAGAAGTCTCATTGACAGTTACAGAAATCGTTTGATTGCAGTGATTGCCTCAAAAGGTTGTGCAGCAAAATATTAAGTTAAGGGTACCATCATTTTTGTCCAGGCCTGTTTCATGAGTTTGTTTTTTAAAATAATTCTGTTGAACCACAATTCAAAAGCATTGTCATTTTCATTGGTTAATTTTCATAGAATTTTTATATATTACCATTTTTGTCAGATTCAAGTTATTTCTGTGACCATTGTGGGTTTTTCTTTCATTAACAGAGGGGTACCAACAATTTTGTTCACGGCATGAGCTTTATGTACATCAGTTCTAAAATATATTCATAATTACATGACCAGTAGAAAATATAATGGTTTACTGTTATCATTTCTGACCATTATGTAGCTAAATAATCAGATGTTCTGCCTTGTATCATGTAGTTCTAATGTTCTAAATCAGACCACAGTCCTGGACTGCAGGATGATGATCCTCACTGATGTTCAGCAGCAGCAGAATAGATTCAGCTTCGGCTTCATCTACGTTGCACCATCTCAGTCAACTAGAAAATCAGAATTTGTTATTTAATATAAAAACTATCATCATTATCATCAATATTAAATCAGGTTTAAAATGTTTCACTCTGTGTGTAATAAATAGATGAAAGTCTCTTTTAGAATTATCTAGAAAAAAAATCATCTTTTTCAAAAAACTACTTCATTAAATGCAGTTTTTCTAACTATTAACAGTAAACATGCAGTATTTTTCTTTAGCTTGTCTCACTTTGCAAAGTAAACTGCTAAAAAATCACAAATAAAACAATCAATCAGTCAATAAAACAATTCATCAAATCTCTTTTACTGTTATTATTTCAGTAAATAAATCCTGAGTCCAGCCCATTCTCTCCACAGCTGAGCCTCGGTTCCTGCAGATTCTCCACCGTGGAACTCAGAAAGAAACCTGAAAAAATATCAGAGAAGTCTGATTATCACTTCAGATGTGATGGACATTTTTAAGATCAGCATAATCAAATTATTACAGATGTCCTGTCCTCCTCACCTTCATTAACTGTTCCATTTTCTCTAAAAAATAACCTGAGGTGGTTTTCTTTACATCCTGTTGTCTTTACGCTACTTTAAAAGTTATCTTAAAGCAAGTTATTTCAACCACATGATGAACTTTTCTACTCCACCCTCTGACCGTAGTTGGAGGGCATAGGGGAGGAAACCTTGTTGTCCTCCAGAGCTGAAGACGGAGGCCCACTTCAGGTTCACTGACCCAACCAAAAGCTACTCCACACAGCAGTAGGTGACAGACAGACACACAGTGCCTTCATTTAGAGTGTGTTTATTTCACCACCTATCCAACACTTCTTCCAGTACCGTTACAGTGGTTTTCTTATGTGCTAACCCGCTGCTGTCAGTACATCCACACTTCTCTCTGTCCCCGAATCACACACACGCGCACCACACATCACACCACACATGTCATCACAGCACACCCTCTCTCTCTCTTCTCTTAAAGGGACGCACACACCTCACTTCCAACTGCTCTCATAGCACTACCCCCACTGTGGATGGCAATTTACAAAATTCCACTCCATAACAGTACACATTTTACAGCACTTTGTATTGGAGCACTCAGCTTGAAGGTGGCAAAGCATTAATAACACTCATCGGGTCAAAACCATTCCATCTGAAGTCCTATGTAGCAGTAGCAGAATATTTCGAACTAGAGGTCAGTACTACTCAAAATTTCAGCTTGAACAGCAAGTATGACACTAACGGTGCAACTTAGTCACAGTGCAAAGTTTAAACACTTAATTCCCAGAGCTCTTTTCTCTTTTTTTAAACAAACTGTTCATGAACATTGTCTGTGAACTGTGGATTAAGTCCACCCATTCACCATACCGGACAGGTGGCCCTCTCTGGCGGCGCGGCCTCGGGGAACGATGACTCTGCTGGCGTTGCCCCACCCCCACTAACCTGGGAACCCCCGGGAACAGCAGAGTCCGGAGGCAGGGTGTAGTTAAGAGGCGTAGTGGCTGCAGGAGGGTCTTCAGCTGGATCCAATGAGGTGCAGCTGGGATCCTCCTCGGCAGAGGGGTCGATGCTGTCAAACAGCTGAGACAGACCCAGGGTAGTGTCCGCAGGGTTAATGTCTAACACTGGGGGTGACACCTCCGTAGGAGCCCAACTGAGAGCCCGCTTCAGTACCCAAGCATTGTCCGGTGGGTCGCAGCTCCGGTACGGCTTCAGTTGATCGTGGTGAACCACTTTCGTCTTGGTCCTCGGGCCTTTCTGGATGCGGTATACCAGATCATCTAAGTTTCCCAGGACGAAGTAAGGTCCCTGACGTAATGGGAGGAACTTTTTGACCTTGTTCTTGATCTTTCGCGTACCTTTGATCAGGTACCACACAGCATCGCCAATCCTGTATTGTGTGCAACAGCAGTTTTTGTCATATTGTTTCTTTGCACATTGTACAGAATCTCCAAGAGCCTCTCTGCCAATTTGATGAACCAGCTCCAGGTGTTCTCGGGTCTGTTGGACAAATTCCGGTGTTGACAGGGCTGTATCAGTGTCCGGGGGCAGGCTGGCCACCAGGTCCACTGGTTCACTTACTTCTCGACCAAACATCATGAAGTTAGGAGTGAACCCAGTTGCGGTGTGCTTTGTCGCCCTGTGGGCCATCACGGCATAAGGAATCATAAGGTCCCAATCAAAGTGCCACTCCAACCACGTGGCGAGCTGTCCCTCAGGCTCTTTCAGCTTTGTGAGCCACCGCAGACTGCTGTGGTCTGTGTGCACAATGGAGGGCCACCCCAAGAGGTACTGCCGAAAATCTCTTCTGAACTCTGCCACAGCCAGCAGTTCACACCTTGTAGTGTAGTAGTTCTGCTCAGTTTTTGACAACCTACGACTCCCGTAGACCAGCACGCACTCCTCGCCCTGCTGGATTTGTGAGAACATGGCGCCAATGCCCACATCACTTGCATCAGTGTCCAGCATCATGGCATCTTGGGCTGCACGTACATGGGCTGCACGGTGGCGCAGTGGTTAGCACTGCGGCAGCACAGTTTACCCTTGGCCAGGGGATCGTGGGGATCGTGGGTTCGATCCCAGCCCCCGACCAACAGTGATCTGTGTGGAGTTTGCATGTTCTCCCCGTGTATGTGTGGGTTTACCCCGGGATTTCTCCGGTTTCCTCCCACATGCCAAAAACATGCAGGTTAGGTTAATTGGAGACTCTAAAGTGGCCCTAGGTGTGAATGTGTGTGTGAATGGTTAAGGGATAGCGCCGTATCGTGGCTGCTTCATCCATCCAGGTGGTGGATGCCCTCAATTTCCCCTCTGGGGATCAATAAAGTATACTAAATCTAAAAATCTAAAAATTTTGGTCGAATGGGTAGCCCAGGACAGGGGCTGTGGTCAGCCGGTGTTTAAGTTCTTCAAATGCAGCTTGGCACTCTGCACTCCACTGGAACCGGGCATGTTTCCTATTAAGGGCATGGAGGGGCTCAGCTACAGCAGCAAAATCCTTCACAAAGCACATGTTATGCACTCCTCCATGTGGAATTAGTCAGTGGTGCAGGTCATGACACCATCATGGTACACCTCCGTTACTAGCCAAGAGCTAGTGAGGAATTTCTCTTTGGCTCAGTGGTAGAGTAAGAGGTTTTGAGATCATGGTGTCATGGGTTTGAGACTCAACCTGGGGATATTAGGAGGTGTGTGTCTTCCTTGCCTGAGGGTGAAAGTGACACAGGTCTGTCCACCTTGACTGGAGGGGTCAAAACAGACTTTGTGATTAGTGATTCGTGCTTCGTGAATTGTGTGGTTCGCCATCCCAGGCTGAGGTGGGCAATTCTGGCCTTGGCTCAGAAAGTGGGTCGTAACAGAAAAGTGGGGGCCCGTCCGGGATATTTGACACCTGCACCGCTTCCTTAAGGGGGGAGGTGTTACGCACCCCTCCATGTGGAATTAGTCAGTGGTGCAGGTCATGACACCATCACGGTACACCTGCGTTACTAGCCAAGAGCTAGTGAGGAATTCCTCTTTGGCTCAATGATAGAGTAAAGGGTTTTGAGATCATGGTGTCATGGTTTGAGACTCAGCCTGGAATATTAGGAGGTGTGTGTCTTCTTTGCCTGAGGGTGAAAGTGACATAGGTCTATCCACCTTGACTCGGGGGGTGGGGGGGTCAAAACAGACTGTGTGATTAGTGATTCGTGCTTCGTGTGGTTTGTGATCCCGGGCTGAAGTGGGCAATTCTGGTCTTGGCCCAGAAAGTGGGACATAACAGCGCCAATAGTACGAAGCAAGGCCAACAAACTGACAGACCTCCTGGGTGGATGTAGGTGTTGGCCACTCCTTCACCTTCTGAATCTTGCTGGGGTCAGTGGCCACACCGTCCTCTGAAATGATGTGACCCAGGTAGGCTCCCTGGCAGTGGAAAAGACAGCATTTGGCAGGCTTTAATTTGAGGTTAGCCTGACAGAGCCGGTCAAAAACCTGGGCCAGGCGCTGCAGCATCTCCAGCATATTCCTGCCTAGCACAATGATGTTGTCAAGGTAAACAAGGCAGGTCTCCCACTACATGCCAGTCAAGACACGGTCCATTAGACGTTGGAAAGTTGCCGGTGCATTGCACAGTCTGGAAGACATGACATTCCAATCAAAAAGGCCTTTCCTGGTGCAAAAGGTGGCTGCTTTACATGCTCTGGGGGTCAGCTCAACCTGCCAGTAGCCGGAGGCAAGATCCAGTGTGTTGAACCACTTGGCCGTGGAGAGGGTGTCAAGTGTGTCTTGGATGCGAGGCAGTGGGTATGCATCCTTAATGGTGGCGTTGTTCAGGGCTCTATAGTCTATGCAAAGATGGTATGTTCCATCCTTTTTATGCGCCATCACTATTGGAGATGCCCAGTTGCTGTGGCTGTAGCAGGCCACCCCCACCTCCAGACCCTCTTGGATTTGCTGGTTGGCACTTTGCTGTTTTTCAACTGCCATTCGACGTGGTGGCTGCTTGACTGGGGCACCTGGCCGGGTTACAGTGTCATGCTACACCAGGCTATTGTGGCCAAGGTCATTGGGACTGGTTGAGAACACACACCCATAGGTACACAGGAGCTGGGCTAGCTGGAGTTGCTCTTCTGTTGTTAGTTCAGTGGAACTCCGGGCATGGAGCTCCTGAAGGTGTGGGGGAACAGCAGGGGTGCTGCCGATGGCCTGCTCCATCTGGTCGCTGCTTTGGTGGGGTGAGCATCCACCAGGACACGGGCAACAAACAGTTTATGCTTTTCAACAAAGCCTTTGGTGGGAGTGACCATCACTTCTCCATGAACCTTGTCCACTTTGCGGGTGTAGCCTCCCACCAAATGCTCTTCCCCAGGCTCCAGCACCACAGTTCGGGACACTCTCACTGCGTTTGCCCTTGAATATTTTTCGTTTTGGAACTAAGGCACAGCCTGACCGAAGAGCACTATTTTCTGGTTTTCATAGTCCAGGTGTGTTTTAGCTTGGACCAAAATGGGGTGGCCCAGCAGAGCTTCACTGGTGGCTACATCGGCCACTAAGAAGTGCACACTCACCTTTTTGGTCATTGATCTGGACAGGGATCTGAGCCTCCCCCAGCACAGGCACATTCCCGGGTGCAATACCAAGCAAAGTCTCTGTGATTGAAGGTTGGCGTGAAGGCCGCCCAGCTGGATGAAAGGCGTTGTCGTAGCACGGTGGCAACACGTTTCTCTGAGCTGCACTGTCCAACACGGCACACACATCCAGGCCATGCACTTTCATGTGAATGCTCATTTCGGGAGTTGGCACTTTTAGGTGAAACACAGCAGGGATTTAGGTTCTGGAGGAAGCCAATGAAATGTGGACTTTGTTAGTGTTCTTTGGTGATGGACAATTTCTCCTCATATGGCCCAAACCGAAACAGCTGTGACAACGAATCTCCTCCCAGTTTAGGTTTCGACAGCCTCTCCCCTTAGTTGGCTTATTTTTCAAATCATGGGAGGTTGGTTGAAGATGTGAGCTGAGGTTAGGGGGTCCAGGTCCCCATCTGATTGCTTGCGGGGGATATGGAAGTCTCCATTTGGCCCTCCTGTGTGTCTGCCCTGATAATAGCAGTGCGGGTCTTCTTTTCGTTCATGGTGTGTACTCCCAATTGCATGACGCCTGTAACATATGACGCTGCTCGCTTGATGGTCTCATGACAGTGGGCTATGTTGTAAGGGATAAGGGATAAGGACCTGTACTTATATAGCGCTTTTTCTAGTCTCAAAGACCACTCAAAGTGCTTCACTAGTACTAACCCTCTATTCTAAGGGCCTACAGGAGACAGATATCTAGGGACAATTTAGAACAACCAATTAACCTAACATGTATGTCTTTGGATTGTGGGAGGAAACCGGAGCCCCTGGAGTAAACCCACGCAGCACAGGGAGAACATGCAAAGTCCACACAGAAAGGTTCCTATACCTGCCAGCCTGGGGATTCAAACCTGGAACCTTCTAGCTGTTATGCAACAGTGCTAACCACTGCACCACTGTGCTGCCCACGTAGGGCAGCACGGTGTTGTAGGCCTGGGCTAGTGTCTGGGGCCGTTTCTGTAACAGCTTCTGTACAATTTCAACATCTCCTACAGCATTGGAGAAAACTTCAACGCCTATGGCGTCCTGTTCAGTCTCAGTCCTGTTGCTGTAGGCCACTGACACTCTCTCATAAATTTTGTCTCTCAGCGCATGAATAGCTTCACCTGATTTACATGCCTGCTGTCTCAGCTCAATCGCCACTGCAGCTGCATGCTCTGAAGAGGGGCCATATGCAGTGTCCAATTCCTCCACCAGGAGGCAATAATCCCACTGTGAAGATGGGGGGATTTCTGTGTGCATTTGCTCCTGCTGCACCCACCAGGCAGAACTTAAACTGGATCAATCAATCAACTGTATTTATAAAGCACTTTAAAAGCAACACCCACTACACAAAGTGCTGTACAGCAAGAGAACATAAAAGCAGGGCACTAACACAAAGGGTGCTAACACAAGAACCACAGTAAAAAAAAAATCATAAATAAAATAAAAGGTAAAATAAATAAAAATCCATTTCATTCAATAAAATCAATGTCTCATACTGGGTTGAAGGCCAGGGAGTAAAAATGTGTTTTAAGATGTGTTTTAAAAATGGTCAGTGAAGGTGCTTGTCTGATGTCCAGGGGTAAATCATTCCATAATCTGGGGGCCATGATCGAAAAGGCTCTGTCCCCTCTGAGCTTGCGCCTCGCCTTTGGTACCTCCAGAAGCAGCTGTTCAGCTGACCTAAGGGACCGGGTGGGAGCGTAGGGATGCAGAAGCTCAGAGAGGTAAGGTGGAGCAAGACCATTCAAAGATTTAAAAACAAATAAAAGAATTTTAAAATGAACTCTAAAATACACGGGCAGCCAGTGGAGTGAAGCTAAGATGGGTGTGATGTGATCTCTTCCACGTGTACCTGTTAAAAGACGAGCAGCGGCATTTTGAACCAGCTGCAGACGGGAAAGAGATGACTGGCTGACACCAGCGTAAAATGCGTTACAGTAATCCAGCCAAGATGAAATAAAAGCATGGATTACTGTTTCCAGGTGTGGTCTAGAGAGAATGGGTTTTACTTTTGCTAAACGCCTTAGATGAAAGAAGCTGGATTTTACCACAGAACGAATCTGCGTGTCTTAATTTAAAATCATTGTCCATGATAAAACCAAGGTTCCTAGCTGTGGATTTAACATAAGGAGTATGGATGGCCTTAGTCTTCTCTGGCCAGCAGTTTGCTTTGGCACAACTTTCAAACCTGTGCAGAAACTCTTTCCACGGGGTGATGCCATCATACTGACCGGGGCGTAATGTTGGAACTCATTGTCTCTGATCATAGTCGTCCTCACTCTCAAATAAAACCTGGTAATGTGCCCGGCAAGCCTGACGTGCGTGTGATCTTGGCTGCACAGATTTGGGGGAAACGCTCTTTAGCTGCACAGTCTGATCGGGTCTTTGCTCAGGTGAATATTCACAGTCAACATTTATTGGCAGGCTACAGCACGCGGCCCGCGGTTCTGAGCATGTGGGGGCATGGGGGATCGTGTGACACTGGTCTCTAATGGAAACTCCCCATATTGACAGAGGAGAAGGGGTTTGTGGAGACAGCAGCTGGGGGCGCCGTTGTGTGCTGCAGCTTTAATGGCTGATTATGCGTTTGATTGCACAGGGCTTTATTCAGTGTATTACAGTCATGGAAGCAGTCATTTTTATCAATAAAGGGATTTGTGTTTGAAAACTTTGGCTCACATGATGTTTGTGTTGCTTCTTGCCTCATTTCAAACCACTCCTCACAGAGAAAGGGATTAGTACTTCCATGTATTTTATTTTGTTCACTCACACTGTCCTCTTGCTGCCCGCTAACTGCAGTAAATGTCATGAATGGGTTGGAGTAATTTGCTACATTCCCAGGTGCGCCACTGGTATTAGCATTAGCAGGGCATTGGCTAGCGGCCGCCATTTTATTTAGCATCCGGCTCAGTAACTTGTTAGCTTGACAGCAGTTATTGTCTGTATGGATTCCACTGTTTAATGCTCACCACTGCTGCTTTATTTAGCCTTGAGAGTCCCTTCGTGGTCACCAGTGTTGAACTTTCCTACTCCGCCCTCTGACCGTGGTTGGAGGGAATAGGGGAGGTTATCTTAGAGATAAAGGGTATACTTCTTGTCAAACTTTGTTTTGGCAGGTGAGCTTTGATCCGACACCCCCCCTGACCTGCCCCTGACCTGCCCCTGACCTGACCTATGTAATTAAATGGGGATTTTCTCTAATGACATGGGGATTAGTGTGGGGATCAAATGTCAATTATAACACTGGTCAACACCAAATGTATTGTCTGGTAAGTTTTTTTTAGCTGATTTAGGACAATTTTGATGTGCTGAATCCAAAAATCACATTGGTTTTGCTCAATCAGGTCAACTTTTTGAACTATGGCCACATGTTTTTTACGTTTTTGTTTACATGTACGGGTATTTTTGCTTTATATGATGCAAAATTCTTTTTTATTTCTTGAAATTCTCTGAATTTTGAACAATGATGATGTAACATTCAATTTACATGTACTTACCTTTATCAGTGTCTACTATTCAATTTACAGTACAACTGTACAATTGCTGTACAACTGCTTACAACTTAGCATAAAAACCTGACCTGGTTGAGAGAAACAGATGTCATTTTCGGATTCAGCGGTGCAAAATTGTCTTATATCAGTTGAAAAAACACAGACAACTTACAAAAAATTATTTTTGTTGTGTAATTGACCTATGGGATTAGTGTGGGAATTAGTGTGGGGATAGAATGTCAATTATATGTGTTTGTAAAAATGATTTTTGACGTATGGGATTAGCGTGAGAATGGAATGTTAATTATGGGGGGGAACAGCTTTCAAGGATAACAACATAATAAAAATATTTTTTTTATAAGTTGTCTGTGCTTTTTTCAACTGATTGACAATTTTGCACCACAACCAAAAGGCTTGCCGTCTCTGCCATTTCTTCGATCCACGCCCAGTGCCATTTGTTTTTAAGTCCTCTGTCAATTAGGACATCTTCCCCAGGTTTCACAAACTTGCTCTCCATCCTACAGAATGTATGAAAGGTCTGTGTATGATGAGGGATGAAACTGTCAGTATTCTGAGCATGGTTGGAGAATGTTTTGTTTTTGTCTGCCTTGGATCTGGAGATGAATCAGGCCCCAAGCTTGCGTTCAGTTCACGTTTAGATTCTCTTTATTAATATTATAATGTTTTTAGTTTTGCCTGGGTTTTATTGTCACAGTCACGACTATGTTTGATTTTGATGATTTGTATTCTCATGGTTATGTTATGTTATGTTATGTTTATTCCTGTCATGCTTTGAATTTGGCCTTTTGTTTTGACAGCATCTTTTGTTTACTTCCAGTTTTACGTTATGGGCTTTTGCTTCATTGATTATTCACGGCTGCTTTTGATTTTCTGATTACTGATTGTTCATAGGTGTTTTTGATTTTCTTCTCTATAAAGACATGCTGCACTTTGCCGTCAGTGTGGCGATCTACTGTGTTATACAAGTTATGTCACGTCTGGTTTATTTTTGGCTTAAAATAAACCACTGCAAAACTCAGCTCCAGCAATTGGGCCCAGTTAATCCTGCTTGTGTGCCATGAAGAGGCGCAATTCATAACAGAAACACTTGTGTTTCTAGTGTTTCTAGTCACTCACTCACTCTCACTGTCGCTATCCAATTAGGAGCGCGCCACTGATCTCTACAGAAAAACTGGATAGATCATTGGCCACCAGAAATGAAGCCACTTGGTCACCATATTAGTACAACCAAAACATTTGGCGAGTCAGTGGAAAATGAATAGGTTTAGTAGTAAATGCTGCCACTTTTACCTCAATAACTTCCCCAGAAATTAACAGATTTTGAACTTCTTGGTATGGAGACACAACTTATAATCTTGCACAGCCGCTAAACATAATGTCAACTTGATTCCCTCCTTAATATGGCGGCCAGGTGGCTTCACTCGGCTCTGTACTCACTAATGGGGCTTGCGCTATCCAGGTTTTTTTTATAGAGATCAATGTCCACACCACACTGTTAGCACGAGCTCTCCCTAACTCCTAGAGAATTTGAAGAATTAATTTCTTGCATGGACTATACATATTTAGGACCACTAGACTACAGTTTTGTGTCCTCAAATTAACAACAACACACTCCGGCTCATTCATACATTCCTAACTTGTTAATATATCAACATATTGTACAGCACAATAGTGCATGTGTAAATGCATTACCTCTGTAGTTTCATCCATGTCATTCCTATCATGATCCATCGTTGAATCCATAGCAGTTGGAAGGTAGCTGGTTTGTTCTCCAACAGCATCAGGCTCACTTCTGATCATCTGAAATTCAAAAGAACACAGCATTTACTCTCTTTAAACAAATTATATGAAAACAAGTTAAATGGTCAGCTATTGTGCTGAAGTTTCAAAGATTCAAGATTCAAAGATTTTATTTGTCAATACTACTATACGTACAGGACATACAGGAGAATTGAAATGGTGTTTGTCTCTCTCTTCATTGGTGTGCATAATATACGAAGAAAAGGAATAAGGCTGGAAAAAAGAAAACAACAGCAGTCTATGTACAGTAATGCAACCCGTAATGCAAATGGTGACAAGATAGACCTAGACCTCTCATAGTGCAAATAGAGATAAACGATTAATGATGATAAAACCAGCAATCCTATATACAGATAATTAGAGATGTAATACCCGTAGTTGCAGTTCGATGCGGTAGTGTAGGTGCAGACAGTGACAGATAGGACTGCACATGATCAGTATTGCAATAACAGACAGCAGCAGATATGACATTTGTGCAAATGGTTGCATTAAGGTGCAGAGACATACAGCAGCAGATGTATTACTGTTGGTGCACCAGTCTTTCTGTGCCAACAGCTGAAGTAGTTATTGTGTGGGTGACAGTGTGGGGGGGGGGGGGGCAGAGTTCAGGGTCCTGATGGCCTGGTGAACGAAGCTGTTAAGCAGTCTTGTGGAGCGGGCCCGGAGGCTTTGGTACCTTTTCCCCGAGGGCAGGAGGCTGAAGAGGGAGTGTGACGGGTGGGAGGTGTCACCTGTGATGTTGATGGCTCTGCGGGTGAGGTAGATGTCTTTGGGGGGGGGGGGGGGGCAGAGGTGCACCGATGATCTTACTGGCTGCTTTCATGGTGCATTGTAGTGTCTTCTGGCAGGAGGCGGTGCAGCTTCCACACCGCACCATGATGCAGCTGGTGAGGAGGCTCTCAGTGGTGCCCCGGTAGAAAGAACACATGATGGGGGGTGGGACTCGTATTCTCGTCAGTTTGTGGAGGAAATGGAGGTGAGTTTGAGCCTTCTTGGCCAATGATGTGATGTTGTTGGACCAGGAAAGGTCCTCAGAGATGTGCACCCCCAGGAACTTGGTGTTGGGGGGGGGGGGTGCTGTGTGTGACACCTCCTGAAGTCGACCACAATCTCCTTGTTTTTTCCCACGTTCAGGAAGAGATTATTGTCTTTACACCACTGGACCAGTTGGCTCACCTCATTTCTGTAGTTGGCTTCCTTGTTGTTGGTGATGAGGCCCACCACTGTCGTGTCATCTGCAAACTTGATGATCTGGTAGGTGTTGTAGGCTGGTACGCAGTTATGGGTCAGCAGGGTGAAGAGCAGCGGGCTGAGCACGCACCCTTGTCGTTCCCCTGTGCTCATTTTGATGGTCTGGGAGGTGTTGCTATCGACCCACACGCTTTGTGGCCTTCCTGTGAGAAAGTCCAGCAGCCAGTTACAGAGAGACACTTTGAGTCTCAAGTGTCTAAGTTTTTGTATCAGGTGCTGGGGGGTGATTGTGTTGAATGCTGAACTGAAGTCCAAGAACAGCATTCGCACGTAGGAGTTTTTGAGTCCAGGTGGGTGAGGGCTGGATGGAGAGCAGCAGCGATGGCATCTTCTGTGGATCTCGTTGACCTGTATGCAAACGGAGATGGGTCTGATCAAAAAAGCCAGTTCTGTTCTGGGACACCTCGACCCAGTGGAGGAGATAGGAGAGAGGAGGATGGTGGATAAACTGTCATCTCTGCTGGAGTCCAAGTCCCACCCTATGTGGGACACGCTGAACGCACTGAGAATCTCATTTAGCGAATCTCTATGCCATCCTAGGTGCACGAGCGAGAGGTTCCACAGGTCCTTCCTACCTGCTGCTGTTAGACTTTATAATCTAACCTGTGCTCCTCAGAGGCAATACATAACACCACTACTTGGCACAATGTGGATCATCCCCTCCAGTACACAACTAATACAATGACAATTATTATTGAGGGTGGCAACAACACTGTTCAATGAACTGTGAAATCTGCTGTCTGGATTTATATCTACGTATATATTGCCAGGTAATTTAACTAACTAGTGCTGTAAATAAGATAAGATAAGATAAGATAAGCCTTTATTAGTCCCACAACGGGGAAATTCCAGGATTGCAACAGCACAGGGATAGCAACACTCAGAGCAACAATCAGAAGGCAAGAAAAAAACAAGCAAGCAAGAGCAGCTAATATACATATGTACATATTACTATAAAATATATATATATACACACACACACACACAGACACAGTGCAGAGCATTGTAGCTGGATGGAATAAATATATGAATATATGAACACACAGTGCAGAGCATTGTAGCTAGATGGAATAAATATGTAAATATATAAACACCCACAGTACGGAGCATTGCAGCTAGGTGGAATAAATATGCAAGTATATAAACACACACAGTGCGAAGCAATGTAGCTAGATGGAATAATATGTAGATATATAAAAACACAGTGCGGAGCATTGTAGCTAGATGGAATAAATATATAGATATATAAATATAAACACACCCAGTGCTGAGCATTGTAGCTAGATGGAATAAATATGTAAATGTATAAACACACACAGTGCAGAGCATTGTTGCTAGGTGGGATGAAACAGCATAACCGTCTACTTAGTTATCCTACATGGTATGATTATGTGCCCATACATATTCTCACCCTCCATACCATCTAACTGCATTGCTTCTGCACTGTGTATATATACTGTGTATATATGTATATTTACTGTTCTGCTTACCAGTTCTTATTTA
The DNA here is from genome assembly GCA_020510985.1 of Pholidichthys leucotaenia. NCBI lineage: Eukaryota > Metazoa > Chordata > Actinopteri > Cichliformes > Pholidichthyidae > Pholidichthys > Pholidichthys leucotaenia. The sequence continues at coordinate 249,878,827 of CM035844.1, read as the reverse complement.
TCATTGCTCTGAGTACTGCTATCCCTTTGCTGCAGCAATCCTGCAACTTCCCCATTGTGGGACTAACAAAGATTTATCTTATCTAGTTCATGCGGCTGTAGTGCAGGTGTAGTGTGGTCGACGACTGATCGGAGGGTCAGGGGTTTGATTCCCGTTCTGTCTGCAGTGTACATGTCGAAGTGTCCTTGAGCAAGGCACTGAAAACCCAGTTGCTCCTAGTGGGTCAGGCCAACGCCATGTATGGAGGCTCCGCTGCCATCAGTGTGTGAATGGGTGGATAGCAGGATCTGTGAAGCACTTTGGTCATCCAGAGATAAGTAAATTGCGCTATATAAGTGAATGCCATTTGCCATATGTACTGGACAGGAAGGTTCGGTGGCTGTGTCCCTTTAGCTAAGATCAGTGCATTGCCCTGTGGCTCTGCTGTAACTACTAACAGAGGCTCTTAATACTGGCCGTGCAGATACGAGTGGACAATATGTCTTTCATAATATGCTTTAAGACACTGGCAGAGAGACCTCTTTAATGCTCTACTCCTTTTGCTATCCCACTATACAGACACTCCCCCATCCTGAAAACAGCATGTTTGAGAGAGGTGAGGCATGTTTTTATACCTTGAGTGCTTATCTATGTTGTATACAGTGGGGCAAAAAAGTATTTAGTCAGCCACCAATTGTGCAGGTTCTCCCACTTAAAAGATGAGAGAGGTCTCCAGTTTTCATCATAGGTATACCTCAACTATGAGAGACAAAATGAGAAAAAAAAAATCCAGAAAATCACATTGAAGGATTTTTAATGAATTAATTGGTAAATTCCTCAGTAAAATAAGTATTGGGTCACCTACAAACAAGCAAGATTTCTGGCTCTCACAGACCTGTAACTTCTTCTTTAAGAGGCTCCTCTGTCCTCCACTCGTTACCTGTATTAATGGCACCTGTTTGAACTCGTTATCAGTATAAAAGACACCTGTCCACAACCTCAAACAGTCAGACTCCAAACTCCACTATGGCCAAGACCAAAGAGCTGTCAAAGGACACCAGAAACAAAATTGTAGACCTGCACCAGGCTGGAAAGACTGAATCTGCGATAGGTAAGCAGCTTGGTGTGAAGAAATCAACTGTGGGAGCAATTATTAGAAAATCGAACACATACAAGACTACTGATAATCTCCCTTGATCTGGGGCTCCACGCAAGATCTCACCCCGTGGGGTCAAAATGATCACGAGAACGGTGAGCAAAAATCCCAGAACCACACGGGGGGACCTAGTGAATAACCAGCAGAGAGCTGGGACCAAAGTAACAAAGGCTACCATCAGTAACACACTACACCGCCAGGGACTCAAATCCTGCAGTGCCAGAAGTGTCCCCCTGCTTAAGCCAGTATATGTCCAGGCCCATCTGAAGTTTGCTAGAGAGCATTTGGATGATCCAGAAGAGGATTGGGAGAATGTCATATGGTCAGATGAAACCAAAATAGAACTTTTTGGTAAAAACTCAACTTGTCGTGTTTGGAGGAGAAAGACAACCATACCTACTGTGAAGCATGGGGATGGAAACATCATACTTTGGGGCTGTTTTTCTGCAAAGGGACCAGGACGACTGATCGGTGTAAAGGAAAGAATGAATGGGGCCATGTATCGTGAGATTTTGAGTGAAAACCTCCTTCCTTCAGCAAGGGCATTGAAGATGAAACGTGGCTGGGTCTTTCAGCATGACAATGATCCCAAACACACCGCCCGGGCAATGAAGGAGTGGCTTCGTAAGAAGCATTTCAATGTCCTGGAGTGGCCTAGCCAGTCTCCAGATCTCAACCCCATAGAAAATCTTTGAAGGGAGTTGAAAGTCTGTGTTGCCCAGCGACAGCCCCAAAACATCACTGCTCTAGAGTAGATCTGCATGGAGGAATGTGCCAAAATACCAGTAACAGTGTGTGAAAACCTTGTGAAAACTTACAGAAAACGTTTGACCTCTGTCATTGCCAACAAAGGGTATCTAACAAAGTATTGAGATGAACTTTTGTTATTGACCAAATACATTTTACCGAGGAATTTACCAATTAATTCATTAAAAATCCTTCAATGTGATTTTCTGGATTTTTTTTTTCTTATTTTGTCTGTCACAGTTGCGGTATACCTATGATGAAAATTGGAGACCTCTCTCATCTTTTAAGTGGGAGAGCTCGCACAATTGGTGGCTGACTAAATACTTTTTTACCCCACTGTAAATATATATATATATAGGCACTGACTGATTGAGTCTACAAATTAAAACCTGACTCAATGGAATTGTTTTGTGATCGACTAAAGCATGTTTCTGACCTTTGAATGATTGTTTCTGATTTAATTATTTATAGTAACTATTCAAACCTTTGTGTCAGGTCTAAAATGAAATTTCCATAATCGCTAGAAAACATCCATGTTTATAAACTTAGCACCAGCGGCGATTCTGCCATTCGAAATCAAACAGAAACGTGTGCTCTCTCTGTCAGAGTAGGTTCGAGACTGGCATTCCTCCTCAAACAGGAGTTCCCTATATTCCACAATAAAATCTTATTATTCAACTGGCTGAGTTGCAAACACTCATGTTTCTACATAGACAAACATTTTTATTAATAAAAGAAAAACATAGTAATCTTAATCTTTAATAAACATCACATATCAAATGAAAGTTAAATGCAATATTATAAGGTCATACAGATGAGAATCAAGCACAAATTGTGCTTGAAAATGTCCAAATTGTGCCCAATTAGCCATTTTCCCTCCCCAGTGTCATGTGACTCGTTAGTGTTACAAGGTCTCAGGTGTGAATGGGGAGCAGGTGTGTTAAATTTGGTGTTATCGCTCTCACACGCTCTCATACTGGTCACTGGAAGTTCAACATGGCACCTCATGGCAAAGAACTCTCTTGAGGATCTGAAAAAAAGAATTGCTGCTCTACATAAAGATGGCCTAGGCTATAAGAAGATCGCCAACACCCTGAAACTGAGCTGCAGCTCAGTTTCAGGGTGTGGCCATGACCATACAGTGGCCAAGACCACTTTGGCCAAGGTGGCCAAGACCATACAGCAGTTTAATAGGACAGGTTCCACTCAGAACAGGCCTCGCCATGGTCGACCAAAGAAGTTGAGTGCACGTGCTCGGCATCATATCCAGAGGTTTTCTTTTGAAAATAGACATATGAGTGTTGCCAGCATTACTGCAGAAGGTTGAAGAGGTGGGGGGTCAGCCTGTCAGTGCTCAGACCATACACTGCACACTGCATCAATTTGGTCTGCATGGCTGTCGTCCCAGAAGGAAGCCCCTTTTAAAGATGATGCACAAGAAAGCCCACAAACAGTTTGCTGAAGACAAGCAGACTAAAGACATGGATTACTGGAACCATGCCCTGTGGTCTGATGTGACCATGATAAACTTATTTGGTTCAGATGGTATCAAGCGTGTGTGGCAGCAACCAGATGAGGAGTGCAAAGACAAGTGTGTCCTGCCTACAGTCAAGCATGGTGGTGGGTGTGTCATGGTTTGGGGCTGCATGAGTGCTGCCAGCACTGGGGAGCTACAGTTGAGAGAACCATGAATGCCAACATGTACTGTGACACACTGAAGCAGAGCATGATCCCCTTCCTTCAGAAACTGGGCTGCAGGGCAGTATTCCAACATGATAACAATCCCAAACACACCTCCAAGATGACCACTACCTTGCTAAAGAAACTGAGGGTAAAGGTGATGGACTGGCCAAGCATGTCTCCAGACCTAAATCCTATTGAGCATCTGTGGGTCATCCTCAAATGGAAGATGGAGGAGTGCAAGGTCTCTAACATCCACCAACTCCTTGATGTCATCATGGAGGAATGGAAGAGGATTCCAGTGGCAACCTGTGAAGCTCTAGTGAACTCCATGCCCAAGAGAGTTAAAGCAGTGCTGAAAAGTAATGGTGGTCACACAAAATATTGACCCTTTGGGCACAATTTGGACATTTTCACTTAGGGGTGTACTCACTTTTGTTGCCAGTGGTTTAGACATTAATGGCTGTGTGTTGAGTTATTTTGAGGGAACAGCAAATTTACACAGTTATACAAGCTGTACACTGACTACATTGGATCAAAGTGTCACATCTTCAGTGTTGTCCCATGAAAAGATAAAACAAAATATTTACAAAAATGTGAGCGGTTTTGTGAGATACTGTAAATAAGTACAGTGGTGTGAAAAAGTGTTTGCCCCCTTCCTGATTTGTCATTTTTTTGTGTGTTTGTCACACTTAAATGTTTCAGATCATCAAACAAATTTAAATATTAGACAAAGATAACAGGTAAATACAAAATGCAGTTTTTAAATGAAGGTGTTTATTATTAAGGGGAAAAAAAAACAAACCTGCATGGCCCTGTGTGAAAAAGTAATTGCCCCTAAACCTAATACTGTAACTGGTTGGGCCACCCTTAGCAGCAACAACTGCTATCAAGCGTTTGCGATAACTGGCAATGAGTCTTTCACAGCGCTATGAAGGAATTTTTGCCCACTCATCTTTCTTGTAATTCAGCCACACTGGAGGGTTTTCCAGCATGAACTGCCTTTTTAAGGTCATGCCACAGCATCTCAATCAGATTCAGGTCAGGACTTTTGACTAGGCCACTCCAAAGTCTTCATTTTGTTTTTCTTAAGCCATTCAGAGGTGGACTTGCTGATGTGTTTTGGATCATTGTCCTGCTGCAGAACCCAAGTGAGCTTCAGCTTGAGGTCACGAAAAGATGGCCGGACATTCTCCTTCAGGATTTTTTGGTAGACAGCAGAATTCATGGTTCCATTTACCAGAGCAAGTCTTCCAGGTCCTGAAGCAGCAAAACAGCCCCAGACCATCACACTACCACCACCATATTTTGCTGTTGGTATGATGTTCCTTTTCTGAAATGCTGTGTTTCTTTTACCATCCATCCATCCATCTTCTTCCGCTTAATCCTTTTTGGGTCGTGGGGGGGCTGGAGCCTATCCCAGCATCTTTGAGCGAGAGGCAGGGTCCACCCTGGACAGATCGCCAGTCCATCGCAGGGCCAACACAGAGAGACAGACAGCCAGTCACTCTCACAGTCATACCTATGGACAATTTAGAATCCCCAGTTTGATGCCAATTAACCTAACTTGCATGTTTTTGGCATGTGGGAGGAAACCGGAGAAATCCCAGAGTAAACCCACACAGACACCGGATGTAATGGGACATACACCTTCCAAGAAGTTCAGTTTTTGTCTTGTCAGTCCACAGAGTATTTTCCCAAAAGTCTTGGGGATCATCAACATGTTTTCTGGCAAAACTGAGACGAGCCTTTATGTTCTTTTTGCTCAGCAGTGGTTTTTGTCTTGGAACTCTACCATGCAGGCCATTTTTGCCCAGTCTCTTTCTTACAGTGGAGTCATGAACACTGACCTTAACTGAGGCAAGTAAGGCCTGCAGTTCTTTGGATGTTGTTGTGGGGGTCTTTTGTGACCTTTTGGATGAGTCGTTATTGTGCTCTTGGGATAATTTTGGTCAGCCGGCCACTCCTGGGAAGGTTCACCTTCAGGATTTTTTGGTAGACAGCAGAATTCATGGTTCCATTTACCAGAGCAAGTCTTCCAGGTCCTGAAGCAGCAAAACAGCCCCAGACCATCACACTACCACCACCATATTTTGCTGTTGGTCAGCCGGCCACTCCTGGGAAGGTTCACCACTGTTCCATGTTCACCATTTGTGGATAATGGCTGTCACTATGGTTCGCTGGAGTCCCAAAGCTTTAAAAATGGCCTTATGACCTTTTCCAGACTGATAGATCTCAATTGCTTTGTTTCTCATTTGTTCCTGAATTTCTTTGAATTGTAGCATGATGTCTAGCTTTTGAGGATCTTTTTGTCTACTTCACTTTGTAAGGCAGGTTCTATTTAAGTGATTTCTTGATTGAGAACAGATGTGGCAGTAATCGGGCCTGGGTGTGACTAGAGAAATTGAACTCAGCTTTCCAAAGATGTGATAAACAACAGTTAATTTATGTTTTAATGGGGGAGGCAATCACTTTTTCCACACAGGGCCATGGCTCTGTGAAAATAAATAAGTATATGTATAAATAGCAACTGTTACACAATTATGAAACATCAAAACACATTTTCAATGACTAAGCAAGATTTCAATAAGATCTTTATTTCATTTCAGGGGGTTTTTGATTGAGGTGTAGCAGTCACCTTTATGCCAAGAGCCTGTTACATAAAGCAGTGTGAACAAATTTAGTTGACTTATTTGAGGATGAAAACTTCAGTTTTCAGTACCATCTTCATTAATTCTGACCCAGTAGTATGCAGTGATTCTTCCACCTCTGAAAATAATCTCACAAGTGTACACCTTCATTAAAATACAAAGATAATACAAATCAACCTTGTGGTTACTGAGATATACTGTACTAAATTTTGGGCATACATCTACAATAAAGGCCTGTTCAGAGTCCCTCCAATGGGAAAACATTTGCATTCTGTAGACTGCATTTGCGTACACAGTATTCATAGTGGTTTTTGAGCCACTGCAGCTACTGCTCAGAGATGCTGCATTTCACGCATGCGCAGTGAACATAATCTGCAGTTCACATGCCCGTACTGTCGGCGGCAGCCAAACACAAAAGAAGAGCATGGTGCAGATGATTAAAATGGCAGAAGCGATGAAGGTACGTTAATCCAATGACAATCAAGACGAACGGGAGCTTTTGCTGTTTAGTAGCAGAGGAAGAAAACAGACGGGCCAAAAGACAGTCATCTGTTCACTCAGTATTGGCGGATTGCTCAGTGCTTCCCTCTGGTGGGAGTTTCAGGGCGCATGCGCAGTTCACTGTGACCATTTCCATACTTGTATCTACGCACACTTTTTTGGGGGCTGCATGCGCTCGGTCAGCACTTACCCTCTGTGCAGGGTTTGCACACGAATGCATCCACTGCGCTCGTTCGCATACCAACGCATTTTGGCCACCATGAATTGGGCCAAAGAAACTCAAGAAAGGGCCCCATTAAAACAAGACTGGAAATGCGTGTGTGGCACTGTTACTTCATGAAAGCAAATCCAGAAACATGACTTAAGTTGAAAAGGCCCCATGAAGTCAAGGATAGAGCCACTTGAGTGTGTGATGTTGACAAAGCTCACAGCCATGACTCGATGCTCCTGTTCTTCCAGCTGCTCCCTTCAGAGGTCTCCACAGTGGATCATCTGCCTCCATCTCACCCTATCCCTCCATCTTCCTCTGGAACACAAACCCTCTCCGTGTCCTCCTTCACTACATCCATCAATCTTCTCTGTGGTCTTCCTCTTTTCCTTCTGCCTGGCAGCTCCATCTTCAACACCCTTTGTCCAATATCTCCACTATCCCTCCTCTGCACATGTCCAAACCATCTCAGTCTTGCCTCTCTTACTTTGTTTCCAAACTGCTCAACCTGAGCTGTCCCTCTGATATACTCTTTTATAATCCTGTCCCTCCTAGTCACTCCCAATGAGAATCTTAGCATCATCAACTCTGCCACCTCCAGCTCCACCTTCTCTTTTTGTCAGTGCCACCATCTCCAAAAATCAACACTTAATTAAGCTTCACCTTTTGACAACTCTAATGCGATCCAAACCACAACTACAGTATTATTTCTTGACTAGCATTTTATCGAATAGCGGCTATCGGGTTCATTGTAGACGACTGATTTTTCATTCCACCGGGCAGATTTGGCTCTGGTTTATTTTTGATCATCTTGTAACCAGTTTCCTAGCCCTTTAGAGCAACTATATAAAACCCTCGTTTTATTTGAATCAATATTATCATCAAAAATGAAAAGAGTCACAAGGCGTTTGCAGAAATTCAACGGTTCAGTTCAACACCAAAATCCATCCTATTGGGTGCAAGTACCACGTTGCAGCATAATAAAAGACAAGGCCTAAGGAATGACAAAACGCTCAACTATTTATTCATTTTTTTAATCATTTGGACCAAAAAAAAAGAAGTAATCCACACTTAAGTATATGGAACAGATTTATTTTGTTCTTACAATCACGGTAAAGGTTAGACAAAAACAAAAAACTCCCAATATTGTAAAACACATTTTTTACACACATCTACATTCTCCATGCATTCGAGTAAAAAAAACACTACCTAAAAGCAAATTATACAGCGATACACGTTGTGATGTACAGGCCTTTTTTATTTCATTCCAGCAGTCAATTTGTTGTGGAACAAAGATAGTTTAAGTAAAAGCATGCAGATTTAATTAAAAAGCATTTTATTACATTTCATCATCAGTTTTTTCCGACTCTGCGTCAGAATCGATATCTGAGTCTGTATCACCATCCACATCACAACTCTTCTCATTGTCAAAATCGCCCACAAAATCCTCCTCCCAAAAGTTATCACCATCCAGACGACACTGCCAATAGACCTCAGCTCTTTGCAAATGATGAGCCATCTTCTCATCGCCTGCAAACAGCATTTCTGAAATCTCAGAAATCTTGGGGATGATGCGTGGCATTTGTCTAAGTTCGTGAAGGAACGCCTCTGTAATTCCGACGTACACCTGTATACAAGTATCCATGTAGTTTAATTCGGTCAGTCTCCTGAGTGCCAGAATGAAGCGCCTGTTCTGCAGTCGTTCTGTGATCTCTTCAAAGTGGGTCAGAAAGAAATACTCGGACTTCACCGGGCAATCATGGTGGTTTTGATTGAAATGATTGATTCGACAACTGTCGCATATTTCTTCTCTGTATTTGCCGATGGTAACAACCAGAAATCTTAACCCAAATTTTACTATAACCAGAAACACAGGAGGTAGATGATCCGCCGTGTATATTGGGTCACCTTCCTCAAAAACCACGTCGAGGCCTGTAGAGGGAGAACTGTGTGGAGGGTCAGTGGTGTATTCTTCAGCATCCATAGAACAGATCTACTCCGTTGCAGAAGGGAGGGTAGGTGAAGATGGTTGAGGAGGACCTTCGATATCCAGGGAGCGTGTTTGTGAAGGTGGCTGGTCATCCTCGCTCAATATTTTCAGAAACGATAATTTTTCCCAAGGGTCTTTTTCAAAACACCCTTGGAGAGTCACACGTGGGTTTGCCTCCATTTTGGTTTGGAGATAGATGGGTGGTTGGCGGTTTTCTTTTAAATCGTTAAGAGGGCGGGACTAGGCACGGGAGGTCGTGGGGGTGGCATCTCGTCTGGAAAAGCTAGGGGTTTTTTTCACTATGACCACATCTCTAGTGGTACGGCTGGAAATGAAGAGGGCCTTGAGCTTTTCCCCTTTCTCATCAACCATTTTGACCCACACCGGTGTAAGCAGGCGTAACGCTGTCTGAAACACACCACATTCGGAATTGAAATACTGCAAGATAATTTCATCGACGGATGGGGCGTCACCTGTTGATAGCTGACGAGTGGCTCGGAAGTGCCACCTCCCAGACAGGGACAACTTTGTCTCCCAAACACTACTAGTCAACACTCTTCCGTTAATGAATACCGGTAGTTGCTCTGCTTTCACTCGCACAAATGTCTGGGTCTGTTGGTCCTTTCTAGCAGGCTCGTCTTCCACTCCTGTCTGTTGGCGATGTACATCACTTGTTTTCAGATCGGGGTAAATCACGTTTCGCAGTACGCTTCAGTTCACGGTCGAAAGTGTGGCTTTTCTGGAGAGCGGGCCAAAAGTTTCTCCTTCATCCAACTGGTAAAAACACAGTTGGATGAAGTTGGATGAAGGGAGACAGTAGTTGAACACATAACCCTATCTACCTCCAGCTTCTGCCATTCCTCCTGAAGACTCCAGGTTGCAGGGATCTGGATGCACCACAGATACAACGTTCTTTTTTTAGGCGCTAATCCCAGAGCGCTCTGTAGCAAGGTAGAGACGGGTGTCTCGCTGATCAGATGAAGATCGCTCGGCCTCTTAGTCATGGTGAGTTTTTTTCCATCTTTTTCCCGAAGAATGTTTAATTTTTCCAATTTTGGGCTACTTATCTGATTTTCACACGCTCCACCTTGTAGTTTCACTGGTTGAAGAGAGGGGACTGTCTGTAGACCGTTATGGGGAGGACTCTCCCTCTCTGTTCATTGGACAGAACGACCCTGCATTTGTTGTGTAGATGGGTGAGTTCTTACACCACATTTTTCTAATGTAAACAGTAAAATGGTATGCTCTAATGTGTCAAATGCTTTTTTAAAAGTCAATAAATACTTTTTAGCTCTCTACCTACCCACGAGTAATGCAGTCTTAGAAACTTGGAAAAGAAGGTAAAAGTCGTCTTATTTTTTTAACCTGTTGCACCCCTGTGTACCGTGGACGGGCACGTCTCTGCATCCTAGAGCGCACGAGGGCGCACGAGGGCGCTCTCGTGCGCTCTAGGGCGCACGAGGGCGCTGCGCCAAGAGCGCACTGAAAAAAAAAGCTGCATTTCCGTTCTTCCACTACAGACACAGCCGCGAACAGATCAGATATGATTGACCTCTCATTCGACTAATAAGAGCCTTGAATTGGGTTTCTGACACCTTGAAGAACCAATGACTGAAAACCTAGCAAGAAGGACCTGCCTACCAACGCTGCGAATGCAGCGAGCCAATTGAAGCACAGAAGTTCGAAAGCTGTTTTGTGTAAGGCTGGGTGAAGACAGACTGACTGCTGCAGATGAAAAAAGGACCCACAGGAAGAACCGTCACAGACCCAGCAGCACGGAGACCACCCACAAGTGCGACCTGTGTGACAGGGACTGCCATTCGCGCATCGGCCTGTTCAGCCACAGGTGGTGCTTTTTTTTTTTTTTTATTCCAGCAGAATAGTTGTTTAGGATTCTCTTCCATGGTCATCATAGACCGACGGAGGCCGATGACGAAGGTCGTAAATCATTCGCCAAAACCGCAATCATGGAAGCGCAAAACCACAATAATGGAATTATGTTTTGACCGGGTCACGAGACCACAACCACGAGTCCGTAACAAGGGACCAGCGTCGCATTCGTCTGACAATGAGGAAGAGAAGTTCGCCAGGACACTGCTGCTGGTAAGAGGTAAGTGTTATAAGCTAAATTATTCTTTATCCCTGAAAATTGTAATCAAAAATGACTTTTGACCGATCGGTAAATTACAACTGTGCGGCGCACAAAGTCCGAAGTCCATGCGCCGCGGTACACGGTTCGTGCGCCGCGTCCAGACCATGAAGCCCCCCCCCCCCCGCTACTCTTCAGTAGCGAGGGGGGGGAAGCCGCGGTGACTGCGCCGCGGTCGCCACATCGCCATATGACTATTCCGTCATGTAGCGATGGCTGATGTCCGTCCTCTGTAGCGAGGGGGGGGGGGACAACTCCCCACACACACACACACTCTCACAGCCCTGAGTGTCACCTTTCATTAGAGCCCAAGATGAAGCTTCTATATTGAATCATTCAAAAGTTACAGACGTTTTTCCAAACTATGCCATTTGGCACAATTTGGCACAGTTCAAAAACGCCTGGGAACTACCTGAGGAAAAAGCTGTGTAATATATTCATTTTTTGTGGTATTGTTACAAAATTTTGACCTCAGCTGGATAGCACTTGGTTCTACATTTCTGTTGCATTTTCCAGCCCGGATCTGAAGCTGTGTGTTATTTGCAAGCGTTTGTATCCAAAAAAACACCCAGGCCAAATTTATTTTCTTCAAGTTCAGTATGTTTAGATGACTGTAACTCAGTGGCCAGAGCACTTAGAGAGATTATGACTGTTTTGCCAAAAAATTCAAAGTGTTTTCGTTTAAATGAGACCAACCCCATGAAGATGCTGCAAAGGGTTGAAGAACAGCTTTTGATTTACTTTGGGCACGTTATTTTTTTAGCGTTTTTAGGGAAATTGACCGGAGTGCAAGGGGTTAAAGATGAATTTATTTTTTTTAAGTAGAATTTGCAACAGTAAATACATCTGCAAATGATAAAGTTTTGAAATAAATTGAATAACCCGCTGGTAAATATCGTGTACAATGTTTTACTCTCCGGATGCCCTTTCTTGTATTTTTTTATGTATTATGAAACCAAACTGAATAAACTTAAACTCACTAAATATAACCGACTAACTGGTGTGTGGAAACCGTTGTGGTGAATCATGGATATTTGTCCTCAACTCACTTTAGTCTGATTTATTGATCAATCGCTTTTACATTTACCGACTGTGGAGCGAAAAATATTGTTTGGATCACTGGGAAAAAAACTGAATGGAATGTTAAAAAATGTCTGTGTTATAAGAAGAAAAACTTTTAAATAACACGATACTGTTTGAATGACCGGCCAACGCTGAAAAATGTAAGTAGCCTTCTGACCCCGGGAAACACTGTTTTGATGCTGCTGAGGGGAGGGAGGGAAGGGGTTGTTAGTGGTGTGAGATTTGAAAACTATTAAACAGCGCACATAGAATCTGTGTTTTTTAAGTCAAAAAATACATAGACGGAAGTACTTTTTGGAAGAGCCAAGATGTTGATCCGTTAAAGTGTTCATTTTTAGTTGTTTAAAGCTTATACTAGTTAAACCGATATTCAGGGATGAGAATTTTCCGCGGATCCGCGAAATTCCGTGGATTTGAACATGTCTAGGGTTATTCTTATGAATCGTCTAAATTCGAGGAGAAAATTTTAGGGGGGGGGGGGGTGAGGTATGTTATGACCGGCGAGTCGTATTTTCGATCGGCTGCTAAAATGCACCGCACAGAACGCGCTACCCAGCAAGATCAGTAATGTAATGTAACAAGGCCACTGATTGGCTGATACTTATTGAAGCAACCATTTGGCGATTTTGTTAGATTTCCTTTGTCATATCCAGCAAGTGCCTACAGGCATGAAAAGGAAGAAAAAAGTTAAGAGAAGGAAATGAAACAGAAAGAACTCAATCTTCAGCATGATTCTGTAGCAAGCAAGGCAGCCATGAAAAAGAACAGAGAAGCTGCAGCTAAGCAGGCACTGCTTGCCCAGAGAAAATCAGAGAAGAGGAAGGCTACAGAACGGGTCCAGGCTTTGGTAGCCAAGAAGAAGAAATTGCACAATTAGATGTGAAGAATACATTGACCTGTACATAAGTTCATAGAGTCGTGGCACAGGCATGTAAATATGCAAGTGACATTTTCTATTTCTCAATCAAGTGTGACACTGAATCAGAACAGTATTGAACATGATTACACATGTGATGCAACAGCAGATTAAAAAGGTAAACTATAAATGCATTTGTACTTACGTCTAACTTTAAATATAAGACCACATTTGAGCATTCTAAAACACCAGATTTCATTAGCTTGCGTCCCCCAAGACCCCCGGTTTAGTTTCCTCTTTTTTTCCCAAACCCCATTCTCATCCCTGGATATTTTCAGAATTCAGTTTGTTTTTTTTCTCAGAGCCAAAATGTGTCGGTAACACAATTCTTCAAGCAGAAGGATCTTAACCGCTTTATAGACAACCTCAGGCCTTAGGTCCCCAGTCTGAGAAATTGTTGAGCCCTGGTATTTAAAGATAGAGACAAAGTTGGTTATGCAGTATTTATTTTGTAGGAAAAAACAATAAACTCTAAACACGACGCCCGATCTGTTGGGCATCACTACTGTCTATCGCTACTGCATGCTGTGATAGATATTTGTGTTAAGTTGTAAGTTTTGCTTTGTTTCACACTTGAGAATTTAACATCATTCCATTTTATTTGTTCATGCGCCTCATAATACAGACAAAAAAAAAAATTAAACCTGCAAGCAGGTGTACGCGGACCTTCGCCCCCCACGCACCTGCGCAACCCAGCGCCATTTGTACCTTGCTGGCTCGGAAAATTTTCCGCTGTCACTGCAAGGGCTGCATGAATAATAAAGTGAACCATTTGGCAAGAACTTCCTTTAAGTAGTAAGTGGTGCTATAACTTTTGTCAAATATTCTTATGTAGGTGCGTGCAGAATGGGACTAATGTCCATCATGGCAATTATGGTGAAAGTCCGACACAGTCTGTCCAATTTACAACTGTCCAACGTATTGCGATAAGGTAAACTTGGACATGTGGCCATTGTAACACTTAACATTTTAAGTAGATGTTGCAGACCAATACAGAACTACAGAAGAGAGTCACCTTGACTTACGTTCCACATTTGGTGACCCTTGGCCTTCCCCAAGCCTCCAATGTAAAAAACGTCTTGATTGGCAAGGAATGGGATTCCATTGCAACTATGCTTATTGCAGGACAAAAGTGACTTCCACTGAGGGTTGTCCAATGCACTCTGAGAAATCACTGAAAATGTCATGTCATTGTGACTACTGGTCTTTGAGCAAAATTTGATACAATTTTGTGCAGTACCTCATGTCAGCAGTAGGTAGTGGTGTGACAGTTTTGTGAATATTGATATACAGACGTGTTCAGAGTGGGAGCAGTATGATTTGTGCAAAGTTTGGTCCAAATCAGATGAGGATTGTCTGAGCTGTAACTGTAATGTTTTGCATTGCAAGAAAGCCATTGAAGCATGCTGGTCGCCATGGAAACAATTCTGTACGATGTACATGTATTGTCGATGAGCCCTAGTCATTCCTTCATATCATTTTTTCTGCTGGCGAGAAAAAAGAAAGAAAACAGTTTTCAGCAATTCTTCCTTTAATCGATGGGGTGCTAAAACGTTTATTATTTTTATAAAGAAACATTCGGTCCGGGACTAATATCGATGGTAGAAATTTGGTGGAAATCGTACGGAGTTTGTCCAATTTACAAGTGTCCGTTGTCGAAAGGCAAGGAGTGGGTTTCCAGGGCAACTGTGCTTATCGCAGGACAAAAGTGACTTCCACTGAGGGCAGTCCAATGCACTCTGAGAAACCACTGAAAATGTCATGTCATTGTGACTACTGGTCTTTGCGCAAAGATAAGATAAGATAAGATAAGCCTTTATTAGTCCCACAATGGGGAAATTCCAGGATTGCAACAGCACAGGGATAGCAACACTCAGAGCAATAATCAGAAGGCAAGAAAAAAAACAAGAACATCTACTAAAGTTTGTCCAATTTACAAGGGTCCGATGTTGTAACCACTAGGCGGCACTCTAACTTTTGTTATTTTTATATAGGAGCGTTCAGGGTGGGACTATTATCCATTATCGAAAATTTGGTGACAATCAGACAAAGTTTGTCCAAGATACATCTTTCCAATGTTTCATGGTGAGGAGTCAACCTCCGCCATGTCGCCATGGCAGCACTTCCCTGTCAGTTATGTGTTGTCCACCCATATAGGACTACATATGACAGTCACCTCAACCATTGTTCAAGATTTCATGACTCCAGGTCGTTCCTAATCCTGCAACCAAGTTCAAGGATTGAATGGCAAGGAGGGCGTGTCCATGGTAGCACGTGTGACGTCATGCTAAAGTTGATGTGCAGTTATGAGCATCACTTTGGTCTGATGAATCTCAGAAAATTTCACGTCATTCTGGCCAGTGGCGCATGAGTAATAAATAAAACAGTTTTCAGCAATTCTTTTGTTAACCAGTAGGTGGTGCTATATCTTTTGGCAGGTATTTTGATGTAGACGCATTCTGGGTGGGAATATTTTCCATCATGGAAACTTTGGTGCACATCGGACAAGTTTTGCCCAAGTTACAGCTGCTTGATTTTGTAAGGGGAGGAGTCAATCTTCGCCATGGTGCCATGGCAACACTTCCCTGTCAGTTATGTGTGGTCCACCCATATAGGACTATATATGACAGTCATGTCAACGTATGTTCCAAATTTCATCACTCTGGGACCTTCCCACCTCTCCCCATAAGCTCATGGATTGAATGGAGAGGAGGGCGTGTCCATGGTAACACATGTGACGTCATGCTAAAGTTGATGTGCAGTTATGATTATCCCTTTGATCTGATGAATCTCAGAGAATTTCACATCATTCTGGCCAGCAGCGCGTGAGTAATAAATAAGAGTTTTCAGCAATTCTTCCTTTAACCACCCGGGGGGGTCTATAACTTGTGTTTATTATTTTTATATACATGTGTTTGCAGTGGGACTAATATCGAATGTGCAAAATTATGTGAAAATCGTACAAAGTTTGTCCAATTTACAAGTGTCTGTTGCTCTAACCACAAGGTGGCGCTATAACTTTTGTTTATTATTTTTACATAGACGCGTTTGGAGCGGGAGTCATATCCATTGTCAAAAGTTTGTCCATTCATTCATTCATTCATTCACCTTCTTCCGCTTAATCCTTTTTGGGTCGCGGGGGGTGGAGCCTATCCCAGCATCTTTGGGCGAGAGGCACGGTACACCCTGGACAGATCACCAGTCTATCGCAGGGCCAACACAGAGAGACAGACAACTATTCACTCTCACAGTCATACCTAAGGACAATTTAGAATCCCCAGTTTTGATGCCAATTAACCTAACTTGCATGTTTTTGGCATGTGGGAGGAAACCGGAGAAATCCCGGAGTCATCATCGGCGGTCACTCGGAGCGAGTATATGACAGTCATTCCTCGTGGGAGCGTCTACTTGTGGGTCTTCAGGTGGGCGTAGAGGCCGATCCGTGACCCGCATATTTTGGTGCAATGTTGACATGGGAAAATGGTGGTGGGTTGTGGTCATGCTGGAGCCTTTTTCTGTCTTTCCTTACGGAGCTGTCGTTTTGTTTCTGCGACATGGTGGATTTCCTTCTCATAGTGTGCAGCACCTTCTTGCACCGCTTCCTTCCATCGGTGCCTGTTTAGAGCCATGTGCTCCCAGTCAGGAAATAAAATATTGAATTTCTTAAGGTTTGTTTTAATATTGTTCTTGAACCGTTTCTTTTGCCCTCCTGGAGCCCGCGAACCTCTCTCCAGTTCAGAATAAAGAATTTGTTTTGGGAGACGGGTGTCAGACATACGAATGAGATGGCCAGTCCATCGTAGTTGGTGTTTTATTATTGTGGTGGAAATGCTGGGCATTTTGGCCTCTTCCAGAACGCTGATGTTTGTGCGTCGGTCCTCCCATTTAATCCTCAGAATCTTTCTTAAAGTTCTTTGGTGGAGCTGCTCCAGAGCTCTTAGGTGACTGCTGTAGATGGTCCATGATTCTGCCCCATACAGCAAGGTTGGGAGAACCACAGCCTTGTAGACCAAGAGCTTGGTATCGATCCTGAGATCTCCATCTTCAAAGACCTTCATCCTGAGTCTGGCATATGCTCCATTGGCACAGCTCAGACGATGGTTGATCTCAGAGGCAATGTCCACTTTGGAGGAGAGAAGACTGCCGAGGTAGGGGAAGTGGTCAACATTTTCGAGAGGGGTGTTGTCCACTTTTATAATAGGTGAAATAAATGGCTGATTGGGTGGAGGGTGATGTAGCACCTGGGTCTTCTTGATGTTTAAGGTTAGACCCAGGGCTCTATATGCCTTGGCAAAGGCATTCAGGATACTCTGTAGATCTTCTGCGGAGTGTGCTACTATAGCGTTGTCATCTGCATACTGGAGCTCCATAATAGTGGTGTTTTCTAACCTTGCTTTTGGCTTTGAACCTAGCAAGGTTAAAGAGCCTATCGTCGGTTCTGTACCGGATCGGAATTCCCTGTGGTAGGTCTTTGCCAATGAGGTGAAGTATGGCAGCAATAAAGAGAGAAAACAGAGTGGGTGCAATGATGCATCCCTGTTTGACCCCTGTCTCCTCGGTGAAAGGCTCAGACATGCAGCAGCTGTTACTTAGCACCGTGGCTGTCATTCCATCATGCAGTAGCCTCAGAATCCTGATGTATTTCTCTGGGCAGTCATACCTCAACAGTATGCTCCACAGAGCCTGGCGATCTACTGAGTCAAAGGCCTTTGTCAGGTCTATAAAAGCCGTGTACAATGGCAACTGGTGCTCATGGCATTTCTCCTGAAGTTGGCGGGCAGTGAAGATCATATCTGCTGTGCCTCTAGATGGACGAAAGCCGCACGGTGATTCTGGGAGATTTTCCTCAGAAAGTGGCAGTAAACGGTTAGCGAGAACACGAGCAAGTACCTTGCCAGTTGTTGACAGGAGTGAGATGCCTCTGTAATTTCCACAATCAGCTTTGTCCCCCTTCTTAAATATAGTCACGATCAGAGCATCCCTGAGCTCTGAGGGGAGTTCTTCCTTTTCCCAGACCTTCAGAAGGAGGGCATGGAGACGGCACAGGAGTTCTGGACCACCTTCCTTTAGGACCTCACCTGGAATCCCATCTGGACCGGTGGCCTTGTTGTTCGTCAGGCTTCTGATGGCATCTTGGACCTCGGATAAGGTGGGAGGTGCCCCTATATCTTCCCTGATGGGACTCTGAGGAATATAACAGATGAAATTTGATTGGGTTGCAGTGTTACAGTTGAGGAGTTCCTGAAAGTGCTCTTTCCATCGCTTATTAATAGACTCATTGTCCTTCAGCAGCTCCTGTCCATCCTTTGAGCGTAATGGGTTCAAGCCACGACGGCTTGGGCTGTAGACAGCCTTAATGGCACTGAAAAAGCCTCTGGTATCTCCAGAGTCTGCCAGACGCTGGATTTCCATTGCCCTTTCTGTCCACCAGGAGTTCTTAATCTGTCTCATCCGGCTCTGGATGTCAACCTTGGCTCTAGAGTGGGCCAGTCTCTTGGCCTTGCAGGTAATGTCGTTTTGCCAGGCATGAAAGGCTTCCCTTTTTTTTGGAGATGAGCAGTTCTATCTCTGCATCATTTTCATCAAACCAGTCCTGATGTTTTCTGGACTTGTACCCAAGGGTGGTTTGGCAGGTGTTGAGGATAGTGGACTTAAGCAGGTTCCAGTGCTCTTTGATGTTCTCCGGATATTCCTGTTTGAGACTTTGTCCAAGAGAAGCCTGAAGCTGCTTCTGGATGGTAGTTTCATTAAGGCTTTCAAGATTTAGTCTCAGCCGGTTCTGCTTCTTCTGCAATCTCCTCTTCCTCTTAAGTTTGATGGACATCATGGATCGTATAAGACGGTGGTCTGTCCAGCAATTGTCGGAGTTGATCATGGCCTTAGTGATGTTTACATTGCGCAGATCCCTGGTTCTGACAATGACATAATCAATAAGATGCCACTGTTTAGAACAAGGGTGTCTCCATGAAGCCTTAAATTTGTTCTTCTGGCGAAAGATGGTATTAGTGATGGTAAGATCATACTAAGCGCATTCACGACTGTTGCCATCTGGTTGTTGGCAAGCACCAGACGAAGGGTCATCAGACGTTCACCGATTCCCACAGGGAGTTCAGAGAGATGACTGATCAGTTGGTTCCTGATGGCAAACCCAACCCCATGAATCCTGGGCTCATCTGCTGCTTTTCCTTTCCAGAAGAAAGTGTAGCCACACTTCTCCTCCTTCAGATGGCCTTCTTCTGCCTGTCGTGTTTCTGAGAGAGCAGCTATGTCAATCCGGCATCTCCTCAGTTCTCTGGCAATGATGGCGGTTCTCCTCTCCGGCCTGTCACTGGTTGCACTGTCCATCAGTGTGCGCACATTCCAGGCTCCAAAATTCATAGTTCTGTGTTTCTGACCGCAAATTGGTGATCCCTCTGAACGTGGTAATCCAGACAGGAGGTTTGAAGCAGGCTATTTTTAGGGCACCTTTTCTAGCCCCTTCCCTATCAAGGGTGAGCAGAGTGGATCCTAAAAAGGACTGCTCAGTCGTGGATGTAGCTACCGAAGGGCTCTTTCTGCCTCGGTCCAAGAGCCCAGCGATCATCTGGCATCCACCGCCTGATGTGCCAGCTTGTGACTAGGTGCTTCCAGACTTCACAATCCTGCCCCCATCACCACTTACTGGTTGCCACAGGACTTAACCCGGGATGTTAGGTGGATTCCCATGAAGAAGACGCCTGTGCGTGAATTTGTTTAGTGTGGGGAGGCTGGTGCACATACAGCCACCACACAGACCTTGACAGATTGGGGTCAGGATCCAGTGGCATGGACTTCAAGACGACTGGTGACCCGTTTCTACTGCAGCCTTCGTCCGCCTTCACAGCCGTTGTGATGTTTCCCAAAGGTCAACCATCATCCTCCGCCTGGTCCACCATTGAGGTCTTTGCTATTTACCCATAACTGGGGCTGTTTACCCACAACCGGGGCAGTGGTTGACGGGCAGCAGGACGTATCCACACACCAGTGGGCCTGCATGCCGTGACTCTGGGGCCCACTGCTGCTCCGAGATCCCGTACAACTTGGCCTGGAAACCGCAAGGTACCAGTTACTGTGTGTGGCCACAAGGAGTCGTGTACAAGTCTTGGCAGTGGAGAGGCTATGTACCGGCTGAGGAGACTTACGCACTCGGCTCCTCTTTTCACCCCCGAAAACAGAGGGCTAGCCGGCGGTGGTAGCTGAAAGCAGAAAGTAGCAAGCAGAGGCAGCATGCAGCATGCGCTAACTACAAGCACTACTACTCCACTACTGCACTAACGCATCACACGCCCTGTGCAAAACACTACACAACACGGGGGCTGGGATCAAACTCAGGATCCCCCGGCCAAGGGTGAGTTGCTGTGCTGCCGCAGTGCTAACCACTCCGCCACCACGCTGCCCAATTTGCAAGTTTTTGATATTCCATGGCGAAGAGTCAGCGTACGCCATGTCGCCATGGCAACACTTACCTATCAGTTATGTGTTGTCCATCCATATAGGACTATATATTACAGTCACCTCAACCTATGTTCAAGATTTCATGACTCCAGGTCATTCCTAATACTGTAAAAAAAAAGATCAAGGATTGAATGGTGAGGAGGGCGTGTCCATGGTAACACGTGTGACGTCATGCTAAAGTTGATGTGCAGTTATGATCATCCCTGTGGTGTGATTAATCTCAGAAAATTTCACGTCTGTCTGGCAAGTGACGCGTGAGTAATAAATAAAACAGTTTATAGCAATTCTTTTGTTAACCACTATGTGGCACTATACCTTAGTCAGGTATTTTAATGTTGACGCGTTTGGGGTGGGACTATTTTCCATCATGGAAAGTTTGGGGGACATCAGACAACTTTTGCCCGAGTGACAGCTGTTTGAAGTTGTAAGGGGAGGAGTCAAACTTTGCCATGGTACCCTGGCCACACCTTTTGAGATTTTGACTTAATTTATATAATTTTTAATGGCCAATGCCTATAGATGCCGCCATGTAAAAATGAGCTCAATCGGAGCAGGTCCCTAGGACTAGTTTGTTCAAATGCGAGGTGTGACTTTTTTCTGAATTGGAGGCTGGGCGACTTTGAGGCAAGATGGCAGCCTTCCTGTTGGTGGTGGGTATGGGCCACAATTATGTTTTTTGCATGTCTTGAGGTGATGCACACCTCACCCAGATTTTATGTCTGTACGGCAAAGTTTATGGTCCCCAGTCTCCATAGACCTTGTACTTTTGGCCCCACCCACAAAAATTAGGGGTGGGGGGGTCACATATGTTTTCAGTTTATCGAATTTTTCGCTGGGTCTGAGGGATCTGCCAAAAAAAAAAAAAATCACGTTTTGGTTAACGTTCAGAGAGTGAAAAATTCATTCTTTTAGGCGGAAGAATTTCTTCGAGCTGAGCAATTACAATAGGGCTTTCGCCAACTGACGTCAGTGGCTCAGGCCCTAATAACATACAAAAAAAACTGTTTAGCTACTGGTTTGTATAGCTGTGTAGGTATTACACAGACTATTCTGCAAGAAGTAAGTACACGTTATTACAAGTTAATTGTTTCAGATTCCTGTAACTCTGATCACAACATTCTCTCTCTGTCCGTGTGTGTGTGTGTGTGTGTGTGTGTGTGTGTGTGTGTGTGTGTGTGTGTGTGTGTGTGTGTGTGTGTGTGTGTGTGTGTGTGTGTGTGTGTGTTGGTTAAGCCCAAGGAAACTCAGAGGTTTAGGCAGAGTAAAACGATATCTTTGCTTCACGGTGCCACTTGCTGGGGTGATTAATATGACCCCAGACATTTCTCATGCTGGTATTTCAGAGTTTTGCCGAGCAGATGGAGCACGTCGTCGGTCAACCTCGGGCCTTAGCTGTGATAGATATTTGTGTTAAGTTGCATGTTTTTCTTTGTTTCACACTTGAGAATTTAATATCATTCCATTTTATTTGTTCATGCTCCTCATAATACAGACAAAATCAAAAAAATAAGACCATACAAAAAAATTGTTTTATTGGTTTGCACAGCTGTGTAGGTACTGTATAACACAGAATATTCTGCAGAAAATATAAAATGGTTATGTATGTGGGGGGAATGTCACCACAAATTAAACTGACCTTTTTCAAAAAAGTAAACAGTTTCATTTGGATTTAGGCAAAATTTTGACATCGGTGAGGCTTTATGGTAATTCCAGCATACAGATATTGAATAGACTTTTCAAACTAATGAAACAGGTTTGTGTAAATATAACTACTGGTTTCAAAGTCAGAGTTTGTATCAACACCGTGCAAACACGTAATTTGTTAATACAAAGATAAAAAATACCCTTGTGCAGAGAAGTGAGTACACGTTATTACAAGTTGCTTCAGAATCCTATAACTCTAATCACAATGTTCTCTCTCTCTCCGTGTGTGTGTGTGTGTGTGTGTGTGTGTGTGTGTGTGTGTGTGTGTGTGTGTGTGTGAGTGAGAGAGAGAGAGCATTCTGGTGTTTATTTGGTCACTCTGACTGACGTGTGTTTTGTAAAATGAACAAACTAAAAACATGTCATTGATTTTCCTTGAAAGCTGTTTCCCCCATCATTAACATTCCATTCTCACGCTAATCTCATAGGTCAAAAATCATTTTTAAAAGCATATATAATTGACCTTTCCCCACACTAATCCCATAGGTCAATTATAATTGACAACCAATCCCCACACTAATCCCCATGTCATTAGAGATAATCCCCATTTAATTACATAGGTCAGGACAGGGGTAGGTCAGGGGGTGTCGGGTCAAAGGTCACCTGCCAAAACAAAGTTTGACAAGAAGTACCCCCTTTATCGCTTACCTTGTTGTCCTCCAGGGCTGAAGATGGAGGTCCGCTTCAGGTTCAGTGACCCAACCAAAAGCTACTCCACACAGCAGTAGGTGACAGGCAGGTGCCTTCATTTAGAGTGTGTGTATTTCACCACCTAGCACTTCTTCCAATACCTTTACAATGGTTTTCTTGTGTGCTAACCTCTCCTGTCAGTACATCCACACTTCCCTCTGCCCCCGAATCACACACATGCACACCACACCATTGCACCACCACACACGTCATCACAGAGCACCCTCGCTCTCCCTTCTCTTAAAGGGATGCACACACCTCACTCCCAGCTGCTCTCATAACACACGTCATCCTGTATGTTTATATTACTACATTAGTTAATAAACTGACATTAATGGACAAAAAGGTTTGACTGCTATCTTATCTTTTTACCTTTTAAACTTACTCCCTGCTTGTTTCAGGGTCAGCAGTTTTTGAAACTTGACCTGAATTGTTTTCTATATGTGCTGTTTTTTCTTTCATCTTCCTGCCTGCCTCAGGGACATCAGATGGAAATTAGTGAGAATGCTGTAATCTGGTACAGAGCATCTTTACCCTGTGTTTAAGGTTTTTCTGTACGTGGTCCCTGACAAATAAACCAATAAACTAAACTTCAGAAAAAAATAACAGTTCAACATGTTTATTTAATACATTAAGCGAAGCATACAGTATATCAGTAAAAAATGTCACCTAACATGAGCTGAAATAATCAAATGTTGCTGTTTTCTGGATTATTGGTGTTTTCACATTCAAACCGCTGCAGAATCCAAGCAAAAAACTTATTTTGAACTGTTTCTGATTTCATTTGCTTCTGCCTGAGCCAAGAAAAAAAAAGTCAGGCTGAGCCACGCACTGAATGCTGGGATATGTCAGGGCCACAAGGATCCTCTTGTGTATCCTTTGTTTTGGGGGTTTGAAGGCCGTATGTGAAGGAGCCCTGAGAATGGGACAGCCTTGGACGCAGCGCAGGGACATATCTGGACTAGACATGCACATTTGGAGGACCAGAACCTGAACTGAGACACAGCAGTTTTGCTAAAACCACTGACCACCACAGAAGAAGAGGATGAGGAGTGGGCGGGGCTTGTCTGAGGATTTCAGATGGCAGTCTACAACCTGTGGCTCTGGAGCTCTGAACCACAGACTGAAGGTTCAGGGTCTCTGTGAGGGACTTTTAAATTTCAGACTTTTAAGACCACTGGATCAAATTTATGACGTCACATGATTAAGTTTTGTCACGTAGAGCACCTGAAAGTAGCCCCGCCCACCACAACTGGCAACGGGGAAAAGTCACTCATTTGTGAGTGGAAAAGGTTACAAATTTAACATGAAGTCTGAAATTTATATGAACGTTTTAACATTTATGAGTGAAAATTAAGCAAATTTATGACAGAAAATTTGCAAATTGGAGTTGAAATTCATAAACTTATGAGAGAAACTTTTTTATTTTACATTTTTAAAATTAAAATCACCCCAATAGTCTGAAAAGTTATCAAACAATTATTGTTAAAATGCATATTTATAATCCAAGTTTAATATTTGAGAGTAAACTGTTTTAGCTTCATTCTAATGTTCCATTGTTTTGTGGATTTATCCAGATTTTATAGACAAAAACCGATTAATTTTTCCTTTCATGTTCGCAGTTTCTGATTGGTGGTTTAGGGAGTCAGTGCTGTGCTGTGATTGGACAGAGAATGTGAACAATCATGATTTTAACTTTAATCAAACCAACAGGAGTTAAAACAAAACCTTTGAATGATCAGTGGCAGTGTGGTGCCTTTTGCCTCTCAGGGCAGAGAAAGATAAACCCCCGCACCAACTGTAGTTCGTGGAATTTAATAACAAAAACACAAAGTTCTAAAGAGTGTACAAACATAAAATCCAAACACAGATAATAAAGAAACTTACACGTAGGAATGAGTTTGGAAAAAACTCACCATAGTGGGGAAAGGGCTCTGGTGATGAGGAGAAGGAATCTCTATCAAGACTGCGGCAGTAAAGAAAAGAAAATGCAATCCTTAAAGAGGGACGGGATAAGCAACATAAGTAATGACAGGTGTGGGGTCACATGAGCGGGCAAAAAGGGAACAATGAATAGCGGTTGGGATCAGCTGGGAGAGATGAGAGGGGAGCGGCTGGACTTGACAGCTGACAGGGCGATGCCCACACAGAGCACAAAACCGGAAACGCCGCCTGACAGCTGTCAACCCCGAGAAAGAACACCATATTACAAATATAAAGAATAAACATCATCAAATGCAGACTAATAAATAACAAATTGAAACGAAACATGGGTGTAACAAAACTGAAACATAAACAGAAAAATAGAAAGCAGTACGAGAATACTGAAACTCAAAAGGCACAAAATACAACAACTGTATAAATACAGAGAAAAAGCCACAAGACTGAGCCTGGCAGAACCTCCAGCGCTCAGCTCATGACAGATTGGACGGTGGAGGTTCAGAAGAGCCAATCAAATGTTCACCTGTAAAGATTGTATGTTTTTAAAACTTTATGAAGGATTTTATTATGAAATGAAAGCATATTTATAGTTGTTGGTTTTAAATATTGAACATCTGTCAAGTGTTCTCAGAGCAGATGTGGGAGGAGCCTGAGCCGTTCCCATGGAGATAATGCACATATGTAAATGAGTCTGCTGATGAAACAATGAAAATAAAAATCCTGGTGACTGGTTCTAGTCCACTTTGTCTTTATTCCGTCATCCATTCTACGGAAGCCATGAGCAGACATGCGTTCATCCAATTTATTTTCTGTTTCTCCGTGATATCAAATTAATTTCATTTATTTTCCTGTGATTTATAAAAAAAGATTACAGTATGGAAGCAATATTACACTTGAGTTTGTTACAGTATCATGAGCAGAGGGCACAAGAGTATCACACCCTGGAGTTGGTATATTCATGATACCATGTCGAACTCCAGTGTAATATTGCTTTTATACAACAGTTCCACAAGCACAAATTATTAAATGACAGCAATAAGATAAGATAAGATAAGCCTTTATTAGTACCACAATGGGGAAATTCCAGGATTGCAACAGCACAGGGATAGCAACACTCAGAGCAATAATTAAGAAGATACGGAAAATATAAATAAGAGCAGTGGGTATACATACAAACACAAACATATAAATATATATACAAAGTGCAGAGCATTGTAGCAAGATGGAATAAACAGCATAACCGTCTACTTACTTATCCTACATAGTATGAATATGTACCCATACATATTGTCACCCTCCGTAGCGATTGATATTGTCCTAGTTGTATACTGGAGGGGACCATTTGTGTAAGTCTGTTGCGTCTTTTGCATTCAAAACTATTAGGTCGTCACGTTTTTTTTTGCTGTCTCTGCGAGCAGCCGTGCTTAGGTTATACAGTCTGACAGCCGTAGGTAGGAAGGACCTGCGAAATCTCTCGGTTGCACACCTAGGATGATGTAGTCTACTGCTAAATGAGCTCCTCAGTGTGTTCAGTATGTCCTGCATAGGGTAGGACTCGGACTCCAGCAGAGATGACAGTTTAGCCACCATCCTTCTCTCTCCTATCTCCTCCACTGGGCGTTGCCCCAGGACAGATCTAGCTTTCTTGATCAGTTTGTTCAGTTTCTTCCTATCGGCTGCTGTAATGCCACTGCCCCA
The DNA here is from genome assembly GCA_020510985.1 of Pholidichthys leucotaenia. Classification (NCBI taxonomy): domain Eukaryota; kingdom Metazoa; phylum Chordata; class Actinopteri; order Cichliformes; family Pholidichthyidae; genus Pholidichthys; species Pholidichthys leucotaenia. Next base: position 249,852,261 of record CM035844.1, on the reverse strand, counting down.
GCAGACCACTCCAAAAGTGATGGCTGATGCCACCACCGTGTCGTAGAATGTCTTCAGCAGCGCCCCTTGTACACCAAAAGACCTGAGCCTCCTCAGTAGGAACAGCCTGCACTGTCCCTTCTTGTAGAGTGCGTCGGTATTGTGTGACCAGTCTAGTTTATTGTTCAGATGAACACCCAGGTACTTGTAGGATGTCACCATCTCAATATCTGTTCCCTGTATGTTTACTGATGCTGTGAGGGGTTGTTCTTGCCTGCGGCAGTCCACCACCAGCTCCTTAGTTTTCCTCGCGTTGATCTGGAGGCAGTTCCGATGGCACCAGTCCACAAAGTCCTGGATAAGTCCTCTGTACTCAGCTTCATCTCCGTTGGAGATGATGCCAATGATCGCAGAGTTGTCGGAGAACTTCTGTAGATGGCAGTGTGTTGTGTTGTGTGAGAAGTCCGCAGTATAAAGGGTGAACAGGAAGGGAGCCAAAACCGTTCCCTGGGGGTCCCCTGCGCTACCGATGATTGTGTCAGACACACAATCTCGGGTTCTCATAAACTGTGGCCGGTTAGTGAGGTAGTCCAGGATCCATGATGACAGGTGCTGGTCCACCCCTGCACACAGCAGCTTGTCCTTCAGGATCATCAGTTGAATGGTGTTGAAAGCAGTGGAGAAGTCAAAGAACATGATCCTCACCGCATTCCCGGGCTTCTCCAGGTGGGACAGAGAACGGTGAAGGAGGAAGATCACTGCATCCTCCACCCCAATGCCATGCTGGTAGGCGAACTGGAGTGGATCCATCGCGGATCCCACCAGGGGGCGGAGGTGAGCAAGGAGCAGTCTCTCCAGGGTCTTCATCATGTGAGACGTCAGGAACACTGGTCTGTAGCTGTTCAGATCTTTGGAGTGGGAAGTCTTTGGTACTGGTACCACACAAGATGTTTTCCACAACTGTGGTACCCTCCCCAGCTTCAGGCTCAGGTTGAAGATGTGCTCCACAATCCCACACAGCTGGTCTGCACAGGACTTGAGGAGCTTCGCGCTGATGCCGTCCGGTCCTGAGGCCTTCCTCACCTTGATCTTCCTCAGCTCCGTCTTCACCTGGGTCTTAGTGAGGGTCAGGTTGGGGGGCTGTGTGCTGGAGTGGGGGGGTGTTTGTGGAGTGGGGTGTGGACAGCAGGTCTCGATGACTTCAGAGGCAACAGTGGTTGTTGTGCAGTCGGGGGGAGGGCGATTGGTCAAACCTATTAAAAAACAGGTTCAGATTGTTCGCCCACTCCCTGCCCCCCGTGGCCTGGGAGGAGGTATTCTGGAGCCCAGAGATGGTTTTAAGGTTTCTCCAGACCCCGCCAATGTTGGTCTGTTGCAGCTTGTCCTCCATCTTCTTCCTGAAGCTGTCCTTGCCCTCTCTGATCTTCCTCCTCAGCTCCCTCTGTATGGACTTCAGCATCTCCCTGTTCCCTGACCTGAAGATCCTCTTCTTCTCTCTCAGAAGTGTTTTTATCTCAGGGTTGATCCAGGGTTTGTTGTTCGAGCAACACCGTATGGTCTTGGTGGGTACGGTGTTGTCCACATAAAAGCCGATGTAGTCCGTGATGGTGTGAGTGAGGCCATCGATGTCCTCACCATGTGGATCGCAGAGCTGCTCCCAGGCAGTGATTTCAAAACAGTCCTTTAGCACGTCCATTGCCTCCTTAGACCATGACTTCACCATGCGCATGACCAGAGGTTGTCTGTGCACTAGGGGTTTGTACACCAGCAGGAGATGAACCAAGTTGTGATCCGATCTCCCGAATGGGGGGAGTGGTGATGAGGTCTACGTCTTAGTGTTTGCGTAGAATAAATCCAGTGTTTTATCGTCTCTAGTGTGGCATGTGACATACTGGGTGAAAGTGGGTAGAATGGGGGACAGTGAAATATGGTTGAAATCACCTGAGATGAGGAGAAGAGCATCTGGGTATTCTGTCAGCAGCCTGCCAGTTACTGAGAGGATGACGTCACGCGCTGTCCCAGCGTTCGCCGTCGGATTTGCATAAATAACAATGCAGATCACGTGTGAGTATTCCCTCGAGAGATATGTAGGCCGCATGCTAACAGCTAGCAACTCAATACCGTGATATGTCCCAGAAACCGGATATGTCCTGGTCCGCACCAGTTGTTATTGACATACATTATCACTCCTCCGCCCCTTGTCTTCCCACTGTCTGGTGTTCGGTCTGCCCGTATTGCGTGGAAACCCTCCACTTCGATGTTAGCATCCGTTGCTAGTTCTGTTAGCCACGTCTCGGTATACAACATCAAACTACTCTCCCTGAAGACACTCTCGTAGCCGGAGATAGCTGCTAGTTCACCAGTCTTACTGAGCAGCGATCGAACATTCCGCATAATAACGGATGGGAGGACAGGTCTGTACCTTACATTCCTCGCCTGCCGTCTTACTCCAGCTCGACACCCACACCGTTTCCGTCTTATTTCTCCCTGTATGTCGAGTTTTTGAGTTAGCATCGTGGGCCGGTTAAGTGCTAACAGCTGGTCTCTATTGTATTGCCTCCTGCTATAAACAGTGGCTCAGTCCGCTGGCACAGGAGACATTTGGGCGATCTACGTGTTCAGATGGAATAAAGGTGACGCTGGATCATAAAGATTGGCAAGAGAGCCAGATAGTAAATAGAAATAGGCAGAAATTGATCCGCTGTTGCAAAAAGGCAGCCTACTCGTGTGGCGCCGGAAGTCAAGAAAAAAAAAATACTGGACAAAATATTATGATTTTTGTTTAACCAGTTATTTTGCACATCTGAGAAAAATAGTCCCTTCTATATGTGGCCAATAACTGTTGCTGAACATCTCAATGAGCATGAATACATCTATTGTCATTTCAGACACTTGCAAACAAATTAAATACTGGAAAGTGTTAATAAAACATACCCGTTGAGTCGGTACTGCAGAAGACCCCAGAGCCGTGAAGGGGGTGCTTTCCACAGCAGACATGCTTTTCTCGACACGACACCTGTTGCCAAAACACCATAGCTAGCTGGTAGCTAGTACACAGGTGTCAAACTCATTCCATGGAGGGCCAAGACCCTGCAGGTTTTACCTCCACCCAGTGTCTTCAACAGGTGATTTCTCTGAATTTCTTCCTACTGATTGCTGATCAGTGAAAACACCTGCTGAAGAGACTGGGTGGAAGTAAAACCTGCAGGGTCTTGGCCCTCCATGGAATGAGTTTGACACCCCTGAGCTAGTAGTTAGCATGCTAGCGGTTAGCACACTTTGCTTGCTTTTCTTTGCATTTTCAGATGAAACAAAGAGTCCATCACCACAAAAGTATTGTGGTTTGTTAACGGAGTCGATAAATCAAACTCTACCACTGCCCATTTTTTAAACAGACATGAAATGGCTCAATGAGCTTAATGACAGGCAGAAGGAGACTGTGGGGTTTTTTTTGTTTGTTTTTTTTTTTCAAAAAGGTGGGTCTTCCAAGTCACAGCTGTATAACTTCTTGTCAAACAGCACCTCACTGTGGAAACTAAGGTATCCAAAACAGTACTGCAATTGCCAGAGAGTTGATAGTGTGGAGGAAAAGGATCAGGCGAGATGCGACGAGCTGGAAGGTTGCAAAGTTTTATTTTCCTCCAACATAATGAAACGCACTTTGTAGCTCTGTGCGCTACTGTGCTTGACATAATTCTCGACCCAGGAAACACGCACGCAGGCTCAGGTAAGATTTGATAGCTTTATTCAACAGGAAAGGTATGTTTGGATGCATGTGTGAGATATGAGAGTGGATTGTGGGTGGACGATGAGAATCGGGAACACAGCAGCACACCGTGCGGCCAGGCAATCTTGCAGAGGGTGAGGTGGCTGGCGTTGGCAAGGATCTTCGGCCTGAGAGACAGCGCCCTGCTGCGCACACGACGAGGCGTGGCGATGCAAGAGGAGAAGATGGCGAAGATGGGAGAATCCGCCGCCAGGGAATCCACCTGTGCACAGGGGAAGGCTGATAAACAGGTAAGAGATTTAACAGCTTGCGTGAAGCAGCGGAGAGTGGCAGGACTAGAGAGATGATCCTGTTGTGGATTTGAGCACGTAGTAGAACAGATGGCTCCAGACCGATGCTCAGGGCAAGGTGGAATAAATAGCTCCTCACTAACGAGGCGCAGGTCTGCGCGCAGCTGAGGTGGATGCCTGAGAGCGACGAGTTGTGACAGTACTCCCTCCCCTAGCAGCGCCTCCTGGCGCTCGTTTATCCGGGTGCACCCGGTGGAACTCCGTGATGAGATCTTGGTCCAGCACAAAAGAAGAGCGCACCCAGGATCTCCACTCTGGGCCATATCCCTCCCAATCCACCAAGTACTGCAGCCCACGACCTCGGTGTCGGGAGTCCAGGATGGAAGCAACTCCCCACACCGGGTGACCGTCGATCATCATGGGAGCGGGCGGCGCCCTAGGAGGAGGACAGAGTGGGTCGGAGATAACAGGCTTGACCTTGGATACATGAAAAGTGGGACACACACGGAGGGAGGGGGGGAGGGCCAAACGCACAGCCACCGGGTTGATAATCTTGGAGATAGTGAAGGGCCCAAGAAACCGTGGAGCCAACTTCCTCTTCTCGGCCTTAAGATTGATGTCTTGGGATGACAACCAGACCCGTTGACCCCCCTGGTAACTGGGAGCCGGCCTCCTGTGGCAATTGGCTGTGGTGCTGTTGCGCGCCGCCGTGCGTAAAAGCGCCTCTCGCGCCCTGGTCCACAAGTTCCAGCAGCGTTTCACATGCGCCTGAATAGAGGGAACAGCCAACTCACTCTCCTGCTCGGGAAACAAGGGGGGATTGTACCCTAACGACGCCCTGAAGGGGGACATCCCAGTGGCCGATGACCGTGCCGTATTGTGGGCGTACTCTACCCAGGCCAAGTAAGAGCTCCAGGAGGACGGGTTGGAAGAGGTGACGCAGCACAGGGCAGCCTCCAGCTCCTGATTGGTGCGCTCACACTGTCCGTTGGATTGGGGATGATGACCGGAGGAAAGACTCACCGTGGCCCCCAGGGCGTTACAAAAGCACCTCCACACTTGTGACACGAACTGAGGCCCTCGATCCGACACGACGTCCACAGGAATCCCGTGCAGCCTGACCACATGTTGGACGAGGAGGTCGGCCGTCTCTCGTGCTGAAGGGAGACCCCGGAGTGGCACAAAGTGGGCGGCCTTGGAGAACCGATCCACAATCGTCAGAACCGTGTCATAGGTGTTAGAGACAGGGAGGCCAGTGACGAAGTCGAGGGCGATGTGCGACCAGGGCCTGCCCGGGACCAGCAGGGGCTGGAGTAGGCCCGCAGGGGGAGAATTCGGGGACTTGCCAGTGGCGCACTGGGGGCAAGCCCGGACGTAATTGGCGACATCTTTTTGGAGACCGGGCCACCAGAAAGAGCGTTGAAGGAGGTCCACCAGTCGGGAGACGCCAGGGTGACAGGCGAGCTTGGACGTGTGGGCCCAGTGAATGACCTCCCCCCGAACAGCTGATGGAACGAAGAGTCTGCCATCCGGACCACCGCCGGCGTCCGGTTCAGCCTCCAGCGCCTTCCGAATCTTGTCCCTGATGGACCAGGAGACCGCCCCCATGACACACGAGCTGGGAAGGATGGTGTGGTCCAACTCCTCCGGAGCCTCAGGAGCGAGCTGTCTAGACAGGGCGTCGGGCAACCCATTCTTTGAGCCTGGATGGTAGGTGATGGTGAATTGGAACCAAGCAAAAAACAGAGACCAGTGCGCCTGGCGGGCATTCAGACGCTGAGCTGACCTCAAATACTCGAGGTTCTTGTGGTCCGTCCAAACCACAAAAGGCTGAGCTGCTCCCTCCAGCCAGTGACGCCACTCCTGCAGCGCGAGCTTGACAGCAAGAAGTTCCCTGTCGCCGACGTCATAATTACGCTCGGCTGCCGACAACCATCGGGAGAAAAAGGCGCAGGGCCGCTTGACTCCATCTACTGGTGATCGCTGGGAAAGCACCACCCCCACCCCCGTGTCAGATGCATCCACCTCCACTAGACACTGCAGCGTGGGGTCAACCTGGCTTAGGACCCGGGATGAAGAGAACTCCATCTTCAAGGTCTCGAATGTGGTTGTCGCCTCCTCGGACCATTGGAAGGGCACCTTGGGAGAAGTGAGGTGGGTCAGGGGAGTAACAATGGCACCAAAGTTGGGGACAAAGCGAAGGTAGAAATTGGCGAAGCCGATGAATTGCTGCACCTGTTTCCTGGAGGTAGGCATGGGCCACTCGACCACCGCTTTAACCTTAGCGGGGTCGGGGAGAATCTGGTTGTGTGAAATGACAAATCCCAGGAAACAGGTGGTCTTGGCATAAAACTCGCATTTCTCCGCCTTGATGTAGAGCCTGTTTTCCAACAACCGCTGCAGAACCCGCCTCACGTGAGCCTGGTGCTCCTCCCGAGACCTGGAGAAGATGAGTATGTCATCCAGGTAAACGAAGACGAAGACCCCCATGAAATCTCGTAGGACATCATTGATGAGCCGCTGGAAGACGGCAGGAGTGTTGGTGAGCCCAAACGGCATCACTAAGTACTCGAAGTGGCCGCTGGGCGTCCTAAAGGCCATCTTCCACTCATCGCCCTCCCGGATCCGGACGAGGTGGTAGGCACTGCGGAGATCTAACTTCGTGAACCAGGTCACCCCCTGGAGGGAGTGGAAGGCGGTGTCCATCAGAGGCAGGGTGTAGCGGTCCTTCACCGTGATGTCATTAAGGGCCCTGAAGTCGTCACACGGGCAAAGGGACCCATCTTTCTTGGAGACGAAGAAGAAGCCGGCACCAAGCGGGGACGAGGAGGGATGAATGATCCCAGCGCTGAGCGACTCCCTGATGTATGCGTCCATTGCCTCACGTTCAGGAGCTGAAAGGCTGTAAAGGCGGCCGGATGGTAAAGGTGCCCCTGGGCGGAGATTTATGGCACAATCATACGGCCGGTGAGGAGGAAGAGACATAGCTTTAGACTTACTGAACACCATTCCCAAATCGTGAAACTCCTGGGGCACCAGGGTGAGGTCCAGGGGAGTGGAGACCAGCGCGGGTGGAGGAGAGGATGGGGCGCATGCCGCAGACTGGAGACAGGTGCTCAGGCAGAAGGGGCTCCATGAGAGGACGCTACCAGACCGCCAATCGAGGACGGGGTTGTGCAGGCGCAGCCATGGGTAACCCAGAATGACATGGTCCGAGGAGGAAGACAAGACATATAAGGTGAGATCCTCACGGTGGTTGCCAGAGATAATTATTGGCACCGGCTTGGTGCGGTGTGTCACTACACCCAGGGGAGAGCGAGAGAGGGTGACCAGATTGAATGGAGCTGACAATGGCTGACAGGGTATACCCAAACGGGTTGCCAGGCTCTTGGAAATAAAGTTTTGCTCTGCCCCCCGAGTCCACCAGTGCGTGAGTGAGGTGCCCGGTGGAGTTATGGCAAAATCTGATGGGCAGAGAGCAACTGGAGAGGGGATTTGACCGGTTACAGTCCGCGAGGCCCCCCACAGTGACTTGCGGACCCCCCCGTTTGGGCTTGACCGGGCACTGCTCCACGGTATGCTGGTCGCCTCCGCAATACATGCAGAGGCCCAGCTCCCGTCGGCATTGTCTCTCCGCTAGAGGGAGCCTGGTGTGCCCGATCAACATAGCCTCTGGCTCATCGGCGGACTCCAGAGCGGGTAACGCCAGGGGGCGAGACTGAGGAACGTGGGCGGAGAATCCGTGCAAGCGGCTGACAGACTTGCGCTCTGCGGTCTGCTCCCGCAGCCTGTTGTCCAAACTAATAGCTAGGGAGATTAGCTCGGACAGCCGCCCTGGGAGGTCCCGGCTGGCCAATCCGTCCCGCAGACCTGAACTGAGGCTATGGAGGAAAATGCTGCAGAGAGATGCCTCTCCCCAGCCAACCTCCTCCGCTGCCACCCGGAAGTCAACAGCGTGATCCGCCGCCGACCGGCCTCCCTGTTGAAGGCTAAGGAGTCGGTTGGCGAGGACATTGTCACAACGCGAGTGATCAAACACCTTGAGAAAGTCCTGCACAAACTGGTCATAGGAGAGGTTCGCGTAGCTGGGCTTCGACATGACGGCGTAAGCCCAAGCTAATGGTTGCCCCTCCAAGAGGTTTGCCATGTAGCCAATTCGGCTGTGGTCTGAGGGAAAATCCCTGGGAACGCGCAGGAACACCGACTCGCACTGTAAGATGAACCCCCGTGCCTCACCGAGCTTCCCATTGAAGCGAGCGGGGGTTGGAATCGGCGTGAGCCGGGTCGGCGCTCCCGAGCTAAGCTGGCCAGCCATGGAGGCGGCCGAAGCCGGACCGCTTTGATGAGCCGGGGGAACGCCTGCTGGGGGTCAAGACGGTCTAACCGGTGAGTTATTACAGTCAATTGGTTGAATATTACCTGCTGTTGATGAGCTATCATATCCACCCGAGCCTCAAGGGTGGAAAAACGGTGTGCGAGCCCGCTGTCCGCTGGGCCGCTCTGCTGGAGCCATACTGACATAATTCTCGACCCAGGAAACACGCACGCAGGCTCAGGTAAGATTTGATAGCTTTATTCAACAGGAAATATATGCTTGGATGCGTGTGTGAGATATGAGAGTGGATTGTGGGTGGACGATGAGAATCGGGAACACAGCAGCACGCCGTGTGGCCAGGCAACCTTGCAGAGGGTGAGGTAGCTGGCGTTGGCAAGGATCTAAGGCCTGAGAGACAGCGCCCTGCTGCGCACACGACGAGGTGTGGAGATGCGAGAGGAGAAGATGGCGAAGATGGGAGAATCCGCCGCCAGGGAATCCACCTGTGCACAGGGGAAGGCTGATAAACAGGTAAGAGATTTAACAGCTTACGTGAAGCAGCAAAGAGTGGCAGGACTGGAGAGATGATCCTGCTGTGGATTTGAGCGCATAGTAGAACAGATGGCTCCAGACCGATGATCAGGGCGAGGTGGAATAAATAGCTCCTCACTAACGAGGCGCAGGTCTGTGCGCAGCTGAGGTGGATGCCTGAGAGCGGCAAGTTGTGACAGTGCTGCTGAGGCATGTATAGCAAGCTCTTTTATACATGTTATACAAACAGAGAGAGACTGCATGGCACATTAGCATAGTGATATACCTATCAGTCAATACCTATTATTAGCGTGACCAACTGGCGCCCAGATGTCCTCTCCCTAATCCAGGGATGTATAAACAACAGTCCATTGTTCTGGTTGTCCCCAGGGTCTCTCTGTCCGCATGTGAATTGTCCTCTGCTTCCTCCAGACCTGCTGAGTGTGAGGAATGTCCATGTAGAGTGTGGTGGGTCACCACAGGGCTCCCCCCAGAACACTCAGAAGGGGCTGTGACCTCCCCCCCCCCCCCGTCTTTTGGGCTCCAGCTCCAGTAGAACTGCCCTGCTGTAGAGGAGTGTCGGAAGGCATGTCAGTCTGTGGGGGGGGGGGGGGGACGGGGGAGGGGTGGAAAGGTTGAACGGCCGTGGATCGTGGGCGCACAGGGCTGGTGCACGCTGTGCATAATGGAACAAGACGGCGATCGGCTGGCTTTAGGGAGTGAGGTGCGGGAAGAACGCTGTGGAGGAGGAGGGGAAGGGGGGTGGGAGTTAGTGAGTGCCAGCCCCGGACGTCAAAGGTGTCTGGGCCGTGCAAAACTTGCGTGTGGATCCGCGATGGTGAGGGACTTTCCTGGTAAACCAGGGGCAGTGATCCGCAGCGACTATGAAAAAAAAAATTAAGTCTCTGACTCCTCTCACGGCTCGATCCAGCGAGGATGTGGGGAAGGCGAACGGCCAAATTCCCCAAGGATGCATAGCATCTGTGAAACAACTGCAGCTGTGTGAGGGACTTGGCGGTGTGGCTTTAGGGGTGGACGCAGCCCTAAAGCCTTCGGGGACAGCAATCGGCTAGACTCCCGTTATGCGCCGTGGCTGAGAAACCCATACAAAGTCCTGTGTGCGGGCTGCACGTCTGCTTCAGGTGCGTGAGCAGCCCTGAAAGTTTCAAGGATGGTGATCGGCCGTGTTTCTCGGGCATGTGCAGTGGCGGAGGACGCTGTATCAGTCTGTGGAGCCGGTTTGTCCCCGTGCGTGGCGCGCGCTTGGTGCAGTGACCACATAGCTGGCAGTTGCGCTGTCCTCGTAATCCTGCGGTGTGCGTGCGAGGCTTCTGTGCGTGGGAGGTCCGCTGTCGTGAGGTGAGTCAGGGTCGGGGAGCTTGGTGGAAATCAACGCAGATGGCGCCAATGACTTTCCCCGTTCAGGCTGCTTCCTTTGGTTCGCTCATGTCACAGTTCATGGTGCATGTCGGTCCCAGCGCTGTCGCTGATCCTCGTGGGTGTGGATGAAGAGGTTGCAGGCGTTCGCTGGTCCTCTGGAGCCCACAGCGCGGTGAGAGGGAGCAGACGGTCTTTCTGTCTCGTCAGGTCACCAGTGTGGAGGAATAGGATCAGGCGAGGGACGCACCATGACACGTCCAGGGTCACCACTGTGGAGGAAAAGGATCAGGCGAGATGCGACAAGCTGGAAGGTTGCAAAGTTTTATTTTCCTCCAACATAATGAGACGCACTTTGTAGCTCTGTGCGCTACTGTGCTGCTGAGGCATTTATAGCAAGCTCTTTTATACATGTTATACAAACAGAGAGAGAATGCATGGCACATTAGCATAGTGATATACATATCAGTCAATACCTATTATTAGCGTGACCAACTGGTGCCCGGATGTCCTCTCCCTAATCCGGGGATGTATAAACAACAGTCCATTGTTCTGGTTGTCCCCCAGGGGCTCTCTGTCTGAATGTGAATTGTCCTCTGCTTCCTCCAGACCTGCTGAGTGTGAGGAATGTCCGTGTAGAGTGTGGTGGGTCACCACAGTAGAAAAATCCTGTTAGTAATTACTAACTAACTAACTAACTAACCTGCACTTATATAGCGCTTTTCTAGTCACAAAGACCACTCAAAGCGCTTTCATTAATACTAACCCTCTATTCTAAGGGCCTATAGGAAACGGATATCTAGGGACAACTTAGAACAGCCAATTAACCTAACATGCATGTTTTTGGCATGTGGGAGGAAACCGGAGAAATCCCGGAGTAAACCCACGCAACACGGGGAGAACATGCAAACTCCACACAGATCACTGTTGGTCGGGGGCTGGGATCGAACCCACGATCCCACGATCCCCACAATCGCCCGGCCAAGGGTAAACTGTGCTGCCGCAGTGCTAACCACTACAATTAACGGTTACATGAACACTGTTAAAGCGGACTGATACATATCCGGTGAAATGTTGGAGTACAATTATCGTGGAATATAGTAACTCTTGGAATCCCTATTGTCCAATCAAATTGCTTGGTCAGAACTAACTGTTGTATAAAGTCCTGTAATTGAAAACAATACAAAGATGGTTCCTTCTTTAAATGAAGCCATATCAATCTAAATATCAGCAGCAGCAATACAACAATAATAAATGACATTAAATTAAAATTTCTTTGTACAGATTACTGTTTAATTGAAAAGATGTGCCAAAGCCATTACAGTAGGCTAAATACAGTAAGAAAATGTATTTTTAAAAATACAGTAATGTACAGTAAATGACTGGATGTTACAGCTGAATTCAACAAAAATTCCCATAATGCAGCAGAAATTACAGTAACTCCCTTTATCAAGGTCGCGCTGTTCACATTCACACCAGGAAGCTGCCCAGTCCAACCACAGACTGACCTGTGGCTACTGAGCAGCTCTACTAGAGCAGCTGGGGTTAAGGAGGGTGGAGCAAACACTGCTATGACATGTGTCCCACCCAGATCTGGTCCTGCCGGTCCAAGGATCGAACCAACGGCCCTCCAGTTACCAGTCCACATTCCTAACCATTAAGCCACCACTGCCCCCAATAAAATGTATTTTATTGTTGATCCATTTTCGCCTCCATGGATCTCCACCTTATCCTGGTGGAGAGGTTTGTGTGTCCTAGTGATCCCAGGAACTATGATGTTGGAGGCAACTTGCCCCTGGTAGACAAACTGGTCCTGGGTGAAGGGCCAGAGTAAGAGTGGTCTGGTGGATCCCCATGAAAACTTTACAAAGATTGAGTGTGCCCCACCCTGGAGCCAGGCTGAGGGGAGGGGCTTAATGGCAGGTGTCTTGTGACCAGGTTTCTACTCAGCCAATCTCAGCACAAGTGATTCATATGGGTCTGCCTTCCAGTGGGCTCACTGGGATCATGGCTCTGTGTGGATCAGCCAGCAGTCCGGGCTTCTCTGCTTAGCCTGCTGCCCCATCAACCCGGACCCAGTGATGAAGGGTAGAAGATGGATAGATGTATGGATGGACGGACACCACGTCATCACACTAGCTACTTTTGGCTTTGCCGGGATGATCCTGAGGCTTTACCAAATCATTTGTAAATCATCAGGTCTACATTTGACAGGAGAACAGGATCCTGTTCTCCACATCAGGAAAGCAGGATCTAGAAATCGCCCAACACCTGTTTGTGGAGGTAGCAAGACTCCTCCAGGGAGCTTAGCCAATGGTGAGGCTTTTCTGTCTGTACTCTGGAGTGTTTGCCCCGCTAGCTGATATCTGGAGTAGGGATGAGCTGATCCGATCTGTCGTATTGGTATCGGGTTTGATCCAGGCAAAATGGCTGGATCGGTATCGGTAAGGAATAAAAGTAATTTACCAATCCGATACATTAATAGTATTAAAATAAAATGAAGGTGCGATCATACTCTCAGCCTCGCTGTGTGCGGCTTCTGTTAGCAGAGACCACAAATGTCACTGGAGCCTGTCTGTGGGACTCGCTTTGGTATGTTGCTGTGTGGCACCAGCCTTTAAAATTTTCTTCTTTCTTCCTTCATCGGAATGTCAACATCAGCAACTTGATAAAACACTTGCAAAAGTATCACAGTAAAGGAGTATGCTGAATTCTGTCAAGAACCCAGCAGAAGGAAGTGCTCTTCCAGCTTGGAGGCTGGATGCTAAAAGTGAAACCTAGAATGAAACTGAAAGTAAAACCAGACTGGAGCATGGAAAAGAAGACATAACATGGGCTTACCTTTTGACAGAGTTACAGCTGATAAGAGATAGGTGACAGAAACATAAATAACAAATTATAACAGTGAACTGGAAGCAGAACTAGAACAAAAGAGCTGCAGGAAATGGAACATGAATGTTGACTGAATGACTTCAAAATAAGAGCAAACCAAAAATCTAAGAATGAACAGAATAATATCAGAAACACTGAATAAACTGAGGACCAGGAGAATACTTATGATGATGATAATAACAATAATAATAATAATAATAAATGTCAAAAATCCAACTTAAATGGTTAGTTCCTTTATTTTCAGATCTACAGCATTTTTTACCTCATGCATAAAGTGGCACATTGAATTTCATCTGAATGTTTACTTAAATACTTGAAATGCTTCAAAGTTTTGTATAAACTTGCACTCAGAACTTCAGAATGCATGTTTACATGGTGCTGATCAGTTAAATGCTGCCAATGTTGCAAAGTTTACAATAAGAAAAGCAGCTTCCTACTTCCGGCGCCACACAAGTAGGCTGCCTTTTTGCAACAACAGATCAATTTCTTCCTATTTCTATTTACTATCTGGCTTCTCTTGCTAATCTTTCTGATCCGGCGACACCTTATCCATTGGACGGACACACGAATCGCCCAAATGTCTCCTGAGCCAGCAGATGGAGCCACTGTTTTTAGCAGGATACGTTACAGCAGAGACCAGGTGTTAGCACTTAACCAGACCAAGATGCTAGCGCAAGACTTCGACATACCAGGTGAAATAAGACAGAAACGATGTGGATGTTGTGCTGGAGCAAGACGACGGGTGAGAAATATAAGGTGCAGACCCGTCCTTCCATCCGTTATTATGGGGAATGTACGATCGCTACTAAATAAGACAGATGAGCTAGCGGCTATGGCTCGTTACCAGAGTATCTTCAGAGAGATTAGCTTGATGTTGTTTACTGAGACGTGGCTAACAGAACTAGCAACAGATGCTAACATCAAACTGGAGGGTTTCCACACTATACGGGCAGACCAGACACCAGACAGTGGGAAGGCAAGGGACGGAGGAGTGATAATGTATGTCAATAACAACTGGTGCAGACTGGGACATATCACGGTTAAACAGCAACACTGCAGCAAAGACATTGAGTTGCTAGCTGTTAGCATGCGGCCTACCTATCCCCCGAGGGAATACTCACACGTGATCTGCATTGTTATTTATGCAAATCCGACAGCGAAAGCTGGGACAGCGCGTGACGCCATTCACTCAGTAACTGGCAGGCTGCTGACATAACGCCCAGATGCTCTTCTCATCTCAGGTGATTTCAACCATATTTCACTGTCCCCCATTCTACCCACGTTCACCCAGTATGTCACATGCCACACTAGAGACAATAAAACACTGGACTTATTCTATGCAAACACTAAGGAGGCGTACACCTCATCACCACTCCCCCCACTCGGGAGATCGGATCACAACTTTGTTCATCTCTTGCCGGTGTACAAACCCCTAGTACACAGACAACCTCCGGTCATGCGTACGGTGAAGATATGGTCTGAGGAGGCAATGGACGCTTTAAAGGACTGTTTTGAAATCACTGCCTGGGAGCAGCTCTGCGATCCACATGGTGAGGACATCGATGGCCTCACTCACACCATCACGGACTACATCAGCTTCTGTGTGGACAACACCGTACCAACCAAGACCATACGGTGTTGCTCGAACAACAAACCCTGGATCAACCCTGAGATAGAAACACTTCTGAGAGAGAAGAGGATCTTCAGGTCGGGGAACAGGGAGATGCTGAAGTCCGTACAGAGGGAGCTGAGGAGGAAGATCAGAGAAGGCAAGGACAGCTTCAGGAAGAAGATTGAGGACAAGCTGCAACAGAGCGACATCGGTGGGGTCTGGAGAAACCTTAAAACCATCTCTGGGCTACAGAATACCTCCCCCCAGGCCACGGGGGGCAGGGAGTTGGCGAACAATCTGAACCTGTTTTTTAATAGGTTTGACCAACCGCCCTCCCCCCTGACTGCACACCAACCACTGCTGCCTCTAAAGTCATCAAGACCTGCTGTCCACACCCCACTCCACCAACACCCCCCAACTCCAGCACACAGCCCCCCAACCTGACCCTCACCAAAACCCAGGTGAGGACGGAGCTGAGGAAGATCAATGCAAGGAAGGTCTCGGGACCGGACGGCATCAGCGCGAAGCTCCTCAAGTCCTGCGCAGACCAGCTGTGTGGGATTGTGGAGTACATCTTCAATCTGAGCCTGAAGCTGGGGAGGGTACCACAGTTGTGGAAAACATCTTGTGTGGTACCTGTACCAAAGACTTCCCACCCCAAAGACCTGAACAGCTACAGACCAGTGGCCCTGACGTCTCGCATGATGAAGACCCTGGAGAGACTGCTCCTTGCTCACCTCCGCCCCCTGGTGGGACCAGCGATGGATCCACTCCAGTTCGTCTACCAGCATGGTATTGGGATGGAGGATGCGGTGATCTTCCTCCTTCACCGTTCTCTGTACCACCTGGAGAAGCCCGGGAATGCGGTGAGGATCATGTTCTTTGACTTCTCCAGTGCTTTCAACACCATCCAACCAATGATCCTGAAGGACAAGCTGCTGTGCGCCGGGGTGGACCAGCACCTGTCATCATGGATCCTGGACTACCTCACTAACCGGCAACAGTTTGTGAGAACCCGGGATTGTGTGTCCGACACGATCATCGGCAGCACGGGGGCCCCCCAGGGAACGGTTTTGGCTCCCTTCCTGTTCACCCTTTATACTGCGGACTTCTCACACAACACACTGCCATCTACAGAAGTTCTCGACGACTCTGCGATCGTCGGCCTCATCTCCAATGGAGATGAAGCTGAGTACAGAGGACTTATCCAGGACTTCGTGGACTGGTGCCATCGGAACTGCCTCCAGATCAACGCGAGGAAAACTAAGGAGCTGGTGGTGGACTGCCGCAGGCAAGGACAACCCTTCACACCACCAGTAAACATACAAGGAACAGACATTGAGATGGTGACATCCTACAAGTACCTTGGTGTTCATCTGAACAATAAACTAGACTGGTCACACAATACTGACGCACTCTACAAGAAGGGACAGCGCAGGCTGTTCCTGCTGAGGAGGCTCAGGTCTTTTGGCGTACAAGGGGCACTGCTGAAGACATTCTACGACACGGAGGTGGCATCAGCCATCACTTTTGGAGTGGTTTGCTGAGGAAACGGCATTACAGCAGCCGATAGGAAGAGACTGAACAAACTGATCAAGAAAGCTAGATCTGTCCTGGGGCAGTGCCTTGACCCAGTGGAGGAGATAGGAGAGAGAAGGATAGTGGCTAAACTGTCATCTCTGCTGGAGTCCGAGTCCCACCCTATGCAGGACATACTGAACGCACTGAGGAGCTCATTTGGCAGCAGACTACATCATCCTAGGTGCGCAACCGAGAGGTTTCGCAGGTCCTTCCTACCTACGGCTGTCAGACTGTATAACCTAAGCAGGACTGCTCGCAGAGATAGCAAAAAAACGTGACAACCTAATAGTATTGAATGCAAAAGACTTAACAGACTTACACAAATGGTCCCCTCCGGTATACAACTAGGACAATATCAGTCGCTACGGAGGGTGACAATATGTATGGGTACATATTCATACTATGTAGGATAACCAAGCAGACGGTTATGCTGTTTATTCCATCTAGCTACAATGCTCCACACTGTGTATATATACATTTATATATTTATGTGTACATATGTATATTCGCTGCTCTTATTTTCTTATCTTCTTAATTTTGCTCTGAGTGTTGCTATCTCTGTGCTGGTGCAATCCTGGAATTTCCCCATTGTGGGACTAATAAAGGCTTATCTTAGCAGCGTTGCTGAACAGAGTCACATTTGTAATTTTTTCCTTTGACTTTTAGATTTGTGGATTTATATATGTACAAAATGCAACCAGTACCAAAGTACACAACTCACAAAAAGTTAGGGATATTCGTCTTTCGGGTGAAATTTCAGGATGCACCTAAAATGCACTATAACTTTCCAGGTGAACTTAATTTGACCTTCTCTAACCTCTTGAATGCACATGTCCAACTGTTCACTGTCTCAGAACTTTTTACATAACTTGCTGTTCTCTAACAAGGTGCTTAATGGCAAAATTCACAACAGGTGTTTGATCCATGAATCAACCAACAAATTTTCTGCTTCAATTAGAATTGGTGTTTAAACAGTCCTCTTCATCATGCTGTTCACATTTTGACATCATGAGACCAAAACGACTCCTAACAACTGATCAACAGTACCTCACCATTGTGAGGCTTCAAACAGGATGTTCTCAGAGGGAAGTTGTCACTGAGCTTAGTGTCACAGAATGTCATCAGCAGGTTGCAACAGAGATACAGAGAGACTGGAAGAGCCACAGAAGGACATAGAAGTGGATGTCCTGTGGCCAAATCCCACGCTGATGACCGCTTCATGGCAAATGGTTTTCACTTATATAATACTTTTTCTCATCTCTAGATGACCAAAGCGTTTTACAGATCCTGCTATCCACACATTCACACACTGATGGTGGCAGAGCTGCCATGCGCCGGCACTGGCCTGACCCACCAGGAGCAACTGGGGGTTCAGTGTCTTGCTCAAAGACGCTTTGACATGCAGACTGCAGACAGAGTGGGAATCAGACCCCTGACCCTCCGATCAGTAGTCAGCCACACCTGAGCCACAGCCGCCCCCTTTGTTCATGGTGTTCATGATGAACAGTGCCCTTCAGAACCGGATGATGAATGCCACTCAACTGCAGACACATTTAAGGGAGGTGAGAGGCACCCAAGTGTCACGTCAGACCATTCAAAACCGTTTGCATCAGCTTGGTCTTTGTGGTAGACGACCTGCAAGGATACCTGACCACACCAGCAGGAACAGGCATCATCGTCTTGCATGGGCCAGGGAGCATTTACGCTGGACAAGGGATCAGTGGGCCTCAGTGCTGTTCTGATAAAAGTCAATTCACACTGAGCAGAAATGATGGCCACCAACAGTGTTGGAGACGTCAAGGAGAGCACTGTGCATCAGCCACTGTTGTTACCAGATGAGACTTTGGTGGTGGTGGTGTTACAGTCTGGCAGGTGTGTCTAGTCAATACAGAACTGCCCTACACCTTGTGAATGGTACAGTGACAAGCCGATACTACCTGAATAATATCATTAATCCAGTCATTGTGCCCCTGCATGAACAACACAGGACTAATTTCATCTTCATGGACGACAATATTCCAGGTCATTGAGATTGCATCATTAACGGCTGCTGGAGGCTGGGGTACCTCAAATGGAGTGGCCTGCACATTTTGCAGACCTGAATCCCATAGAAAACCTATGGGATCAGCTGAGTCGCCATGTAGAGGCTCATAACCCTGCACCCCACAACCTCAATGACCTGAAGGCCTTCAAGAAGAGTGGAATGCCATGCCTCAGCAGACAATAAGTCAACTTGTGAACAGCATGAGACGTCGTTGTCGAGCTGTAATTGATGCCCAAGGGCACATGACAAGTTATTGAGACGTACACATTGTTTGTTGTAGTATACCTGTAGTGTTGTTCTTAGGACTCATTATGGTGTAACATGGGTGGTGACGTCACCCGGAGTATAAGAGGGCTGTGTGGTAGAGGGGCAGTCTCTTTAACCGTCTCTCAGCCTAGCGGGAGCGTCTCTGTGCATACAGTGAGTCTGTAATAAAGTCCTGTGTAGTTCACCATTCGCCTCATCATTGTTCCACATTTTATAGACATTACATTTGGCGATGAGGATAAAGTTATGGATGCTGGCATGTCTTCAATTCGGCCATTTTTGGAGTCTCCAGGAGAATCTCCGGTGCCTTGCCAAGATGGTTTGCTGCATTTAAAAATTACTTGATGGCACTAAACCTTGGTGAACTGAAGAAGGTGTGGGCACGGACAATTCTGGTCCACAATTTAAGTATGGTAGGATAGCGCATCCTTGCTACCTTGGGTGCTAGCAATAGCTTCGAGGACGTGGTTGAGCTAATGGCAACATTTTCGCGCGCCTGCAAACGTCATCATCTGGAGGGTCCAGTTTTGGCAGCGCCTCCAGCAGATTGGTGAGTCGGTACAACATTATGTTGCAGACTTGTGGCAGCTGGCCAGAGACTGCCAGTTTGGTGATTTGGAGGAAGAGATGGTCTGCGACCAGATGGCTTTGCTCGTCAGGGCGGTCGAGACTTCTAACGCACTCCGGCGAACTGGCGTTAGCCACGGCTGAGGAGATAGCTCAGCAGTGTGAAGCAGCAGACAAATTATCACGTGATCTCGGCGAGAGAGCAATGCTACACTGCTCTGACTCGCAATCAACGGCGCAGGGTGTGGACCCGGACAGCGACGGTAGCGAACAAGAGGAATGCACTGCGGCTGTAAAGATGAGGTCCACCCCGGGATCGCCCAGGTGTTTGGGTTGTGGGTCCAAGAAGCACTGGTGCAAGGCTAGACAGTGTCCAGCGAGAGGTAAACACTGTGGCAAGTGTGGACACCTGCATCATTTTGCCAGGGCCTGTAATAGGTTCGAGCGAGGAGAACGGCAACACAAAGCGGATACCCCTGCACCAACTCCTATGGTGATTCACACTGTCTCCCCGAGCACAGATGGCCAGACGTACTGTACGGTGAAATTGCTTGGCGAGCAGGTGCCATTACTGGTGGACATGGGCGCGGTGAGGTCCATGTTGAATTGGCCTGCTGTGAGGAGTTTTTTTCCCATATTACCGAGTGAGAGTTGCTATTTTGTGGATATGGTGGAAATAGACGGTCCATTGTGGGTTCACTGGAACTGACGGCTAGGTATGAGGCAGCGGAGGTATCCAATCTGCAGTTTGTGGTGACCGCCAGTGGAGCGAATGTGATGGACTGCGACCTTTTCTACGGACTTGGCTTCACGATCACCAGTGGTAGTGGAGAGAAGTGGTCGGGCTGTGGCTTGTGGGACCGGCCGGTTCCTCGAGTGGTGGATGACGTAATATGGGACGAACCTTGGGCTCGTATTCTGGAAGATAAGCAGGACCAACCCCACCCTGGGGCTTCGCGGGAGAGTTCCTGTGCCAGGGTTCAAGTTACCCTAGCTGAGGGAACCTGGTAGTGTGGTGGGACGCCCGTGACGGTGGGTGGAGCCGAGTGGATGGCTCATTCTGCTTCCGGAGTTCGGCTGGGAGGTACCAAGAAGATGGGGGCTACAACGGCTTTGCCAGCATTGAAAATGAAAGCGAGTGGTGCAGGACCGGCTGGCACAGTAAAATGACGTGCCGCTCAGGAACACTGGAAGCTGAGTAGGGTTCCTCTAGGGGTCGCTGGTGTGGTCTGACCCAGGGAGGAGGCACGATCAAGGGGAGTTTGTGGAAAAAGCAAATGTCAGGAGGACCAGGGGCGGCTGTAGGTGGCTGTTCGGGAGGACGGCTACTTTCAGTTGTCTGATGGTATATGGAGACACCCCAACAAACTGCGATGCGTCAATGATGAGGAAGAGGTGTGTTGGCGCCAACATTGGTTGTCTCCGGGCGCCAAGGGAAGGCGATGCTCTGGTGAGGACCCACCTGACGGGTCTCCGGGGGGTCGGTTCTCCAAGGTGACTTACTGATAACCGGTGACTGACTACCTCACAAACCAACCAGTTTGTGAGAACCCAGGATTGCATGTCCGACACAATCATCGGCAGCACAGGGGCCCCCCAGGGAACGGTTCTGGCTCCCTTGCTGTTCACCCTTTATACTGTGAACTTGTCACACAACACAACACACTGCCATCTACACAGGTTCTCTGACGACTCTGCAATCGTCGGCCTCATCTCCGACGGAGATGAAGCTGAGTACAGAGGACTTACCCAGGACTTTGTGGACTGGTGCCATCGGAACTGCTTCCAGATCAACGCGGGAAAAACTAAGGAGCTGGTGGTGGACTGCCGCAGGCAAGGACAACCCCTCACAGCACCAGTGAACATCCAGGGAACAGACATCGAGATGGTGACATCCTACAAGTACCTGGGTGTTCATCTGAACAATAAACTAGACTAGTCACACAATTCCGACACACTCTACAAGAAGGGGCAGTGCAGGCTGTTCCTACTGAGGAGGCTCAGGTCTTTTGGTGTACAAGGGGTGCTCCTGAAGACCTTCTACGATTTGGTGGTAGCATCAGCCATCACTTCTGGAGTGGTCTGCTGGGGCAGTGGCGTTACAGCAGCCAATAGGAAGAGACTGAACAAACTGATCAAGAAAGCTAGCTCTGTCCTGGAGAAACGCCTTGACCCAGTGGAGGAGATGGGAGAGAGAAGGATGGTGGCTAAGCTGTCATCTCTGCTGGAGTCCGAGTCCCCAATATGCAGGACATACTGAACGCACTGAGGCGCTCATTTAGCAGTAGGCTACATCATCCTAGGTGCGCAACCGAGAGGTTTCGCAGGTCCTTCCTACCTACAGCTGTCAGACTTTATAACCTAAGCAGGGCTGCTCGCAGAGATAGCAAAAAAAACGTGACGACCTAATAGTATTGAATGCAAAAGATGCAACAGACTTACACAAATGGTCCCCTCCATTATACAACTAGGACAATATCAGTCGCTACGGAGGGTGACAATATGTATGGGTACATATTCATACTATGTAGGATAACAAAGCAGACTGTTATGCTCTTTATTCCATCTAGCTACAATGCTCTGCACTGTGTATATATATTTATGTGTACATATGTATATTCACTGCTCTTATTTTCTTATCTTCTAAATTATTGCTCTGAGTGTTGCTATCCCTGTGCTGTTGCAATCCTGGAATTTCCCCATTGTGGGACTAATAAAGGCTTATCTTATCTTGTCTTATAATGGGGGACAATGTGTTTGATGCATGGGGTTACTGTGTGAGTTGCCCTGGTTACATAATGATTACATTAAGGTGTTTATTGTATGGTGTTAATATGAGTGATGTTTGGCTGTTATGGTTTGGTGTTAAAGAAATAACCTGTTTGTATATATGTTATATGAAAGGGATTGTTTTGAACTGTTTTATGCTTTATATTAGGAACACGGCGGCATTTTATTTAACAGACAATATTTTAGCAGAGACGGCAGAATAATCCGTCTAGCCATGTGGGGAGTGGAACAGTTGTCCACCTGTCCCCCCCCCCCCCCAGCTTCAGTTGTTTTGTATGAATGTTATACGCCCTGATATATTTCTGTTTACTATTAGTGGATGATTCTCAGCGTCACAGTATTGGTATCTGTATTTGACTTGAAAAAGTGATATCGGCTCTTCTCTAATCTGGAGTCCAATGTTCTGTCAGTCAACCACGTGTCTGTGAAAACAAAGGTGCAACAGTCTCACCCACCCACATCTACAGGCTGATGTAGCCCATTTGAGACTCAACACCTCACTGTTCCAGCACATGCAGTGTTGCCAGATGAAGAAATATCATACTGTTGGTGTAAAATTATCGTATTTTGATTCAAACCATTGTATGTACTAAAATAACTTGAAAAATCACAGACTAGGACAGTACATTTAAAAACAAAGCTATTCTATATGTATGGAAGTGCAGTAACCTAAGGAATAAACGCAGAGACTCACTCATTTGAAAGAAATGATTGCTTTATTCATCATCACACTTAAACACACCCACCACACAGTGAACTGCACCTGCACAACCACTGCTTCTGTCCTTAAAAGTAGGTGTGATGTTGTGTTCCGGCACCTTATTGTGAAGTGCGGTATAGTGACGTGCACTTCCTGTCACGTCACTACACCACCCTATAAATACCAGAGGGCATCCATATTGCCTCTTTGACTGGTGCCCCCTGCCCGGTGCCTGCTGTGTAACTGCTGTTCACAACCAACAATAAAGCTGTGTTCGTCCAGTCATCTTGCCTCATCTTTCACCCAGGTATTTTACCATACAGGCATTTTATTTCCAGTGCCACACGAGTCGGCTGCCTTTTGCAACAGCGGCTCAATTCTGAGTTGTTGTTTTTTTTTTTTTTTTTTTTTCTTCCTCTCTTTCTGATCTGGTGACAACTTTCTAATCCGGCGACACCTTACACTCCATATACATCACGGACACACAGATCACCCCAAATGTCTCCCGAGCCGGTGGACGGAGCCACTGTTTATAGCAGGAGACGGTACAGCAAGGAAGAGCTGCTAGCACTCAATCGCCACCCGGTGCCAACGGAAAAACTCAACATACCGGGAGAACTGAGGCAAAAACGACGTGGGTGCCGTGCTGGAGTAAGGCGGCGAGCAAGAAATATAAGGTACAGACCCACCCTCCCATCCGTTGTTATGGGGAATGTACGATCGATACTGGGAAAGGTAGATGAGCTAACGGCTATCTCCCGCTACGATAGCATATACTGGGAGTGTAGCCTGTTCCTATTTACAGAGACTTGGCTAACAGGACTAGCAGCAGATGCTAACATTGAACTGGAGAGTTTCCACGCGATACGGGCAGACCGAACATCAGAGAGTGGCAAAGTAAGGGGCGGTGGAGTGATAATGTATGTTAACAACAACTGGTGCAGACCGGGACATATCACTGTTAAACAACAACACTGTAGCAAAGACATTGAGTTGCTAGCTGTTAGCATGCGGCCTACATATCTCCCGAGGGAATACTCACACGTGATCTGCATTGTTATTTATGCAAATCCAACGGAGAACGCTGGGACAGCGCATGACGTCATCCACTCAGTAACTGGCAGGCTGCAGACAGAACACCCAGATGCTCTTCTCCTCATCTCAGGCGATTTCAACTATGTTTCACTGTCCCCCATTCTACCCACGTTCACCCAGTATGTCACATGCCACACTAGAGACAATAAAAAAATGGACTTATTCTACGCAAACACTAAGGAGGCGTACACCTTATCACAACTCCCCCCACTCGGGAGATCGGATCACAACTTGGTTCATCTCCGGCCGGTGTACAAACCCCTAGAGCACAGACAACCTCCGGCCATGCGCACAGTGAAGTTATGGTCTGAGGAGGCAATGGACGCTCTAAAGGTCTGTTTTGAAACCACCGCCTGGGAGCAGTTCTGTGATCCACATGGTGAGGACATCGATGGCTTCACTCACACCATCACAGACTACATCAGCTTCTGTGTGGACAACACCATTCCCACCAAGACCATACAGTGTTGCTCAAACAACAAACCCTGGATCAACCCTGAGATAAAAACACTTCTGAGAGAGAAGAAGAGGATCTTCAGGTCGGGGAACAGGGAGAAGCTGAAGTCCGTACAGAGGGAGCTGAGGAGAAAGATCAGAGAAGGCAAGGACAGCTTCAGGAAGAAGATGGAGGACAAGCTGCAACAGAGCAACATCAGCGGGGTCTGGAGAAACCTTAAAACCATCTCTGGGCTCCAGAATACCTCCCCCCAGGCCACGGGGGGCAGGAAGTGGGCGAACAATCTGAATCTGTTTTTCAATAGGTTTGACCAACCGCCCTCCCCCCTGACTGCACAACAACCACTGCTGCCTCTAAAGACATCAAGTCCTGCTGCCCACTCCCCACTCCACCAACACCCCCCCCACTCCCAACACACAGCCCCCCAACCTGACCCTCACTAAGACCCAGGTGAGGACGGAGCTGAGGAAGATCAAGGCGAAGAAGGCGTCGGGACCGGACGGCATCAGCGCAAAGCTCCTCAAGTCCTGTGCAGACCAGCTGTGTGGGATTGTGGAGTACATCTTCAACCTGAGCCTGAAGCTGGGGAGGGTACCACAGCTGTGGAAAACATCTTGTGTGGTACCTGTACCAAAGACTTCCCACCCCAAAGATCTGAACAGCTACAGACCAGTGGCTCTGACGTCCCACATGATGAAGACCCTGGAGAGACTGCTCCTTGCTCACCTCCGCCCCCTGGTGGGACCAGCGATGGATCCACTCCAGTTCGCCTACCAGCATGGCATTGGGGTGGAGGATGCGGTGATCTTCCTCCTTCACCGTTCTCTGTCCCACCTGGGGAAGCCCGGGAATGTGGTGAGGATCATGTTCTTTGACTTCTCCAGTGCTTTCAACACCATCCAACCGATGATCCTGAAGGACAAGCTGCTGCGCGCAGGGGTGGACCAGCACCTGTCATCATGGATCCTGGACTACCTCACAAACCGGCCTCAGTTTGTGAGAACCCGGGACTGTGTGTCCGACACGATCATCGGTAGCACGGGGGCCCCCCAGGGAACGGTTTTGGCTCCCTTCCTGTTCACCCTTTATACTGCGGACTTCTCACACAACACACTGCCATCTACAGAAGTTCTCGACGACTCTGCGATCGTTGGCCTCATCTCCAACGGAGATGAAGCTGAGTACAGAGGGCTTATCCAGGACTTTGTGGACTGGTGCCATTGGAACTGCCTCCAGATCAACGCGAGGAAAACTAAGGAGCTGGTGGTGGACTGAAGCAGGCAAGGACAACCCCTCACACCACCAGTAAATATACAGGGAACAGACATCGAGATGGTGACATCCTACAAGTACCTGGGTGTTCATCTGAACAATAAACTAGACTGGTCACACAATACTAATGCATTCTACAAGAAGGGACAGTGCAGGCCGTTCCTTCTGCGGAGACTCAGGTCTTTTGGTGTACAAGGGGCGCTGCTGAAGACATTCTATGACACGGTGGTGGCATCAGCCATCACTTTTGGAGTGGTCTGCTGGGGCAGTGGCGTTACAGCAGCCGATAGAAAGAGACTGAACAAACTGATCAAGAAAGCTAGCTCTGTCCTGGGGCAGCGCCTTGACCCAGTGGAATAGATGGGAGAGAGAAGGATGGTGGCTAAACTGTCATCTCTGCTGGAGTCCGAGTCCCACCCTATGCAGGACATACTGAATGCACTGAGGAGCTCATTTAGCAGCAGACTACATCATCCTAGGTGCACAACCGAGAGGTTTCGCAGGTCCTTCCTACCTACGGCTGTCAGACTGTACAACCTAAGCAGGGCTGCTCACAGAGATAGCAAAAAGATGTGACAACCTAATAGTATTGAATGCAAAAGACGCAATAGACTTACACAATGGTCCCCTCCGGTATACAACTAGGAAAATACCGGTTGCTATGGAGGGTGAGAATATGTATGGGTACATAATCATACCATGTAGGATAACTAAGTAGACGGTTGTGCTGTTTCATTCCATCTAGCTACAATGCTCCACGCTGTGCGTGTTTATATATTTACATATTTATTCCATCTAGCTACAATGCTCCGCACTGTGTGTCTATATATATATATATATATATATATATATATATATATATATATATATATATATATATATATATATATATATATTTATGTTTATATGTATAATCGCTGCTCTTGTTTTTTCTTGCCTTCTGATTGTTGCTCTGAGTGTTGCTATCCCTGTGCTGTTGCAATCCTGGAATTTCCCCATTGTGGGACTAATAAAGGCTTATCTTATCTTATACAGAAGATTTGGCGAAGTTGGATTAAACCATGGAGGCGTGTATCATACCACTTCGCCCCTTTCTCGAGCTGCTGGGTGAACCACCGGTGCCTTGGCCCATGTGGTTTGAGGCTTTCCAGACCTACATCACCGCGCTGGACCTTGGTAAACTCGACATTTGAGGAGCATGCATGCACTTCTTGTTCACAACCTCGGTATTGAGGGCCAGCGAGTCCTGTGCACACTCAGAGCTTCAGACTGTTTTGAAGACATTGTAGAGCTGTTAGCAAACCATTTTCACACCCCAGATAGCGTGACTGTCTGGAGGATTCGTTTTCGGCCCTCAACCCCTCGTCTAGTGAACTTTTGGAGGCTTGAGACAACATTTTTCAGGTGAGCCCCCGGTTGGATAATGTAAACATAAGCATGACGTTATTTTGGGAATTTCCACAGCAGGTTGAACACAACTGCAGAAGTTTTAAAGGCAACTTCGCCTGTCTGCATCTCCCTCAGCAGTGGGATTCATGTCTGTTCGCATGTTTACGTTGAGTTATAATGTAATCGTGCTGCGCCTGTTTGCGTTTGGTGTGAACGCACCTTTAAGGATGGGCATATCGATACTCAAGTATCAACACTTCGATATCAGGTGGTCGATACTTTGGAGTTGATACTTTTTTAAATATTGCAATACCACCGTGTTAATACAAAACGTGCAATTTGTTTTTACTTCTGAGAGTTTTAGGGATTTACATTTATGTGTGAAAACCAGTGAAAAACCAGCCCAGGCATGCTTAAGATGGTCTGTTGTGTCACATGATTATGGCAGCCTATCAGATGCCAGAGCGGAAGACTCAGCCTCCAGTCAAGCAGTCAGTCACTACTAGGGTTGGGCAATACCAGCATTTTTCCTTTCCATACAATACCATTAATTTATGGGACCTTTTTTTTGATACTGATACTTTTTGTCCCTTAACTAGAAGTCCCAGAGAGGGGCCATTTGGCCTTTTTACCTAGAAAACCCATAAGGGGACCAACAAGAGGCCACAAGAGGGCCAACTTCTGGGACTTCTAGTGTTTTAAAGGAAAATCACATGATTGCAGGTTCTGTTATGTCGGTAATAAGGAGCCAAGGACGAGGCCAGTTGTTGAACTAAACACATGTTTATTGTAAGGCACTTCACAGCACACGAGAGCATCCGCCAGGCAGAGGTGGCCAGAGACCACCCCCACCCACTGGTCACAGCGGAACCGGAAGGTGAAGCCGCCACCCTTACCACACAAATAAAAGCCCCAACTTTAACACAACAGGTTCATTTAACAATTTTATTGCAACGGCAATGTTAAATATTAATAAAAGTCATGAACATAGGTACTTGAAAAGAAGTGCTTATAAAATGGTAATAAAACAGAATGAGCGAATAAAAATGAAAAAAAGATCTTTTTTTTCAATTATAATAAAAATAGTTAATGCAAAATGAATTCAGTTTCTTAATTTACAGAAGAGTGGCAGAAATCCAGGCGGGTCAGTCTGCTGTATGAACGCTCAGGCAAGTCCACTGGATTCAAATGATTTCACTTCTGAAATGTTTCACCATTCATCCAAATTCTATGGGAATACCAAGCAGGTCTTTTTTTTTCACAATGCAGTTTTGTTGTTGTTGTTTTATTATTTCTTTATTTATTTTTACACTATTATTTTACAAACTTAAATAGTGCTCATTTTGTTTATTTTTCAAAATGATGCTGCTTGGTATTGACATCTGATAGGCTGCCATAATCATGTGACACGGCAGACCATCTGTAAAATATGCCTGGGCTGGTTTTTCACCGGTTTTCACACATAACTTTAATGCACACAACTCAAAAAAAAAAAAAACAAAAGAAAACATAACCCCGGTGCAGAGCAGAGTGAGCTCGTGGGCAGCAGAAGAAGTTTTACTTCTGACATGTTAGACCATTCATCCAAATTCTATGGTGATACCAAGCAGCATAATTTTAAAAGATAAACAAAATAAAGACCATTTAAGTTTGCAAAATAATAGTCTAAAAATTAAATAAATAAATAGATCCACCTTGTTCCTAGCCCCCATGATGCTTTGCATGAATTATGGGCAACACTTTTCCTTGTTAAAAAACAATGACTTTGGCGTCACAAATGTGGGAACGCGGCCTTTTGAACCTCAGAAACAGTAATATAATCAGATCACTTCCCACGACTATGGAAGGGTGGGAAGATGACCTTAAAAAGTGGCCTGGCAGACAGTCGCTCCGTTAGTTAGCTCCACTGCTAAGATGCTAACGCTGTAAACAAATAAAAGCTCTGCGATATATCAATGTTTCCAGCGCAATAAAGTCAGATGCATTTTGTTAAAAGATGTTGGACATACTCAAATTTACCTTTGAGCAGACGTACGCCACAGCACCGTGCTTGGCTGTCATGGTAAATACAGACATCTGCAACCGTTTGTTTTACCCCGAAATTAAAGTGCTCATGCTGCTCTCATGCCATGAATGCTTGTTATTTAACTTCAGACGTACAGACCTTTTGTGACAGTTGTGTTATGTCTGATATTACCCTGGTTCACAGAAAGGGCGAAGTGACTTAGAACAAAGCTTTGACTCACTGGTGGCTGGCGAACACATACAAGGCACCGGCCAAGATCCAGGCGAGACAGGAGAATATAAGATGGCTGGCCCGGCCTTCTATAGGGCGGGGCAGAGACGTCAGTGTGGGTGCGTGTCCACCTTATGCTTTCATATTAAAATATATATCTCACCCCCCCCCCCCTTAAAAAAGTCCAAAACCACTCACTCAATTAAGACCTTCCTGCACTGGCCCTGAGCAAAATTGATCCCGCTTGACCACCATGGCGTCCGGTAGCACCCACACCACATCTTCATCAGTCGCCGGAATCGGGGGTTCCACCGGCCGCAGCCTGAACACTCCTCCCCAGCGTCGTCCTTCATGGCGAAACCCAGTGCATAAAATAAATCACAGCCCATGATATTATTACCTGTTAGCGTCACCCAGTAGCGTTGGCTTCTGTATCTTCACCGTCCAAGCTACCTTCGCTATCCGGGTCCACGATATTTGCTGTGACGAGAATCTCTGGTGACTGCTGTGACTGGTGCTTGGTTAGCTCCAGAGCTAGCTTGTCTGCGGTTTCCATTTGGAGAGCTAGCTTGACTGCTCTGGCTAACGTGAGGTCCCTAGGCACCGTAAGTAGCCTATCCTGCAATGCGGCGTTGCTTATATGTTGCGCCAGCTGGTCATGAATCATTTCTTCCTCCAATGTCCCAAAACTACAGTCGCTAGCTAGCTGCTTCAAGTCGATGACAAACTGCCAAACGGGTTCACCTACCCGCCGATGCCACTGCTGAAAGCAGATCCTCCAAACCTTCACGTTATCCGCGGTGTGGAAATGGCTAGCTAGCAGTTCCGCTACCTCTTCATAAGTGTCCGAGGGACCGAGCGTTGGCAGGACTTGCTGTTCCTCTATACCCAAATTGTGACCCAGAAGCGCATGGGCTCTTAGCTTATCGAGCTCCCCAAGTCCCAGCGTGGCAACGTAAGTTTCAAAGGCTTCAAACCACCTCGGCCAAGACACTGGCTGCTCCCCGAGAAACTCAAGAAAAGGCTGAATTGGAGCTACGCATGCCTCCATGGTTTAATCCGACGTCAACAATGTTATGTCTGATATTACCCCTGGTTCACAGAAGAGGCGAGGTGACTTGGAACGCAGCTTTGACTCACTGGTGGTTGGCAAACACATACAAGGCACCAGCAAAGATCCAGGCGAGACAGGAGAATGTAAGATGGCTGACCTGCCCTTATATAGGGCGGGGCAGAGACGTCACCGGGGGTGTGTGTCCATCTTACACTTTCATATTAAAATATATACATCACAAATTGTTCAAAATTTTATTGATCTGTATTTTGTGATAATTTAAAAATTAATGCATGCTGAAGTTGCTGACATCAAACCCATATTGTTCCAAAGCAGTGCAACATATGCAACCCCCCTTCAAAAAAAAAAAAAAACTACTTGATATCTTTCTTAAATCTTTAAGTCTTAGGAAGCAAACTGTTACTATTTTTTATTTATTATTTTACTTCATGCAACCTTGCATCTTGTGACATATATAGATACTTTATTTCGAACAAAAAAGTAAAACAAAAACAAAACAAATGACAAATGCAATAAACAGTATTCAGTGTTCGAAAGGGAGAAGGAAGAAGTGAACACTTATTAATTCCATCTCCTCTTTTCCATAAATACACTCATGTGAATTATATACAAATGACCACATTTAAGACCCCAAGTAAACAATTAACTGTATTTTGTACATAAACATTAACACCCATCCATCCTAACATACAGTGGGGCAAAAAAGTATTTAGTCAGCCACCAATTGTGCAAGTTCTCCCACTTAAAAGATGAGAGGTCTCCAATTTTCATCATAGGTATACCTCAACTATGAGAGACAAAATGAGAAAAAAAAAATCCAGAAAATCACATTGAAGGATTTTTAATGAATTAATTGGTAAATTCCTCGGTAAAATAAGTATTTGGTCACCTACAAACAAGCAAGATTTCTGGCTCTCGCAGACCTGTAACAACTTCTTTAAGAGGCTCCTCTGTCCTCCACTCGTTACCTGTATTAATGGCACCTGTTTGAACTTGTTATCAGTATAAAAGACACCTGTCCACAACCTCAAACAGTCAGACTCCAAACTCCACTATGGCCAAGACCAAAGAGCTGTCAAAGGTCACCAGAAACAAAATTGTAGACCTGCACCAGGCTGGGAAGACTGAATCTGCAATAGGTAAGCAGCTTGGTGTGAAGAAATCAATTGTGGGAGCAATTATTAGAAAATGGAAGACATACAAGACCACTGATAATCTCCCTCGATCTGGGGCTCCACGCAAGATCTCACCCCGTGTGGTCAAAATGATCACAAGAACGGTGAGCAAAAATCCCAGAACCACACAGGGGGACCTAGTGAATGACCTGCAGAGAGCTGGGACCAAAGTAACAAAGGCTACATCAGTAACACACTACGCCGCCAGGGACTCAAATCCTGCAGTGCCAGACGTGTCCCCCTGCTTAAGCCAGTACATGTCCAGGCCCATCTGAAGTTTACTAGAGAGCATTTGGATGATCCAGAAGAGGATTGGGAGAATGTCATATGGTCAGATGAAACCAAAATAGAACTTTTTGGTAAAAACTCAACTTGTCGTGTTTGGAGGAGAAAGAACACCATACCTACAGTGAAGCATGGGGGTGAAAACATTATACTTTGGGGCTGTTTTTCTGCAAAGGGACCAGGATGACTGATCAGTGTAAAGGAAAGAATGAATGGGGCCATGTATCGTGAGATTTTGAGTGAAAACCTCCTTCCATCAGCAAGGGCATTGAAGATGAAACGTGGCTGGGTCTTTCAGCATGACAATGATCTCAAACACACTGTCCGGGCAACGAAGGAGTGGCTTCGTAAGAAGCATTTCAAGGTCCTGGAGTGGCCTAGCCAGTCTCCAGATCTCAACCCCATAGAAAATCTTTGGAGGGAGTTGAAAGTCCATGTTGCCCAGCGACAGCCCCAAAACATCACTGCTCTAGCGGAGATCTGCATGGAGGAATGGGCCAAAAATACCAGCAACAGTGTGTGAAAACCTTGTGAAGACTTACAGAAAACGTTTGACCGCTGTCATTGCCAACAAAGGTTATATAACAAAGTATTGAGCTGAACTTTTGTTATTGAACAAATATGTGGTCTATATTAACCATATATTCCATAACTACATATGTTGAAGCATGTGGAAATGTTTGGTAATTACATATGTAAAGAACTTCACACCTCTGAAAGGACAAAGGACTCTCACCCGCCGAGTGAAGAACAAAGACGTTCCCGGACGCGGCGGAGGAGACCGGAGGAGCCACCCTCACCCCCCAAGGCGAGGAGAGGAAATACCAAGACAATGGGGGGATTAAGATAATGAGGGATGTCAGCCTTTGTTATGCATGTCTTTTGTTGTGTGCATGTATAAAATCAGTGAGTTGGAGAGATTCTGCCTCTTTTCCCTTCTGCCACTCTCTGCACCAGATGAGACTTGTTAGAAGAGCTGAATATTAAAGCTTTGCTTATAAACCAAATCGCCTCTTCATTTCCAAGCTCCTCTACACTGGTGACCTTGACGCGAGTATGGACCTGAGGCATTCCCCCGCAATCGACTCATCCGCGGCGACCCAGGCAGACGCCAGCCGCCACGCAGACGAGGGAGCAGATGGACAATTGTTCCCCCCGGCAGAAGAGATTGAGAGGGCTCAACCGAGCACCAGCACCGCCGTGAGAGCCGAGGCAAGGCACTCTCACCCGGCGGGCACAACAGTGATGGTGTGCACGAATGCCGTCGCTGTCCAGCTGCCAGACTTCTGGCAAGAAGACCCCGCCTCTTGGTTTCAGCAGGCTGAAGCCCAATTTACACTGGCGGGCATCACGGCTGATGACACCAAATTTTATCATATCGTCTCCAAACTCGACGCCGCCACTTCGAAGTGTGTGCGGAGCATGATCTGGCGACCACCGGCCCGGGACAAATACGAGACACTCAAAGCAACCATCGTGGCGAACTACGTCCCATCAGCGGAAGAGAGAGCCGAGAGGATCCTGGCGGTCTACGGCCACAGAGGGTGCAAACCGAAGGCCCTCATGGAGGATTTTCTACAGCTCAAAGAAGAGGACAATGACAACTTCCTCTTCCAGTTTATTTTCCTCAGCACGCTGCCGCCACACATGAGAGGGACACTCGCCAGCATGAAGTGCAACAACCACCAAGACTTCCGCGTGCTGGCCAATGAAGCTCATCGGCTCGTCAACGCCTGCAAGGAGCTGACACCCACAGCAGCATCCGCAGACCTCAACGCTGACTCCCCGAGCCACGAGGAGCCACAATCCACGGAGCAGACCCAGCCCACGGTGACAGCGACACGGCCAAGACGTAACAGACGGAGCGATGTTTGTTATTACCACCACCGCTTCGCCGAGAAGGCTCACAAATGTGTTCCCCCCTGCAAATTTAAACGCCAAAGCCGAGAGCCGTTAACGGCAGCGGCTCTTGGCGAGAAAAACAAGCTGTTGTACGTGACGGATGGACACTCAGGCAAGCAGTTCCTCATCGACACAGGAGCCCAGCTGAGTTTCGTCATGCCCTCCCACGCAGATCGAGCCACGGGCACCCGGGGCAACGGAGCCGTGGCAGCCAACGGCTCTAGCATCGACACGTTCGGCAAAAAGAGCCTGCACCTCCTCATCCACGGCCGCAGCTACAGATGGACATTTGTTGTAGCGGCGGTGAGTTTTAACTTATTAGGCGCAGATTTTTTGTGTGCACATGGGTTATTAGTGGATCTAGCAAATAGGCGCCTGGTTAATGCACTGTCCTTTGCTTCTATTCCATGCTCAGCCCGAGTTTCTCCGCCACCTGTGCAGGCCAACGTCACCACAGCAGGAGGTAAGTTTGAGCAACTCCTCACCCAATTTCCAGCACTCACAATCCCCAAATTCTCAGCCACTGTGGCTAAACACGGGGTTGAACACTTCATTCCCACAACGGGACCTCCCGTTTTTGCCAAAGCTCGCCGCTTAGACACGGCCAAGCTCAACATAGCATGGGACGAGTTTACAACTCTTGAAAAATTGGGCATTGTTAGACGCTCGAAGAGCCCCTGGGCCTCACCACTTCACATGGTTCCGAAATCCGACGGTTCTTGGAGACCGTGTGGAGATTACCGCAGATTAAACAACGCTACAGCGCATGACCGTTACCCAATCCCTCACATTCAAGATTTTTCACTACATCTAGCGGGTGCGCGCATTTTTTCAAAAATAGACTTAGTCCGCGGTTATCACCAAGTCCCAGTCCGAGCAGAGGACATTCCTAAAACAGCGGTAATAACCCCTTTCGGCCTTTTTGAATTCCTGCGAATGCCTTTCGGCCTCAAAGGCGCTGCTCAAACTTTTCAACGAATGATGGACGCGGTCCTACGCGACCTCCCTTTTGTTTTCGTCTACCTCGACGACATGCTGGTAGCCAGCTCGTCTGAGGAAGAACACGAGCAGCACCTCACTACGGTTTTTCAGAGGCTAGAAGAGCACGGGCTAATAATCAACCCAGCCAAATGCAAATTCGGCATGTCACAAATTGATTTTTTAGGACACAAAGTCTCTCCGAAGGGGGCAGTTCCACTTCCAGACAAAGTTCATGCGATAGAAAGTTTTCCACGGCCACAAACTGTCAAATCGCTACAGGAATTTTTAGGGATGGTTAATTTTTACAACCGCTTCCTCCCCCACACAGCTCAGCTCATGCAGCCCCTATATGATGCGCTCAAAAAAAAGAAAGCTTCCAACGCAGTCGAATGGACCCCGGAGCGCGAACGCGCTTTTGCGAAAGTAAAAAGCACCCTAGCTAACGCCACATAAGATAAGATAAGATAAGCCTTTATTAGTCCCACAACGGGGAAATTCCAGGATTGCAACAGCACAGGGATAGCAACACTCAGAGCAACAATCAGAAGGCAAGAAAAAAAAACAAGCAAGCAAGAGCAGCTAATATACATATGTACATATTACTATAAAGTATATATATACACACACACACACACACACACAGACACACAGTGCAGAGCATTGTAGCTGGATGGAATAAATATATGAATATATGAACACACAGTGCAGAGCATTGTAGCTAGATGGAATAAATATGTAAATATATAAACACCCACAGTTGTTAGTTCACCCAGATCCCTTGGCCCGCATTGCACTAACCACAGATGCTTCAGACCTAGCTATAGGGGCAGTTGTAGAACAACTTGTCAGCGGGGTCTGGCAACCTTTAGCATTCTTTAGCAAATCGCTAAACCAAACTGAACGCAAATACAGCACTTTTGACAGAGAGCTGCTGGCGCTTCATTTATCCATCCGCCACTTCCAGTTCTGGTTAGAAGGGTGGAGTTTCACGGCTTTTGTAGACCATAAACCGCTCACCTTTGCTATGGCTAAAATTTCAGAACCATGGTCAGGCAGGCAACGAAGACAGCTAGCTGCGATTTCAGAGTTCACCACAGACATTCGACACGTGGCAGGCAAACTTAACGTAGTAGCGGACTGTCTCTCGCGCTGTGACACCACCAGAGCGCGGGGAGACAGATTATACTGCCTCAGCAGCAGAACTCTTCACTAATGCAGACACATACACAGCACCTATCCATGCAGGGATAGATTATGCAGCCATGGCAGAGGAACAAAGCAGTGACGCGGACGTGCGCGCACTCCTGTCTGGACCAACAGGGTTAAGGCTGGAGAAAAAGGGTTTACGCGACGGCGTGCCCCCCCTAATATGCGATGTTTCAACCGGCCGACCTCGCCCGTTAGTACCAGCTACATGGTGCCGCCGTATTTTCGACGCAATTCACTCCCTCGCGCACCCAGGTGTGCGCGCCTCGGTTAAAATGGTCGCCGAAAAGTTTGTGTGGCCAGGCCTGCGCAAAAACGTAAAAGAATGGGCAAAAACTTGCATTTCTTGTCAACGCGCCAAAATACACAGACACACAAAAGCCCCTCTGGAGCCTTTTCCAATCCCTGCTAGAAGGTTTGACCACGTTCATGTCGACCTCGTGGGGCCACTACCTTCCTCCCAAGGTTTCACACACCTGTTAACAATGATAGACCGCACCACACACTGGCCAGAGGCAGCCCCTCTAGCGGCAACCACAGCGGAGGAAGTCGCTCGCGCTTTTTTGACAAACTGGGTGGCACGTTTCGGCGTCCCATCGGACATCACGTCCGATAGGGGGCCTCAATTTGTCTCAGAGCTCTGGTCAGCCATATCCAACAGCTTAGGGGCAACAATTCATTGCACCACCGCTTATCACCCTCAGGCTAATGGGTTATGCAAGAGTTTTCACAGGTCTTTAAAGGCTGCCCTCAGAGCCTCACTAACGGACACAAATTGGGTAAATAAACTTCCCTGGGTTTTATTGGGGTTGCGTGCTGCACCTAAAGAGGATCTAGACGCCTCTCCCGCAGAATTAGTAGTAGTAGATTAGTTTATTTGACAGGGACAGTGCAATAAACATAGACAATTAATCAAAGACAATCAATCTGATGTGTTGCACATAGAGTGTATAGCTTTTAGCTAATTTGCAACTCTTGTCCCTGGATGGGCTTTAGAAAAAAGAATCAAGTGAAAGATGGAAAAAAATAAATAAAAAAAAAAATACACAATAACCACATACATCAATGCAGAAAGATTATAAATACACAATTATAAATATTATAAATACACAAATATAACAGCCTGACTCACATTTAACACATAACATAACTGTTTGCCTATTTCAGGCCTCCCTCCCTTCGTCACTCACTATAAACAAACACATTTATTCCTTCCCTTCATTTACTCTCACTTTGCAGACAATTAATTCATATATGAGTGCATTCTTGTTTATTTTTCAGCCAGTTTTTAACCTTTTTAGTGAATGTTTTAAAGTCCGTTATTATTTTAATTTCATTTGGCATTGTGTTCCAGATGTGACTGCCCTTTATAGAGAAAGCTGTTTGTCCAAATGTGGTTCTGCGGTGGAATATTTTACAGTTATTGTTAACAGAACTCCTGGTGGCTCTGCTGCTGTCCTGTCTTTGGACGAAACCAGCAAGTGGCTCGGGTGCTGATTTATGGAAACATTTGAACGTTAATTTCAGAAAACAGAGGTCAATGAAGCTCTCAAAACTCAATAGGTTGTATTTTTTTTAAAACATTACAGTGATGCCACCTAATGGGCTTTTTGTCCAAGATTTTTAGGGTTTGATTATATAATGAACCTATATGTCTTATTGTGGAAGGGGCTGCTTGAGCCCAGACTGTCAAACAGTATGATATATGAGAAAAAAACCATAGAATGCATATACAGTGCAGCTGCTTCGTAAGGTATGTAATATCTAATTAATTTAAAGCAGTTCAGATTTTTACTGTTTTTGAAATTTTCTTTATGTGAAGATTAAATTTGAGTTGAGGATCTAGTACAATGCCAAGGTATTTGAATTCTGTAGCTAAACTGATGTCATGATCATGTATATTAACTTTAAAACATTGCAGGTTACATTTTTTGATTGAAAAGCACATTGAGACTGTTTTCTGAAGGTTCAGCAATAGATGGTTCTTGAGGAGCCACTCTTGGACATCAACCATACTTGTAGACAGTACATCTGCAGCCTGTGCTGGAGTCTTGGCAGCTGTGTAAATAACTGCATCATCTGCATAAAGTTGGCATGTAGCAGCTGAGCAGTGTAACGGCAAGTCATTAATAAAAATGCTGAAAAGTAAAGGACCAAGAATGGACCCTTGTGGGATACCCATGCGGTTGTTTAAAAATGAGGATTTATCCTGGTGAACTTTTACACACTGTTCTCTATTCTGGAGATAAGATGCAAACCATTCTAATGTATTTGGGGAGAAGTTAAAAGATACCATTTTGGATAAAAGCAAACTGTGGTTTACAGTATCGAAAGCCTTTTTGAGATCTAGAAAAACAGCGCCTACCACATTACCCCTGTCCAAGGACTGTTTGACGTTTTCAATAAGGCAACAATTTGCTGTTTCTGTTGAGTATCCTGGTCTAAAACCAAATTGATGTGGATGAAGAAGTTGACTGTCTTGTAAGTAGTCTATCAGCTGTGTAGCTACAACTTTTTCAAGAACCTTAGATAGGACTGGTAAAATAGAGATTGGGCGGTAATTGCATATATCGTCTTTACTGCCTGATTTATGAACTGGTATGACGACAGCTTTTTTCCAGCCAGATGGAAATGTACTAGACCTAATGGAGAGATTAATGAGATGAGTCAGTGGTTTGATTAATATTTTGCTGTGCATTTTGAGAAAGGAGGTGCTCATATTGTAGATATCATTAGTTTTTGAGTTTGACAGTGTTTTAACAATACCAGCAATTAACTTCTCATTTACCTCATCGATGTGAAAAGTATCTGTTGGAAGTATGGAATTTGTGTTGTTGAGCACATTTGGCAGTACAAAAATTTTTGTTAGGTCTTCCACAGAGCCCACAAAGTATGAATTAAATTCATTTGCCAAAGTAGCCTTGTCACTGACGGTCTTGCCATTGATTCTAAGTTCCTTTACCCACTTCTGATCGTTTTTTTTTTTTATTAGTTAAGTTATTTAAATGCCTCCATAGGGAACTGTTGTTACCCTTTGCATGATCTATCAGTTTATTGTAATAAGATATTTTTGATTTTCGCAGCTCATGTACCACTTTATTTCTTAAACTTTTGTACACAAGGTGATCATTTTGTAGTTTGGAGGTTAGTGATGTTTTCAATGCATAGTCTCGCCTCATAAGTTTTCTTATTTCATTATTTAACCATGGTAGGCTAATCTTCTGTTGTCTACTTTTAATTTGCTTTGAAAATTTTTCTATAGATTTTGTGATTGTTGCAGTTATAAAATTACAACAATCATCTACTTCACATGTTGACATGAGCTGCTCCCAATTTTGATTCTCTAAGTAATGTTCAAACTCCTCATTTTTTGATTTGGGAATAATAAAATTTGATTTGTCAATATCGACTCCCCCAAAATACTGTAGTCGCTTTTTAGTGAGTTTCCTGACAGCAAGAACCATGTTATGATCTGAGAGACCAGTTACAAGATTATAGGTTCTGGTTATTCGTTCTGGTTTATTAGTAAATACCATGTCAATAAGTGTTCTGGATTGTTTGGTTATCCTGGTGGGTCCTTTGATCATTTGTTGGTAATTAAATTTAGTCATGAGGCTTTTCAGTTTCTGTTTGTCTTTTTTATCAGACCAGTTGATATTAAAGTCACCATGAATTATTGTTTCTCTGTTCTTCTCAAGTTGTTTAACCAGATCACTTAATTCATTATAAAAGGAAGAGTTGTGTGACGGTGGGTTGTACACTACTGCAATGTTGAAATTCATTACCGGAGAGAGACATACATTAACAGCTAAACATTCAAGTGAAGTATTCAAATCAACTAGTCAATTAGTCTTTGCA
This sequence comes from Pholidichthys leucotaenia, assembly GCA_020510985.1. Classification (NCBI taxonomy): domain Eukaryota; kingdom Metazoa; phylum Chordata; class Actinopteri; order Cichliformes; family Pholidichthyidae; genus Pholidichthys; species Pholidichthys leucotaenia. Next base: position 249,812,658 of record CM035844.1, on the reverse strand, counting down.
CAACCTCTCAGGCTCCCAGGTGAATTTTTACCAGAGAACCCAGAGCCAGGGCGCCTTCCAGTCCCCAGGTTTTTAGGCAGCAACGGACCGAACTCTCTCCCCGGTCCAGCTCATCACTCCTTCCCACGGGTTTTTGTCCCTCAAACTTTAAAAAATGCTGAGTTCGTTTTTGTTAAGCATGAAGCTTTAAAACCAACTTTGCGCCCAGCATTCGATGGGCCATTCAGAGTGCTGGAACATGGTGATAAACACTTTGTGCTTGATTTTGGGGATAGAAAAGAAACAGTCAGCATTGACAGACTTAAACCTGCCTTCTTGTTGAAAGACGAGCCTGCACAGTTGGCGAGAGCACCTCGGCGAGGTAGACCCCCCAAGAGAAAAGACTCAGCCCCCAGGCAGGGAACAAATAACCTCTCTACTTTCCACACTGCAGATTCCTCACAAGAAGGTCCCAGCAGGACGCCTAAACCAACCTACAGCAGTTTTGGGAGAAGATTAAAACCCAGACAGCACAGGGACTGATACCAACCACTCCACAATTATTCACTAATTGTGCTGCAACAGTTTAGGACTGACTTATGATTTTACTATGCTGTTATGTTTACTACTGAACTCTTAGGAGCATGGCTGCTGGAAAGTTTCTTCCGTGGCAACAGATGTAACACCTAGTATGTCATAATAACTAGCTTAGACTGTGAACCTTTCTGTTGTCTTTTCTTAGATGTTTGGGGGGCCTGTGGTCTATATTAACCATATATTCCATAACTACATATGTTGAAGCATGTGGAAATGTTTGGTAATTACATATGTAAAGAACTTCACACCTCTGAAAGGACAAAGGACTCTCACCCGCCAAGCGAAGAACAAAGACGTTCCCGGACGCGGCGGAGGAGACCGGAGGAGCCACCCTCACCCCCCAAGGCGAGGAGAGGAAATACCAAGACAATGGGGGGATTAAGATAATGAGGGATGTCAGCCTTTGTTATGCATGTCTTTTGTTGTGTGCATGTATAAAATCAGTGAGTTGGAGAGATTCTGCCTCTTTTCCCTTCTGCCACTCTCTGCACCAGATGAGACTTGTTAGAAGAGCTGAATATTAAAGCTTTGCTTATAAACCAAATCGCCTCTTCATTTCCAAGCTCCTCTACAAATACTTATTTTACCGAGGAATTTACCAATTAATTCATTAAAAATACTTCAATGTGATTTTCTGGATTTTTTTTCCTCTCATTTTGTCTCTCATAGTTGAGGTATACCTATGATGAAAATTGGAGACCTCTCTCATCTTTTAAGTGGGAGAACTTGCACAATTGGTGGCTGACTAAATACTTTTTTTCCCCCCACTGTAGTTTCAGTTCCGGCTCCAGACTGTTCCACAAATCCACCCCACAGACAGATATGCACAGACTTTTCTTGGTTGTTCATATCTTGGGTTTTGTAAAGTTTAAGTCTCCTCTCAAATTACGATCATTGTCTCTTTTTTTAAATAGTTTTTTATATATTAGTTGGGAGTTGATTATTAATTGCCCTGTACATGACTTGTGCTGTCTTAAATTTAACTAAATCGATGAACTTTATGACATGTGACTTTAAAAACAACGAATTGGTATGGTCTCTATATCCTACATTATTTATTATCCTTATAGCTCTTTTTTGTAATGTGCATATTGACTGTAGGTTGGTCTTGTAGGTGTTTCCCCAGACTTCTACACAGTAGTTAAGATAAGGTAGAAACAGTGAATTGTACAGTAAGACCAATGATTTATAGTCCAAGATGTGTCTTGTCTTCCCCAGTATGCCTATACATTTTGCTAACTTGGCCTGGATGTGAATGATGTGAGGTTTCCAGCAGATTTTATTGTCTAGCGTCACCCCCAGAAACTTATTTTCCTGTACTGTTTCTATTCTGGTATCATCCGTCGTTACCATTATTTCATGATTTATTTTATGATTTCCAAGCAACATAATCTTTGTTTTTTTTCAGATTTAGAGATAATTTATTTTTGTTGAACCACTGCATTAACTTTTTCATTTCAGTTGTGACCACCTCTAAAACCTGCTGCAAATTCTCACCAGTGCAAAGGATATTTGTGTCATCCGCAAACAAAATAAATTTCAGAATTTTTGATACTTGGCATATGTCATTTATATACAAAATAAAGTGTTTGGGTCCTAAAACCGACCCCTGGGACACACCACAAGTGATGTCCATGAAGGGTGATTTGTGCTCACCAATTTGTACAAATTGTTGTCTGTTACTTAAATAACTTTCCACCCAGCTCAGTCCGACCCCTCTTATCCCATACCTTTCCAGTTTCCTCAGTAAAATTCTGTGGTCAGTGGTGTCAAAAGCTTTCTTTAAATCTATAAATACTCCTACAGCAAACTTTTTTTTATCTATACAACTAGTAATTTCTTCTATAAGTTCGATCAGTGCCAAAGAAGTAGATTTATCTGCTCTAAAACCATACTGGCTGTCTGTAAGGAGGTTGTGTTTTTCAATGAAATCATCCAGTCTCTTAGTGAAGATTTTTTCCAAGTATTTTGGAGAATTGTGAGAGTAAAGAGACTGGCCTGTAATTTGTGAAATAATGACTCTCTCCTGTTTTGTATAGAGGTATTACTTTTGCTATTTTCATTTTGTCTGGAAATTTACCAGTTTGAAATGACAGGTTCCAGATGTGGGTGAGTGGCTTAACAATTCCTTCAATTACTTTTTTCACTATTGTCATGTCAATTTCATTCCAGTCAGTTGATTTTTTGTTCTTAAATTTACACAGTCTCAATTTCCTTTTCAGTAACTGCACCCAAAAAGATTGTGTTTGGATTTCTATCTTCTATTTCATTTACAGAACCACTGTTGTTTGTTTCTGCTGTCACTATTGATTTTGCTAATTCAGGACCAGCGTTTACAAAAAATTTATTGAAACCACTGACCACATCCTCCATATTATTTATCAAATTGCCATTTTCAATAAAATATTCTGGATAATTAGCATTCTTAGGTCGATTACTAATAATCCCACTGAGTACTTGCCATATTCCTGTTGAGTTATTTTTATTATCCTCTAATATTCTGTTGTAATATTCTTTCTTACAGGTCCTCATTATATTAGTAAGCTTATTTTTATATCTTTTATATTTGATCTCAGCCTCCACCATTCTGCACTTAATGAATTGTTTATATAATGTATTCTTCTTTTTACATGCATTTATTAACCCCTTGGTGACCCAAGGAATATTTTTCTTTTGTTGTCTGTCACTGTATTGTTTTATAGGACAGTTTTTATTGTACAATGATTGAAATATTTGCAAAAATCTATCATATGCTTTATTTATATCATTTTCATCATAAACTATCTTCCAGTCTTGTGTTAATAATTCCTTTGCCAGTAAATACATAGATTCTTTGGTTCTTATTCTTTTATATTTAATATTTTTGGTATAGTTTTTCTTCCTATAATCACATTGATAGACAGCAAAAATCGGCAGGTGGTCACTGATATCATTCAATAAAAGCCCACTCCTGATATTATTTTCCATAATGTTTGTGAATATGTTATCTATTAGTGTGGCACTGTGTGACGTGATTCTGCTAGGTCTGGTAATTGTTGGATGTAAGCCCATACTGTACATTGTGTTGATAAATTCTTCTGTCAAACTATGTTGTTTTGAATTCATCAGATCTATATTGAAATGCCCACAGATGAACATAACTTTATGAGTTAGTTTTCATACATTTTTTCCATCCAGTCCTTAAATAAGTCAATGTTTGATCCAGGTGTTCTATATCCACAGCTCACTACTATATTCTTCACATTGTCCAGACAGATTTGTAATACATTCAAATAAATCATCCACAGTTACTGACAGATTTTCAACAACCTTGTATTTCAAGCTCTTGTCAACATAAATTGCAGCTCCTCCTCCTTTTTTCACTTTTCTATTTATATAATTTAATTCATAGCCATCCATGGTAAAATCCACTCCTTTCTCTTCACTGAGCCACATCTCTGATATTGCCACAATATTGAGGGGCTCTTTAAACTGATGTAAATAATCTTTAATGTTATTAAAGTTGGCATAGAGACTTCTGCTGTTGAAGTGGATCATAGAAATATTGAAATCAGATGTGACCATTGTGTTAAACTGTTCATCTGTGTAGTAACTACAGTTATTATTAATGGAGCTAAATAAATTATTATCAGGGTCTATGTTATATTCTACGTCCTGTGGGTTGTGATCTGTATATTCAAAAACTTTCAGTTCCTGTTGTTCCTGTTTGTTGATCTTTTGTTTCATGTTGTTAAATGTCTTGTAGCAGATGAGTATAATCCTTCAGTGTCCTACAATTGTGTCTTGATTGATTGATATTTGTCCAGTTCCATAATATTACGGATGTTAATGACCTTGGCTTCTTCAGGTGATCTGTTTAATTTGATATATATTTTACAGTTTGATGTCCAGGTGTTTTGAATCTTTTTCTGCTTTCTCAGGTATCTTGCTTTTCTGGCTATTTCTGCGTTTTCTTTTGTGAGGTGCTTGTTTATGTAAATGTTCGTTCCTTTCAGTTTCCTACCTTGTTTCAACAGCGCAGTCTTGTGTTTTCTGTTGACAAACCTCATGATCACAGCCGGTTTGTCACCGTTTTTCCTGGGCAGAGGGTGGCAGGCCTCAATGGTGTTACAGTCCAGCTGGATTCCTTTGGACTGCAGGAAGGCCGCCACTTGTTGCTCCGTGGATTCATCTTCCAGCGCGTTGAGCCTCCCTCCGCTGTCCGTGGCCACCGCCCGTGCTTATGATCGGGGTTTAATGTGGAGCCCTGTGATGATCACGTCGTTCACCCAGGTGTTCTGCTCCACTTCCGACACTCTGCTCTCCAGATACGCCAGCCTCTTGTCCTTCTCGGCGTTCTGGATCCACAGCACTTTCACCTCCTCGACCAGGTCCAGAATGTTTTTTTGCTGCAGCTTAACAGCAGAAATCTCTTCAGCCAAGAAGTCCAGCGATCTTTTGATGTCGTCCACCTCCTCAGTCTGCTGAGCTTTCTTGGGACCCATGATCCCGGCCGATGTTCGTTTATTGTGATCGTAAAAACAAAAACAAAAAAAAATGTGGGAGAAATCCCTTTGTTCTCCCGGAGTGTGAGGGGACTGATTGCTTCACCAGCCACTACAATATTAAGTTATGAGACTGGCAATCTCTCTTTTTTCGCATGAGCAGGTTTATTCTCCAGCGGTAGTGACAAAGCAACAGCTCAAAACTGAGCTAAACTGACTTTTAAGCAAGAAACGAACTGGGAGCCTTTACCTGTGCATCCTCACCTTACATGCCACAACCGGAAATTGTGATGAAATATATATATAATATATGTCAAATTTGTGTGCTACATGAACAGCTTCTTCCCCTCTGCCATCAGACTGCTGAACACTAAGTGACTTATTAGACTCTCGTGCACTACGTACAGCAGCTCAACCGGACTCATGACAATTATCACTGATTTCTTTTTGCACTACCGACTGCACTATGTGCAACTCCACAATATCTGCTGCTTGTTAATATATTTAAAAATTGCATAGATTAGTATTACTTATTCATATTCTACCTTTCATTGCATGCATAGTTTTTTATTTTTATCTTTAGTGCTACTCCATGTTTAATGTTGCAGCATTGCACCGAGACAAATTCCTAGTTTGTGTACTACATGAACAATGGCAATAAATCTCATTCTGATTCTGATATTCATTCAATTCAACTTTATATAGCGCCATTTCACAACAACAGTCATTTCATAGCACTTTGAACTGTAGGGGGAACCCCCACAGTTGCAGAAAGACCCCAGCAATCAGGCGATCCCCTGTGAGCAAGCGCTTGGCGACGGTGGAGAGGAAAAACTCGCTTTTAACAGGAAGAAACCTCCAGCAGAACCAGGCAAGTGTTGCTCTTGCGTCTCTACCACCGATGGCATGAACAGTCCTTGTCAGTTAAAGAACATAAACGCTCGTCTCAGTTTTGCCAGAAAACATCTTGATGATTACCAAGACTTTTGGGAAAATACTTTGTGGACTGATGAGACAAAAGTTGAGCTTTTTGGAAGGTGTGTGTCCCATTACATCCGGCGTAAAAGTAACAGCATTTCAGAAAAGGAACTGTGCCTCCTCATTATTCGGACACAGCATTTGGCGACAAGGATAAACAGAGATGGAGGGCTGCTGCCGCGCTTCGCTCTATATTGCAGGCTCTGGGTGAGCCGTTGGTCCTGTAGACCAGGTGGCGGGCGGCTTTCTAATACTATCTGTTAGCGTTAGACCTCGGCAACCTTGATAAATTATGTACACGGGCTATCCTGGTCCATAACCTGGATGTAGAGAGCCGGAGAGTCCTGAGCACGTTTGGAGGAGGTAACCTATTCGGCCATGTGGCGAGGTTCATGGCAGGCTACTTTCACGCTGCTGGAAACATAAGGTGACGCATGCAAGTCAAGCAGCAGAACCAGTGACCCGGAGAGTCGGTTCAACGGTTTGTGGCAGACTTTCGGCAGCTGGCGGGTAGTGCAGGCTTGGGACTTTGGAGGAGGAGTTGGTCCGCGACCAGTTAGCGGAACACGCGGTCGGCTCCTCAGCAGAGTTCACCTGCTAACTCACACTGTTGAGCTAGCACCAATAGCAGCCATGGAGCTAGCATGACAAAACGGGGCAGCGAAGCAGCTGACAAAACACCTCGGCAGCGACGACGCTCCACGGAAGAGCGAGGCACATGGGAAGGCCCTGGCCTTGGATTCGGACGATGGCAGCAATGACAAGTACGCAGCCATTGTCAAGATACAGTCCACCCCGGGGATGCCACGATGCTACAGCTGCAGATCCAGCAGGCACCGCTATCGAGCCAGGGAGTGTACAGCGAGGGGCAAGCATTGTGGACGGTGCGGTCTGCTCTATCACTTCGCCAGAGTTTGCCACAATTTTGACAAGGCGGAACAGAGGTCTGCTAGGGATGGTGGAAAGAAGAAGGTGCCTACAGGGGTCCACACTGTCTCTCCCAAAACGGACACGGGATGCCAGTGCCGATGTTGGCGGACACGGAGTCGGCAACCTCCATTTTGAACTTGGAAATTGTAAGACAGTGTTTTCCCCACTACAATGTGAGTAAAACATACATTGCCTGTTGTGATTATGGTAATGATCCCCTGGACATCATGATGTCTTGAAAAGGTAGTAATCTGACGGGTAGTGACTTGTTTTACGGGTTTGGTTTTGCCATCACCTGCGGAGGAGATGTAGAAGAGTGGGCAGGTGGTGGTCTGTGGGACCTGCTGTTTTACATGGGAAGTGGCAAAGAAGTGTGGGACTTTGGGTGGCTCATTCTGGGTGAAGAGGGACACCGCCAGCACCTTAGTACGCCAACAAGGCGGGGGTCCCGTGCCAGTGTTTGTGGTCCCATGGACGGTGGACTTGAACAGCATGGTTTGATCCCTGCGGTGGCGGAAAGGTCCGAAGAGCGTGAGCTACAGGGCTCCAGCGGCCGACGAGTTCCAACTGCTGAGCCAACAGTGGCTGGTGCTATTCCGACACAACAACATCTGGTATCCAGGGTACCACCAGATGGCATGAACCCTGGCCGTGCCGATACCAGAAGCGAGGGACATGGCTCGGGTCAACTTGGTGAACCGCTGAGGAGTCATAACGGTGTCAGATCGCGATGCAGACGACGAAGGAAGCCAGTGAGCGCTCCCCTGGGTGAGGGTGATGACATTCGCCCTAGGGTCAAGCCTCGGCTTGGTCGGGTGCGCAGTTCCAGGAAACTGACAGCTGGACAGGATAATCTGTGGGTGGTCCAGTCCAGCGGCGACGGCTACCTGGGTTTGACTGATGGGTCGAGACGGCATCCCGACGAGCTGCGACGTTGGAGCAGAAAAGGGCATCTATGCAGTCTGTCTCCTGTCACAAAGAAACTGAGACGGTCTGGAAGTGGGCCGCGTGACGGACAATCCAGGGAGGGGCCTTCGGGAGACCCGGGTTGAATGTGTGAGGGCTTACGGTGTGTCTGAAAATATGCATTTATTGATAGATGTGTTGTAGTTATGGTTGTTTTGTTCAATATACAGCCGTGGACAAAATTGTTGGTACCCCTCTGTTAATGAAAGAAAAACCCACAATGGTCACAGAAATAACTTGAATCTGACAAAAGTGGAATAAATAAAAATTCTATGAAAATTAACCAATGAAAATCAGACAATGCTTTAGAATTGTGTTTCAACAGAATTACTTTAAAAAACAAACTCATGAAACAGGCCTGGACAAAAATGATGGTACCCCTAGAAAAGATTGAAAATAATGTGACCATAGGGGCATGTTCAGCCAAGATGTGTCCTCTAATTGACATCACAGGTGTCTACAAACTTGTAATCAGTCAGTCGGCCTATTTAAAGGGTGACAAGTAGTCACTGTGCCGTTTGGTGACATGGTGTGTACCACACTAAACATGGACCAGAGGAAGCAAAGGAGAGCGTTGTCTCAGGAGATTAGAAAGAAAATTATAGACAAGCATGTTAAAGGTAAAGGCTATAAGACCATCTCCAAGCAGCTTGATGTTCTTGTGACTACATATTCAGAAATTTAAGATCCACAGGACTGTAGCCAACCTCCCTGGACGTGGCCGCAGGAGGAGCCGGATAATACGAATGGTAGCAAAAGAGCCCAGAGCAACCTCTAAACACATTCATGGTGAACTCCAAGGTAAAGGTACATCAGTGTCAGATTGCACCATCCATCGTTGTTTGAGTCAAAATGGACTTCATGGGAGACGACCAAGGAGGACACCACTGTTGAAAACAAGTCATAAAAAAGCCAGACTGGAATTTGCCAAACTGCATGTTGACAAGCCACAAAGCTTCTGGGACAATGTCCTATGGACAGACAAGACAAAACTGAAACTTTTTGGCAAGGCACATCAGCTCTATGTTCACAGACGCAAAAATGAAGCATACCAAGAAAAGAACACTGTCCCTACTGTGAAACATGGAGGAGGTTCTGTTATGTTCTGGGGCTACTTTGCTGCATCTGGCACAGGGTGTCTTGAATCTGTGCAGGGTACAATGAAATCTCAAGACTATCAAGGTATTCTAGAGAGAAATGTGCTGCCCCGTGTCAGACAGCTTGGTCTCAGTCGCAGGTCATGGGTCTTGCAACAGGATAATGACCCAAAACACACAGCTGAAAACACCAAAGAATGGCTAAGAGCGAAACATTGGACTATTCTAAAGTGGCCTTCTATGAGCCCTGATCTAAATCCTATTGAACATCTGTGGAAGGAGCTGAAACATGCCGTCTGGACAAGGCACCCTTCAAACCTGAGACAACTGGAGCAGTTTGCTCATGAGGAGTGGGCCAAAATAGCTGCTGAGAGGTGCAGAAGTCTCATTGACAGTTACAGAAATGGTTTGATTGCAGTGATTGTCTCAAAAGGTTGTGCAACAAAATATTAACTTAAGGGTGCCATCATTTTTGTCCAGGCCTGTTTCATGAGTTTGTTTTTTAAAATAATTCTGTTGAACCACAATTCACAAGCATTGTCTGATTTTCATTGGTTAATTTTCATAGAATTTTTATTTACCACTTTTGTCAGATTCAAGTAATTTTTGTGACCATTGTGGGTTTTTCTTTCATTAACAGAGGGGGGCCTGGGATGATGAGAACCATGTGGGTATTTTGAAATGTATAGGTTGGTTCTTATGGATGTTTATCCTTTTAGTAATGCAACTTAAGTGTGTGACATGTGGATATCTAGTTCGTTTGTAGTTTAAAAAAAAAAACAGTGTATAGGGTTTTTTGTTAGGATTTAACCTGTTTGTGTTTAGATAACTGTAACCACTTACCGTAATTTGAAACTGTTTAGTTGTGTTAATATTTCCAGCACTTGCTGTGATTTTACTTTCCCTGTCTGGTGTGGGCTTAATAGCCAGTTACATTCTTTGAAGTGAAAGGGAATGTGTGCCACTGTAACGGGGTGATAATAGGATTTGCTGCACAAGACCACCGTTGTTGTGTGACTGGAAAGTGTGAGGTGCAGTAACACCTGGGTGTGAATGGGTATGTGTTAATTGCCCTATGCTGTGAATGTCATAAACCCTCCGTGCGCTCTTCCATTTGCGCACGGAGAGAAGGAGAAATGAGGATTTAACCGCAGGGTTTCACCAAACACACATTTGACATAAACAGTTCAGGTACAGACAAACATGTCAGTCAAAATACAATGAGGAAGCGCTTGGAGAGCAGGGAGGACAACAGGGCGTTAAACTGCTCGGGGGAACGTAAACTGGACCACAGCCTAAGCGTAGCAGTTTGCTGCGGAGGGAAACGCCACCAGAAGCGCAGCAGAATACTACAAGGGAAGAAGTGCTTCTGGTACAGCCTAGCAGCAAACCACGGAGAGAAACGCAAACAGTTTACTCACAAGTAAAACCGTCCCGAAGGTCCAGTCCTCCCAGTGAGCATAATCCAGATATCCTTCAACGACGTGACGGTCACACCACGGAAGACGAGAGTGTGACTCGTACAATGAACCAGCGGTGTTTGTCCAGCAGAAGGCTGCTTTTATACAAACACCGCTGGCCTCGCAAATAGGCAGCACCTGGGCGAGGATAATTACTGGGATAGGGAACAGCTGGTGGAATTACTGAGAGCGAGGGGGCGTGGTAGGACCGACAGACTGTCAGCAACGTGGGAAAAAGATCAGAGGCTGACTAACAGCTGCCAGTCAGGCAGTGGCTAAGGATGAAAAAATACACAACGTACATATGAACAGTAGAGCCAGAACCCACAGAGAGATCAGGGCCAAGCCGGGGGAAACCAAACCGGTTCGGCTCATGACAGTGAAGCCTGTTTTATAGGGAGTTCTCTGTGTAATTATGTGTATCCTGCGAGTTTATGGGGTTGAGTACCGCCATTAGGTATGTCTGTGATTGTTGTATGTATGTAGATTTAATGGAATTAATTTAGTTTGTGGCCCGTTTTTCTTTTCTAGGACTGTTTACTTACACAGCGGAGAGCTCCGCTGGGCCGGTATGGTGTGTGAATGAGTAGGCCTGTACCCTCTTGTATTAGTGTGTGGATCGGGTACAAATTATTTGGTTGGGTAATTAGTGTGCTTGTGCTTTTTTCAAAGGGGGGGAGGGGAATGTATGATTGTAATATATATATAATATTAGTATGGCGGTGCCCTAGGCTAGGGAGGGGTGATGAGGGGGTTAGCATCACCTGGGGTATATAAGCCTGGAGTGGGAGACATATTGCCTCTTTGCTGAAGTTCCCATACTCATGGTAGGGTCTCCCCATGTGTACGTTGTTCTTGTTAATAAACTTTATAAAACATCACCTCGCCTCCTCATTATTCGGACACAACAGGAACATCATACCAACGGTAAAATATGGTGGTGGTAGTGTGATAGTCTGGTGCTGTTTTGCTGCTTCAGGACCTGGAAAACTTGCTGTGATAAATGAAACCTGTGCTGGTGCACTTATTGTGAAGTGCAGTGTGGTGACGCCAACTTCCTGTCGCGTCACCACACTGCCCTATATAGTGGGGCAGCCGCCATAGGCACGGTCTCCTGTGCCAAAGGACCACACTAGGTGCTTGCCATGTACTGCTACCGTGTTCCATCACTAAAGCTGTGATTGACACTACCACTCTCTTCGCCTCATTCATCACCAGGTTTGTGGACTTAACATTTGGCGACTGAGGATTAATGTATGGAGGCGTGCATTACACCACTCCATCCCTTCCTTGAGCTCCCAGGAGATCCACCGGTGCCATGGCCACATTGGCTGGAGGCCTTTCAAATGTACATTACGGTGCTGGGCCTCGGGAAGCTCAATAAGGGGAGGGCACGTGTGGTCCTTGTCCACAACCTGGGTATTGAAGACCAGAGGGTCCTACGGACGCTTGGCACATCAGACTCGTATGAGGACATCATGCAGCTACTAATTCAATTCAATTCAATTCAACTTTATTTATATAGCGCCATTTCACAACAACAGTCATCTCATAGCACTATCAACTGTAGCGGGGAACCCCCACAGTTGCAGAAAGACCCCAGCAATCAGGCGATCCCCTGTGAGCAAGCACTTGGCGACGGTGGAGAGGAAAAACTCCCTTTTAACAGGAAGAAACCTCCAGCAGACCCAGGCTCAGGGAGGGGCAGTCATCTGCTGCGACTGGCTGGGGGGTGAGGGGATAGAGAAGAAGAAAAGAACAGACATGTAGAGAGCAAACAGCACGATGGGGACTCAATCTATGGGAGAGAACAAACAGATGTTAATGACCAGCAAAAAAAATATTTCATAGAGAGTGAGGAAAGGAGTGAGGCCCAGTGCATTACTGGAGGTCCCCCGGCTGACTAAACCTATTAGCAGCATAACTAAGGGAGGGTTCAGAAACACATGATCCCTCCCAAATTGTAGGCTATATCAAAAAGGTAGGTTTTAGCCCTATTCTTAAAAACAGAGATCGAGTCTGACTCCCGAATCCAGATTGGCAGCTGATTCCACAGGAGAGGAGCTTGATAACTGAAGGCTCTGCCTCCCATTGTACTTTTGGAGATTCTAGGTATTACAAGTAATCCTGCATTTTGGGAGCGTAGTGCTCTGTTAGGATAATACGGTAGTATCAGATCTTTTAAATAAAAAGGAGCCTGATTGTTTAGAGCTTTGTAAGTAAGAAGAAGGATTTTAAACTTAATTCTAAACTCTATGGGAAGCCAATGAAGGGAGGCCAGAACCGGAGAGATATGATCTCTCTTTCTGGTACCTGTTAAAACTCTTGCTGCAGCATTTTGGATCAGCTGAAGACTTTTTAAAGATGTTTTAGGACAGCCTGATAATAAAGAATTACAATAATCTAATCTCGAGCTAACAAAAGCGTGGATCAGTTTCTCAGAATCACTCTGAGACAAGATGCTCCTAATCTTGGCAATATTACGCAAATGATAGAAGGCAGTCTTAGAAACAAATTTAATATGTGAATTGAAGGACAAATCCTGATCAAAAATAACTCCAAGGTTCCTCACAGAGCTATTAAGAGAAAGAGTAACCGCATCCAAACTGAAAGTTTGATTTGGAAAGGTATTTCTAAGGTTTTTTGGACCAACAAGAATGACTTCAGTCTTATCTGAATTTAATAGCAGGAAATTACAAGTCATCCAAGCTTTGATTTCCTTAAGACAGGCTTCTAACTTGGCTAATTGATTACTATCATCTGGCTTCATTGACAGGTATAATTGTGTGTCATCTGCATAACAATGAAAATGTATACAGTGCTTTCTAATAATGTTGCCTAACGGAAGCATATATAAACTAAAAAGAGTAGGGCCTAGCACAGATCCCTGTGGAACTCCATGACTAAGCTTTGAGTTGAAAGAAAACTCATTATTTACATGAACAAACTGGAACCTATCAGATAAATAAGATCTAAACCATTGCAACGAAGTTCCATTAAGTCCAACATAGTGTTATAATCTATCAAGTAGAATATTATGATCGATAGTATCAAAAGCTGCACTAAGGTCTAAAAGGACAAGTACAGAAACTAGTCCATTATCAGATGCAATGAGGAGGTCGTTAGTGACCTTCGCTAAGGCTGTTTCAGTACTATGATGGATTCTAAACCCAGATTGAAACTCTTCAAGTAAACCATTTCCCTGCAGGTGGTCAAATAATTGCGTAGCAACAACTCTTTCTAAGATTTTTGAAACGAAAGGGAGATTAGAGATTGGTCTATAGTTAGCTAAAGCTCCTGGATCTAGCGTTGGCTTTTTGAGTAAGGGTTTAATTACAGCCGTTTTAAAAGCCTGCGGTACATGGCCTAAAGTTAATGAAGAATTGATTATATGAAGAATAAAGCTACCAATAAGTGGGAAGACTTCTTTAAATAACCTGGTAGGAATAGGGTCTAAAAGACAAGTTGAAGGTTTGGATGAGGAAACTATTTTGTCTAACTCACAAAGGTCGATTGGAGTAAACTCATCAAGACAGACATCAATAGAAGGAGTTGTAGTAGTTACAGTATTTAAGTTAACTGTGGGAAGAATCTGATTGATTTTATCTCTGATGGATGAAATTTTATTATTGAAAAAGTTCATAAAGTCCTGACTAGTAAGCTCTAAGGGAATGCTAGGATTGACAGAGTCCTGACTCTTTGTCAACCTGGCTACAGTACTGAAAAGAAACCTGGGATTATTCTTGTTCTCTTCTATTAATGCAGAGTAATAACTCGTTCTAGCTTTTCTAAGAGATTTTTTATAAATTAAAAGATGATTTCTCCAAGCTAAATAGATTTCATCTAAATTAGTAGAGCGCCATTTTCTTTCTAATTGACGAGTCTTCTGTTTTAAGGTACGAGTTTCTGTGTTGAACCAAGGAGTTAGAAATCTCTGATTAGACTTTTTCTTTTTTAAGGGGGCCACCAAGTCTAGAGTCTGATGCAGAGAAGCTGAAACACTATCCACCATGTTATCAATTACAGAAGGAGCAAGCTGTCTATTATTTCCGTTGTGTTGACACAGGGCATAGAGGAAACAATCTGCATAAATTTGGAAACAGCATCATCTGAGAGGCATCTACTGTAATAATATTTTTCTTTAGGAGCCAAATAGTCAGAAATAGTAAAATCTAAGGTTAACAGACAATGGTCTGACAGTACAGGGTTATGAGGAGACACTACAAGATTTTCTATTTCTATGCCATATGTCAAAACAAGGTCCAATGTATGGTGGAGGTAATGAGTAGAATTTCCTACTTTCTGAGAAAACCCAATCGAATCTAATATTGAATTGAATGCCACATTAAGGCAGTCACTATCTACATCCACATGTATATTAAAGTCCCCTACTATAATTATTCTATCAGATTTCAGCACTAAATCAGCTAAGAAATCAGCAAATTCGGATAAAAATTCTGAGTAGGTTGATGGGGGACGATAAACTATGGCAAATAAAATTGGGTTTAACCTAAAATTGCTAAAGTGCCCAATACTGAGGACCAGGCCCTCAAAGGAATTATAACATGTTTTTTGCTTTACATTAACTAGTAATTTGGAATGGTAAATTGTTGCTACTCCTCCTCCACGACCAGAACTTCTGGGATTTTGACAGTTTAAATAACCAGAGGGAGTTGATTCATTTAAACCAACATAATCCTCTTGTCCTAACCAAGTCTCTGTAAGGGAAATTAAATCAATCTGATGATCAATTAACAAATCATGGACTAACAGAGACTTGGGAGTTAGAGACCTAATATTTAATAAACCACATTTAATTTTTTAATTATGAGGAGGAACAGAGGCCAAATCATTCAATTTAGAGGCTTTATGTTTAATTTGAGTTTTACCAATATTTTGCTTTATCACTTTGGGATGCTTATACATTATATTTTTATTCACTTTGGAGGGAGCAGACAACGATTCTCTGATGGGGAAGACAGGGGCTAAGCTGAGGGGTGGCGGATGAAGAGGAGCTGCAGAGAGGCGTGTAAGACTGCGACTCTGCTTCCTGGTCCCAACTCTGAGTAGTCATGGTTTTGGAAATTTGGATAAAAAAGATGCCAGATTGTTAGATAAATGAGAAGCACCATCCAAAGTGGGATGAATGCTGTCTCGTCTCATAAGACCAGGTTTTCCCCAAAAAGAGCTCCAATTGTCAATGTAGCCCACGTCATTTTTAGGACACCACACAGACAGCCAGCGGTTCAAGGATGACGAGCGGCTAAACATGTCATCACTGGTCAGATTGAGGAGGGGCCCAGAGAATACTACATTGGCAGACATCGTTTTTGCAAAGTCACACACCGATTCTATATTAAGTTTCGTGACTTCCGACTGCCGGAGACGGATGTCATTAATGCCGGCGTGAATAACAATTGTGGAATATTTACAGTTACTTTTAGCCAGCATTTTCAAATTTGACTCGATGTCGCCTGCTCTGGCCCCAGGAATGCATTTGACTATGGCCACTGGAGTCTCTAGGTTCATGTTTCTGACTACAGAGTCGCCAATGATCAGAGTTTTTTCCTCAGCGGGTGTGTCGCTGAGCGGGGAAAAACGATTAGAAACGTGAACAGGTTGGTGGTGTACCGGGGCTTTGCGACTAGGCTTCCTTCTCACCGTCACCCACCCAGTCTCCTCGCTGCTGAGGAGAGCCGAGGGACCGCTGACAGGGGGGCCTAAGCTAGCTAGCTCCGCTGCAGCTAATGGGCGTCCGTCAAGATTAACTGGCGCAGACGGTGTTTCAATGCAGCGGAGCCGGGATTCCAAATCAGACAACCTCGCCTCGAGCGCCTCAAAAAGACAACATTTATTACATTTACCATTATCGCTAAAAGAGGCAGAGGTGTAGCTAAACATCTGACAGAAAGAGCACACCAGAGGAGGAGAGGAAAGAGAGCTAGTAGCCATAGCTAGAGAGCAAACCACAAAGCAAACCACACAAGCAGACAGCAAAACACGAAGTGACGATATGTTACCACAAGGAAGTGACGATGTCCTACAACAACAGGACAGGACTACTAGCTAAATGTTTCTCCACCCCAGACACTGTGACTGTTCAGAGAATTTGTTTATGCCAGAGACGCCAGCGTGTCAGTGAGCCTGTCTGTCAGTATGTCATTGATTTGAGGCAGCTAGCTAGCAAGTGTCGTTTTGGGCGGCTTGAAGACGAGATGGTATGCGACCAACTAGCAGTGCACATGTGCAATGCTGAGCTGCATGCTAGGCTATTAATGGCGCTTAATGACGACACATTAGCTAGACCCGTCGAGCTAGCTCTCCGGTTGGAGGCCTTCGATAAGCTAGCTCTGGAGCTAAACTAACGCCAGTCACAGAAGCTGCCAGAGCCACCCACCTCAACTAATGTTGCGGACCCTGATAGCGAGCATAGCTTGGACAAAGATTATTTGGAAACCAATGCTACCAGCTGAAGGTCTGCCCCAGGTAATCCCCATTGCAGGGGTTGTGGGTCCATGACGCACCGCCATAAAGTGAAAGAGTGCCAGGCAAGAGGAAAGCGTTGCAGTAGATGTGGACACTTGAATCAGTACGCCAGGGTGTGACTTTTGTCTTACCTGGGGAGCCCATGGGAGAAACCACCCCACCCACCCCCAACAGACAGCACTGGGAACAAATGGTCTGGTTGTGGTCGCTGGGGCTCGTGGGCTCCAGTGATTGAAGAAGACGTGGTTTGGGATGAAGCGCTAATGGACGCCCTCGCTTTCAAGTCGGCCAGTTCTCGCTCAGTGTCGGTACCCATGCTGATGAGCAACACCATGCTAGCCCCAGATGCCTCCAGTACTTGGCCACAGTTGGGTGGGGGGTCTGCAGCTACGACGGTGAACACTACAACATTTATACAAGAGGATGGGGCCAGACCAATGAGCATGGAGTTACCTCATGCTCAGCAGCAGCTCATCAGGCTGAGTAAGATTCCCTTTCGGGTTATGGACTTGGTTCGGATTTGGGGTGATGAACAACCATGGCGAAGATGGGCCAGATGACAGCCAGCAAAACATCAAGCAGATCTGCGGATAGTGGTGAAGATGGGAGCAGTGTGCTTCTGGTTGTCCGACAGCTCGATGAGGCATGCCAACCAGCTACGGCATGTCCAGGAGGACGCTCCAGGTGGCAAGGCTGGATGGGAGTCAGTGATGGCGGTGTGGGATCCGGGCTCCGTCATCCAGAAGATCAGCCATCGCTCCGGGGGCCTGCTGCCTCCGGGGGCGTGCCTGCTGAGGGCCTGCCCTGCGCCCCCCATGCCGGCTCCACCTTTCCCACTCAAGTGACTGTGTGGTAACACTTTGTTTATAGTTCTGGTGTTATTGTGTGTTTACTATGTTTAGTTTAGGAGCACGGCAGTTATTTTAGTTTGTAATAAAGGCTTTTTACTTTAGTTCGGTGGCAGAATAATCCACCCTGCTGTGTGGGTCATGTGGTAGTCCACCCACCGGCCCTAGTTTAGCTTGTTTTGTGTGACTGTGTTAGGCCCTTTTAGTACCTTAGTTTACCTTATTTCAGAGTGTGATTCAGGTTCCAAATTAGGGTGGGTTCAAATTGTGTGTGTGTTTTTGGACTTTGTAAAGGGGGGAGAAATGTGCTGGAACACTTATTGTGAAGTGCAGTGTGGTGACACCATCTTCCTGTCACGTCACCACGCTGCCCCATATAGCGGGGCAGCTGCCATAGGCACGGTCTCTTGTGCTGAAGGACCACGTTAGGTGCTTGCCGTGCACTGCTACCATGTTCCATCAATAAAGCTGTGTTTGATGCTATCACACTCTTTGCCTCGTTCATCACTAGGTTTGTGGGCATAACAGAATCATGAATTCTGCTGTCTACCAAAAAATCCTGAAGGAGAATGTCCAGCCATCTTTTCGTGACCTCAAGCTGAAGGGCACTTGGGTTCTGCAGCAGGACAGTGCTCCAAAACACACCAGCAAGTCCACCTCTGAATGGCTTAAGTAAAACAAAATGAAAAATTTGGAGTGGCCTAGTCAAAGTCCTGACCTGAATCTGATTGAGATGCTGTGGCATGACCTTCAAAATGTGGTTCTTGCTCGAAAACCCTCCAATGTGGCTGAATTACAACAATTCTGCAAAGATGAGTGGGCCAAAATTCCTCCACAGCACTGTAAAAGACTCATTGCCAGTTATTGCAAATGCTTGATTGCAGTTGTTGCTGCTAAGGGTGGCCCAACCAGTTATTAGGTTTAGGGGGCAATCAATTTTTCACACAGGGCCATGTAGGTTTGGATTTTTTTTTCCCTTACTAATAAACACCTTCATTTAAAAACTGCATTTTGTGTTTACTTGTGTTATCTTTGTCTAATATTTAAATTTGTTTGATGATCTGAAACATTTAAGTGTGACAAACATATAAAAAAATGAGAAATCAGGAAGGGGCAAACACTTTTTCACATCACTGTATGTGGTGTATCCAGTGGAAAGAGGAAGGAAGACAAGGAGACTTGGTGGTGGAATGAGGAGGTACAGGAAAGTATTCAGGGAGATGAAGAAAGTAGACAGGAGTATTTGGAATCTAGGCGCATGGCAAAGAGAGAGATGGCAAAGGCAAAGGAAAAGGCATATAGTGAGTTGTATGAGAGGCTGGACACTAAGTAAGGAGAAAAGGACTTGTATCAACTAGCTAGACAGAGAAATGGAGCTGGAAAGGATGTACAGCAGGTTTGGCTGGTTAAGGACAGAAATGGTAAAGTACTAACGAATGAGGAGAGTGTGTTGAGAAGGTGGAAGGAGAACTTTGAAGAGCTGATGAATAAAGAAAATGAGAGAGAGAGAAGGATGGATGAAGGAAAGATGGTGAACAAGGAAGTCCCAAGGATAAGCAAGGCAGAAGTGAGGGCAGCTTTGAAGGGGATGAAGAATGGAAAGGCAGTTGGTCCAGATGACATACCTATGGAGGTATGGAGATGTTTAGGAGAGATGGCAGTGGACTTTTTAACCAGATTGTTGAACACAATCTTGGAGAGTGAGAGGATGCCTGAGGAGTGGAGAAGAAGTGTTTTGGTATCAGTTTTCAAGAACAAAGGTGATGCTCAGAGCTGTAGTAACTACAGAGGCATAAAGTTGATCAGCCACACTATGAAGATATGGGAAAGAGTTGTTGAAGCCAGGTTAAGAGGAGAGGTGACAATCAGTGAGCAGCAGTACGGTTTCATGCCAAAAAAAGAGTACTACAGATGCAATGTTTGCTCTAAGAGTGCTGATGGAGAAGTATAGAGAAGGTCGGAAGGAGTTGCTCTGTGTCTTTGTGGATCTAGAGAAAGCAGATGATAAGGTGCCAAGAGAGGAAGTGTGGTATTGTATGAGGAAGTCAGGAATGGTAGAGAAGTATGTGAGGGTGGTGCAGGACACGTATGAGGACAGCAAGATGGTGGTGAGGTGCACTGTAGGAGTGACAGATGGATTCAAGGTGGGGTGGGATTACCTCAGGGATCGGCTCTGAGCCCCTTCTTGTTTGCCATGGTGATGGACAGGCTGACAGACGAGGCAAGGCAGGAGTCTCCCTGGACCATGATGTTTGCAGATGACATTGTGATCTGTAGTGAGAGTAGGGAGCAGGTGGAAGAGAACCTGGAGAGGTGGAGGTATGCTGTGGAGAGAAGAGGAATGAAAGTCAGTAGAAAAAAAAACAGAAAACATGAGTGTGAATGAGAGGGAGGCAGGTCTAACGTGAAGATGGAAGGAGTAGCACTGACTGAGTAGGACTGAGGGCGCATGCACACGCAGCGACCGGCAGCTGGTGAAAAAATACGTCGTCTGTGTGTTTTGTTTTATGCACTTTAATGTGTTTTTACGATATTCTCTGTGTCGTTTCTGTCCTGGAATGTTTGTGGACTGTATGGTGAAGAGCTCCCTGGTTCCATCAACATGGACTACCTCCCCTTTTTTTGCACTGCTGCTAATTCTCCTCTGGCTCTTTGTCTCTGAAGTAAACGCGTTCGGCACCATGGCGGGCAGGATACATTATTCCAGGGACATGTTGCTGCATTTAAACACGGTTGATGCAGCGGCTGTGATTGAACCTAAGCCGCAACTGCCGGACTTTATTTTGAGAGACGGAATTAGCGGTGAAAAGAGAGACGGCAGAAAAAAACGCGGAAAACGTGGAGGAGTGAAATTGCGCCTGAGAAGACGTCAGTTTGGTAACATTCCTCTTCCTTCAATAATTTTTGGGAATGTACAGTCTCTGAGAAACAAGGTGGATGAAATTCAAGGGAATGTACGCTACCAGAAGGACTTTAAGAACTGCTGTGTCATGGCTTTCACGGAATCTTGGCTTACTGCGCATGACCGAGACGCAGACCTGTGGATTGACGGCTTTGGAGCCCCGCTGTGCTTGGATCAGCAGGAAGAGGTAACGGGGAAACGTCAGGGGGGCGGCGTATGTTTATACATTAATAAGCAGTACCGTACTGCACATCTGTCACGGTCAGAGAGCGCATCTGTACACCCGATGTGGAGCTGCTGTCTGTGTCACTACGCCCCTTTTATTTGCCTCGCGAGTTCCCACAACTTTTCATCACAATTGTGTACATTCATCCGAGGGCAGACGCTGTCTCCGCCTCCAGCACCATCTTTGATGTGATCCAGCAGCTGCAATCAATTTCTCCAGAGGCGCCAAACTTCATTCTTGGGGATTTCAACCATGTTTCTTTAAAGAAGACACTTAAAAACTTTTATCAGTATGTCTCCTGCCCAACCAGGTGAAAAAAGACATTGGACCTGTGCTATGGATCCATAGAGAGGGCCTATAAATCACTCCCCCTTCCTCCTTTAGGATCCTCAGATCACAACTGTGTACATTTGCTGCCCACATATAAAACTGCTCTCAGAAGAGGCAAGGCAAAGACCAGAGACAAACGTGTGGACAGAGGATTCAGTGCACAGCCTCCAGGAATGCTTTAACTGTACGGACTGGGAGGTGTTCACACTGGCCTGCGGGGATGATTTGGACTCTTTGGTGGACGTCACATGCTAATACATGGCTTTCTGTAAAAATAAGATTGTTCCACGTAAACGTGTCAAAATATATCCCAACAACAAGCCATGGGTTACAAAATCAGTTAAATCCTGCTTACAGAAGAAAGCACTTGCCTTTAAACAGGGGTCTGTTTCTGAGCTACAGGTTGCCACAAAAGAGCTGAAATCCGAAATTTTAAGAGCAAAACAGAATTATAAATCAGAACTGGAAAGTAAGATGGCAACAAAGAAACTTGGTTCAGCCTGGGCCAGTATGAAAACTATTGCAGGCCTTCAGAGCACAGAGCGCAGTAATCGTGTGTTTTTAGATGGTTTTAATTCAGACACAGAGCTGGCTAATGCTCTTAATTGTTTTTATGGTCGTTTTGACTCCTTTGATTTTAGCACAGAAACCCAAGATTTGAAACAGAAACTCAAAGACAATCAGCACTTTAACATTGAGGTGCAGGATGTTAAAAGGGAGTTCTGCACTGTAAAAGTGAACAAAAGTCAGGGCCCTGATAATATACACTACCGTTCAAAAGTTTGGAGTCACCCAGACAATTATTTTGTGTTTTCCATGAAAAGTCACACTTATTTACCACCATGAGTTGTAAAATGAATAGAAAATATAGTCAAGACATTGACAAGGTTAGAAATAATGATTTGTAGTTGAAATAATAATTTTTTCCAGTTACTCAACCTGCTCAAAGGAAGGTCAGTTTTATAGCTTCTCTAACCAGCTAAACTGTTTTCAGCTGTGCTAACATGATTGCACAAGGGTTTTCTAATCATCCATTAGCCTTCTGACGCAATGAGCAAACACATCGTACCATTAGAACACTGGAGTGATAGTTGCTGGAAATGGGCCTCTATACACCTATGTAGATATTGCACCAAAAACCAGACATTTGCAGCTAGAATAGTCATTTACCACGTTAGCAATGTATATTAGATATTAGAGTGTATTTCTGATTAGTTTAAAGTTATCTTCATTGAAAAAAACAGTGCTTTTCTTTCAAAAATAAGGAACTTTTGAACGGTAATGTATGTGGGCGCTTGGTAAAGTCCTGTGCACATGAACTGAGTCCTATATTTCATTACATTTTCAATAAGTCCTTACAGACACAACATGGGCTGCACGGTGGCGCAGTGGTTAGCACTGCGGCAGCACAGTTTACCCTTGGCCGGGGGATCGTGGGGATTGTGGGATCGTGGGTTCGATCCCAGCCCCCGACCAACAGTGATCTGTGTGGAGTTTGCATGTTCTCCCCGTATATGCATGGGTTTACCCCCGGATTTCTCCGGTTTCCTCCCACATGCCAAAAACATGCAGGTTAGGTTAATTGGAGACTCTAAAGTGGCCCTAGGTGTGAATGTGTGTGTGAATGGTTAAGGGATAGCGCTGTATCGTGGCTGCTTCATCCATCCAGGTGGTGGATGACCCTCAATTTCCCCTCTGGGGATCAATAAAGTATACTAAATCTAAAATCTAAAAAAATGTGCCTAAGATCTGGAAAGAAGCCATGGTTGTTCCCGTTGCTGCACGGTGGCGCAGTGGTTAGCACTGCGGCAGCACAGTTTACCCTTGGCCGGGGGATTGTGGGGATCGTGGGATCGTGGGTTCGATCCCAGCCCCCAACCAACAGTCATCTGTGTGGAGTTTGCATGTTCTCCCCGTGTTGCGTGGGTTTACTCCGGGATTTCTCCGGTTTCCTCCCACATGCCAAAGACATGTATGTTAGGTTAATTGGCTGTTCTAAATTGTCCCTAGATATCTGTTTCCTAAAGGCCCTTAGAATAGAGGGTTAGTATTAATGAAAGCACTTTGAGTGGTCTTTGTGACTAGAAAAGCGCTATATAAGTGCAGGTTAGTAGTAGTTAGTTAGTAGTTAGTTGCAAAATCCAGCTGTCCTAAAATGGTAAACAACTTTAGACCAGTTGCTTTGACTTCAATTTTAATGAAAATTTTTGAAAAACTGGTCAGATGTGAGGTCCTAAAGCAGACTGAGCATGCATTGGATCCTCTACAGTTTGCCTATAGGCCTCACAGAGGAGTGGAGGATGCCACTGTCACTCTGTTTAACATGCTTTTTAAACATCTGGATTTTAATGGGACACATGTCAGGCTTTTATTTGTGGACTTTTCCTCCGCCTTTAATACAATCCAACCTCATATTTTAGTTGAAAGGCTCCTGCAACAATTTGATTTGAGCAATAGTCTGGTGGGTTGGATTCTGGATTTCTTAACCGACAGGACACAGAGAGTAAGGGTCAATGGTACATTGTCTGACCTAAAGTGCTCTTCTACTGGCTCTCCTCAGGGGTGTGTGTTGTCACCACTACTCTTCATCCTGTACACAAACATGTGTCGGAGCAGACATGGCAACAGACACATTATAAAGTATGCTGATGATTCAGTTATTGTCAGTCTCCTCCAGGATGGTGAGAGTGGCCACGGCCCAGTAGTTGATGATTTTGTTCACTGGTGTGAGGATTCCTACCTGCAGCTGAATACGACAAAAACTAAAGACATGATTATTGACTTTAGGAGGAAAACTCCCAGGCACAAAGTCACCGTACTAAAAGGCCAGACCACCGAATGTGTACAATCCTACAAATATCTTGGGACGATTATTGATAGTAATTCAAACTTTGAAGAGAACTGTGAAAGGGTGTGCAAAAAGGGTCAGCAACATTTGCATTGCTTGAGAAAACTTGCACGCTTCCAAGTTGACCGGCCCATAATGACAATGTTTTATCGGGCTTTTATTGAATCTGTTTTATCCTTTTCTTTAGTGTCATGGTTTGGTCAAATAAAACTGAAACAGAGGAAATCCTTGGATCAGGTAGTTAGATGGTCCAGTCATTTGCTTGGTGAGTCACAGCTGAGCCTGACATCCCTGTACACCAGACAAGTACAGAGGATGGCTACCTCCATTTTAAATGATGACTCCCACCCTTTGCACTGCAACTTTCAGCTTCTTCCCTCAAGACGGAGGTCTGCTGTCCCAAAAAGTAGAACCCAGCGCTACAAAAACAGCTTTGTTCCTGCTGCTGTCAAAGAGTTGAACAAGCTGTAACAATATATTGCACATAATTTAGGTACCTATTTATTAACTCCATTTTATATTTACTTATTTTTGTAGGATTTTATTTGGGTTCTAAATATTTTATTGAGTTTTAGACCTTTGAGTTTTTAACCTCTTTGATTAGTTTTTAACTTTTAATATGACTCTTCTCTCTTACCTCTGGTTTTTCTCTCATTTCTTTGTCTTTTTATACCCTGATTGATGGAGCCTTGAGTACTTTTATCATGTTTATAGTCAGCTTCATATGTGCCTGTGTTTGTGTCTATGCTGAATGTAATTGTGGTTTGTAAATATGGATGTCACCAGACTGCAAAACAAATCTACCTACGGGTACAAATAAAGTAACCTGAACCTGCAGCAGTAGTGAAAGTAGATGAGTTTAAATACCTGCGGTCACCCATCCTAAGCAATGGAAAATACACAAGCTAACTAACTAACTAACTAACCTGCACTTATATAGCGCTTTTCTAGTCACAAAGACCACTCAAAGCGCTTTCATTAATACTAACCCTCTATTCTAAGGGCCTATAGGAAACAGATATCTAGGGACAATTTAGAACAGCCAATTAACCTAACATGCATGTTTTTGGCATGTGGGAGGAAACCGGAGAAATCCCGGAGTAAACCCACGCAACACGGGGAGAACATGCAAACTCCACACAGATCACTGTTGGTCGGGGGCTGGGATCGAACCCACGATCCCACGATCCCCACAATCCCCCGGCCAAGGGTAAACTGTGCTGCCGCAGTGCTAACCACTGCGCCACCGTGCAAGCGAGGTGAAGAAGAGAGTGCAGGCAAGGTGGAGTGGGTGGAGATGAATGTCGGGTGATTTGTGACAGAAAGGTAGCAGCAAGAGTGAAAGGGAAGATTTACAAGACAGTCGTGAGACCTGCTATGATGTATGTGTGGTATAGAGATTTGGCCTTTGGGGCTTGCCGTAGCCGTTGCCAGGCTGTCGACATGGTGACGTCAGGTGGGCTACGGCTGGTATGTATATTCTGTGTTCATCTCAATGAAGTTCAGTTCGTTTCTCGGTACAACATGGCTCATGTCTCCCAAGACATAACATTTGGCAACGTCGGATTAAACCATGGGAGCGTGTGTGAAACTGACACCTTCATTTTTAGAGTCTCCAGGTGTGCCAGCTACACCATAGCGCCACTAGCTGAAGGCGTTTAGCAATACATAAGATAAGATAAGATAAGATAAGCTAAGCCTTGATTAGTCCCACAATGGGAAAATTCCAGGATAGCAACAGCACAGGGATAGCAACACTCAGAGCAATAATTTAGAAGATAAGAAAATAAGAAAATAAGAGCAGTGAATATACATATGTACACATAAATATATAAATGTATATACACAGTGCGGAGCAATGTAGCTAGATGGACTAAACAGCATAACCATCTATTTAGTTACCCTACATGGTATGAATATGTACCCATCGCCGCAGCTGGCTTGGACGGTACCGACGAAAGGAGACAGAAGAACCTGCTTCTACACTGCCTCAGTGAGGAATGCCGACGTGTGTTTTGCGCACTGGACGGCAAGGGCTCGTTGAAGGAGTGTTTGGATATAATGGACAATTTCTTTACTGACCAGTACAACATCACAGCACGGAGAGATATGTAGGTTCTTCAACCGCTGACAACAAGCTGGTGACTCCACTCAAAGTTTCCTAGTGGAGCTCTGTAGCCTAGTGAGCATGTGCACCTTCGGGCCTATTGAAGAGGAGCTAGTCCGTGACAAGCTAGCACACGGTACGAGCAACGAGTGGCTCAAAGAGAAGCTAATGCTACTATGGACGTCTTCACACTGAAGCAAGTGATTGAATTGACCAGCCAGATAGAGTCTGCTACCTGGCTAGGTCTACAAGTGCTAGCTAAAGACAACCTAGCCACCCAAGCCTCCCCTCCACATCAGACCGCTAGCAGCACAGCTAATTTCTCGGGGCGGACCCCACAATAGGCTACACGGTGGCGCAGTGGTTAGCACTGCGGAAGCACAGTTTTACCCTCGGCCGGGGGATCGCGGGGATCATAAGATCGTGGGTTCGATCCCTGCCCCCGGCCAACAGTGATCTGTGTGGAGTTTGCATGTTCTCCCCGTGTTGCGTGGGTTTACTCCGGGATTTCTCCGGTTTCCTCCCACATGCTAAAAAACATGCAGGTTAGAGATACGGGGCGCTTGCGCACGCAGCGACCGGCAGCTGGTGGCTTGTCACCAGACTGCAAAACAAATCTACCTACGGGTACAAAATAAGTACAAAAAAAAAAAAAAATAGGCGGCGGACTGTGGCATGGGCAGAAGCGGAAGCTTGGGGACTGTGTGGCGGCTGTGGCATCCTCGTCACCGGGCGGGCATGTTCACTTGCTCGGCCAGAGGGAAGAAGTGGTACAATTGTGGCCATTCTAATCACTGGGCCAGGGTCTGCACCACTGCCATTAAACCAACGGCTTCGGAGCTCGAAGGCATGACGTTGGTGTGTGTAGTGGGCATTAAGAAGGGGCCATTAAAGTGGTATGTCTTGCAGCTTGACGGGGTCGATGTGCCGCTTATGGTAGACTCGGGCACTGGTAAATCTATATTGAGCATGGCCATGGTGAGAAGACTTTTCCCAGGAAAAACGATTCAAGCAGGGGCGGTGAAAAATGTTTGGGTACAGTCACGCTGAAATTGGCATGGCGGACACAGCCAGCTTATCCGTAACATGTGGGTCAGGGACTATTCCTGCATTTACCTTCCAGGTTTCACGCCAGGGGGCCAACTTGTTGGGAACTGATCTGCTGGGTGAATTAGGATTCTCCATCACGGACCCAGCAGGTTCAACAGTGCTGATCATGTCCCCTGATGTGGCATGCCCACTGGCCGGCGCTGTTCGTGGGCCTGGGATGTATTAAAGGGTTTAACCACTGCCCGCTCATTGACCCAGATGTGACACCCAAGATCCAACCATTACAACACCTTCCCCTCGCCCTGCGGGATGACATCACAGCAGAACTGAATAAACTGTTTAAAGCCGGCATCATCAAGAAAGTGGATGCCTTGCTGTGGATCTTGAACATTATGGTGGCCAAGAAGAAGGTGGATGGCATTCGGCTGTGCATTGACCTCAGGATGGATAACAAACTAACTAACTAACCTGCACTTATATAGCGCTTTTCTAGTCACAAAGACCACTCAAAGCGCTTTCACTAATACTAACCCTCTACTCTAAGGGCCTATAGGAAACAGATATCTAGGGACAATTTAGAGCAGCCAATTAACCTAACATGCATGTCTTTGGATTGTGGGAGGAAACCGGAGCCCCCGGAATAAACCCACGCAGCACAGGGAGAACATGCAAACTCCACACAGAAAGGTTCCAACCCCTGCCAACCTGGGGATTTGAACCAGGAACCTTCTAGCTGTAAGGCAACAGTGCTAACCACTGCACCACCGGGCAGCACGGTGGTGCAGTGGTTAGCAAAGCGATCATCCTGGACAGATACCCACTCCCCACAATGGAGGAACTCACCACAATGTTCAGTGGCTCAAGGGTGTTCACAAAGCTGGATCTCCGCCACGGTTATCTGCAGGTGCCCCTTCACCCAGCCAGCAGGGACCTAACTGTGTTCATGACCCACATGGGCATCTTCAGGTACACCCGCATGCCTTTTGGTCTGCGCTCTGCACCAAGTTGTTTTCAGAAGATTATGTCGACAATTCTCGCCGGCCTCAGGGGTGTAGTGGTGTACCTGGACAACATCGTGGTTCACAGCGCGTCGCGGGATGAACACGTTTGTGACGAGTGATGGAGGTGCTGCTAGAGCACGGAGTCACGTTGAATGGGGAAAAGTGCATCTTCGCAGTGGATTCCATTGAGTTTGTAGGATTCCGGATGGCGACCGAGGGCCTGAGCCCCCTGCACTCCTGCATCTTCCCAACCCCACAGCACCCACACAAATCTCCTTGTTTCTGGGCATGGTGAGCTTTTACGGGCATTTCATTCCCCATTATTCAGACACTATCGAACCCCTCCGAGCCCTTCTGAAGCAGGACGCATCATGGCAGTGGACTCCGGCCTGCTCAGCGGTGGTCATCAGGCTGAAGTCCCAACTCACCTCCCCTCCAGTGTTGGCCCACTTTGATCCAAAATGACCGACTTTTATGACTTGTGACACATCGGGCTCGGCGGTGGGGGCAGTTATGTCTCAAGTGCAAAACGGTACCGAGCGCCCAGTGGCATTCGCGTCGAGGTCCCTTTCGGCAGTGGAACAGAAATACGCCATGGATGAGAGAGAGGCGCTTGCTTATGTCTGGGCGTGCGAATGGTGGCTCATTTACCTCTACAGACAACACTTCACCCTATGAATGGACCACCGGGCACTGATGACACTGCTGGAAGTGATGGGATCAAGACGCAGGCCCCTATGGATCCACAGGTGGACTGAGCAGCTGCGGGCCTACAATTTCACTACCCAGTTCACCCCTGGAAAGGAGAGCGTTTTAGCGGATCTCCTGTCCCGTGCCATGGCCAACACTGAGCAACCAGACTACGACGACCCGATGGAGGCGGATCTGGTCAACTCGCTGCACGGACCCCTCTGGAACATGGTGTCCCTCCAGGAGCTCCAGGCAGAGTCAGAACGGGATCCCACATTGTCACAGCTGTGCTCAGCCATCAGGGAGGGTTGGCCCACAAAGGTACATTCGATCTGGTGGCTTTTCACCGGTTCAGAGATGAACTGAGTTGCTGGAATGGTGTGTGTGTGGCAAGAGGGCACTGCACACTAATTCCGGTGTCACTGAGATCGAGAGTTCTGGCAATGCTCCATGAAGGTCACCTGGGTGTGGTCAGGGTGAAGTAGCATTGCAGGGATTCAGTTTGGTGGCCTGGTATTGATAAGGACATTGAAACGATGGTGAAGAACTGTATTCCATGTGTGGAGAGTGGACTCCAATTGTCCCAGTGGACTGTAATTGATAGCATGGTAGATAGTGTTACAGCTTCTCTGCCTCAGACTCTAGACTTGGTGGCCCCTTTAAAAAAGAAAAAGTCTAATCAGAGATTTCTAACTCTTTGGTTCAACACAGAAACTCGTAGCTTAAAACAGAAGACTCGTCAATTAGAAAGAAAATTGCGCTCCACTAATTTAGATGAAATCTATTTAGTTTGGAGAAATCATCTTTTAATTTATTATAAATCTCTTAGAAAAGCTAGAACAAGTTATTATTCTGCATTGATAGAAGAGAACAAGAATAATCCCAGGTTTCTTTTCAGCACTGTAGCCAGGCTGACAGTCAGGACTCTGTCAATCCTAGCATTCCCTTAGAGCTTACTAGTCAGAACTTTATGAACTTTTTCAATAATCCAATTTCATCTATCAGAGATAAAACTAGAAAAGCACTCGGAGAGTGCAGACCTCCACCAAGCGCCACAGTTCCCCCCATACAGTGTTTGTGTGTATGTTTTCAGATTCCTTGACCATGAAAACATATGACTAGCAATTGGATTGACAATGATAGGATTAGTGGTTCAGTAGTTATTGACGAAAATGGCATTTTCCATAATGGCGGTTTTCTTGTGGACGGTGATCAGGATCACCACCAAAATCTAATCATCTGTAGGATACCCCATTTGTGACAATCTGTGAAAATTTCATGAAAATGCGTCCATAACTTTTTGAGTTATATTGCTAACAAACAAACAGACAGACAGACAGACAGACAAACCAACGCTGATGATCACATAACCTCCTTGGCGGAGGTAATCAGTCAGATTCTTCCCACCGTTAACTTAAATACAGTAACTACTACAACCCCTTCAATTGATATGTTTGGATCAGTTTACTTCAATTGACCTTTTAGAGTTAGATAAAATAATTTCCTCATCCAAGCCTTCAACTTGCCGTTTAGACCCTACTCCTACCAGGTTATTTAAAGAAGTCTTCCCATTTATTGGTAGCTCTATTCTTCAAATAATCAATTCTTCATTAACATTAGGCCATGTAGCACAGGCTTTTAAAACTGCTGTAATTAAACCCTTACTCAAAAAGCCAGCGCTGGATCCAGGAGTTTTAGCTAATTATAGACCAATCTCTTAATCTTCTTTTCATTTCAAAAATCTTAGAAAGAGTTGTTGCTACACAATTATTTGACCACTTGCAGGGAAATGTTTTTTGAATTTGAAGAGTTTCAATCTGTGTTTAGAATCCATCATAGTACTGAAACAGCCTTAGTGAAGGTCACTAATGACCTCCTTATCGCATCTGATAATGGACTTGCTTCTGTACTTATCCTTTTAGACCTTAGTGCAGCTTTTGATACTATTGATCATAATATTCTACTTGATAGATTATAACACTATGTTGGACTTAATGGAACTTCGTTGCAATGGTTTAGATCTTATTTATCTGATAGGTTCCAGTTTGTTCATGTAAATAATGAGTTTTCTTTCAACTCAAAGCTTAGTCATGGAGTTCCACAGGGATCTGTGCTAGGCCCTACTCTTTTTAGTTTATATATGCTTCCGTTAGGCAACATTATTAGAAAGCACTGTATACATTTTCATTGTTATGCAGATGACACACAATTATACCTGTCAATGAAGCCAGATGATAGTAATCAATTAGCCAAGTTAGAAGCCTGTCTTAAGGAAATCAAAGCTTGGATGACTTGTAATTTCCTGCTATTAAATTCAGATAAGACTGAAGACATTCTTGTTGGTCCAAAAAACCTTAGAAATACCTTTGCAAATCAAACTTTTAGTTTGGATGCGGTTACTCTTTCTCTTGCCACACGAGTTGGCTGCCCTTTGCAACAGTGGCTCAATTCTGAGTCTTTTTTTCCCTTCCTCTCTCTTTTTGATCCGTTTTTTTTTTCACTCCATTTATATCACGGACACACAGATCGTCCCAAATGTCTCCTGAGCCGGTGGACGGAGCCACTGTTTATAGCAGGAGACGATACAGCAGGGAGGAGCTGCTAGCACTCAACCGCCACCCGGTGCTAACGGAAAAACTTGACATACCGAGGGAACTGAGGCGAAAACGCCGTGGCTGCCGGGCTGGAGTAAGGCGGAGGACAAAAAATATAAGGTACAGACCCTCCCTTCCATCTATTGTCATGGGGAATGTACGGTCGATACTGGGAAAGGTAGATGAGCTAACGGCTATTTCCCGCTACGATAGCATATACCGGGAATGCTGTCTCCTTTTGTTTTCCGAGACGTGGCTAACTGAACTAGCAGCAGATGCTAACATTGTGCTGGAGGGTTTCCACATGATACGGGCAGACCGAACACCAGACAGTGGCAAAGTAAGGGGCGGTGGAGTGATAATGTATGTTAACAACAACTGGTGCAGACCGGGACATATCACTGTTAAACAAAGACACTGCAGCAAAGACATTGAGTTGCTAGCTGTTAGCATGCGGCCTACATATCTCCCGAGGGAATACTCACACGTGATCTGCATTGTTGTTTATGCAAATCCAACGGCAAACGCTGGGACAGCGCGTGACGTCATCCATCCAGTAACCGGCAGGCTGCAGACAGAACACCCAGATGCTCTTCTCCTCATCTCAGGCGATTTCAACCATGTTTCACTGTCTCCCATTCTACCCACATTTACCCAGTATGTCACATGCCACACTAGAGACAATAAAACACTGGACTTATTCTACGCAAACACGAAGGAGGCATACACCTCATTACAACTCCCTCCACTCGGGAGATCGGATCACAACTTGGTTCATCTCCGGCTGGTGTACAAACCCCTAGTGCACAGACAACCTCCGGCCATGCGCACAGTGGAATTATGGTCTGAGGAGGCAATGGACACTCTAAAGGGCTGTTTTGAAATCACCGCCTGGGAGCAGCTCTGCGATCCACATGGTGAGGACATTGATGGCCTCACTCACACCATCACGGACTACCTCAGCTTCTGTGTGGACAAATCCGTTCCCACCAAGACCATACGGTGTTGCTCAAACAACAAACCCTGGATCAACCCTGAGATAAAACACTTCTGAGACAGAAGAAGAGGATCTTCAGGTCAGGGAACAGGGAGATGCTGAAGTCCGTACAGAGGGAGCTGAGGAGAAAGATCAGAGAAGGCAAGGACAGCTTCAGGAAGAAGATGGAGGACAAGCTGCAACAGAGCGACATCAGCGGGGTCTGGAGAAACCTTAAAACCATCTCTGGGCTCCAGAATACCTCCCCCCAGGCCACGGGGGGCAGGGAGTGGGCGAACAATCTGAATCTGTTTTTCAGTAGGTTTGACCAACCGCTCTCCCCCTTGACTGCACAACAACCACTGCTGCCTCTAAAGACATCAAGTCCTGCTGCCCACTCCCCACTCCACCAACACCCCCCCCACTCCCAACACACAGCCCCCCAACCTGACCCTGACCAAGACCCAGGTGAGGACGGAGCTGAGGAAGATCAAGGCGAGGAAGGCGTCGGGACTGGACGGCATCAGCGCAAAGCTCCTCAAGTCCTGTGCAGACCAGCTGTGTGGGATTGTGGCGTACATCTTCAACTTGAGCCTGAAGCTGGGGAGGGTACCACAGCTGTGGAAAACATCTTGTGTGGTACCTGTACCAAAAACTTCCCACCCCAAAGACCTGAACAGCTACAGACCGGTGGCCTTGACGTCCCACTTGATGAAGACCCTGGAGAGACTGCTCCTTGCTCACCTCCGCCCCCTGGTGGGACCAGCGATGGATCCACTCCAGTTCGCCCACCAGCATGGCATTGGGGTGGAGGATGCGGTGATCTTCGTCATTCCAAGCCCGAGAATGCGGTGAGGATCATGTTCTTTGACTTCTCCAGTGCTTTCAACACCATCCAACCGATGATCCTGAAGGACAAGCTGCTGAGCGCAGGGGTGGACCAGCACCTGTCATCATGGGTCCTGGACTACCTCACGAACCGGCCTCAGTTTGTGAGAACCCGGGACTGTGTGTCCGACACGATCATCGGTAGCACGGGGGCCCCCCAGGGAACGGTGTTGGCTCCCTTCCTGTTCACTCTTTATACTGCGGACTTCTCACACAACACAACACACTGCCATCTACAGAAGTTCTCTGATGACGCTGCGATCGTTGGCCTCATCTCCAATGGAGATGAAGCTGAGTACAGAGGGCTTATCCAGGACTTTGTGGACTGGTGCCATCGGAACTGCCTCCAGATCAACGCGAGGAAAACTAAGGAGCTGGTGGTGGACTGCCGCAGGCAAGGACAACCCCTCACAGCACCAGTAAATATACAGGGAACAGACATCGAGATGGTGACATCCTATCAGTACCTGGGTGTTCATCTGAACAATAAACTAGACTGGTCACACAATACTGACGCACTCTACAAGAAGGAACAGCGCAGGCTGTTCCTACTGAGGAGACTCAGGTCTTTTGGTGTACAAGGGGCGCTGCTGAAGACATTCTATGACACGGTGGTGGCATCAGCCATCACTTTTGGAGTGGTCTGCTGGGGCAGTGGCATTACCGCAGCCAATAGGAAGAGACTGAACAAACTGATCAAGAAAGCTAGCTCTGTCCTGGGGCAGCGCCTTGACCCGGTGGAGGAGATAGGAGAGAGAAGGACGGTGGCTAAACTGTCATCTCTGCTGGAGTCCGAGTTCCACCCTATGCAGGACATACTGAATGCACTAAGGAGCTCATTTAGCAGCAGACTACATCATCCCAGGTGCACAACCGAGAGGTTTCGCAGGTCCTTCCTACCAACGGCTGTCAGACTGTACAACCTAAGCAGGGCTACTCGCAGAGATAGCAAAAAGACGTGACAACCTAATAGTTTTGAATGCAAAAGATGCAATAGACTTACACAATGGTCCCCTCCGGCATACAACTAGGAAAATACCGGTCACTATGGAGGGTGAGAATATGTATGGGCATATAATCATACCATATAAGATAACTAAGTAGATGGTTGTGCTGTTTCATCCCATCTCGCTACAATGCTCCGCACTGTGTGTGTTTATATATTTACATATTTATTCCATCTAGCTACAACGCTCCGCACTGTGTGTTTATCCATCCATCCATCCATCCATCTTCTACCGCTTTTCTGGAGGTCCGGGTCCTGGAGGCAGCAGTTCAAGCAGAGAAGCCCAGACTTCCCTCTCCCCCGCCACCTGCTCCAGCTCTTCAGAGGGGATACCAAGGCGTTCCCAGACCAGCTGGGAGACATAGTCTCTCCACCGAGTCCTGGGTCTGCCCCGGGGTCTCCTCCCAGTGGGACATGCCTGAAACACCTCAAGTGGGAGGCGTCCAGGAGGCATCCTAATCAGATGCCCATACCACCTCAACTGACTCCTTTCAATGTGGAGGAGCAGCGATTCTACTCTGAGCCTCTCCCGGATGACTGAGCTCCTCACCCTATCTCTGAGGGTGAGTCCAGCAATCCTACGGAGAAAGCTCATTTCAGCCGCTTGTATCCGCGATCTCGTTCTTTCGGTCATTACCCAAAGCTCGTGACCATAGGTGAGAGTAGGAACGTAGATTGACTGGTAAATCGACAGCTTTGCCTTAGAACTAAGCTCCCTCTTCACCACAACAGACCGGTACAACGTCCGCATCACAGCAGATGCTGCTCCAATCCGTCTGTCAATCTCTCGCTCCATTTTCCCCTCACTCGTGAACAAGACCCCAAGATACTTAAACTCCTCCACTTGGGGCAGGAGCCTGTCCCCAACCCGGAGAGGACAATCCACCTTTTTCCGGCTGAGGACCATGGACTCAGACTTGGAGGTGCTGATTCTCATCCCA
Source organism: Pholidichthys leucotaenia (assembly GCA_020510985.1). NCBI lineage: Eukaryota > Metazoa > Chordata > Actinopteri > Cichliformes > Pholidichthyidae > Pholidichthys > Pholidichthys leucotaenia. Next base: position 249,777,274 of record CM035844.1, on the reverse strand, counting down.
GCCGCTTCACACTCAGCGGCAAACTGTCCCAGCAAGAGCTGTAGGTCATTGCTGGATGAAGCCAACAGGACAACATCATCTGCAAACAACAGAGATGAGATCCTGCGGTCACCAAGCATGACACCCTCCATTCCCTGGCTGTGCCTAGAAATCCTGTCCATAAAAGTTATGAGCAGGATCGGTGACAAAGGGCAGCCCTGGCGGAGTCCAACTCTCACTGGGAATGACTCCGACCGAGTGTTGGCAATACGAACTAAACTCTCACAACGGTCGTACAGAGACCGAATAGCTCGTAACAACAAGCCCGATACCCCATACTCCCGAAGCACCCCCCACAAAAATCCACGAGGGACGCGGTCAAATGCCTTCTCCAAGTCCACAAAACACATGTAAACTGGTTGGGCAAACTCCCACGAACCCTCAAGAATTCTCGAGAGGGTAAAGAGCTGGTCCGATGTGCCACGGCCATGATGAAAACCACATTGCTCCTCCTGAATCCGAGGTTCGACCAACGGCTGGACTCTCCTCTCCAGTACCTTGGCATAGACCTTCCCAGGGAGGCTGAGGAGTGTGATCCCTCTAAAGTTGGAGCACACCCTCCGGTCCCCTTTTTTGAAGAGAGGAACCACCACCCCGGTTTGCCATGCCAAAGGCACTGCCCCCAACCTCCACGCAATGTTGCAGAGGCATGTCAACCATGACAACCCAACAACATCCAGGGCCTTGAGGTACTCGGGGCGAATCTCGTCCACCCCCGGGGCCCGGCCACCAAGGAGATTTTTAACCACCTTGGCGACCTCAGCCCCTGTGATAGGCGAGTCATCCCCCTCGTCCCCAAACCCTGCTTCCTCTGTGGAAGGCGTATCAATGGGATTGAGGAGATCCTCGAAGTATTCCTTCCACCGCCCGACGATATCCCCAGTTGAAGTCAACAGTGTCCCATCTGCACCATACACAGTGTGGACGGGGAGCTGCTTTCCCCTCCTGAGCCGCCGAACAGTTTGCCAGAATCTCTTTGAAGCCGACCGAAAGTCTTGTTCCATGGCCTCACCGAACTCCTCCCATACCCGGGTTTTTGCTTCAGCAACCACCCGAGCTGCACTCCGCTTGGCCTGCCGGTACACCTCAGCTGCTTCAGGAGTCCCACAAGCCAACCAAGCTTGATAGGACTCCTTCTTCAGCTTAATGGCCCCCCTCACCACTGGTGTCCACCACTTGGTTCGGGGGTTGCCACCACGAGATGCACCGACCACCTTGCGGCCGCAGCTCTGGGCCGCCGCTTCAACAACAGAGGTGGAGAACATGGCCCATTCAGACTCCATGTCTCCAGACTCCCTCGGAATGTGGGGATTCCGACTCCCTCGGAATCCCCCTCATGGATCGTCACCTTATCGTGGTGGGGGGGTTTGCGTGCCCCAGTGATCCCAGGAGCTATGTTGGCCGGGGCAATTTGCCTCTGATAGGGTCTCCCAAGACAAACTGGTCCTGGGTGAAGGGCCAGACTAAGAACGATCCAACAGACTCTCATGATAAGTTGTATATCAAGGATTCAGTGTACCCCGCCCGGTATGGGGTTACCGGGGCCCCACCCTGGAGCCAGGCCTGGGGGAGGGGCTCGAAGGCTAGCGTCTGGTGGCCGGGTTTCCACCCATGGGGCCCGGCCAGGCTCAGCCCGGAGTTACATGAGTTCGCCCTCCAGTGGGCTCACCACCTGCAGGAGGGATCATGGGGGTCCGGTGCTATGTGGATTAGGTGGCGGTCAAAGGCGGAGACTGTGTGTTTATATACTCATATATTTATTCCATCCAGCTACAATGCTCTGCACTGTGTGTCTGTGTATATATATATATATATATATTTATAGTAATAGGCTCCAGCCCCCCCGCGACCCGAAAGGATTAAGCGGTATGCAAAAAAGTATTTAGTCAGCCACCAATTGTGCAAGTTCTCCCACTTAAAAGATGAGAGTGGTCTCCAATTTTCATCATAGGTATACCTCAACTATGAGAGACAAAATGAGAAAAAAAAAATCCAGAAAATCACATTGAAGGATTTTTAATGAATTAATTGGTAAATTCCTCAGTAAAATAAGTATTTGGTCACCTACAAACAAGCAAGATTTCTGGCTCTCACAGACCTGTAACTTCTTCTTTAAGAGGCTCCTCTGTCCTCCACTCGTTACCTGCATTAATGGCACCTGTTTGAACTCATTATCAGTATAAAAGACACCTGTCCACAACCTCAAACAGTCAGACTCCAAACTCCACTATGGCCAAGACCAAAGAGCTGTCAAAGGACACCAGAAACAAAATTGTAGACCTGCACCAGGCTGGGAAGACTGAATCTGCAATAGGCAAGCAGCTTGGTGTGAAGAAATCAACTGTGGGAGCAATTATTAGAAAATGGAAGACATACAAGACCACTGATAATCTCCCTCGATCTGGGGCTCCACGCAAGATCTCACCCCATGGGGTCAAAATTATCACGAGAACGGTGAGCAAAAATCCCAGAACCACATGGGAGGACCTAGTGAATGACCTGCAGAGAGCTGGGACCAAAGTAACAAAGGCTACATCAGAAACACACTACGCCGCCAGGGACTCAAATCCTGCAGTGCCAGACGTGTCCCCCTGCTTAAACCAGTACATGTCCAGGCCCATCTGAAGTTCGCTAGAGAGCATTTGGATGATCCAGAAGAGGACTGGGAGAATGTTATATGGTCAGATGAAACCAAAATAGAACTTTTTGGTAAAAACTCAACTTGTCATGTTTGGAGGAGAAAGAACACCATACCTACTGTGAAGCATGGGGGTGGAAACATCATACTTTGGGGCTGTTTTTCTGCAAAGGGACCAGGATGACTGATCGGTGTAAAGGAAAGAATGAATGGGGCCATGTATCGTGAGATTTTGAGTGAAAACCTTCTTCCACCAGCAAGGGCATTGAAGATGAAACGCGGCTGGGTCTTTCAACATGACAATGATCCCAAACACACCGCCCGGGCAACGAAAGAGTGGCTTCGTAAGAAGCATTTCAAGGTCCTGGAGTGACCTAGCCAGTCCCCGGATCTCAACCCCATAGAAAATCTTTGGAGGCAGTTGAAAGTCCGTGTTGCCCAGCGACAGCCCCAAAACATCACTGCTCTAGAGGAGATCTGCATGGAAGAATGGGCCAAAATAACAGCTACAGTGTGTGAAAACCTTGTGAAAACTTACAGAAAACGTTTGACCTCTGTCATTGCCAACAAAGGGTATATAACAAAGTATTGAGATGAACTTTTGTTATTGACCAAATACTTATTTTACCGAGGAATTTACCAATTAATTCATTAAAAATCCTTCAATGTGATTTTCTGGATTTTTTTTTTCTTATTTTGTCTCTCATAGTTGAGGTATACCTATGATGAAAATTGGAGACCTCGCTCATCTTTTAAGTGGGACAACTTGCACAATTGGTGGCTGACTAAATACTTTTTTACCCCACCGTATATTAGCTGCTCTTGCTTTTTTTTTCTTGCCTTCTGATTATTGTTCTGAGTGTTGCTATCCCTGTGCTGTTGCAATCCTGGAATTTTCCCATTGTGGGACTAATAAAGGCTTATCTTATCTTATCTTAATAGCTCTGTGAGGAACCCTGGAGTTATTTTTGATCAAGATCTGTTTTTCAATTTACATATTAAATTTGTTTCTAAGACTGCCTTCTATCATTTGCGTAATATTGCCAAGATTAGGAGCATCTTGTCTCAGAGTGATGCTGAGAAACTGATCTACGCATTTGTTAGCTTATGGGGAACCCACTCAGTAGTTTTTTTTCCACAATATTTTATTGAACCTTTTTGTAGAAGAGCTTGAAATAACGAGGCGATGTGATTTATAAACCACAATTTATTATCAGCTCCTCTCACAAGTCTCATCTTGGTGCAGCAGCAGAAGAAGTGAGAGAGCGAACACCTTCGGCTCTACGAACTTATACTCACACATAACAAAAGACATGCATATCAAAAGCTGACATCCCTCACTATCTTAATCCCCTCTTTTGTCTTCGTACCCCTCTACCTGGCCCTGGGGGGTCAGGGCGACCTATCTGGTCTCTACCGCAGCGCCTCGGATGCTCTTTGATCTTCACTGGCGGTTGAGACCTTTTGTCTTGTTCTGAGGTGTGAAGTCGCTTTACATATGTAATCACCAAACATTCTCACATGCTTATACATATGTAGGTTATGGGATACATGATTAATATAGACCACAGCCCCCCCCAAAAAACGACTAAGAAAAGGACAATAGAAAAATTCACAGTTTAAGATAATTATTATGACATACTAACTGCTACACCTCTTGACACAGAAGAAACTTTCCAGCAGCCATGCTCCTAAGAGAGTTCAGTGGTAATCATAACAGCATAGTAAAATCACAAGTCAGTCCTAAACTGTTACAGCACAATTAGTGAACAACTGTTTAGTAGTTTGCATCAGTCCCTGTGCTGTCTGGGTTTTAATCTTCTCCCGAATCTGCTGTGGGTCCGCTTGGGCGTCCTGGTGGGACCTTCCTGTAAGGAATCTGCAGCTTGGGGAGGAGAGTGATTATTTGTTCCCTGCAGGGGGGCTGAGTCTTTTCTCTTGGGGGGTCTACCCCGCTGAGGTGCTCTCGCCAACCGTGCAGGCTCTTCTCTCAACAAGAAGGCAGGTTTAAGTCTGTCAATGCTGACTGTTTCTTTTCTATCCCCAAAATCAAGCACAAAATGCTTATCACCAGGTTCCAGCACTCTGAATGGTCCATCGTATGGTGGGCGGAAGGTTGGTTTTAAAGCTTCATGCCTAACAAAAACGAATTCAGCGTTTTTTAAAGCTTGGGGGACAAAAACCCGTGGAAAAGAGTGATGTGCCGGTCCGGGGAGAGAGTCCGGTCCGTTGCTGCCTAAAAACCTCGGGGCTGGAAGATGCCCTGGCTCTGGGTTCTCTGGTAAAAATTCACCTGGGAGCCTGAGAGGTTGTGCAAAAACTAATTCTGCTGGGGAGGCGTCTAGATCCTCTTTAGGCGCAGCACGCAACCCCAATAAAACCCAGGGAAGTTTATTTACCCAATTTGTATCCGTTAGTGAGGCTCTGAGGGCGGCCTTTAAAGACCTGTGAAAACGCTCGCATAACCCATTAGCCTGAGGGTGATAAGCGGTGGTGCGGTGAATTGTCGCCCCTAAGCTGCTGGCCATGGCTGACCAAAGCTCCGAGACAAATTGAGGCCCCCTATCGGACGTGATGTCCGATGGGACGCCGAAACGTGCCACCCAGTTTGTCAAAAAAACGCGAGCGACTTCCTCTGCTGTGGTTGACGCCAGAGGGACTGCCTCCGGCCAGCGCGTGGTGCGGTCTATCATTGTTAACAGATGTGTGAAACCTTGGGAGGAAGGTAGTGGCCCCACGGGGTCAACATGAACGTGGTCGAACCTTCTAGCAGGGATTCGAAAAGGCTCTAGAGGGGCTTTTGTGTGTTTGTGTACTTTGGCGCGCTGACAAGAAATGCAAGTCTTTGCCCATTCTTTTACGTTTTTGCGCAGGCCCGGCCACACAAACTTTTTGGCGACCATTTTAACCGAAGCGCGCACACCTGGGTGCGCGAGGGAGTGAATCGAGTCGAAAATACGGCGGCGCCATGCAGCTGGGACTAACGGGCGAGGTCAGCCGGTTGAGATGTCGCATATTAGGGGGGCACACCGTCGCGTAAACCCCTTTCCTCCAGCCTTAACCCTGTTGGTCCAGATAGGAGTGCGCGCATGTCCGCATCACTACTTTGCTCCTCCACCATGGCTGCATAATCTGTCCCTGCGTGGATTGGGGCTGCGTATGTGTCCGCGTTGGCGAAGAGTTCTGCGGCTGAGGTAGTATAATCTGTCTCTTCGTGCTCTGGCGATGTCACAGCGCGAGAGAGGCAGTCTGCTACCACGTTAAGTTTGCCTGCCACATGTCAAATGTCTGTGGTGAACTCTGAAATCGCAGCTAGCTGTCTTTGTTGCCTGCCTGACCATGGTTCGGAAATTTTAGCCATCGCAAAGGTGAGCAGTTTGTGGTCTACAAAAGCCGTGAAACGCCGCCCTTCCAACCAGAACTGGAAGTGGCGGATGGATAAATGAAGCGCTAGCAGCTCCCTGTCAAAAGTGCTGTATTTACGCTCAGTTTGGTTTAGCGCTTTGCTGAAAAATGCCAAAGGTTGCCAGGTCTGAAGCGTCTGTGGTTAGCGCAATGCGGGCCGAGGGATCGGGGTGAACCAACAATGTGGCATTAGCTAGGGCACTTTTTTTACTTCCGCGAAGGCGCGTTCGCGCTCCGGGGTCCATTCGACCGCGTTGGAAGGTTTTTGTTTTCTGAGCGCGTCATATAGGGGCTGCATGAGCTGAGCTGCGTGGGGGAGGAAACGGTTGTAAAAATTAACCATTCCCAAAAATTCTTGCAGCGATTTGACCGTTTGTGGCTGTGGGAAACTTTTTACTGCGTGAACTTTGTCTGGCAGTGGGACTGCCCCCTTCGGAGAAACTCTGTGTCCTAAAAAATCAATTTGTGACACGCCGAATTTGCATTTGGCTGGACTGATTATTAACCCGTGCTCTTCTAGTCTCTGAAAAACCATGGTGAGATGCTGCTCGTGTTCTTCCTCAGACGAGCTGGCTACCAGCATATCGTCGAGGTAGATGAACACGAAGGGGAGGTCGCGTAATACCGCGTCCATCATCCGCTGAAAGGTTTGAGCGGCGCCTTCGAGGCCGAAAGGCATCCGCAAAAATTCAAAAAGACCGAAGGGGGTTATTACAGCTGTTTTAGGAATGTCCTCTGCTCGAACTGGGACTTGATGATAGCCGCGGACCAGGTCTATTTTTGAAAAAATGCGCGCACCCGCCAGATGTAGTGAAAAATCTTGAATGTGAGGAATTGGGTAGCGGTCATGCGCTGTCGCATTGTTTAATCTGCGGTAATCGCCGCACGGTCTCCAAGAACCGTCGGATTTCGGGACCGTGTGAAGTGGTGACGCCCAGGGGCTTTTCGAGCGCCTGATAATGCCTAATTTTTCAAGGGTGGTAAACTCGTCCCGAGCTATGGCGAGCTTGGTCGCGTCTAAGCGCCGAGCTTTGGCGAATACGGGTGGGCCCGTTGTGGGCATAAAGTGTTCGACCCCGTGTTTAGCCACTGTGGCTGAGAATTTGGGAATTGTGAGTGCTGGAAATTGGGTGAGGAGTTGCTCAAACTTACCTCCTGCTGTGGTGACGCTGGCTTGCACGGATGGTGGAGAAACTCGAGCTGAGCAGGGAATAGAAGCAAAGGACAGTGCATTAACCAAGCGTCTGTTCGCTAGATCAACTAATAACCCATGTGCACACAAAAAATCTGCGCCCAGCAAGTTAAAACTCACCGCCGCTACAACAAATGTCCATCTGTAGTTGCGGCCGTGGATGCGGAGGGGCAGGCTCTTTTCGCCAAAAGTGTCGATGATGGAGCTGTTGGCTGCCACCGCCCCATTGCCCCGGGTGCCCATGGCCCGGTCTGCTTGGGAGGGCATGACAAAACTTAGTTGAGCTCCCGTGTCGATAAGGAACTGCTTGCCGGTGTGTCCGTCCGTCACATATAAAAGCTTGCTTTTTTCGCCGAGAACCGCCGCTGTTAACGTTTCTTGGCTTTGGCGTTTTCCCGAAATCGTGAATTTGCAGGGGGGAACGCATCTGTAAGCCTTCTCGG